>OY856411.1:223574438-224206938 GCA_963693085.1 Alisma plantago-aquatica
TTACAACTTTACTAATCACTTTGCAAAGTTTTCATAATTAATGCTGAAATATTTTTGAATATTTGAAATGGCAAAATAAAAATTGTGTTTTTGATATCTATTGAAACATCTTTAAAGGAGGTATATGAATATAGACATTTTACACATGTTTATCTGAAAAATGTTTCCTTGCTTTAAAAAGTATGAATCGATTGATTTAAAGACCATATAGATAAATAGAAGAGGGCCTTTGTCTCATATAGATGGGTCAAAGGAAGGCCTCTTGAGGTTGGGTCCAAGTTGATAGTGACTAAGTTGTGGGACCTATGCATGTGTGTTAGGAAAGTCCCATTTGTGGGCTACATTGGTAAGGCCACTTCCTTTGATGTAGGAAGGTCGATAGAACTACATCGAGAACTTCCACTATAATTTAGGTTACCTCCGTAGACCATATAGGGATAGAGGCCATATTTTTGCATGCTTTAGGTATTACTTTGACCTAATTCTTAGGATAGTGGTCGGCGTGACTATAGTCTGATGCTTTCATTTGAGCCGGACACATAACATGCAACATCTTACTATATTCTTAACTAAAAGTGTTGATATTTTAAACATAGCTTTGTGATATTTTCTATTTGTGTTAATCTTTGCATCCTCTTACCCATATAATCACCCTCTTTTCCAAATAATTACCCTTTTAAACACAGTTTGTGATATTTTAAACACAGGTTTGTGATAGTTACCCTCTTAGTCACCACCATCTCACTATAATATGATACAAACCCTAAAATCTGAGTGGTGGTGATCAATAAGGTAATTGTTTGGGTAAAAAGCGAGACCGTGAGAAACATTTTGATTACTAAAAAAGTAGAAGAAGATCAGATGAACAATTAGTCGTCATATTTATTAGCATTTTGTACTTATCTTTTAATATTCATATTTCATTTTATTTATACTTTCCCTTGTTTTGAGTTTTTAGATATTTGGGATTTTTTTGTGATTTTGTGCTTAATTTAGAAGTTGATGCAAGGGAAAAAGAGAAGTCATAAACCCTCCACCAATCATCTAGGAATTGATCAAAGATGTCATATCCTCACTCTGGACTCAAACTATAGGAGTGAGGATCATTACATGAAAACAACAATCTTTCTTGTCTCCTGAGAAGATCTTCCAACTTGAAGGCTACACAAAGATTAAAAAAAGGCATCCTATTTTCCGTTCAATTATCTTGACTAGTCTATTTTATATTTAGGACACAAGAGTCATAATATAGAGGAACTAATCATGTAGTCAAACATGGTGATTTTATTTTCAATGTTGGTCAAGATGGATGCTTCTGATCCAAAAATAATGTTTAGGTTTTTGTTGAATTTGAACTAGTAGTTTAAAATATAATGACTTTTTAATATGGAAAGTTGATTTGAATGACCACAAGAGAAGGTCCATTTAGTATTTTTTTTTTTATAAATGACCAACAATTTAGGAAAAAGAGTTACCATTCGTTGTGAATACCATGTTTGCTGGCTTTTGACTATGTGTCTTGAATCAATTAATTGTAGCCTCTAGTGAGTTAGGGAAAAGGAAGAACCACATGGACCTACCATGTGAGATGAATCTTTGTTTATAATTTGGTAGTGACCCACCTTCATCCAGAGATTCCATTGCTAACCGTGGAGTCCAATATCTGGGATAGGTTTAGAGGCTTCCTCTCATAGTCTTGAAGCTGCCACAGAATTTATGAAGTCTAGAATGATCTTTATAGTTTTTATTGGTGTGGAAGGGAAATTACAAATGCCAGACCCCTTTTTGTGTTACTTTTTTCTATCACACTAAGAAGGTGGAAATGCAGGTGGGGATTAAGCAGAGTATGGTGTGATTTTGGCATTCCTCGTGCTCAAGTATCCTATGAAAATTGACAAGTCTCTATCCTGATGATGTGGTAGGAGTAGCATTGAAGAACACATTAGAGGAGTAACAAGGAACGAAACCCATGTGCCACACACATGCATTTGTCAAGGAAGGTTGGACAAACATGTTCTAAATTTTGAAGGGATGAGAAGCTATTTGGATGGCTATTTTTCATTGTGTCCTTGGTCATCCTCATTCTGTAGGAGTAGCATTGAAGAACACATTAGAAGAGCAACAAGAAATGACACCCATGTGCCACACACATGCATTTGCCAAGGAAGTTTGGCATGGTGCAACTATGCTAAGGCCTCCTAAACATCTAAGGTCACCCTAAAGAAATAAAAGATTATCAATCATTCCATTAATATAACTCACTCGCAAACAACCTAAAACATCCTAGGAATGCCCATTTAACACATAATGATATATCATTTGATCATTAGAATGAGGCATGCATTTCTATGACTTCAACCCTAGGGTTTAGTTTTTATTTATAATTTGAGGTATAAGAAATGATAGTTAAGTTTTACTCATGCATAATGGTTCTAAATGATGTAATTTTGGAAGTATTATTCTAAATGAATTAATTTGACTGTAGTGTTGGTTATTAATGATTTGTATTAAGTTAGTTCTGTTTGACAAGTTTACATGAAAGGAACCCTTATAAACCTAACTTGATAAAACCCTAACTTTAAAATGTAATTTGAAGCATGGGTTGATGGGTTGGGTTAAGAGGACCCTACTAGTATATAAAAACATGAATATACCCCTAATTACATGGAATATGAAATCTAATACACAATGTGTCTTTTTCCTAGGGTCTACCTCTACTTTCTAAGACCTACTCTTTTTATCTGAAACCAATAAAGAGGTATGGTTTTTTCTCTTATTGTAAATACAAGAGATATTGGCTATAGCAATCTGTAGGTACCTCTTGATTATTGAGGTGATTATTAATTGTATAAGGTACATTGTTAACTAAATAAGATTCTATTTTTCTAAAATAATTTTCCATACACAGATGATATATTCAATTTTACTATCTATCGATGGTGGCCTACCAAAAGATGCAGTGACCTTATACTAATTTTAATATCAAATAGATACAATACTATTATATTTTATATTGGGTTGAGTGGTATCTACGAATAGAGGCCTTTCCGTTCACCTATAGGGGTGTTGTGGTAAGTGTTGTCCAAAATCCTTCCTCTCACATTGTAAGGTGTATGGTTAAGTGGAAATTTTTTCTTGGAAGTACATTGGAAAATACAAAAAATGAATTTTATTTTAGTGAAAACTCTAAAATATTGAAGCAGTTCAACTACCTTTTTATCTTGTAGCTCATGTCAAGCATTGCATGTTATTTTGTTTGTAGTGATGATGTCTGGACTTCATGATTTTAGATACAAATATAGTGAGGATGGAGGAACGGTGAATGCCTTGAGTGCAAAAAGGTTTGTTGGAAAGTTTTATAGGTCGTACAAAGTGATGCATATGTTTAGTTATAATTTATATTAAAAAAATTAATCAAATTTTCTGATAAAATTGTTTATCCCTTATGTATATTTGTGACATATGTTGTTTTGATGTTTAGGTAATTGTTCATGTGCAAGTGATTTCAATATATCTTTGTGTGCAATTCTGATGCCCAAGGTAACATTATAGGTTCTTATGTTTGAAATTGAGGATGCTACATCGACCAACAAACGATGGTTGCCAACCTGCTATTATAGCGTCAGGAGCCACTTAGTCCACCTAGTTAACCATATACCTAAGCTAGTTAGTCGACTTATAAGTCAAAGAAACAAAATTAGATATGGACTCATAACTGAATTGTTATTAAGCCAACAATTGCTTGAAGAGAATTCAATTAGAGAATACTAACTATATTCATAAATTACTAGTTGGATGGATGAACTTGTAGATGACTAGGTAGTAGTGTTGGGAAATATGGCATCAGATATGGCAATGGAGAAAAAAATTTACTCTCCATATTCCCATAAAATAGCAGATCATGCCAACAACTATGATATGGGAAAGAAGGTTGTGAGACATATACCTGGTTTGGGAGAAAGTCCAATACCAATGCTTGTTACATTGTGCTACTTCATCGAAATGCACCTTGATGACTTTTGTCATTGGCCTCCTGGTCTAACTCAACGAATGATGACTGACGACATCCTCCTAACCACATGCAAAGGCCTCCCCGCCTCTAAAGTAGTCCACGTGGACCACAGAGAACTCTTGTCATTCTCATGGAATAGGTTAAAAGGAGTTGTCCCTTCTATTCAATGTTCTAGTGTCAACTTGTCTCCCAATTGTCTCTCCTGTTTTGTTCCACCCTTTGATGGATAGAACTTGCTTGTGTTCTCTTAGTTACCAAAACCAGAGAAGATAATAATTTTCAGAATTTATTGTTGTGTCTGGAAAGTCCTCAATACCCTTCTATTTATAATAGGTCCAGGGTTAGGCTTCTCGATCCATCTGAGAGTCAAAGAGATGGAAACTCATGAATTTTGTAGAACCTGCAAAAGGTAAATTGGTCAGTTTACCAATGAACCGGTTGGTCACACATGAGACGATCAATTCAACCCTTGAACCAACACTTCACTACGTTTCCTATTTGCAATTACATTGGCTTTTAATATTTAATTAATGCACGACATGACATCAACATCAATCCTTGATCTAATCAAATTGATCAACCAGAGGGCCAGTTCACAAACAGAGCTGATTAGTTTAGGTGATAAATCAGTCGTTTCAAAGTGTGGATCTCCAATGTTGTTTAAACTAAATACCAACAATTTAGTAATCTAGTTTATACATCATTCAAGAACAAACTCCTATGCCAAGTGTATCCTATGTGTGTGACCCTATAGGTTCTAAGTTACATTGGCAGTGAATGTCCATAACCAATTTATGACATCACAAGAAATGATTGGTATCTATCAAGACATCATTGATACCTACGTAATTCTAAAAGTTAGAGAACAACATCAACCTACAATCCATGATTGGTTTTATAGTGATTGTATTTTTTCCTTTGTCTCCAATATCCAGAATGAACTCGAGGCATGGAATTTCCAGCCTCTTCAACGTTCAATCCATGCTCCTTGAGATTGAGCAGATTGTATGAGAAATATGTCAACTCAACATCATATATTGATTCACATGCATATGGCCATGCTTTTCTCAGACTCGCTTATCAAATATCTAGGTTATCTAGCTCCTGTAGGAGGGATAAATCCCCCCTACATCACTCACAGTCATTCCCCATGTGTTATAATGCATTTAAGCATTACCTTTATGGAAACCCTTATTCAGGGTCACATTTGATGATGACAAATTATATCAAACAACATTTAATGAGTGTAGTGATTTCAGGTCTAAGAACCAGAATCATCACTATCACTATTAGAGATTATATGTACTACCATTCAATGGTTTCCATTCATCATTCTCAAGGTGGTTCTATCTGATACAATATGTGTTTGGTTTGATATCGCATATCATGACTAATGTGATTCTATCATCAACCAACACACACTCTAGTCTTACATGTTATGGTGTTTAGCATACTTCAATAATAACATCTGACTAGGGACATTGCAAGAATGTATATACTCTTAACATTTGTATGATCTCAGTTTTTAGGTCCTCAACCTTTAGACATATGTCATTGAGTAATATCATTCTTTAGGAATTAATTATGTTATATCATTATCTCATAATTGAATAAAATAGAATAAATGGAAGATTTCCTTAATTATTAATCAAATTGTTTACAGGATATGCCATTACAATAATCATATGATTGTCTCTATGGGCATACATATCAATAGACTCCGACTTACACTTAGAGACAATCACCCTTGAACTTAATCCCATGTGATCTAACATGACCTTCTTGCTTCTGCTGTGAAAGTGTTTTTTTTCAGGGGGTCAACCACATTGTTCTAAGTTGGTACTCTAGAAATATTCACATATCCTCATTGTATGATCTCTCATATGAGATGGAATCATATTTGTTTGTGCTTGGAACACTGATGTGATCTGGGTTCCTTATCTTATGCAATAGCTCCATTGTTGTCACAATATAGCTCAATTGCATCACTGATGGTCGGAATCACCCCAAGTTCATAAATGAATTCTTGATCCAAACAACTTCCTTTGTTGCATTGGATGTAGTACTTAGCCTTTGTTGTAGAATCTACAACTATGTCTTGTTTGGAACTCTTCTAGCTAGAAAAACTATTTTTTAGGAGAAACATAAATCCTAATTTCGATTAATAATCATTCTTGTCAGTTTGGAAGCTTGCATCAGTGTAAACTTTTACCACTAACACTTCCTCACCGTCATAGACAAGGAATTGATCCTTAGCTCATATCAAGTACTTAAGGATGTTCTTCAAAAACGTCTAGTGGCATCATCGAGATTTAGCTGATATTTTCTCATCATGTTCAAGTCATATGAAATTTCATGAGGAGTATATATCATTGTGTATATTATAGATCCAATTGCAGATGCACATGTAATCTTAGTCATGTGTTCCCTTTCTTCACCAGAATCAGGACATTAAGCTCTAGAGATAGTAACACCATGAGACATGGTTAGGTTTCCACTCTTTGAGTCCTCCATGTTGAACCTCTTGAACACTCTATCAATGTATGTGCTCTGACTTAGTCCAATAAGCCTTATAGATCTATTTTTATAGATCTTGGTTCCTAAGATATAGGGTTCTTCACCCATGTCCTTCATAGATAATGTATTTCCTAACTAAGTCTTTACCATATGTAAAGTAGGGTGTCATTCCCCATGAATAGTATGTCATCGACGTGTAATATGAGGAATACAATCAAATTCCCACTAACATTTTATAAACACACAGTTCACCTTCATTTTGAATGAAGCCAAACTCTTTGGTAATTTCATCAAATCACTGGTTCTAACTCTGAGATGCTTTCTTCAATCCACAGATTGAAATTTGTAGCTTATGCTCTTTATTTACATCCTTTGTATTTATAAAACCCTCAGGTTGTGTCATGTACACATCCTCAAGTAGGTTCCCATTAAGGAATACAATTTTAAGATCCATCTATCAAATCTCATAGTCATGATAAGCTGCAATGTCAAGCATGATTATTATGGACTTAAGTATGGCAACTGGAGAAAAGTTTCATCCTAGTCAGCACCTTGCACTTGTCTGAAACCTTTTGCAACCAATTGACCTTTGTAAATTTGTACATTACCATCCATGTCAGTCTTCTTCTTGAAGACCCATTTTCACCCTATGGATTTTACCCTTTGAGGTGGATCCACCAAGGTCCATTCCTTATTGGTGTACATGGATTACATCTCAGATATCATGGCCTCTAGCCACTTCTTAGATTCTAATCCCTTAACAACTTCTAGGTAGGTGGTTGGCTCATCATCAATGACCAAGTCATTGCTTTCTTGAGTCACAACATAACCAAATCTTTCTCGCTCAAGCGTATCCTACTAAATCTACGAGGTTCATGTGTTACTTGAGGAATTCAAGATTCTAGAACAATTTGTAAGTCTCTATATTCCTCTTATAACTCTCTATATTCCTCTTATAATTCTACAACTCCAATGCTTTCTTATCGGTCTTGAACTTCTTCTAGTTCTACTTTCCTCCCATTGATTCCTTTGGAAATAAATTCCTTTTCTAGGAACACAACGTCTCTGACAACAAACACTTTGTTTCCAGGTGGAGTATAAAAGTAGTATTCTTTGGTTTCCCTAAAATATCTAACAAAATAGCATGTATCAAATTTGGGTCCAAGCTTTTTGGGAAACTGCTTTCTCACATAAGCTTCACTGCCACAAATCTTCATAAAAGACACATTGGGATACTTCCCATACCATATCTCATATGGTATCTTTTTAACTAATTTAGATGGTACAAGGTTAATGTAAACAATGTGGGTTTAAGAACATAACCCAAGAAGGAAGTAGGTAGATCAACAAAATCAACATTGATTGCACGATATCTAGTAATGTGAGATTTGTTCTTTTTGATACACCATTGTGATGAGGTGGTTCCAAGTGGAGTCCATTGTGATATGATACCATAGTCTCATAGAAGGTCCACAAACTCTTGGCTTAACTATTCTCCACTTCAATCAAAATAAAGTGCCTCAATACTTTTTCTAAATTGGTTCTATACTTCATTCATGAAATCCTTAAACTTTTGAAGAGTTTTTTACTTATGTTTCATAAAGTAAGCATAACCATACCTACTGACATCATCAGTGAAGGTAGTGAAGTACTGATACCACCTCTAGAATTTGTTCTAAAAGGGTGCATACATCAATATGTATGAGTCCTAATAAATCACTAGCTCTCCCACTATTACCAATGTTGGGAGTCTTTGTCTTCTTTCCCAACAAATAAGAGTCACTTGTCTCTATTGATTTGAAGTCAAAAGAGTCCAAATATCTGATTTAATGGAGTGATGAAATGCAATTCTCATTTATGTGCCTAAGGAGACAATGCCAAAGATATGTTTCATTTGAGTTATCCAGTCTTAAAATTTTGGTATTTATGTTATAAACATTTGTGTTAAGACCTAGAAAAATAGACCATAGGACATTGGGGCACTGCCATAAAAGATCTCATCTACTGAAATAGAACATTGACCATTATTTATATGAAATTCATATCCATCCTTGTCCATAAAAGATAAAGAAATAATGTTTTTAATGATGGTAGGTACAAAATAACAGTTCTATAACTCTACTACAATCCCCGTGGACAAAGATCAATTATAGGCTTCAATTGTAGTCGAAGCAACTCTTACTCCATTTGCAATGTGCAGTTCAACCTCACCCTTTCATAAAGGCTTACTTATTTTTGGACACTATGTATTTGAGTATATTTGAGATCCACATCCGATATCTAGTACCCAAGATGAAGAAGTAAATAAATTTATCTTAATAACATATATACACCTAAAGTGAAGATCTCTATTCCCTTCTTCTTATTCCTCAGTTCCTCCTAGTAGAGAGGGAAATTCTTCTTCTAGTGTCCTCACTAGCGATAATTGTTATAATTACCTCCCTTTGTTACCCCTACATTTGGCTTTAGTATAGAAGACTTGGGCTTCTGGATAGATTTAGAACTCTTCTTAGCTTTGTCTTTTCCTTTAGACTGTCCCTTTCCTCTACTGATGAATATCACTAACTTGGGATTATCTTTCTTCATCTATGCTTCAACTATTCTCAACAAGCCAAGAAATTCTAACAACAGCTTGTCAAAAATTTTCATGTTATATTTCATGACAAATTGGTTGTATGACTTTGGCAGTGAGTGTAGAATCACATGTGTCCAACTCTTGACCTAAGGGAAATCCCAGTCTAGAAAGGTTCTCCACATACCCAATAAGCTTGAGCACATGGGGACCTACTGGATCTCCTTCTGCCAAGTTCTACTTGAACAATGCCTTAGAGACATCATATGTATCTTGTATTTCCTAATCTTGGTACATGTTCTTAAGATATGTGACAATCTCAATAAAATCCATGCTCTCATGTTGTCTCTACAACTCATAGTTTGCATATCATAGCATCAAGAACATGACATCTATAACATCTTCAAAGTGCTTGTTGTAAGCATACATGCCAGCCTTAGGCGCATTGGAAGTAGGTGCATATGGCTCTAGTGTATGTAAGACATAGAGCGTATGCTCCTGTGTGAGAACAATTCTCAAAGTCCAGAACTAGTCATGGATATTATTCCCATTAAACTTGTCCTTCTCAGGGATCAAAAGTAAGGAAAATGTGTTTTTGTTCTTCATTTGATTATTATGTCAAAACATTTTTGATTGGATTTGATTAAACAAATTTAATGATGTTTAATTTGTCCTTTTAATTAATTATCACTCCCACTATTTTTTCAAATTGATAGCCCTAACATATCAATTTGGAAGATTGCAACGTACAACCTTTTAGTGAGTCAAGACCCAAAAGAATTGAGTTATTACCTGGCCAATGCCAACATCCATAATCAATTATTAAGGTAGGAAAAATTTTCCAATTACATCTTATGCAATTGTTGGATAGATGATATGTGCAACTCTTTGCCATAGTCATCTTCCTTCTTCTAGGCACTTAATCTATAAGGTCACCTAGTTAAGTCTGACCCAAAAGCCAACACTATAGCAATGCATCCTGCTTTGCAGGCCCATACAACTACCATCACACTTCCACAAGATAGACATCACACCATGCTTGGCATGCCCACAATTAGTTGATCAAGCTTTTCATGTGTGTTTCTTATAAAAAGCATCTAAAACTTAATATTTTTTTGAGGGATCCAATATAAATACATACACATATCCAATAACCACATACTTATAATATGTATCATATACATGGTATAACCACAATGAAACATGTAATATAATAGAAGTGATGGTTATGGCCATTCCATTGTAATTCTTTGGAGACAAAAGGAATTACTATAACCTAAGGTCCACATTATATGTAGCAATCTATTGTTGATGATAATCTATGCTTGAACTAATCTGGGTGGATCAATTCAATGATGAACTATATATCCATCTGCTTTTGGTTACACTTTTTAGGAACTTTGCTTAAGATTTATTTCACATTTTTAGTAATTTTTAGAACAAATGGTATTTTGCCCAATTCTCAACCAATAATGCAAATTCTAATTCTTTTCCTTCATATTTTGTAGGTTTCACCATCAAGATAAGATATTGACTACTTGTGCACTTGAACTGATCAGTTCGTGTTATCAACCGGTTGGTTCATCTCTAAAGAACTCTACATCTCAGAGCCAGACAACCGTTTTGGCCCTCAGTTCATCCTTCCACCCTGATAATCAAGAAACTCATATGAGCATCCCACTTATCTCATATGCTCATCTTAGAATAGCCAACTCCTCATTTCATTTACCCAAATGGTCATCCCAATCCTCTTCATGATATAATCACATTTAAGCAAAGTGCCTCCACCTTATCTAGGGTTTCTCACTTGTTCTATGCACGCTCCACCACCAATTGGACATTTCACACCTTAGATGGACAGTTTTATGTTTGATTCGTGACAAAGAAATGTTGAAGTTAGCACCACCATCCTAGTATTCATGTTTTGACTTACTTCCTAAACGGACGTGCCACCTCAACATCCAACCAACTGGTTCGAGTTGAAAAATGGTTGACTCACGCCGCACAGATAACAATTTTCATCAACCGCCACCCTCATTTCCCTCTTCCCTTTTCGGGGTTTTCTACCCATCCTTTTCTATAATAGGAGGGGGGACTCCATAAGAAAGGGGATCCAACTTTTTGTACTTGTAATTTTATTTGAGAAATGTCCTAGTTCAATAAAGATTAGTGTTTGACCTCTAGTTTCCTAGTTTTGTATCTTCTTTTCACGTTCTTCCTTTGAAGTGAGGATCTAAGGGAGCAAGCCATTTTAGTGTCACTAGCAAGATCCCTTTCAGGATTCTTCATTTTCTAGTCTATGACATTCTTCCTTCCTTCCTTTGTTTCTTCTTCTTTTGTTATGACTAGTGAGTAGTCCTCATATCGCGGCGTGGGGAGTAACCCCATGGCCATAATGGACTAGATTATTATCTATTGGATGAACTTTGTTAATTGGCTTCACATTTGGATTTTTGCCGAAATTAACAATTCGATCTCTCATTTCCATTGTGTGTTAGTCTTGGAGGATGTGATCATGGATCCCAAGACTTAGAACAACCAAAAGAATGCATGAGAATCCAGATGTGATCATGAAAGGATCCTTATTGGGATGATAGGTTGGGATCTGCAAACGCTAGGATCAATGGGTTTGTAGGGTGGTATGTCTTTTGTAGATGCATTTGTGAATGTCACTCATGCCCTCTTTTAACTAGTTTATCATGTAGATTTATCGATTTAGTTTCACTCCAACCGCGTTGGCAAAACTCATAGCCTTGATATCTCTTTCTTATGATTCAATCCTTTTTCTTCCATCATTGTTTTCAATCGCCTCCTTTACATTCATGCAATTTTAATTTCTACCTTTATAATAATGCTTCTTTACTCTTATTCTGCATAATTGTTTCCTTAATTGTTTCTAGTTTGACTTTTATTTATTGCAACTTTAAGTTCCTTGTTCTAGTGTAACCAACTCATCGACTATGGATCTTTACTTTCTGCATCTTTGTTCAAAAGTGTTCATGTTACAATTTTCAATCATAAAAACATTGTCTGTGGATCGACCTTTTCTATACTAATAAATTACCTTAACTGGTTGTTTTCTGGTTAAAAAGGATAAACTCTAGGATTAACCACCTAGATTTTGTTGTGAAATGACACACATCAAAATGGAGCCGTTGTTGTGGACAAATGGTTGTTTTTTGAACTCCGAGATTTTTTGAAAAAGATTATTTTTCTTCTTTTCCTCCTTCTGAGTACAATTATGGAAGTGCTACTCCTCTTTCTCCAGAGTTTCCATTCTATCAGTACATTTTCTTGGAACACTTATATATTTGTCATTATTACTATCCATGTAACACTCGACAAACACCGACTCTACACTGTCGGTATTTGACCAAGAGATACAAAGAACCTTCCACCATCTTAATCGAACAAGCTGTCTTAGGATGGACCAGTAAGCATTATTCGTATCGTCGAGCAGGCCCTTGCTTCTCAACAAGAGGTCTTTATGTCCAAACAAGAAGACAAAGATGTCACACTCCATGAGGAAGAAAGGAAGAAACAATTAAAGTACTTATCCATCCCAAGAACAACCTATGCACAACATCCCATTGTTCCACCCGTTATCATGGACCCTCAATTCAAGATTTGAACAAATTGGATCACCATGCTTCAAGAAAATCCCTTTCTAGCCACAAAGGACAAAGTTGACAAGACCATCTTCAACACTTCTCATATTCATGTTCACTGCATAAGATCCCTGGCGTTTCTGAGGAGGCCATCTAACTTCGATTGCTCAAATATTCCCTTGTTGGCCATGTTAGTAGTTGGTATAATGCCTTGGAAGAAAGTGAACACATCACTACTTGGGATACACTTCAATCCAAATTTATTGAAAAATACTACCCATCTTCTCTCACCTTTGAAATTAGGGGACAAATCACTATGTTTTCTATGGTCCCAGAAGTCCTTAGGAGAAGCTTGGGAGAGGTTTAAAGTCCTCCTTCGCAGATGTCCACACCATGATATTTCTGAAGCCCGATTGGTTAAATCTTTTATAGTTGTGTTAAAAACGACACCAAGTATTTTTTGCATTCCTCATATAGAGGAAATGTCATGTTTCAAAGCTTAGATAGTGCTTGGGAGGTCATTAAACACACTTCTTAAACCCAAGAACGATGACGAACCAGTGGGCCCCTGAAGGTAGCTAAGGTCGAGGAGAACCCTGACACTAAAAATATTACCAAAACCCTTAATTTTATTTCCTTGAAATAGGATTTTCTAGGTTCTTCTTTTAATGCCTATGAGAGGAGAGAGACACCTCAACATGTGAAGGTTGCAAACTCTCTCTATGGAATCTTCTAAGGGGTATGATCACTCTATCCTACAATGTTAATATCTTTACAATGTCCTCATGGAAATAAGAGTTGGACAACAAATGGAGGACCTCAACTCCATTCTTAGAATATAGGTTCAAGATTATTACAACCCAAACCAAGACAAAAATCACCCTAGATTCCAATATGGGAACCCTTTGGGTGCTGAAATGCTCCTCAACTTCCTCTCCAACAAAGGCCCCCTCATCCTCAAGCCAAAAATCATCCACCACCAAGCTTTCCCACCAATAAAAATCAATGGAACTTTGGGAATCAATGGAATTATAGGGGTAACTTCCAAAATCGTGGTCCTCACCAAGGACAACAATATCAAAATTTGAACCAACCACCCCCACAGACACGACAACAAACTCCCACTCCTTCCGATAGTGAGAAGATAGCTTCCGTGAAAGAGATTGTCCTTTCACAACATGCCCACTAAAGGGAAACCAACGCTTAACTGACCCGTCTCATTTCTCAAAAGAAAACCCCACAGGACCCTTTATCGGCCAAGAAGAAAACAACCCAAGTATGTGGAACAACTCAAGCTTGTGACTACCTAATCAGGCCTTACTACTCTTGAAAGTTTGTGTCCCACCCTCATAGATTTTGACAAAGGGGAAGATGATGAAGTAATTGTCCCACAATATATGGCATCACCAACTCCTTAAGAAGAGGTGTTTGTTTATAAGATGTGCACACCTTTTACAGAATGGCTGAAGAAGACTCAGTTGGACTCTAGGTTCAACAAGTTGAAAGAGACTTTAAGGAAGTTATGCATCAAAATCCCTCTTCTAGACTCAATGACACTAATGCCTGAATGTTGAAAATATTTCAAATCCCAGCTAAATCCCAAGTATATTACCGAAGAAACTAAAATGGTGAAGTTGGCTAGAACCACATCAGACATCATACAAAAAAAGTCATGAAAATAGAAAGACCCAGGATCCTTTGGAATCACATGCACTCTTGAATATTCTACCAGCCAATTGAGACTAGCTAACCTTGGAGATAGAATCTCCATCATTCCCTTGAGTATGTTTAGGAGGTTGGGTCTCACTGATGCACAACGTACTTGTTGAGTATTCAACTCACTGATTCCTCCATTACTAAGCCTATTTGCATTATTGACGATGTGCCTAGAAAAGTCAGAAAATTATATATCCCATGTGACTTTGTGGTGTTGGATAAAGGACCTCTTATCTTTAGAAAACCCTTCATCGTTACTACTAGAGAACTCATTAACTTCGAGGTGAGACTTATCACCCTACAAGTCGGAACCAAATTCATAAATTCCCAAGCCTCTGAGTGTAGAATGAAGTATACCAAAGAAAAAGAGGCCAACTTCCTTAATTGTGTAGACAGATTCAATCAGAAGCAACAACATTTTCTCAACTCTGAGACCCCACCAATAACCGAATCTCATACTTCTTTGGTGGGAAACCAAGTGGTATTGTAAGTCAAATCCACAACATCCAACCCTACAGTGATTAGAAACCCCCCTCCTTTTATCCACACTCCTATCATGACCACCACTCAAGATTCCCCTATCCTACAACTTCTCCCCGTCCCATTTAAACCCATACATGTCTCTTTTTCCCCTTTCTCCTTTGAATCCCTAACCTTTGATGCTCACCAAGCCCCTATGAGTCCCCACTACATATTGCAACTCAGGTAGTGCAACCAAATGTCATTGATGGATTCTCCCCTTATCATCCTTTCAAACCACTCCCCATTGACATTTGTGGCCTATATAGTGGAATGATCGAGCATCAACATTGGAATCAAAACTATGTCCTCCTTGATAATAATCATTGCACAATTGTGATTCCCCATACTTATTGCCCACCACATACCAAACCATGGGAAGCTAGTCATCATGATCCCAATCACTGTCCTTGGGATACAAATGTATGCCAAGCCATCCAGGATACGTTCCAAGGCACTCAAGCAAAGATGAGGGAGTGGTTTCCAGACAATTAATCAGCCAATAGAACACCCTCTTTCAAATTCTATATCATACACCTCCTCTCGCTCCTAATCTAGAGTCGGATCCTTGATCCTTCTTTCTTGAGTCTTCGACATTAAACTAGGCACTTGTTGGGAGGCAACCCAACTCTTCTTTTATTTTCTTTTTAAAACTCATGATAACTATTTTTATCTAACCCTCTCTTTGTTTCCCTTTTAGCCTAGTTTAGTTCTTTTTCCAAAAAAAGAGGATAGAGACACACCTGACTCATGCGACATAGATGAGCATTTCCAAAAATAGTTGAAATCCACATCTCACAAATCGTCCAAGCTGCTCGCTTCATCACCCCCAGCCGACCACCTTATGAGTAGTATGTGGCCCATCAGGCGTACCCTGACCCCAACTCAGCATAATGGGGGAATTAGTACTACTATTTGGCCTCCTCCAACACCACATTATTTACTTCAGTGATCCTCTTCCCACATCTCTAGTTTGGAATTTTCTCGGGACAAGCAAAATTATAACTCCGAGGTGGAGGTGGTTGTATGCAATTATTCCACCCCCTTTATCTTTCCTTTTTTGCATTATCTTTGCCGTTTTTATTTCTGCATGTTTTATTTTTTGAAATTGCCTTGGTTTTATTTTCTTTTGCAAATCGGCCTTTATCTAGTTGGACATGTTTAATGCATATTGTAATCATTGTAACCCCTTGATGAAAATATCTTTTATGCAAAAAAAAATCACAAATTGTCATTATTAGAAAACACCATGTCACTTAGGACCATAAAACTACCACCACTCCATGGAAATATTGGCAAGTTGTATTGTATCAATAAGAACCAATAATGAATTGTCCTTGTTTTAACATGCATATTAACTTGTCATATATCTTGTATAATGTCTTGATAGGAAAATTCGATCTGATATAGTGACACTCCCTAAAAAATGTGCAAGTTTTTAAGCACATGAACAACATTCTCCCACCTTCACTCTTCAAAAGAAAACCCTCATGGAAATCTCCAAGTTTGGGGTGGTATGACTTTCCTACCTTTATTCTTCCATACCCCTCGCAAATTTAATAGGCGTGTACCAGAAAAGATGTGAAACAAAACACAAGAAAATTGTGGTCAATATAACCACAAGTCCATAAATAAAGAAATCTTGATTCAAATAGAGGAGGGATCATCTTCTTCCACCCCTTTTTCTTCTCTTGCTCCCGTGTGAAAAATCACAAAAACTAAAAAAAATGGTAGTGTCGAAGTAGAAATGAGATGCAACTTGTTTTCTAAAAAGTCCTAATTTAGAAACAAGTTATGAAACATGATTTGAAAAGAAATATGGAATTTTGTGTTACGTGGTTCTAGATGATTGGGTTTCTTAGCCAAATAAGGAGCTAAGGAAGAAAGTTATGGCTATGAGGGCGAGGATAGAGATGTTTCTAGTGAAAATTGGAATTTTTGTGATTTTATTTGCTTGAGGACAAGAAAAATCTCAAGTATGCGATATTTTGATGAATATATATTCATCCTATTTTAATTACACTTTTTCAGAACTTTTCTTAAAATTTTATTTCACCAATTTGACAATATTTAGAACTAATGGTAATTTTCCCACTTCTCAACCAATAATGCAAATTCATATTCTTTTCGTTCATATTTTGTAGGTTTTACCATCAAGACAAGATCATGACCACTTGAGCACTCAAACTGATCAGTTCACACTATCAACATGTTGGTTCATCTCTTAAGAACTCTACATATCACACCTAGAAATTCATTTTGGGCCTAGGTTCTACCTCCCACCCTGACACTCAAGGGGCTTAGATGAGCATTCCACTTATCACCAGAAGCTCATCTTAGAATTACCAACCATTTGTATCATTTACCCAAACAATTGCCCCAACCACTTCCTGATCAAAGTACATTTAAGCAAAGAACTACCACCCTACGTAGGGTTTCTCATTTGGTTCGCGTGTGATACAACACCAACCAGACATTTCACACCTCAGAAGGCCAGTTTGATGTTTACTTCATGACAAAGAAATGATCAAGTCGGCAACCACCCTAGTATTAGGGTTTTAACTTGCTTCCAAAGAGGTTGTTCCACCTCACCACCCAACCAATCAATTCAGGTTGTGGAACGGGCGGCTCACGCCATGTAGACAACTCTTTTCAACAACCACAACACTAATTTCCCTCTTCCCCTTTATAGGGTTTTCTCCCCCTCCTTCCCTATAAAAGGAGAGGGGACTCCACAAGAAAAGGGATCCAATCTTTTGTACTTGCAATTTTATTCGAGAACTATCCTTTCAATTCTTGAATGTGTACTTTTTCTTCTTCAATAAAGATTAGTGTTTGATCTACATATTACAAGTTCTTTATATTCTTTTCTCATTCTTCCTTTAGAGTAAGGATCTAAGGGAGAAATACATTTTATTGTTACTAGCGAGATCCCTTTGGGGGTTCTTCTTTCTCTAGTTTTTGGCCTTCTTCTTCCCTATTTTCTTGTTCTTCTTTTGTTACTTCTAGCAAGTAGTTCTCATATTGAGGCGTGGGGAGTAACCCCATGGCCATAGTGGACTAGATTATTATCTGTAGGATGAACTTTGTTAATTGGCTTCTCGTTTGGATTTTTTCTGACATTAACGATTGGATCTCTCATTTTTTTGTCTTAGTCTTAGAGGATGTGATCTTGGACTTCAAGACTTGGAACAACCAAATGAATGCATGATGATATGGATGTGATCATGGAAGGATCCTTATTGGGATGACAAGCTAGGATCTAAAAGTGCCAGGATTAATGGGTTTGTAGGGAGCCATGTATTTTGTTGATACATTTGTGAATGTCTCTCATTCACTCTTTTAACTAGTTTATCTTATACTATTATCGATCAAGTTTCACTCTGGCCATGGTGGTAAAACCCATATCTTTGATATCCTTTCTTCTGATTCAACCCATTTCTTCAACCATTGTTTTCAATTGCCTCCTTTACATTCTTCCAATTTTAATTTCTATCGTTAGAATAATTCTTCTTTACTCTTGTTTAGAACAAATCTTTCCTTAATTATTTCTATGTAACTTTTGTTTTATTACAACTTTAAATTCCATGTTTAAGTGTAATCAACTCATTGACTCTGGATCCTTACATTTTGCATCTTTGTTCAAAAGTGTTCTGGTTAGAACTTTCAACCTTCACAACTTTATTTGTGTATTGACCCTTTCTATACTAATAAATTACCTTAACTTGTTGTTTTGTAGTTTAAAAGGATAAACTCTAGGATTAACCATCTAGTTTTTGTTGGAAAATGACAGACCTCATTCAACACTTGAACCAGTCGGTTAGCCTCCTTGTCAGTCCTTGTGACATCTAGACTCCTCGATTCGGTTTTTTGGGCCGCCAGCTAATCAGTTGGCTCCTCCTATGAGCAACCTCCTTAGTCCTCCAATTGATCAGTTCATCTCCTGAACTGGTCAGTTCACCTGTTGCATAATGTCCTCTTTACTGTAATAAGAAAATAAAAATATCCTAATCCTATAACTATATTACATTTTCATTAGGAAACTTCAAGTTTCATTCAACAGGAGCATAGGAAGGAAGAATTTAATACTTTTATATGTGGAAAAGAAGATAGAGGCTCAATATACAAATTGAGATATAAATTGGAACAAAAACATCCAACCAAGCATAAAAGGTCTAGGGGTATGTGCCATAACCATGTTACCAATCACCATCAAATGATCTTAAGGCGACACATATAAATTGCATATATATGTGTGTTTTATATCATATGTGATATTTAATTGGTTAAGCCCATTAACCAATTAAATACTCACATGCATGCAATGTATAAATAATAAAATAAATTTGATCATATCGATTAAATCTCAAACCATAGTAACTTAACCTCGCTCTGATACCACTATTGGGAAATATGGCATCAAATATGGCAGAGGAAATAAAAATTTTACTTGTCATATTATCGTAAAATAGTAGATTGTGTCAACAACTATGAGATGTGAAAGAGGGTTGCAAGACATATACCTAGTCCTTGAGTGAGTCTCATAACAATGCTTGTTGTATCGTGCTATTTCATGGAGTTGCACCTTGATGGTGGTCGTCGTGGGTCTCCTGGTCTAGGACCACAGACGACTATTGACAAAATCCTCCTAGATGCAAGAAAAGGCCTCCTCACCTCTAGAGTAGTCTACACAGACCATCGGGAATTGCTGCCATTCTCATGGAACGAGCAAGAAGGAATTGTCCCTTCTAGTCAATGTGCTAGAGTCAACTTGCTCTTCCAATTGTCTCTCCCTTATTGTTCCTCCCTTGGATGGCTAGAACTTGCTAGGGTTCTCTTGGCTACCACAACAAGAGAAGACAACAATTGTCAGAGCTTATTGTTGTGTCTGGGAAACCCCCAATACCCTTCTATTTATAGGAGGGCCAGGGTCAGGGTTCCTAATCCATATGGGAGTTGGTGAGACAGAATTTCATTATTTTTTCCAGAACCTACAAACAAAAATTGAATCGGTTGGTTCACAAGTGAACCAGTCAATTCACACATGAGGCGATTGGTTCAACCTTTGAATCGGTCATTTCACTATGTTTCCTATTTGCAATTGCATTGGATTTTAATATTTAATTAATACATAATATGACGTCAACTTCATCCTTGATCCAATCAAACCGATTAACCAAACGGTCGGTTCACAACTTAAACTGATTGGTATACACATCTAAGCCAATTCGTTCAAGTGTTGAACCGGTCATTTCAGACTGTAGATTTCCAATGTTGTTTAAATTGAATACTTAACACTTCTATAATCAATTTTAAACATCATTCATGAATGAAATCCTATTCCAAGTGCAACCTGTATGTGAGTCTATACATTCCAAGTTACATTGGTACTGAATACCCATAATCAATTTATGACATCACCAAGCAATGATTGGTATCTAGCAAGACATCATTTCTACTGAAGTAATACAGAAAGTTGGAGAACAACTTCAACCTACCATCTGTGATTGGTGTTATAGTGATTGTATATTTCATTTTTTTTTATATCCAAACCGAACTCAAGTCATGTAATAGTCATCCTCTTCAATGTTCAATCCATGTTCCTTGAACTAGAGCAGACTGTCTAAGATATATCTGAACTCAACATCATATATCGATTTACATGTGCATGGCCATGCTTTTCTCATTCTCACTAATGAAGTGGGCGAGATATCAAGCTTTTGTAGGAGGGACAAATCACATTTACATCACTGACAGTGAATTCCCATGTGTTATAATGCATGTGATCATCACCTTTATGGCAACCTTATTCAGGGTCATGTTTGATGATGACAAAGTACATGAAATAACATGTGATGAGTATAGTGATTTCAAGTATAAGAACCACAATCACCACCGTCACATGAGAGATGATTCTAAGTACCATTCAATGATTTCCATGAACCACTCTCAAGGTGGGTCTTTCCAATACATTATTCACTAATAAGTATTCATGTGTTTGGTTTGATATCTTATATCATGACTAATAAGATTTTTTCATCAACCAACACACACTCAAGTCTTGTGTGTTATTGTTGCCTATCTTGCTTCCAAAATAACATCTGACTATGGACATTAAAAGAATGTATATACTCTCAACATCTATATGGTTTCATTATTCAAGTACTCAAACCGAAGACATACATCATTGAGTAATATCATTGTTTAAACATTTATTATGTTACATCATAATCTCATTATTGAATAAAATAGAATAAATTGAAAATTTCCTTTATTATTAATCAAATCATTTACAAGATATGCCATTATAGTAATCATATGATTGGCTCTTTGGGCATACATACCAACACGTAGAGTACTAGAAATCAGTGCAAAATGGCTCCAACTGTTGGATGATGTCAGATCAAATTAGAATGCTAGGGCATGATATATTAACGTTAGAGGTGTGTCCAAATAAGATCCATATATCAAGCCTCATTCCAAACCATGGTCGTCACCTAGGAGATCTATAGATAAAGGTTGATGGCTTCACAGGGAGAGGTGATCTAGAAAGGTGTGATGAAAGATTACAGTAACCATTTGGAGAGTGTATTTACATACAAAAAGGATTCCCACCAACTGCTACGTAATATGTAATCCTCTACCTCTCTCTCTTTTTGTATATGATGAACATGAGTAGGGGTAGTTCTTACTATTGGGTTGTGTGCAACAATCCCACTATGCTAATGTTTTCTTTTGTAACATGCGCAAAAAATATAATGTATTGCCACATTTCATGGTTATTTACCTATTTTCGTGTATATATGGTTTCTCAACATCACGAATATGTTAGTTTAACTAATGATATCAAGTTTTCTACATTTTCACTCCCAATGAGAACTTCAATTGGGTTGTCTTTAGGGTGATGAATAGATGATATCCACAATAGCATGTGACTATAAAGCCATTAATATTCATCCATTAGTCAATTTCCTATCCAAAGTAAATTGAATGAATTAATGTCTCCAATGTTCATGCTTGACTAGTTTCAACTAGAGAGAGAATGAGTAGATAAAGGATGGTGAATCCTACATCACAATACTTCTATTATCTAACTACAAATCATTTATTGCTCCATATATTCAATTTCTTGGTTAGTTTATTTAGATAATCAACATTCTAGTATTCATCTTTCCTTGTTAATTATATTTTCCTAAAATAGGATGAAATCCAATTTTTTCTTGAAAATGTTGTCTGTGGAGACTTTATCTTTAGCCATATTGTGAAAGGACCCATTCACTTGTGGGTGAGTTTTTTTGTACTATTAGTTACTACAAAAACTAGTATTTTCTATAGTCATAAATTTGGGGTACATAATTATCACATGAAATTTAGGATCCTTTATCTTTAGACTTTGATCAAGAGAACATTTTGGATTTTTTTTCTATTGAGGTAAAGTTAGGAATTTATTGTTCTTAGTTGGTTTATTTAATATCTCATTTGGTACTATAGTTGTCTAGTTTCCATAGTTTTTTATTAGTTTCCATTCAATTCTAGACTTTGATCATTTGTTATTTTTCAATCGTAAGATCAATTTCATACTTATATTTTTGTGATTTATTCATTTTAAGGCTTATAGTTTGTTTCTACATCCTTTGGGTATTCTAATTAATCTGCTGGAAGTTACAACAAAGCAATTCATATAAATTATGTGGTCACAACGATATACAATAGAAACCTTCCTCATCTGCCCCAATACTGGAAAGAATTAGGTGTCACCACCCTACCTCATTGGTTTGTCATGGAGAATCACACGTGTCATCAATATAGATATGGAGTGGGAAAAATCAACCAATTTTTAAAATCAATATAAACCTCCACCTATAGAAGGTATTATGAGAACAATGCCATATATTTTCATCACATATATTAATCTAAATACAATGAACAATATTCCTCGGGTTATGGAAGTGTCATTCTATAAAAGAACACCCTAACATGGTGGACTACAAACAACAATATTTTAGGTTTTTCTATGAAGAGGCTTAATATGAAAATGAATATTAACCCTAAGACAAGTTAAAGGTTCAATGATGATGCATGTAGCAAACCAAAATCTAGAATCCTACCCTATAGTAGAATTAGAAAATTAGCGATGTTTGTCCTTTAGATGTGACAAAACTACGATAAAAGTAAAAGGATGCTTATATAATAACCTAAATTTTGTGCAACATGTAGATATAAATCAATAAATGTGCTATATATATTTTCTTTAACTAACATGATCACTAAATATAAATGAATAATATGTTTTGAAGTAACTATTGATAAATCCATGTCCATAAATATTAATAATGACTCATATTAAATATGGGAATAATAGATATAAAATGTAAGATAAGTAAAATGTAAAATTTTGTGCACAATAGAAATATTTACTCTTTTAAAATTTAATGGATGATTATGGAACTCAAATAAGTAAACTTTGGTGATAAATATATATTACTTTTATGAATATATTGCTAATAAACCATAATTTCCAATCATACCCAAAGTCATAAAAGAGTATCTTAAAACCCAAAAATAATGTGCAATTTGTGTTCCTTGGGTCCCAATTGCCTTGGGTGCCAGGTTGCATACTATTTTCCTAATAATTTTATCTTAATTCTATTTGGAAAAGAAAATAGGATAAGAGAGAAAATTTTTGAGTAAATTATTAATAGTCTCCAAAAGTGGAAATAAACCTCAAAATCAAAATCTACATACCAAGATTATCCTATTTTTATATTTTCATCTAATTTGGACAATCTTAAATATTCAAGTGTATTTAGGAGAGATAATGCCCATTTAAACCCAAAATATTAAATAACATGTTAAATGACCCCAAAAAGGAAAAGTAATTTTAAAGTCGTGATCCTCATGTTTAGGTTTGCTTGTAGGCTAAGTTTCATATTTTTAGACAGTTTCTAGATACCTCTAATTAATGACAAAATAGGATTCCGCACCCAAAATTAATTAACCTACCAAATTTAGCTTTAATTGAACAACGTTTGCACCCTCAATTTGAGAAAAAAAGAAAGGGAAATAATTAATGTATCACTTCATCTTAAATGTATTTGGATAAGGTTTTCTATCTGTTACGCAATCATTTTAATACATTCCTTTTCTTTTTGTGGATGGGTCTACACAATGGATGACTGGGATGCATACTTGGACATGCGCCAAATAGATTGATGATGACAGACTTGTCTTCAACCCAAGCCCAAAAAGGAAAATAGGAAGGTGCATGCATTTATGAAAATCTTGGATTTCTCTCACCTCACTCGATTATTTTGTGATATTTCTTCGCCTACATGTTCCTCTCTTGATTCCACATCTATCCATACCTAACTTAAATCCTATTGTTTTGTATTCAAGAAATGCCTAAACATGCCTCCATTGCTTCTCAAAGATCCTACTCCCAGAGCCCTAGAACCAAACCACACCTATATATATGTATGTATGTATATATACATTTATACAACCTTCCCATATTTGGGTATCACACAACTCTCCTCTCGTGTTAATTTTATTTGAGATCATGTGTTTCACCACTGTCCAAGTTGTTCTGCACTCTATCGAAATCTTCACACTGGCACTTGATCTGCCTCTCTTCCTGCAATTAACACTAGGGTGAGTTACTTTGAGTTCCCCTCTTTGATCCTAAGTACTCAAACACCTATGTGGTGCCTTATCTTATTTTTCCCCAATGTTGTGCATGGCTAGAAAGTTTTTGCCTCATGACCATGGTGTGCGAGAGCCAGGAAGGGGGTGAACCCATGGAAATTTTAGAAATTGTGTTGCTTGTCCTTTTACTTTCATTTCATAGGTGAGGGTAGTTTTTTTAAGTTCACCTCGTGTTTTCAATAATAACCACATTTTGATCATATGATCTTTTGAAAATAATGCCCTGCTAAGCTATAAAGTCCCGCTATTCGATATAAAGAAAAATTGGTCATTTTCAAATTAGTTTCAATTATAAATGGGTAAAAGTTTGAATCCTGTAAAAATTATATCTTTTTATTGGAAGCTCCAGAAAAGTATACAAAAATATGTTAGAATCCTTGGAATTTTCTCTATACTTTGGACCAATATTGATCGCCTGATTCCATAGTTTAAAAACATGACTTTTAGGGTTTAGTAATCTATATTCACTTAATAATCATTGAAGAAAGAATTTAACTAGTAAAAATTGGATCTTGGATCAAATCCATGATCTATAACCTTGTACCCACTTTCTAGACTAAAATTGTGAGTTAATATGGAGTTTCGAAAAAGGTTTGGACTTTTAGTATTTCACCTAATATAAATCATTAAACCCTAACTGATGGATCGAATATTATGTGTAGGTCTGATTTGATGCTAAATTTGGAATATTAAGATTTGATCTCTGACTTAAAACTCATGTCAAGGTATTTTTGCATCACCTATTAGTTTTATTGAGAAATAAACCCAAATTATCTCTCTCTTGGTATCCTACACAATCTCTCTTTTCTGAGAATTTATTCCATGTTTCACATTCAACATGATTATGATCTAATGATAATCCTATTTTTTTGGACTTTCTTTTGACTCTAACTTGTACCTTTATTCTTGATGAAACCCTAATCTTGCCCACTTATTTGGTTGATGTTTATTTTCTCCAATTTTTATGATGGTGACTTTATTTATTGTATAAAAGACTACACTTTATACTTGCCTCCACATTTATTGCATGCTTTGTGATTTAGTAGCCCTAGAGTAGTGTAATTATATTGGTTTTTGGGTTGTGTGTCTATGTTATATTTTTGGAATGGAGGTTTTGTGGCCCATACATGGGTTTTGTTCCTACTATTATATATACTGGAGATATGGTTGTGTGCCATACTCTATCATGTTTCAAGGTTGTGAGCCCTGGCCGCGTCTATTATTTATATTCTTTTAGTGCTATGTTTATCTCACGCGCATGTAAGTTGATATTATGTTGATGGATTTTTTTCCCAACAATTGTATGTGTTTGTGTGGCATGACTCTTATATTTTATTTAATGGTAAATATTCTCCTTACTATCAGTTTATGAAATTCATATTATTTTCTGCCCAATTGGGTAGTCACTTTCTTTTCCTTTGGAAAGTCTTTCTTGTTTGACGTCCACTATTACATAGCATTGTTCAATACTCAATTTAGCATGCACATATCAGTGTTTTGCTGACATATCTACCTTTCCCCTTTTTGTTAGGGTACGCTTCCAATTCCAGGTGTAGATCAAGGAGAAGATAACCAAGTTGGACCAAGACCACATCAAGTTGAAACCTTCCGGGAGACTTTCTCAAGTTGGTTAGATGACCATCAGTTGATCCTTTAGTTTAGTTAGCTTTCATATGTATCACCCTACGTGGTGAAGTTTTGAGATAATATCAAGTTCAATAATAGTTAGATATTTTGTATTCCACTGCTACACTTGGTTACATGAATCATACTTTTGAATAAAATAGATTACCATCCCTCTGTAACAAAATTATAGTGGTGTTTGATATATGTGATGTATCTTTTTTATTTGATTTAGTAAGTGAGTGGATCCCCTCTTGGATCCCATTCCTTACAATGCTATCCAACCAAGAACCTGAGAACAAATGATTAGTAGAAATACTAACCTATTTCAAGATAGAGTCTTAGATAAGGACAATAGAAATTATCTTTTGAATAGCCACTAGGTTTCTTGCCCATTAGTTGCAAGGTTCAAGAGAAAGAGGCACCACCAAACTTCCCAATTATAGGGCTAGATCCAGATGCTTACAATGACTAGGCGGCCTTGGTTAATTTTACTCAGGATTATTACAAGATAAAAATGGTGTACCAAATTATATTGCACATACAATTATTTCACACAAAGAGGTACTATTTTATAAAGAGGTTTACATACCACCACTTTTCAAATTCAATGTTCCTCCTGATAAAGCTCCCCAAACCCATCTTAATTTGGCTATGTGCCACCAGGAGGACTAGAACAATAAGAGAAGATCGACCACATTAATTCTGTCAAACACCATGCTACTTGATTAGTTACCACTTCATCTAGTTCACTAGGATGATTATGTAATGTCCCAAGATTTGAGGCTTCAAATAAAATGATCTTAAAATGAATGATTGGACTATCCATATCACCAAGGTGTACCTCATTTTCAGGCCCTCACTAAAGAACTTTATGGTTAATTGCGCTCAGTCCAGAGTAGTACCAGGATGGGTGACAAATCAAGAAGTTTATCCTGGCTTGTGTGTGAGTGAGGACAAAGCACATAGTTAAGGTTAGTGGTGATCTGTGTGGTCAATCGTCATTCCTGAAACTCCGTTAGAGTCTTGGGAAGTGGGCTCCAATGTTACAAATTATATAGACGAGATGGTTCCTCTTTTGCCAGAAACACACCTTTTTATATGTTTATGCATGTCATGTGAAAAATCCAGAATCAGATCCTTTGCTTGATTTAGAATAACCAACATTACTAGTAGTGGATTCATAACATACTACCTAAGACATTATAGAATATTTGTCGTCGGCCATGGTAGATCAGGAATATTTATCCCAATTAAAAGAAGAGTAGATAAAGCAATGATTAATTTATAAAATGATCATTGTCTTTACCCTATTATGAACATATCTTTCTTGAAAAACCAAAAAACATATTAATATCCCTTAGCTATGTGTTAGCGGAAGTGAAATATGTCATATAAAGTTCTTGGTTTGTTCCATGAATGGACTTTTAACGAGAAACATAAAGCTAATGGTTACATTGTAAAAGGGGGATATATCAAGGGAAAATGCACATAGTTCATATATGACATTTTTGAAGTGCAAGGATCCTTGAAAAAGGTTTAAGGTGGGTATGTTCATCAGCGTGTGAAGACAAACACCTCTGAATACTTGCCATGAGAAATTCCATTCGATAAGGAGAAGAGGAAAAATATGCAATTTTTTGTGATTAAAGCAGTCGTTGTAGAGTGTATCTGGAATCCCATTACTGACTATAGTTTAATTGTTAATTTTGTCATTGAAAACTTGCTACTACAAATATAGTCCCAACACATGACATTCGAAGAGCATCAAACTTTGTCTCCACCTATTTGCACACCCAACACGAACTGGAGCCTTTGGTGTACAAATTATGAACTAGCCCTTCTACGCACGCTTCATGGAAAGACCCATTGTTTGAGAAAAGGATAGGATTTCTCTTTTTATGAATTTTGAAAGAACCAATGGGCCATCCACTCCATAGAGAAAAGATGCCTGCCTAGTAGTAGAAAAAAAGAGAGAAACGGTGACGACATGTCTTATAAGTAAAAAAAGGTGGTGACAGTGGGCCACCTTGTGTCAAACAACACTTACTACCAAGAGTTCAACTAGTTACCTATTAATCAATAAATAAAATAGCTAAGGAAAGATGTATGCAGAGGTCAAGATTGAAATATATAAGCACATCTTTATCAACTTCCAAGAAATGTGATATACACATAAACAATAAATATTTGTTAAAATGTACAAATTTGATAGTGTAAGAAGAGGGACTTGTTATGGGAGACACTCACTTATTAGAGTGAACAAAAGGATTATACCTAATGTGAAACATCATGATAATGTTTTGTACCGAACAATAATACATATTATTCAATTATCATGCTCAATATCACAAAGGATCAGAATATAGAATTATTTGACCATTAGAAATCACAATATAAACATATTTCATCACCATAAAGGATGCATACAAATAAGATCTAAAAGAAAATATACTACGCCCAAAAGCCACAGATAACATGCCAACTTCAATCCATCACCAAAAAATAGCTCCTCTTCAGACTGATGTGAGTCAAACTCATCTACATCACAATCATCTTCACCTATATGATGTTGCATATTGATCCTAGTTTTCATTGCATTATTGGTATAGTTTTGTATTCATCTTCATCATTTAAGTTTAGAACTAGCCCGCATTTAGGTTTTTTGAATTAAATGATAAATTATAAGGTTTTGATCCAAATTCTGGATTTTTTATGTAGGCCTGAACTTCATTTCATGTAAGGAGTATAGGAGGCGATGGTCCGGATAACTGACTAATGGGCCCAAAAAACTTTTGATAAAATTAATTTAGATTTTTCAATGATCTGAGCCTTCATTAATTGACATCGTCAACCTATATTTCTTCGGTCAAAAATACTATCGAGGTAGGCTTGATGACCCAAATCAATAGCTCCGTCAGGGGCGGTGTTTCTTCTCCCAAGTATTTTGTTGGACTGATGTGAAGTTTGTCTGAAGAAGACCCATCTTCCAACAACACTTATGCCCAATGTGTTTCTTGACTGATGAGTGCCCTGCTCCTATACATCGTCCGGTGATAGGAAGTCTGGACTGATGAGATTCTAGCTGATGAGTTTCCTACATGATGAGAATTGGCCCGATAGGATTCTGACATTAGTCGATCGACAGGAGGTCTGCATCCCAGTCTGATGAAAATTCTCCTCCAACACTTTGATGGCTGGCACATAATTGACATTCCTAATGGCATTCCCATGATGGAATCATTGATGGGGCAGGACACCTTCCATATACCTCCACCTGCCAACCCTTCATCTCCATGGCTTATGATACCAAAATGTGAGATGTCTGGAAAGGAATCTAAGCCTTTTCCCGTGCCTATAAGTAGTATATTATATCCACCAAGAACAAGATCTGCTTAGATGCTTCCAAGCTGCAATTTTTAGTGTATAACACTTACCTATAACATCTATTGACTCCTGCCATCGGCTACTTTTATCAATCACTGATCGACAAGATTCCAACTTCATCATGACTTTGAGTTATAGCATTGAAAGGAAGTCAAACCAAAGACGTCCTCCTTCATATCCATCTTCCACTTGTTCACTTCACAATGGAAGATCAGATTCACAATAAAGGAAGTTCGACGCCCTCGAGTCCCTCCCCAAAAAATATTGAGGAGTGGTATGTTGTTGTGTAAACCATCTTTGTCATCAACCTTTAAGCCAAGCATCTGAATACCCAAAGTTCCCCTTTGTTGTCCAATGTAATGATGACTTCTTCACTTTCTTTCATTTTTAATCTTGTATCTGTTGCCATGTGACTAGTCTCCTCACTTGTGTGCATGGAGTATCCCTGATATTTGTTCTTCTTACTGTATATATTGTTGTATGAACCATTAATGTTAGGAATCAATCATTTCTATGATTATTGTTAATTAATCATCAAGTTTATGTGTTACAGATCTTGATTGAAGAGAACTTTAAAGCTATGATCTATTTGACTAATTTTTGTTAAATCCTTGATGTGAACTTCAGATAGGTATTTTCTGAGGAGATAGATGCATGAACTCTAGGTAACATGGCATTAACATGAGAGTGATATCTGTTTGTTCTGGGTTTTAATCCCAAAGATGAAAGGAGGATTTACCTGGCCTCAATATATATATATATATATATATATATATATATATATAAATATATATATATGTGTGTGTGTGTGTGTCTATTTGCATGCTTAATATGATGCAATGAGACAAGGAACGATAGGTAGCAGTGGTGAAACTTGTTCCAATGCAGTATTCCCATCCATTGATATATTTAGACTTCAATCATACATTTTATTATTTTCAATTAGTGTAATCAATAACTATCACCTATTTGTGATAAATATTAGTTCTTACAAGGTTACCTTGATCAGTAAAATCTTAAAAACCTTTGGGTTCAAGCTAGAACTATAATGCAATAAGATCTGTCTTCTTGTGGGTGTTGAATATTTTATGTTGGTTCTGGTAAACTCTAGGAATTTCACCCCTAGTGAATTTTCAAGTGCAATATCACACACGTAACTAACGGGTTGGAAACACACTCCCACCCAAAAGACAAGAAAAAATGAAAACCATCAGAAAAAGCCACTTTAAATTTTAAATTGGCATTGCAAAATATATATGAAGAAATTATGATAAATGAATGTAAACAAGGTTCTCAATGAAGATGGAGGTAGAATATCCAACTTGATGTAAAAATAATCTTCATATAGTATGATATAAATATTAAATCAAGGAAAAATAGATAAAATTATTGAATGTTATCTGTAGATATCATGTTAGAGAGCAAAAATAAATGATAAGAAATTTGCATACATATTTGCACTATAACAAAAAGTATAAACGATTCACAAGGTATATGGCATGGTCACCATATTGACAAATTATGGCATCACCACCATAACATTCAAGGGAGTAATAAAATCACCACATTATTGCTCTAAAATAGGAAACAACATCTAATTCCCATGTACATAACGCATACACAATAGGGATTCACACCTAATGTGCAAATGTTCACATTACCAAAATCAAGCATGCATATTTTGAAAGAGGGAAAGCATCAATTTAGTCATACCCAATGTAATATCCAAGTTAGAAATACATCATAAAGATGTATAAATAGGATAAATTACAAAATCATGTCCAACATATGGCAATTAGGGTTTCTATTAATTATGAATCAACACATTCTTTAAGATGCAAATTGAATGAGATAATGAAAAGATACAAGAATACATTTGTTTTGCATATTAAATCAAGTATATATGATGAATTATAATAGGCAAGACCCAATCGGGTCAAATGGATTCAATTATGAAATTATATTTCAATTCTACCACCATGAGATTAAAGAGAGAGAATGAGGATCATTGTCCAACATGAACAATACATAGAAACAACATAGCTCACAAAAGTGTGTCAAAATTCAAAGTCCAAACCTAGATCCAACCTTGGTGTTGTTCACCTATTATTCCATTAGATAAATATCATTAACTAGATATATATTATAAATCCTAATATTATTGATTGTTGATTAAAGGGAAAATTAGGTTATGAAATTTAGAAAATTTGATGAGACTTATTTTTCTAATTCCAAATAAAATTCCATTATATTTTTTAGGCCTATAGATAAATCATAATGAATGATGTAAAAACAATATTATTAACTAAATTACAAATAAAATATATGCTTAATTCTTATTATATCCCTTCATCACACATCAATAGTATGATGTGTAGCAGGGCACATCAGTAACTTGTCACAAAAAAAATCCCACATGATAAAAAAGAAACAAACATGAAAACACTATATTTTCCATTGGTAGTGTGACAAGAATAAGAAAATATAGGGTTAAACTCATGAAGTACCACACAACTACTCTTACCCAATTGTTTCTTGTTACTGGGAAGACTATGACCAAGCAAACCAAGAATTTTCTAATCTCATTACCATGAGATGGGAAGCACAAGAAACTTAAAAAAACATGTGGGGAAACTTGGTAGTAGGTTCATAATACTCTCAAAAGTCAAGGAGTAATGAACTAGGCGATCAATGGAGAACCCAACACATTCCATGTGTGAAAACAACATACAACATGTTGATGGGTAGCTTTTTGGGAAACATACAACATGGGAGAAACAAGGTATGTTGAAGCTTGTTGGGGTCCTATCACACTCTATGATAGTGTTTCTAGGGAATAGGACATTCTAGAAAATTACGTCAATGAATCTCATAGGAACTCCAATGACCTTGGTTGGGGTCAAATATTGGGAGTACACAAACAAAAAGGAGGGTGGGGAAATATGCTAGACCATGAGAAGGTGGTCACAAATTGATGTGTTGCACAATCAAGGATCGTATGTAGGAATAACTCACTTTGGTTGTTGGAACTAAACCAAGATTTGTTGGGGAATTATAGTAGAGATGAGAAAAAATTGACATGGGGAGAGTGATGAAGAGGTGTACTTGATGCTTTAGGGGCTAGCTTATATATATAGGGACATGTCAAAAGTTGATTTCACAATTTGTCTCTGAAATATATTGCGAAAGTGTGCAAGTTTGAGGTCCAAAGGATCGGGTTTTACTAGGAATTAAAAGCAAGAAAAATTAGAGAAAATGAGGAAATACGAGGAACCCACAAAGGAAACTCCATACGCACTGACGAGATTGCAGCAGTCTCCAACCCAAGGTAGGAGACAAGTGTCCATCTATTATATACTAGATCAATGGCTCAAATTTTCCCGTGTTAAAGAAATAAAGCACAATCTTCTATGGCAATGAGAGATTTAATCCAATAGTGATAAATAAAAATAAACCAAAGTTTTTTTAATATTAGGCATGTGTGTATTAGGGTGATGCTTTCTAGTTAAATTAGGATTTGTATTATTAATAGGTTCAAATTTGGAATCTTAGATAATTAGGACCCAAGGAATCCAATTTTGATGTTAGATTTAACTTTCAAACCCCCTCTTATAGATCTAATAGAATTATGTTTTATCCTCATTATTATGTATATATTCTTTATTTACCAATATCACTAGTATTTCTTGTTTAGAGTCATATGTCTTCATATTATTATGATCAAGGTTATCTTCAATTATTTTTTTACAGGAGTTATGTTGTTTTACTGAAATACTCATTAAGTCACTAAGATAAACATGAATTTAAATGATGGAACATTAATTATATCCACTTTCATATAATATCCAATTGTATAATCACTTTTGACCATGAATTTAACTCAAACATTATTGACTAGGAACGCCATAGACCCTAAATTAATGTATAGTTAAAGTTTGATGTCATTATAACCTTTTTGACCATTCAAATTATGTAATAAGAAGGAAATACAATGTTCATTCACTAAATGCAATACATAGTAATTTAGAACATAGATGATGATTTTAATTAAGCTAGTTTTGATGGTATCTCAAGATATAGAAGAATGTTTGATCTCAAACTTTTAATATTAATAGATGATATGGAGTTAGACTTAATTGCTAAGCTTGGTGAATAACTTATTTTTCTATGATTTATTTATTAAAATTTATGCAACATTAATTCATTTCAGGGTTTTGAGTGTCCAAACAAGGAATTTGATTTAGTTTGAGTTGTAAACATGCACTAAAAACTTTCCAACTAAGAGAAAATGTAGTGAGATAGTATTGCACAAATATCAAGATTCTCTTTAGATAATATGTTATCAAATATTTAAGATTTATCTTGTTATAACCATATTATTTGTCCTTGTCATCTATTTGGACAATAAAATTCATGAGAATATTCTCCACATTGAAATAGAAAAGTGTGTAAATATTGTTGTCGAAATTGGAGTTTGTTTGACAAGGAAAATGATTTTCCCAAGATAATAGCACAATGCATAAGAGAAAGGAATTAAAATCACTTTTCTCAGGATGAGAAGGGTGTGAGATACTTAATCCTAGCCAATAAAAAGGTTGTCTTTAACCCCTGATTTTCTCACAATCAATGACCAGACTGATCCATTCTGAATTTCTCATAGCCTCCTCATCTTTTTGGAAGTGACATTTTCCATTATATTCTACAAAAGACTCCAGTCCTTTTAATACTTACATGAATCCTAATCTCTATATTTTCATGAAATGCACAAAACCTCTTCCACTGTCAGGCAACACATGGAGTTCTCCTACTACCTCACCATTTTTTACCTAGCCCTATGGATCCCTAGAGAACCTAATAGAGCCATGTGAATACTCTACACTATAAATTATGGTCGGACATTCCCTTAAAGATACAATGAACTCATTTTTCATCTTCTATGATGATGGGTTTGGACTTACTATTTCAACCACCATTAACAAATTTGCCAAATTGTAAGTGTCCTTGCCATGCCCCTAGTCCTTTGGTTCAATTTCCCAACATTGTGTTTTACCATAGGGGTGGGACAACAAACTATCCACCTCACTAGTGATGGGGATGCCCGAAGGGCCTATCCCACATCAATTTCATTTGTATTTTCTCTTTTTCTTTGAATCCCCTCTTTGGTAGACCATGAGACAACTAATGTTGCAGTCAGTTTTAAATTTTTACTACCTTAATTTTGTTTTTGGCCTTTCAAGTGTTTCTCTATTTCTCCATGGTGGTGGTTTAGAGAGGATCCTCCATGGTTCCAATGATCCTCAACAATGGCTTCCCCAGTTCGGTGAAGCCCAAGGGATCTCCTAGGCATGATGGTTTTGGAAGATGAAGCCTTGGTCATAGGTTGGTGCAAAGATTTGATGCTCATGGGGAGTGCTTGGATGCCATGGTGAGGAGTGTAACAAACTAGGTTGAGTATCTACCTATCTACCCTCACTAGGAAATATATATTTTCACATCCATATAATCACTTGTGCTATTCTCCATGTACAAGTTTGATGTAGTCATGATTTTCTTTCAATCAAGTTATGTAATGTTAGCCCTATCAAGCATATATGTTGCACATCATAATACAAGGGTAACATTTCCTTTTGACCAAGATTTTCAACTTATTTTTGGATTTTACTATGAGTATCACAAGTGATTTTTCTCGACTGTGTTTGTCTAGATTATTTCTAAAATTGACCATTCATAAAAAATGCTACATGGCTGAGACAACCTATATATGAAAGTTGATCGATTTTATGAGACATATCTAATAGCCTAGGTTTTAGGATCTATTTTTGGTTGGTTTTCTTGAAGTATCAGATTTAGTATAATTAGGGTTTAGAAACCTAATTAAAAAACTTTGGGTGATAATGAAAGGTTGATTAAAAAACAAGATCAAGGATCTGAGGAGAATCGTTCCTACTTAATAGTTATGTAGTCCATGCCCATGAGTATTCATACTTATTATATTATCATATTTACAAGTTTCTTAAATAAGATGTTCATGATTAATGTGATGAAATGTCTAAGAATTTATTTTAAGATATGCAACTACAATTTCATACTTTCATGGTTACCTTCTTACATGTGCCTAAAATATGGAGTAGAGATGTTATTTAGATTTCTTAGAATAAAAAAATATAAAAATTAAGTGCATGATAAGATTATATGATTCTAATACATTTAGTCATGTTTAAATTCCAAAGATAAGATTCGTATATTAAGATTCAAGATTATGTTTACAAGATATAATCATATTAACATTCACTTAATAAATGTCATGTTAAGGTAAGATTTAAGTTGCAATAAGATTATGGAGTTAGACCCAGATCCTTAATGCATGTCAACTTAAGAGACATGCCCTAGGAGCTTAGTGCAGGACAAGAGGCCCATGCCCTTAGTGCATGATGATTTAGATTGATGACACTAGAGCCCAGAGTGCAGGTCATGAGACCCAAATACCACAATACATGTCTCTAGAGATAGATACATAAATAATGAAAATTAAGTTAAAGAAATAATAGTAGTTATGTTCAAATTTTGTATAGATTTTAATGTCAGTCTGTCATGCATAATGTTTAGGAATAATGAATAGTCCCTTATCTCTATGGTTTTTTATATATGTTAGAATAATCATGCCACTTGGTGATGTTTCTTATTCCAATGCATGTCTAGGTATGATATGTTCTTGCATATGGAGTATAAACAGGAGAAGGAGTACTATTGTAGGATACGAGCACAACGATAGAGCTAGATATGATCTGGTGAGGTGCCAACTATAGAGGGACCCTTGGTTCCATATACTCAACTTTATGTTTCATGTTTAGAAGTTGACAACAAGGGATTTAGTCTTGTTTAGAATTTCATAATAAGAGCTTTAGTCTAATATAGAATTTATTTCTCTTATGAATGTCAGACTTTATGCCCTTTTGTGAGAACAATTTTGAAACTGTTTGACATTTTAGGTTGTGTGATTGACTGTACTATAGTTATGAACTCCATCTTTTATTAATGTCACCTTGATTGCATGAGTTATGGATAATTCTTTAATGTTTCTTCTATGTACATTCCATGCTTAGGTAAGGTATTAAAGTTGGGTTCCATATTCCCATCTCATCATCAAATAATATATTTTTGATAAAGAGTATGATTAGAGTTACATGTAACCTTAGTTAGGGTCTACTCTTAGTTACTCATTATATCTAAAATAATGTTCATTAGGGCACAAGTAGGTGTATCAGGTATAAATGTATACTATGTTGGCCAATCCTAAATAAGTAAGCATACCAACATCCAATCCATAGTATTGTCATGATGGTAGATTTTGGTATGTTACAACACCCAACCCTTAAAGAGGATTTCGTCCCCACAATTAGAAAATCATGTACTAGCAAACTAATATACTCCACCCCCTAAAAGAGTTAACCTAATAAGTAAAAAAAACTATATGTATAAAGATAATGATAACTAAACTACATAACCATCATATACTTTTCAACAAGATATCAACCATCATGGAAAAGGGAAATATTCCATCAGGTAATATTCCATTGCTATGATTCTTACCATTATTTCTATGTTGAGATGGTACCTGACCTCCATGAAGTTGAGGCCAATGAGGTTTGATATGACCAGGCTATCTAGAATGATATCATATGGTAGGAGCTTAAGGTTTAGGAGGAAAACTTCTAGGGGAATGCTTCTTCTAGAATATAGAACATCTATAACATTTTGATACTTCACTATATGAATTCCTCTTATATTTAACCTTCGCTTGATAACCAATGTAAGCTTTTATAGAAAGACCTTTATCCACAATCTGAGAAAAGGTAAGGGGTAATTTTGGAATATATATGCTAGCATGTCTCTTTAGTAGATCATTAGCATAACACTCTAGGTGTAGAAACTTATATACATACTCCACCGTAGTAATGGCCTTCTGACATAGATTGTAGAACGCAAACTCCTTCTTTCTTAGCGATGCCGATGATACATACTTCTATCTAAACAAGGATAGAACTAATCCCACAACATGGATGCAACATCACCAGTCTTGGCCATGCTATTCCATTGATGTTGATCTGACCCACTAAGCATGTAAGTAGCAAAGTGAACTTTTTTATGCTCACAATAAGCCATGCCACCAAAGATATGTTCATTCGTGAGAATCTAATTATCAGCTTTGTCCACTGTATGAACTTCATTCTCACCATGGAAGTATTTAGGACACATCTTTGAGAAATCAGTTATAGAATACTCCCTTAGGGTTGTATGGAGTAACAACAAAGTTAACTTTCCACGCTAGATCCAAAGGAAGTATCTTTTAGAGAACAAGATCCCTTGGTCATGGGGAGTTCCCAAACTTGTTATAGTTGATGTTGGTGTAGATGGCACCACTAGGGATTGAATCTCCATTTTGGTAGGAACTTAAGACACTAGAGGGGTAAAAGGAGGATCCATCCTAGCCAATTCATATTTCGGGTCTTGGGGTGTCACAAAACAAGCTAAGTTGTCGACATTTGAGTTTTTTTAAACCATAGTTATGCTATGGCACAAGGAAAAGATAAAAGGTATAAGAAACCTATGAAAAAGTAAAACCCTAAGGGAAAAAGAAGTAGCCAAATAAACTGAATACCATGTCTCTAATACCATATTGTAAGGAGTTTGACCTGATAAGGGAGATACTTGCTTACTTGAGTGAGGAAAAGTAATATACACAATGCCAAACACCATCATGAAATTTTACAAAGGGTAACAATCCATATAATTTAGTCAGTATATTCAAACCACAATGGTGAGAAATGAATTCTAAAAATATTTACCATACAGATCTCATTTTGAACATAGCTCATCACCACACAGGTTGTATATAAAAAAATCTAAAAGAAACTATACTAAAGCTAAAAGGTGTAAAGGGTAATCTTCCTACTTCAATGTGTCTCCAAAAACCAGCACCTAGTAGCAAGATGATTTTGGGTCAACTACACTAAAGTCGTCTCCACCTAACAATTTGGGAATGCACCCACAATATAAGAACAAATGGAAACTATTAGAAAAATCTAATATGCACTTTAAATAGGGATTGAAAATTATGTGAATAAAGTATGGTAAATTAAATAAACAAGGTTCTAAATAAGATAGAGGCAGAATATCCAACAAGTTTTTAAAAGGATCCCGATATAGTATGATTTAATGGTTATATGAAAAAACAAAAATACAATTATCAAATCTTGTGATAAATACCAAATTAGAGAGTAAAAATAAATAATAAGAAATTATTAAGTAGATTAACATGATAACAAAAAGTAAAATAGACACAAGGTATATTGCATTACCACCATATCTAAAGATAATGTCACCACCACCATCTATGCAAATAATGGAATTACTACTCTATTGCTTAGGAACTGGAAACTATTTAATTCCCATGTATTTAAGAGACATATAATAGGGACCCACCACCTAATCTACAACCGTTCATATAACCAAAATTAAACATGCATTATTAATAGAGAGACAAGACTCAATTTGTTCATATCATAATATGCTATCTAAAGAGAGAGACATCATAAAGTTTTATAAATAGGATCAATGATACAATCATGTACAACATATGACAACTAAGGTTTCAAATGAATATGGATCAACACTTTCTTTAAGATGAAAATTGAATGAGACAATGATGAGTTACAAGAATTGGTTCAATTTTCATATTCCAACAGTACAACAAGCATGTATGATAAATTACAATAGGCAAGACCTAACATGTCAAATACATTCCATTAGGAAATTCTGGTGCAAATATACCTCCATGAGGTAAATGAAAAAGCATTAGGATAATTTCCCAATATGAATCACAAGAAGAAGCGATATACCCCACAAATGTGCATCTACAGTCAAAGTTCAAACCTAGATCCAAGCAGGGTACTCTTTATCTATTATTACATTAAATGAATATTATTAATTAGATGCATATTTTGAAAACTAGAACTATTTACTCTTAATTCAAGTGAAATTAGTATGTGAAACGTAGAAAAGTTTATAAAATTTATTTCTTGATAAAAAATGCTTTATTTTATTTTTCTCACTTGTAGATTAATTGTTATGAATTATCAAAATTATATTATTTGCTAGATTATAAACAAAAGCTTGTGCATAACTATTGATATACCTCTGCATCATGCATTGATATCTTGATTTGTAATAGGGAGCATGTAATATCCTAAAATTTAGTGAATTTGAATTATATAAATAATTGAATCGATTTGATAAGCAAACTTTCCTAATTAAAATAAAATTATCCAGTTTGTGGAATGGGTCCAACCCATGGCCCAAGTGAGGCCCATGAGACTATTTTCTTTGCAAATAGGTCCTTGTGACATAAGTTAAGAAATAAATTATTTGTTCATAAATGATTGATAATGGTTTTATGGTTCATTTGATAATTGAAATATGAGTTAATGACCAAGTTTGCAAAAGAATGTAAGATAATGTGTAATTTAGATAATTAATGGAAGCAATTATCTAACCATGTCTTGCAACACAAGTTTGAGTCATCAATTAAGGATATCGATATGGTTTTTCAAACATGTATAGATAATGAGGAAACTAAGATAATTATAGAATTTTAGATAAAAGGACTTTCCACATGACGTAGGTAACTAATTTAAGGGAATACATTAAGGTCAAGTTTCGCTTGCGAAAGTTATCCCAATAGATATGATAAAATAGATATAATTCTAAAAAGACATTAAAGAGTTTTCCTCCAAGTTTCATAGAGAACGGATGCTACTAGTTGTCTATGAAAAAGCAACAAGGAAGAGAGACTTGCTTGAAATAATTAAATGTTATTTTCCTTGTTTAACAAGAGAGAAAAGGACATCAAGAGGTATCCTTTTGACATCAAACTTTGCATATTACGAAATTATAATAAGATGAAGAAAGTATACAATTTTGGGACCAATCATAGTAAGGATATGGGAGAGATATGAATTACTTAATTTCCACAATCATGGTTGACAAAAGCGTCCATGGGATACCAAATAGGGAAATAGGTATTTTTGTTCTCATGAAAAGTACTCAAGATTATGGGTTAGGTGATCGAAAAATGGGAATATGGGGAAAAAATCTTGAAGGTTTCGGACAAATTTTGTGGTCTACATCATTTTTTTGGTAATTATTTAGTTTTGCCTTAGAAATAAATTTTTGTATGAATAAGGAATAATGAAGGAGTTTTCCATTTTCTAATGAAACGTAATAGTATGAATCAAGTTTTTACAAAATAATGGCATGTGGGGCAGTTTTCTTTACATGAATTTTGGCTTATAAAGTAAAAGATATGAGATTATTATTATAAGGATAGGAGGGAGGAATATAGTTATTAATTTCCTAACATGATGCCTTTCTAATTGCATATGGAAACTTTATAGAAACTACACCATTGATCACCAACCCTTGTGCTATATAAGAAGTATGAAGAGAATATGGACTAGCCCAATTCCCTCCTTCCTTGATGTGCATCCTTCCAGCAGTGCGGTAGCAAATCTCTCTCCCTTCATCATGGCAATGTTCTTCCTCATCCATGATGGTCTCATTGTATCTCATAAAATGGTGCTTGACACAATGACATAGGAGTCCAGGATCTTTCAAAGTACTTCAAACCTCATCCCTTTCCTTCTGTGTCTCCATGGAAGAGGTTGCCATATCACCCTATGTTTAGGTAAGATTATTATTTTGTTTAACTTGTAGAAATTACTGTGATTACCCAAATATGCCAAAATTATATACCAAACTGATTAGGATAATGAGTAGAATCCAAATTAAATAATACCATGACCTGGATCTGGTCATAATTCCAAAAGTATGGCTAACACATGATTAAGAGGTTATTGTATACATGGAAGGCCTATATCTAATAATTAACCTATTGAGTATATAAAAAAACATTTACTTTGTGATATAAACTAATATTTCAATGTGACGAGAATCTAAGTGCTTGATATATTTTGGATATTCAGTTTCACAATTTAAATATCTAAAGCATAAATCTAAGTGCTTGATGAGAATTTAAGGTTTTGAAACCAAAAATCATAATTTGCTATAATATTAATGCACATAATCTAAGCTTGGTTTTCATAATGAAAGAATATGATTGATCTGATAATTAGAATTTCACCTAAGTCTAATATGGGTTTACAACTATAAAAAATCAAGGTGCAATTAAATTAAGGTTTGTACCCTTATTCCTTATCGAAACTTTATATGACCCTAAATCAAAGATTCAGACTCATGTAGGGTTTAATCTAAATAATATGATTGTGACCCTTTGGGGTATACATACATGTGGATTAAATGTTGATTTCTTGCACTCATCTTGTCTTACTTGATTGCATTTTATGCTTAAAGTACTTGAAGTATTATTGTATGGAATGCATGGTTAATTTGAAATGCATGGTTACAATTTTGAATAATCACAATTATTGATTGTTGGTGTTTGCTGAGGATTTCTTAAAGATTGCTAAAATAAGTTGTTGAATGTTTATTTACATTTTGTTCAATTATATTGCCATTATGAGTATCACATAAATTAATATATCATATTATGAACCCTAGGATGACATGTATCGAGGGGTAATGCACATGATCCCTGGAGGGGATAATGATTATGCATGCCCAAGATAAAATATTATATATGGGTTACAGTATGTGATGAAACTACCAATTCTTATTTGCAATTAATTGATTGATTATATGTTATTATGTCACTTGCACACTTTTTCATGCATACCACGTGCATAGTATGTCAATATATTGATCTGTGTATTGTTTCATTTCGTTTTAGGTAAATTCTATATATGAAGATATCAAGACATGATGAACCAAATGAAATCAACAAGAGATATTAAATCTATATAAAGGAGGATTAGATCAACACTTCTAATCATATGTATTAGTGTCATGTTAGAAACTCATGTAACTCCTTAGAGGAGCATCATCACATATATTATGAACAATATTTGTGAAATAGTGGAAACTATGCTATTATTTGTTATTTGGTAAAATTTGTATCTTAGGGATTTTAGATAATGGCTCTCAACTTTTAGGTCCTTTTTTAATTGGGGGATACTAGAAAGTGAGATTGTTACATTTGATATCATAGACTCAAAATTTTGAAATAATATTTAATAGTTGATAAGTTCAAGAAATGTTTAGAAATATAAGCAGAATTATTAAGGAGTAGCATGGTGATGATGTTGTCTAGAAAGGATCAGGGTTTAGAGGGATGTCAATATTTTTCTTTGCACCATTAAGTTGATATATGAGGACTCCCTTAGCCATAGTGATACATGTATGACTAGAACCTAGGGTCTTCCAGAAGTAATGTTTCCTCTAAGTCTACTCATCTCTAATTCCATCCTCTCCTCATTCTCTTTGTTAATAAACTCTAAAGGATATTTCTCTCCTCATCTCAAGTTAGGATTTTTGGTAAGAAGTAGGATCATGGAATGATCTGCAAATTAATGTGGACATAAATATAAAGTAAATAGTTTTATGGGTTTTCCCTTGCAAAGGTAAACCCTAGATGGAACTAGGGTTGGTCTAGGAAAACGCTTAGTGGTTTAAGCAAATCATAAAACCATAAGATACATGGTGTAGATTTTGTAGTCCCTAATTCTAACCCTAACCCAAAATCCTAATCTTGGGAAGTGGCAGTGGTGTGGGTGAAATAGTTACCCTACCCATATGAACCAAAATTAGGGTAAAAAGGAATAATAAAAAAAATCCAAATGAGTTTAGGTGACCCTGTCTCCCATGCATGGATGTTAATGGAATAAGTAATTCATGTTTCATGTGAAGGTCTTTAAGAAATATAAGAAACCTATCAGTTTCTCATAATATAAATATAACTTGCTCATTGCCATAATGATATCTATTAAGGAAAGGATGAATAGAGATTACCCCTAGTGAGTGGGAATGCTATTGAAATATACCACCAGCGAGTGGGTATGCTACTAAAATATAACCCCAATGAGTGGGTATGCTATTGAAATTACCGCCAGTGAGTGGGTATGCTATTGAAATTAACACCAGTGAGTGGGCATGCTATTCAATATACCCCAAGTGAGTGGGTATGATATTGAAATATACCCCTAGTGAGTGGGTATGCAATTGAAAATACCCCAACGAGTGGGTATTCTATTGAAATTACCCACAATGAGTGGGTATTCTATTGATTGTAACCCTAGAGAGTGAGTATGCATGATGATTACCCCCAGTGGTAGGTAGACCTTAGAGATTGAGAAATAAGGGTTGAGAAGCTATAATAGAAAATGCATGTTTAATTTTATGATAATAATTGTGTGCTATGGTTGTTTATCTTGTTACACCTGCATGCACATATTTTTCTTGCATCACATATTTTAGTCTGATAAAAATGAAAATATGAAACCCTTGATTCAACTTTTAGGGTGGGTCTCCCAACCTGGGGTGGGTCAACCCAAGAATGGGAAAATAACCTATGAGGGAGGCAAAACCTTAAAACTATGGGGTCAGGTTATGGCTATAGAGCCTAATCTCTTCATGCAAGTCAGGAAGCCATCCTAGGTTAGGACTTTCCCTAGAAGGGTATGTTCACAATATAGTTTAAATTGGGGTAATCTGGAATCTCAACTAATGTGTGAAGAATTATGTAAACAAAACATGGAGGCACATACATTCTTCAAATCCAAATATGCCATCATTGAGGGGTACAAGGAAACATCCTTGACAAAGTGTCTGATAGTATAAGACCAAGCCCGGAGGGGAAGGTCACGAATAAAGTAAAGAATGTGTACCCTAAAAGATAAAGGAAATCTAGGTTAAGGAATTACATAAGAAAATAATGTGCTAAAAATGTTGAAGTTGTGATATCTGAATAAACCCTAGGTAGGGTAGAGCCCTAAGTCAATCCTCAGGTCAAGAAGGGAGGAACAAAGGTACATAAGGCCTATGAGGTTAGGAGGTGATCGTTCCCTAAGTGCATAAGACCATGGAGTTAGGAGAAGGCCATCCATGTTTGTCTGAGGCCCATGGGCTAGGATATTGGCCACATTCATGAGCTCATGAGGCCCATGGGGTGAACATGAGAGGCACTCCCGGAGTGCATAAGGCCTGAGAGGCCTGGAGGAGATCACTCTAAAGGTACCTCTAACCCTCGACATATTGAGGAAATGACTAAGGATAATGAGACATGAGTTGTAATTATAAAAGATAGAAGAATTCATTTAATAATGAAATCTTAAAGGAGTTGTGTACAAACTCAAGAGTGAGAAAGGCACTTTACTTCATGAAATATACAAAATTTTGGGATTAAAAGTAATCATGGTTTGGAATCATTTTTGAGAGTTATTCACCCTAAATTTGAAATTTTGAGATAGTTATAGATACACCTTCTCTACTCTTGGAATGGGATGAAATTTGTATTTGGGGTACAATCCAGTGCTTATTTCATCTTATTTTGAGTGAGAGAGATTAAGTAATCACATGTTATGCTTAAAATAGACATATTAGAGTGAATAACCAAAGTTTAGTTTAAGTTCTTAATTTAGGGTTTTGAGGTGTTATCTCACCCTTATACAAGAAAAAAAGAATAATAGTTTGGAAACTTAGGTGAAAAGGTAATCACCAAGACAAATTGAAAGAACAAGTGAAAATTTGATCACCAAAGATTATATGATGTAATTATTAAGGATGTGGATATAACTTGAATTGAATTTAGGTATCAAAGTTTAGTAATAATGTGAGAAACTTATGCATCAATAAAATTTGTTAAAGATAATCCAAGAAGGGTTTCTAAGTCTAAGGTTTGGAACTAAGATGTGTTATCATTCACCTTAACCTTACTACGTTTCAATTTTAAGGACAAAATTCCTTTTAAGGAGGGGTGAATGTAATATATTCAAATTTTGTGAATTTGAATTATATAAATCTAATACTTGATTGATAAGCATATTCCCTAATTATAATAATGTTATCAACTTTAAGGAATGGGAATAACCCATGGCCCAAGTGAGGCCCATGAGAATATTTTATATGCAAATAGGTCCTTGTGGTACAAGTTAAGGAGTAAGATATTTCATGCCTAAATGATGGATAGTGGTTCAATGATGTATTAGTTAATTGAAATATGAGTTAATGGTCAAGTATCCAAGATATTCTAAGTTAATTTGTAATTTAGATAATTAATGGACGAAATTAGTTATACATGTCTTGCAAAAAAAGTTTGAGGCATCAAGTAAGGATAATCTATTTTTCTTTTCAGAGCACATAAAATAATGAGGAAATTAAGATAAGTTTAGAACTCGAGGTAAAAAGGAATTTCCATACAATGTGGGTAATTAATTTAAGGGAATACATAAAGGGAAAGTTTCTTGTGAAAATTATTTCAATAAATCCCAAAAATTAGATATAAGTTTAGAAAGATATTAATGAGTTTCACTCCAACTTCCATAGAAAAAGGAAGCTCATAGTAGCATATGGAAATTCAAGAAGGAAGATGGACTTTCTTGTAATAATTAAATGTTGTTTCTCTTGTTTAAAGAAGGAGAAATGATATCAATAGGCATACTTTTGACATCAAACTTTGCATAATACAAAATAATAATAAGATGAAGAAAGTATACAATTTTGGGACCAATAAGAGTAAGGATGAGGGAATAGATTTGCATTACTTAATTTCCACAATCACATTTTACAAAGGGTCCCTGGGATACCAAATAGGGAAATAAGTATTTTACTGCTCATGAAAAGTACACAAGATTATGCGATAGTAATCCAAATGTGGGAATATGGGGAAAATACAGAAGGTTTCAACATATTTTGTGGTCTAGGTATTTTTTTTGGTAATTATTTAGTTTTTCATTGGAAACCAAATTTTAGATGAATAAGGGAATAATGAAGGAGTTTTCCATTACCCAATGGAAGATAATAATATGAATCAAGCTTTTCCAAATTCTAGCATGAGGGGTGGTTTCTTTTATGTGAATTTTGAGTCTATGAAGCAAAAGATATGATATTGTTATTATAAGGACAAGAGGGAGGAATATCGTTGTTACTTTCCTAGCATGAGGCCTTGTCAATTGAATAAGGAAACTTTATGGAAATTAGACCCATCAATCTCTAACCCTTGTGTTATATAATAAGTGGTACGAAGTGAAGATGGACTACACCATTCCCCTCCTTCCTTGATGTGCATCCTTCCATTGCAGTGTGGTAGAAAATCTTTCTCTCTTCATCATGGAAATGTTCTTCCTCATCCATGATGGTCGAGTTGTGTCTCATAACATGGTGTTTTCCACACTGACATAGGAGTCCATGATCTTCCGGAGTACTTCTCCACTCATACCTTTCCTTCTAAGTCTCCATGGAAGAGGCCGCCACATTACCCCATGTTATATGTATAATTCCTATTTTGTTTAATTTGTAGAAATTTCTAGGATTACCCAAAAGTAATCAGGAGAACAAGTAAAATCCAAATAAAATAGTGTCATGACCTGATTCTGATCCTAATTCCAAAAGTAGGGTTAATAAATGATTAAGTGGTGATTATATACATGGAAGGCATATATTTAATAATTAACATGTGGGGTATATAAAAAATGTTTACTTTGATATATAAATTGATATTTTTCAATCTGATGAGAATCTAAGTCCTTGATATAGTTTTGATAATAACATTCATGATTTAAGGATCTGAAGCATAAATAATGACTTAAGTTTTGAACCAAAAATCATAACTTGCTATAATATTAATGAATATAATCTAATCTAGGTGGTCATAATGAAACAATATGATAGATCTAATAACTAGGATTTCACCTAAGTCTAATATGCATTTACAACTCTAAAGAATCAGGGTGCAATAAAATTAGGGTTTGTACCCTTATTCCTTATCCAAACTCCAGACGACCCTAAATCATAGATTAAGACCTCATTAGATTTTAATTTGAATGATATGATGGTGACCTTTTAGGGTATACATACATGTAGGTTAAATGTTGATTTATTGGATTCGTCTTTGCTTGTGTGATTGGATAATATGCTTAAATTATTTGAATAATAATTGAATGGTTTACATGGTTCTACAATGAGGTACTTAGTTACAATAATGAGTAATAATAACTATGGACAATCAGTGCTTGTTGAGGATTTCTTGAAGATAGTTGAAATAAAGTATTGGATGTTTATTTACATTCTGTTAAATTATAATGCAAGTATGAGTATCACATAAAGTAACATATCATATTATAAACTCAAGAATTACATATATAAAGGGGTGATGCAAATGAGCCCTGGAAGGGACAATGATTATGCCCAAGATAGCATATCAAGTATGGGTTAGAATTTGTAATGAGTTTTCTAGTTCTAATTTCAAGTAATTCATTGACTATATGTTGTTATGTTACTTGCACACTTTTGCATGAAGCCCACGTACACAATAAAGAAATATAAAAATCCACATTTTGTTTCACATTTTAGGTAAATATCATATATGAAGACATCAAGACATGATGAACTAGATGAAATCAACTAGAGACATTAAAGCTAAGTAAATGAGGATTAGATAGACACTTCTCATATGTATTAGTCCCATGTTAGAAATTCATGTAACTCCTTATAGGACCGTCATTACATATCTTGTAAGCAACATTTGAAAATAATAGAAATTATTTGTTACTATTTGTTATTTGGTAAAATCTAGATCTTGGGAATTTTAGATAATGGCTCTCAACTTTAAGGTTTTTTCTTAATTGGGGACACTGTACAGTGAGTTCGTTATAGAACATTAGTATTTTGCATCTAAACAAAGGGTGCATGGTTACAAAAGAAACAAACACAAAATATGTACATTGTCCATTTATAGTGTGACAAGAATAAATAAAAAAATAGGGTTCATTCATGAAGTACAAAGTGATTATATTCCCTGATCATTTCTTCTCACTTGAAAGAACACGACCAAGCAAACCTAGAATGTGCTAGTATCCTTGGCACAAGAATCTCTAGAACCTCAACAAAACATTTGGGAAAACAAGATAGCGGGTCTATAATGCTCTCACAAAGTCAAAGAGCATACACATGGTAAATTACATAGAAGCCAACAGAGGCCATGCATTCAAATAACAAATGAGGTGCATTGAATCTTTTTTGGTTCCCACCACAGTCAATGATAGTACTTTCAGGAACTAGGATGGTCCACAACACGACATTGATGAAACATATAGGAACATTGTTGACCTTGGTCGGGAACTCAACCTTAGAGTAACCAAATGCAAAGGAGTGCTTGGAAAGATTCTGAACTATCAAAAGGTGTTCCCAAATTGATGAATTACATAGTAGACGATTCAACATAGGAACAACTCATTTCCATCATAGGTACTAGAGAAAGATTTATTGGGGAGTTGCTATAGAGTTGAGAATAAATTGACAGGGGAGGGTGATGAAGGGGTGTACCCAATGCTTTAGGGGTCATCTTTTACATATAGGGACAAGTCTAAAGATGGTTTATCAATTTGACCATGGGTATTTGGGGACATCTCAATTGGATTGGGAAAGTAAACAAGTTTGGGGTCGAAAAGTTAGGGTTTAATGATGAACCCAAAGCTAGAAAATTCAGAGTAAAGGTTGGGAAGATAGCACATGGAAAGCTCCTTGAACACTAACTAGCTTGCGGTGGTCATATAAATGAAGTAGGAGACAAGTGCCTAGTCGTGATATCTTAGATTAATGGCTCAAATTGACTTACATTAAAACAAGGATACAAAGTCCCTTACAACAGCAAGAACTTTAATCCAACATCGATAAATGTGAATAAACCAAATTTTTATTAATAAAAGGCAAGTGTATATTTAGATTATCCTTTGCAATCAATTTGGGACAACTAGGAGTATCCAATACGGAACAAATTTGGTATCTTAGCTAACTAGGGCCCAAGGAATCCGATTTTGAGGTTAAAGTTTACTTTTAAACTTTCTTGTATGAGTTATAACAAAATTAGGATATATCTCAATTACTGTAATATATACTATTTTAATACATCGTTATCATTGATAACCCTAAACATTTGATACACATCATCATTATGTTCTGATTCTAGTGTTAGGTTCCATATTTCCATCTCATCATCAAATAAGGATTAAAGTGAGGAAGAGAAAGGGATTAGAGAGGTGAAAGGAAGTAAGTTATAAGGAGATAAAGAAATAAACTAAATAAGATGATTTAACAGATCATTAAGTAATAAAAATGCATTACTAACAAAAAATAATACAACATAAATGACGTTGAACACATAAATAGAAACATGTTAATAAACATATATACATAGTTAATAACATATAAATACTAATATACAAATAATGATTGTTGGTATGTATGCCCATAGAGCAAGTCATGTGATGATTGTAATGGGATACTTTGTAAATGATTTGAATAATAATAAAGGCAATTTCTGATCTATATGTTTTAACTATTTTTGAGATGATAGTGTAACATGATAGATGTCTAAAGAATTGTTTTACTCAATGACGTATGCTTTTAGGTTAAGGACCTAAACGATGAGAATATATAGATGTTAAGAGTATACATTCTTGTTTAGTCCCTAGTCAGTTGTTATTGTTGAAATAACCATAGACATCAATAATACTAAAGACTAGATTGTGTGTTGGTTGATGACATAATATCATTAGTTATGATATAATGATATCAAACCAAGCACATATTTACTTGTTAGAGAACAAGTGTACCGGACAGACCCAGTGTGAGAGTGACACATGGAACCATGATTTGGTAGTCACAGTCATCTCTCACAGTGATGGTGGTGAATGTGATTCTTTGACCTAAAATTACTACACTCAACACATGTCGTTGGGTACACTTTGACATCATCAAACGAAGTCCTAAAACATGGGTTATTATAAAGGTGATGATTGGGTGACTTTGACACATGGGTTTTGAAGGGTGAGTGATAGATATGGGATTTGTTCCTCCTAAGGGAGTTTAATGTCCATGGCCACTTGATGAGTAGGATTGAGAAAGGCATGCACATGCATGTGTGAATCAATATGTGATATTGATGTCACACACATCTCACCCAGTCTGCTCTGAGATCAAGGAAATGGATGAATGTTGACATGATGATTGTAACATGGCTTGAGTTCATTTAGGACATTAGTAACAAAGGAATTATACATTCGCTGTAACACCATTCACAGATTGTAGGATTGAAAATTGTTCTCCAACTTTTTTATTTCACTTAGGTAGCACTGATGTCTAGGCACCGCTCTTTTCTCGTGAAGTCATAAGTGTTATGGACTTTCACTACCAACGTGAAATGGACTTGTAGGGTCACACACATAGGATTTAACCTGGAAGAGGATTTTATCCACAAATGATGTTTAGATTGATTACTAAAGGAGTTTAGTAGTTCAATTAAACACTCGATCAAATGATAGCTCAATATCATAGTGTTCAAGGTGTTAGGCCAATTGATTAGAGTATCAGATTGATTGAAACTACAATTGACTTATTTGCACAATTTGCACTTCTAACCGATCGGCTCATGTGATGAACCGATCAGCTCAGGTTGGTGAATCAATCGGCTCAACTGATGAGACGATCGGCTCATGTATCAATGAGATGATCGACTCAATTGTTGAACCCGTCAGCTCATGTGACCAACCGAGATCATTTGGAAACTCAGAAGACTATTTTGCGAATACAATTTGTTTCACTTGTACAAATTCGATTTGGACAAGGATTAATATTTGATTAATCAGAAACAAATATGAAAGTCAATTCGAGTTGGACCTAGAGCATGAACCGATCGGCTCAAGCCTGAACTGATCGCCTTAGATGCCCTAAATGATCGGTTCAGGTGTGAACCGATCGGCTGAGGTCACCAACCGACCATTTCAGGGATGAAACGATCGGTTTAGCTGGCACAGTTGGTTGTTTTGTGGAAAATCTTGAACCCTTCTACTCCTATTTAGTCCTGCATTGCCCGGGGTAGAGAACCCTATCCCATGACCCTCCTATATATATAGAGGTATTGGGGGCTTCTCAAAGTACAACTCAGAATACCAGTTGCTCTGCAAAGTTGTCGTTCTCTCTAGTTTTGGTAACCAAGAGAGCCCGAGCAAGTGCTACCCGATAACGGAGGCACAGTAAGGGAAAGGAAACTGCAGAAAAGCAACTAGTTGTAGGAGAGAGTGTTGGTGACTAGTATGCTGACAGGAGGGTACGAATCCTTCTAATTCCTTGTGGGACAAGGAGATCGGAGTTCCAGGCAGTCTGTGTGGACGACTGCAGAGGCGGGAGACTTCTACCGCTCGGAGGACAGCTGTCAATCCTGACAGTCTCAGTGAGACCAAGAGCTACACAGACACCGTCTAAGATCGGAGGTGAAGACAACGCAAGCCGTGAGGTAACATCGTCGAGCAAGGCTTGGGACAAGGTATGCCTCTATAAACCATCCTTCCTATTATATAGACGTTGACGCGATTCCTTCTTTCTGGGTTTGGGAGAAGAATTTTTTTTTGTTTCTGCTGCCTTCTCTGTCTCCCTTAAAACCCAATAATGGTATCAGAGTGAGGTTAACTGCTCTATGCTTTAGGATTATCGATATGATCAATTTTGGTTTGTCGCCTTTATTTATTGCATACGATGCGAATAAAATTGGCTTTATGCATGTCCAATCCTAAATCCACAAATCCCAATATACATATATGATATGTAATATAAATGCACTCGATGCGCGTCGCCCTTAAACAAGTTTTGTGGTGGATGTATAGCATGGTTATGGCCAATAAACCCTATGTATGTGTGTTTTGTTGGATGTGGTTGCTTGCATCTCGGTCTGCACACCGATTCCCTATCTCTTATTCCTGATGCAACTCAAGATAACTTGAGATTTCTTTCCTACCTTTTCTCCCCCCGAATGTAAGTCAGGGTATCCTTTTTCAAATGTAAAATAGGATAGATTTTTATTTCCTATTATGTCAAAGAACGTCGGACTTTTGACGACCGGTTCTAGGATCCAGACAAGCGGGTGGCGGCCTGAGGAGATGCACGATGACTAGTGAACTGATCGGGTTGAGGCACCATTCGATCGGCTGGTGGCACCCAACCAAACAGTCTGATGGCAAGCCGATCAATCATGGAGATGAGTTGATCAAACCCATAAAGGAAAAGCACATAGTTCATCTTGTACAGGTTGCATGTGATGCGGACCTAGATGACTGTGATTCCTCTTGGCTCGAGGAATCACATTAGGATGGCCATAATTATTGCTTTTATCATTTCACATATTTTCTTTGGGATATAACATGTATATGATACTTACAAAATTGTGGTGATTGGATATGTATATGTACCTATAAAAACCAAATCGGTGGCATCCAACTCACAAAACAAGATCAACTAATGTGGAAGTGTATTATTAGCAGTGAGATTACTGAAAATCACTAAAAATTAAAACCAATTATCAAGAGATCCATTCACAGGAAAGCTCTTTCATTTAGAACCAAAGTATTTCAAGTACATACTAGTTCATTAGTACATCTCTCGTACTATTTCCTCTCAAGAGTTACAACATTAACTGCCCTATTAAACTATTCTTCAGCAGTATAAAAATCTCGAGGCTTCAAGCCAAAATCTCAGATCGAATTGTCAAAACATTAACTCCTAGGACCCGAGAGTACAGAGACGACTCATAGGACTAACTACACAAAACCAGACAGCCAATGTCTCCACCTGATGTATCACTACTGTCCCTGTGGCCGCTGCTGCTCTTCCCCTGTAGAAGAGTTTCTGCCTTGATGTCTGTGTCTACCTAAAAACATTGGATCCCACGAGGGTGAGACAATTATAAAAATTGCCCCAGTGGGAGATATAACTCTCCGCCAAAACATTATCATTGTAGTTAAAATAGAAATAAACTGAGAAGTGGGATAATATAGATCACTAGTAGATGAATCAACATCTATGCAGATTAGAGAAACATTCTTATGCAATATTACAGTTATAACTTGATTAGGCAGCATGTCTCATATTCCATATGAATTAAAAAAAAACATAATTAACATTTATGTATCAAGGACATGCTAAGCAGTATAACATCAACCAATAGTTCTCGTATTTCAATCTTATGCAAATATGCTACATGACTGATTATATTTTACAAACACATTTAAGCTCTGAGGATATGAGGTATACCGCTCATACTCCAACCGACCATTTTTAGAATCGAAATCGATACCATAATTAGGTCAATGGAAGAGCCAGATTCCCATGACCTCCCACATCCTGATCAGTACGGGACCACAAACAGGACTGTGTCAACTGCTCAAATAGATTTCCAGGGTATACTGGAACTTCGCTATAGAGTTAAAGTATCAACTGTACTCTCATCGGCAATCGAGAGCATTAATGTTTATCTCCATCGACCCAACATAAAATAACATTGGGAGATTAATGATACATCTATCCCAACCATCGGGAGATTTATGATACATCTATCCCGACACATGAAGGATTGAGTGGTTTAGTGTTTACCTTCACTCAATCTCTTCACCCGGATGTAAGGATATTTTCGCCCATTTACCCCCACATATTCAAAATATGCGAATTCCAGGAATTGCATAGAAAACTTATTTCACCATCACCTACTGCTGACGGTGATGGATCTATGGTCAGAGCACTACATGAATAGATTTCACTTGATTAATTAAGTACATTTTCATATTCTTTTAGCATCAGGCAAGTTCTCAAACAAAACTTAGTATGATAATGCTATAAAGATACATGTACAATTTTCATCAATTACTCAACTGTCTTTAAAAGATATTGGGAACTCAGTCCCTTATTTCAAAACTGGGAATTCTCATCCCTTCACAATCTCATCACCATAATCATATGGCTCTGGGTAAATAAACCCTTAATTCATCATTAAGCATTGTTACCACTTTTCCAGGTAACCATCACCTTCAGGTCAATTGACCAAGGCAAACATGAAACTTTTTATTGCAAGCATCATACATGGTATTTAAGGCCCATTAACTCTCTTGTTACCTCTTACCAAGCAACAAGGTATATTATGGTACTCAAGGCACAATCACAATAGTGAATTAAACATCATAGCTCATACCTGGCCATGATCATCATTTCAACATACTTGCATGGTTAGCATAGATGATAACAATGATATCAATTGCATATCAGAACCATGTTCAATCAAATATGAATTCACTATTCATGGGTAACACCACTATTCCCTTACCAGGGTTAGGGATTCCCATTTCATGTCATATGAGGATAATCATCCCATTATCTCATCAAAGATATGGTTTATCACTATATTGCCCAAGATTAGGGTTCATTAAGCATTACATAGTATTAACCTAGATTTGAGCTCCAAAGAACATCAAACATCAGGGTTTCTCATGAAACCATCCTTAGTTAGGGTTTTACATAAATTTTCACCCTAGAAAAGGATTTACATTCAATAATCCATAATTAGGGTTTACTATTCATCCCAATTAGGGTTTCATTTTCCATTACCCATAATTAGGGTTTACTATTCGTCCCAATTAGGGTTTCATATTCCATTACCCGCAATTAGGGTTTATTATTCATCCCAATTAGGGTTTCATGTTCCATTACCCATAATTAGGGTTTACTATTCATCCCTATTAAGGTTTCATGTTCCATTAACCATAATTACAGTTTTGGATCACATTGCCCTTACTTCGGTCTACACACATCATCATCCTAAATTAGGGTTACATCCATACCTTGGATTAGGGTTTCAATTATAAATTGCCCTGGATTAGGGTTAAGGTTCAACAACCTTGTCAATCAGGGTTTATATTCATGATTAGGGTTTCATGATCTCTTTACTTAAGGATCATACCCTTAATCACCACATGAATCATACTCATGTATCAATTCCATATTATCACCCTCTCAACTTGATTAGGTTACATCAACCCTTTAGTCAAGTTCATACAACTATGATTGACATAGTGTACCAAGTCATTGATCTTATAAGCAATTAGGGTTTCTTCCTTAATTGACACTAATCACTTAGGTACTATTAGGGTTTTAACCTTTGTACCATCATTGATTATAATTACTAACCATCATTGAATTATTGGAACTATCATTACCTTCAATATCCAAGTAATTGAATCATCATCAACCTCCATACGGTTTTGAAGTTTCATTACCAAACGGTTTTGAAACCGTTTGCCACCAAACAGTTTTGAAACTGTTTGACCCCAAATAGTTTTGAAACTGTTTGCCCCCAAATGGTTTCAAGACCGTTTGGTCTCAAATGGTCTCAAGACCACTTGGGCCAAATCAGTCCCAAAACTGCAAGGGCTCACTAGGTCATTCATCAATCCAATCGATTACCAATTACACATTGAATTGACTATTGGTTATTCAGTTGAAGGACTCATCCATATAAACCATTAGATCATCATCCATGGGTCAAGGATCAACCACTAACCCACCAAATGGTCTCAAGACCGTTTGACCCAAGTTATCTTGAAAACGTTAGGACCAATCAAGGATTTCACCAATTGACTTGATTAGGGTTTCCAATTGAAGGAATGTGCACACTTTGAATCAATAAATTGAGTCCATTGGATCATCATCCAACAAGTAATTAAGTTCAGACCTCAAACGATCAACTATACCAAATGGTCAACCTCTTCATGTGGTTTGGAGTCCAAGACACCAAACGGTTTTGCAAACCGTTTGGTCTCAAACGGTTTGGTGAAACCGTTTGGACCAAAGGTCCAAGACCGTTTTCTCATGTTCTTGGTTGAGGTGTGTGCTTATGAACAAGTTATCATCTTCAACCTTTAGACTCACGAAACTACTACCATTTTCCATGGCAACTCCATCAATCAAGCAAGGCTATTGCAATAATAACAACTAATTCAATTATATGGAGAAATCAAATTCAATGACAAAGATTAAGGGTTTAAGTTATATAGCTCGCCTTCAAATCTGATCCCAAGCTCCAAGATTCATGGATCCAATGGTGGTCGAAGCTCCAGAAACCTCCCAAGGTCGTTTCTCAAGCTTTTGGAGTGAAAGGATCGGCTAGGGTTGAAGATGGAGTGAAGAAATGAAGGAATCATGTATTGTTTTATGATTTTCACCATGAAATCAAGAAGAACGAAGGTCAAAGAACTACCAACAGGTTGGGAGCGTCCTTCCTTCTGTTATTAGCTCTCTTGGTCGGTTTTGCAAGAAGGAGACGAAAGGAATCCGAAAAGATCCTTAGGTGGGTTGGAAAAGGCTCTTTTATAAGAAAATTGATGAAAGAGAAAATGTTTTATAAAAATCAATTAATTCCACAAATATTGGCACCACTTCCTCCTTGGTTTTCTTTCATGCAAAGGAAACTCAAGCCCACTGACCTCCCTTCCATTATTCATGGATTAAGGGAAAATAAAATAAGCACCTTAATCCCTTATAATATTAATACATCTTTTTTAGTGGAAATTCTTTTCCTTATAATAAGGTGAGTGGAATTTCACCTCCTTAGGATATTTTCGGTCCTTGCAAAGCTCAAAGACGTCCACACACACATCTGAATTCCACCATTTTAATTTTGGTTGAAGGCCCTTCAATTATTTTATTTATTTTTACATTAATGTTTCCATTATGCTTAAATCTTGATTATATTAATATCAAGATTCTCTCTCCTCCAACTTAATTTAAATGAGGCGCCCCTCTCATTTTATTTGCTCCAAATGATGCCAAGAAACATTAGGGACCTTATTGAAGTGGTAATTTACATATTGCACCCTAGGTTTTGGGTAAATTGCACATTACACCAAAATTAGGTTTTCATGCACAAACATTGCTTTATCAGCTCTTTCTTGGTATTCAGGCTATCACAAGCCATACCTCAGCATCATCTTCACTCTCATGATGCTTCAACACATGAGGAACATATTATCATGCAAAATTTGCAAATAAACCCCTCAACTTGGGTAATTTACACTTTAGTCCGAAACAAGCAAAATATTGATTTCAACAATATTCAAAAAGGGACTAAAATTGCAATATAAGTTCCTCTTGAGCCTTAAATACTTTTCAAAGACAAGAGCATACATATAATCACTTGTATTAAGCAAGACACCAAGGGTTAATTCATAACCCAGGTCAGGGATGTTACAAATTTATCCACCCCTTACAATGATTTTGTCCCCGAAATCATCAACAAAACATTAAGAGAAAAGAGTAGGATATTTCCTCCTCATCTCATCCTCTAGTTCCCACGTAGCTTCTTCAATGCCACGATGATTCCAGAGAACTTTTACAAGACTAATGTCTTTCTTTTTCAACTTCTTGACTCTTCTTTCAAGAATCAACACTGGCCCTTCCACATAAGATATGTCATCATTTAGTTCTACCTCCACAGGTTGCAGAACTAACTCAGTGTCAGGATGACACCTCCTCAGCATAGAGATATGAAACACTGGGTGCAATCTATGCAACTCAGGTGGTAACTCTAGCTTATAGGCTACCTTTCCCATCCTCTCAATTATCAGATAAGGCCCCATAAATCTAGGAGCTAACTTCCCTTTCTTTCCAAATCTCAGGATACCTTTCCAAGGTGAAACCTTAAGGTATACCCTTTCTCCAACTTGGAATTCTAAGGGTCTATGACGCTTGTCAGCATATGATTTCTGTCTATCCTGGGCTACTTTCAACTGTTGTTGTATGACCTTAATCTTCTTAGTTGTTTGCTAAACCAACTCAGGACCCAAAAGTTGATATTCACCAGTTTCATACCAACATAGGGGAGATCTACAACATCTACCATAAGCAAACTCTATCAAGCTTAGATGTAGATCCCAACTCCCCACAAACTAAAGGACACATGTTCTAAGAAAGTCCTCTAAGGTTTGTATCGTCCTCTCAGACTGTCCACCTGTTTGAGGATGAAAGGTTGTACTAAACCTCAGCTGTGTGCCCAAATCTTTATGAAGTCGTTCCCAAAAATGACTTGTAAACTGAGGACCTTTGTCAGAAACTATTGTAACTAGTATCCCATGCAGCCACACTATCTCATCTACGTAGATTTGTGCAAGCTTCTCAGCTGTATAGGTTGTCTTGATAGGTAAGAAATGTGTTGTCTTTGTCAACCTATCAACTATCACCCAAATGGAATCATGACTTTTGGCTGTTCTCATTGGAGGACAGATTCTACCTTCTTAGGATCAACATGAATACCTGAGGAAGATATTATGTGTCCATGAAAAGAAACTTCTAGTAATGAGAACTCACATTTGCTGAACTTAGCATATAACTTATGCTCCCTCAACAAAGTCAGAGCTTGTAGAAGATGCTTCTCATGTTGTTGAGCATCTCTACTATATATCAAGATGTCATCTATAAAGACGACAACATACTGATCCAGAAAAGGTCGAAAGATTCTATTCATGAGTTCCATAAATGCAGCTGGTGTATTAGTTAGTCCAAATGACATAATTATGAAGTCATAGTGACCATACTTTGTCCTAAAGGCAGACTTAGGTATGTCACCCTCCTTGATACGTAACTGATGGTATCCCGACCTTAGATCTATCTTAGAAAAGACAGTCGCGCCACGCAACTAGTCAAGCAAGTCATCAATCCTTGGTAGAGGATACTTGTTCTTTATAGTTACCTTGTTTAACTGTCTATAGTCGATGCATAATCGCATAGACCCATCCTTTTTCTTAACAAAAAGGACCGGAGCACCCCAGGGTTAAATACTTAGTCGGATAAAACCCTTCTCAAGCAACTCTTGCAGTTGTTTCTTGAGTTCTGCCATTTCAGCAGGCGCCATACTATACGACATTTGTGCTATTGGTTGTGTGCCCGTGATTAGATTTATTTCAAAATAAATCTCTCGGGGTGGCGGAACACCTAGAAGTTCTTCAAGAAATACATCTTCAAATTCCCTGACAACTGGAACTTCATAAGGATGAGAACTCTCCATTGTGGTATCAACCACATGGGCTAAGAATGCAAGGCATCCTTGTCTCATCAGCCTCTCAGCTACCATAGCTGACACAAGACATGTTGGAAGAATCTTTCTATCTCCCTGAAAGATCCATGTGTCACCATCATCTGTGAACATAGCTTGCTTGGAACTACAATCCAAGACAACCTTATACTTCTCTAAGGTGTCCATCCCAAGGATTATATCAAAACCCTACATCTCAAGTGGTACAAGATCCACTTGAATGTGGTGATCAGAAAAGAAATGATTGCAGGGATAACACACCTCCCGAAACACCGCAGATCCCATCAAAGGTGTCTCTAACTACAAACTATATGATCTATGACTAAAAATCATATTGCAGTCATCAATCACTTCTCGAGTGATGAAAGAGTGCGTAGCACCCTGATCTATTAACACAGATATGAAGCAGGATAAAGACATATTAGAATAAAGCAATTTCGTAAAGAGTGAGACCCAATAGGGGATCCACTCTTCACTGAATTGAAGAAATAGCCCATCCAATCCCAAACGTACCAAAACGGTAATAAGGAAAGGAGGTATTTCATTCATTTCTCAAATGGCACATATTATAGAGCATGATAATGAATAAGCAATGGAACAAAACTATTACAAAGTTATAAAGGGTATCATTATAGAAAAGCTCATCACCATAAAAGGTGATGTTACATAAACTTGAACTAAGCATATCTAAGCCAGTAGCATAGGGTAACCCAGCCATTCCAAGCTTTTTTTTTTTGATAAGGGGCGCCTGTCATTTTATTAAGTAATCAAATCGTCTACAACGAGTACAAGGATTCGATCATCAAACCCCTCTCGAACACTGAGAGGGTTAACAAAATGACAAGCGGGTGAGGCTAAGGCGTGGGCTACACTATTGCCTTGCCTCCTAACAAAACGAAAATCAAAAGAAAGAAAACTAGAAGAGAGCTCAGTAATGTCCCGGACGATGATGTGCTCGTAGCCACGGCCACCATATCCCTTACGAACGCCCTCCACCAGAAGGAGGCAGTCTGTCTCCACAACCACATCCGTATAACCCTTCCCAAGCGCGAACTGCATGCCTTTTAGAACAGCCAAACCCTCCGCACTAAGCACCGAGTATGGCTGCTCCAATCGACATTGGAAGGTCCACTATAGCTGTCTGTGGTCATCCCGTATGGCTACGCCGCAGCCACACTCTCCTGCTGAGGTGATGGAGGCGTCCGTATTGATCTTAACGCAGCCCGAAGGGGGACAGCGCCAAGATTCAGATCCGGGCGGGGAAGGGTATCCTGCTGGTCCGCTCACCGCTGTCTGGTAACGTGCATGCTCCCTCACGAGGTCGATGAAGCTCGCCGCTAGGCCCGGTATGAAAGGAGGGTGATCTTCAAAGATGTACTTGTTCCGTGTCGTCCACATAACCCATAGAAGAGTCGCGCCCTCCTCCTTTCGCCTGCTGTCCACCTCATCTAGGAGACTACTCACAAAGCTCCCTGTATCCTGAAAGTTCAGCTGTCCCGACCAGTCGAAATCTCCGGTAGACCAAACCTTCCGTGCTAACTCACAGTGAAGCAAAGCGTGTGCCGTGTCCTCCCGCTGTCTGCAATGATGGCAGCCATCACTCTGTGTCACCTGTTTCCTCTGCAGCTCTGTCATGGTGGGGAGAATGTTCCTCAGTGCTCTCCAGATGAAATGTTTCAGCTTCGGCGGCCAACTTTCCTTCCACAACCTCCGCCATATTTCCCCATCATCCCCCTCTCCTAAATCAGTGCCCACCCTGATGAGGTGATAGGCACTTCTGACAGAAAAAATCTCGTTGCTTTCCCTATCCCAGAAGAGGTTGTCCTTCGCACTCCACCGGGGAAGCGGAATGTTTAGGACAATCCTAGCTATGTGACTGGGAAAGCATTCCTCCACCGCTTCCCTCCTCCACTGTCCAGTCTCCGTGCAAATCAAGTCACTCACCCACGTATACTCCTCCGGCCCGCTCACCAAATACCTGTGCACCGTGCCCCCAAGGTGGGGAACCCACCTCTCCCGGAAGATGTGAATGTCCCTACCATCACCCACCCTCCATCTAAAACCCTCCTTCACTTGCTGCAGTGCCCCCCAAATGCTCCTCCATGTATAGCTAGGACTGCCCCCCAACCTGGCGTGCAACACAGAGGATGACTTGTAGTACTTGGCCTTCAGAATCCGAGTAGCAAGAGAATCCCCAAGGACTGCCAGCCTCCATCCCTGCTTAGCTAACAATGCCTGGTTGAAAGCCTTCAGGTCCCTAAACCCCATCCCGCCTCCCTTCTTTGGTCTGCACAATCTCTCCCAGCTCATCCAATGGATTTTCCTCTCCCCCTCCGTCGCTCCCCACCAGAACCTCGCCATCATCGCCTGAATCTCATCAATTAGACCCTCCGGTATCTTGAAGATGCTCATAATATACGTGGGAATAGCTTGGATAACCGCCTTGATCAACACCACCTTCCCCGGCCTAGACAGAAATTTTTCCTTCCACCCCTACACCTTTTTCCACACTCTCTCCTTTATGGCAGCAAAGACAACTTTCTTAGACCTCCCTATGGCCGTAGGGAGTCCAAGATACTTCTCATGCCTGTCCACCTCCCTAACCTGCAGCCGATTTTTAATCAATTCCCGCCTTTCCGCCTCTACGTTAGCACTAAAGGAAACCTCTGTCTTCTCATAGTTAATTTTCTGCCCAGATGCCCTCTCGTATTGGCTGAAGATATCAGCTAAAGCGTAGCATTCTTCAGAGGTTGCCCGTGTGAAAATGATACTATCATCTGCGAAGAACAGGTGAGTGACATGTGGTGCCCATCTACAGATTCTAGTCCCATGAATAATGTTTTCCTGTGCTACTTTGGAAAGAGAAAAAGAGAGTGCTTCAGCACAAAAAAGAAAGAGATAGGGGGAGATAGGATCACCTTGGCGAAGACCTCTTGCCGGAGTTGCAGCACCTCTCCTTTTGCCATTGATGATGAACTTTTGGGAAATGCTAGAGACGCACTCCATCACCTTATTCCTCCATGTGTCCGGGAATCCCATTTTCCACATCACCTTCTCAAGGAACGCCCACTCCACCCGATCATAAGCCTTACTCATATCCAGCTTAAGCGCCATCATACCTTCTCTGCCTTTTTTCTTGTGCTTCATAGTATTGAACATCTCATAGGCCACAAGAGCGTTGTCCGTAATCATTCTACCCCGGATAAAGACACTTTGGTTCTCAAAAATGATATCATTCATCAACGGTTTGATCCTGTTCACCAACACCTTAGTAATGATCTTATAAGACACGTTGCAGAGGCTGATAGGACGAAACTCAGTAATACGGACCGGGCTGTTTATTTTTGGAATCAGAACTATATCCGTGTTATTAATATCCTCTAAGCTCTCCTCGCCTCTCCATCATCTATCAATAAAAGACAGCAAGCTAGACTTGATTACCCCCCAGAACTTTTGGTAGAAGATAGCTTTCATCCCATCCGGCCCCGGGGCCTTGTTGGGGTGCATTTGATTAAGCGCACTCCATACCTCCGCCTCCGTAGGGGTACGGTTCAGATCTGAAAAAGATGCCTCAGGAAGAACACGAGGCATATCTGCAATAAACTCCTCCATCCCGGATGGATCAGAACTGGCGAACAGTGAATTGAAATAAGAAACAATGATTTCAGCAATAGCATCCTGCTCCATGTGCCAATTCCCATCCTCTTTGAAAAGCCCTTGGATCGTATTGCGCCTCTTCCTTTGACTAGCTTTGTGATGGAAGTACTTGGTATTTCTATCACCATCCCTCATTTCATTTGTCCTCACCCTCGCTAACCAATAGCTCTCCTCCAAGCGCTGAAGATCCTGCAGCTCCCTGGTAATGGCCTCACATGCCTCAAGCATATCATTGGATGGGGGCCGGTTTTGAGCACTAATTAACCTCTTTTCAGTTTCCGCCACTCTCTTCTTTATGTTACCAAACTTCTCCTTGGCCCAAGAAGAAAGCTCCTCAGCACAGAAATATGTCTGCCCCTTGAGACCCAACGCCGCACTGCTGTCCCAAGCCTGTTGGACCACCTCCTTGCACTCCAGGGAAGATAACCAGAAAGTTTCAAATCTGAAAATTTTCTCATAAGATCCGCTATCCGTACCTCCTCTCTCTGCCCATAAGAGAATTTGTCCGCGGTCAGAGTTAAGTATAGGAAAGTTTTTGACCCGCCTGACGCTAAAGATGTCACACCACTCTCTGTCTGCCAAGAAGCGATCAAGTCTTTCCAAAATCAAATTGTCATCATATAACCCGCGTTTCCAGGTGAACTTACATCCCTTGGATCCCAAATCCCTCAGAAGACATCTGTCAATAGCTTCTCTGAAGTTCCGCATCTGCCATTCATTTCTCAACTGTCCTCCTTTCTTCTCCTCTTGATAAAGAATCTCATTAAAATCCCCTCCAAGCAAAACTGGCCATCTGGACTGAGAACACACCTCCCCCATCAACTGCCATGTATGGTGTCTCTCATGAGTGGCTGCCCACCCATAGATGTCAGCAAAACAGAAACACTCAGGGCTACCTTCCTCCCCTACCTCCGCAGCAATGTGGTGATCCGAGAAGGACTTCACTCTGACATCATCACCCCTCCACCAAAGACCCAAGCCCCCTGCCCGTCCTCTGCTATCAACACTGAAACCCGAAGTATAACCACATTTTCTTCTCACGGACTCCTGATCACAACTCCTGCACATAGTCTCCATAACGAAGACTAAGTCGGGCAACTCTCTCCAGCACCGTCTCCTGAGAGAGTCCAACGTACCAGGGCTGCCCAGACCCTGTACGTTCCAACACAAGATTTTCATGGCTCTTCACGGGCCTGGACCTCCCCAGCGCCCGCTACTGAAAAAGAAGGATTCCTCAAAAGAGAATCACTACGCAACCTTTTGCCTATTCCCATCCCTTCTTCGGAAACACCTCCTGTGCCCCCTTCCTCACCACCTCGAGCTCTCTTTCCCCCAACTTTATGTATCAAACCCATCTCCCCTTCTGCTACCCTAACCCCCTATCTTTTCTCCAACCTCGTGAACCTCCTAATCTTCTTCCCCTTACCCCTGCCTTCCTTCCACTTTCCCTCATGCAAAGCTGGATGATCATCCAATTGCTGCCTTTCTGTATCATCTGTGATAACCTTGTCCGTCGGACGTCCATCTTCAACGTCACCACTCACTGTCCCTGCCTTAGTCATATGCACATTATCATTACTTTTCTGTTGATGGCCGTGATTGTTCCTGTCATTGTCGTTGAGCCGGCTTGGACACGCGGTACCTCCTCCTAAAGCCCCTTGATGATCATCATTGTCCTTCTGGCCTCTCAGAAGCATTATGTGTTCCTCCAGCCCTGCTGCTAACGTCCCCGACGTTCGTGTGCATTCTTTGTCAGCCTGGGTACCATCGTTCTCTTGCCTCACCCTCATCCTGATCATATCCGTAGCTTCCTTGGCGACCTCCGTCTTGGTAAAGATGGTATCTAGCTCCTCCATCGTCACATAATTTGCAGTGTCTCCCGTTCCTTCCTCTTCGTCCCGCTGTCTTGGCATGGCTTTGCTGCCGCTACTAGCCCAGCTATCATCCGCCGCCCGTTCAGCAACCTTTGATCACGACGCCGTCGGCTTGGCCACGTACCTGATCGCCGTACTGCCCTTGTTTCTGCCCAAGATCTCATCCTTCATCGAAGACGCCCAACGCTTGGTAGGAGACGCTTTCACCCAAGGCCCCCACTGCCTCGGCGCCAACCCATCATCTTCCTCCTCCTCTTCGTCACGGCAGTCTTTTTCCAGGTGTCCAATGATCCCGCACAGGTAACAGAATATCGGCATGTGTTCATAGCGAATCTCAATGTCCACGATCTGCCCTTTCCGGTCCCTTATTTTCTGTTTCTGGCGAACAGGTTTGGAGATATCTATCTCGACCCTAGCCTTGCAAGCGGCCCCCCATCCGAGGTCTCTCCGGTCCACCGCCGAGACCTTGCCGATCTTCGACGCAACAGTCCTGATAGCCTCTTCAGATCGATACCCAAGAGAAAGATTGTACAACTGAATCCAGAAGAAGCACATATTCAATTGCAGTTCCTTCGGAACGTCCTCCTCGCTGATGTCCCTAACGACCAAGAGATGGTTGTCGAAGTTCCACGGCCTTTCCTCGACAACCTTCTCCTTGTCCCTCCAGTGGAGGAACTAAATGATGAACAGGTTAGGAGTGATCTGTTTGAAGCTCGCCTCCTTCCTAAGAGACCAAGCATTGATCATTGTACGTGTGAAGGCCGGGAAATTGAATGGTCGTTTCGTCGTCAACCTGACAATCAATGCCAGATCCAGCAAATCCTTATCGTCACCCGTCACCGCTTCCTTCATGTCCAGAACGTCCTGCTCCTCCTCCTCCCTAACCCTGAGCGAAGCATAGCGTCCCACAAGTTCCTCCGCCATGGCGTGGAGATGGTCCTGCAATCAGCAAGAGAGCCTGCACCTCAGCAGTGAGAGAAGTCCCGAATCGTCGTCGCCTAGAGAAACCTAGGGAGCGCCGATCTTTAAGCTATCATTAAGTTCATGACACATTAGCAATCTTTTTGAGCTCTTGTCCTCCAATGTACCTAAACCTGGGTGGAAGGGAACATCACCTAGAATATAGGAAATAAATAAAGAGGTCAGCAAAGGCTGAGTATGTACATATATAAAACACTTTGGGCATTATATAGGGTTAAAAGTGCAAAAAGAAAGATGTTCCCACAAGAAAAGGGGGGGCTATTTGTAATTAGGAATTTCAAGAGAAAAGTAACAAAAGAAATGAATCTAAATAAAAGAGGCATGTTAAGTTTCAGATTACAAGCATGATAATAAAGAGTGTCTTGCCATATCAATCAACCACAAATTCACAATAAAACAACAAATATTTGCATGCATAACAATGTAGACTAAATATACCTAAAATAGGACCATAACACCATAGGATCATGGCCTGAAAGAAATAAGGGTGGAAACGCACACCCCGGGCAGAATACGCACACCCTATAAAAGTATGGTTGCACATAAGTACCACTATTCTAGATAATCTAGTCAAACACGCAGCATGCTATAATAGAGTGGCAAGACTATCATTTTAGCCAATATCAAACCAAAAAGGCAACAAGGCAGGAGGGGCCTGAAGACCCATAATCATGTCAATTAATAATCACAACAGTAAAAGAGATTCATATCAGGAATTATAAATGTCCAAGAATAATAGATTTCCAAGAGAAATAACAGTTCAAGAGATGCCTCATTAAAATGTATATGGATTTAGTCAAATAATGCCCAAAATAAAATAGAGGATGTACATACTTTATGATCATACCTAGATATTCAGTAGCACCTCCTAGGTTCAGTGTCAGGGTTGTCTCAACCTAAGCACAACATATGTGCATTTAATTAATATAAAAAGCATTAAATCCCTTGCTTAGAAATTGACCCTACATTAAGTTGGAAATCTGATTGTGAAACCTATCTCATTAAATCAGTCGTATTTTTCTGATTTCAGAAATATATATATATATATATATATATATATATATATTTGTATTTTTCTATTGAACTAATAATTAGTAATGATTTTTATAAGTTTAAATCATTTCTGGCTAAATACGAAATAGATTTGTCAATTGACGTTTCTACCCATGAATAACATGCGAATCAGCAAGGTTCACTGTCACACGGACCATGGAGAAATAAAAGAAAGTTAAGTTTGGTCAGCAGAGTCAAAAGAGAGTTAAATTACCAATATGCCCTCATGGGCGTGACATGAATATTTTGGCAACATGGGCAGAACTGGACTTTCGTCCCAGGGTTTGAAATCCCTATGTTCTGTGCCATGGTTGCTCCACAGAGCTCGGGGTCAAGGTGAAGATCTTCGATCTAAAACCTAGAAAAAGGAGCACAAAGCTCACTGCCTTCATCTCTCCACCCTGGACCTGGAGAACCATCGCTCTGGTCCTGGGGGATCCGGGGTCGAGCTGAGTCCCACGACAGTGACGACCAAGGAGGGACCTGGTACTAACTACAACAAGGGGGAACACAACTAGAAATGACAGCGGTGCTATGACTTAACCGGAAACCACCTCATAAAGAGGTTCACGAGGAGACAGGTTGTGGGAAGCTGGAGACCATGGGCACCTGAAGGCCAACGAAAACACCGAAGAATGGCCACCGATCGCAGAAACTGACAAGGTGGATATCTAGTCAAAATGAGGTCTCAGCAACCTTGCAGACACCCCAATGCATCCATTGCATCAGAAGCAAGCTTGTAATGGGTCCCAGAGTCCAAAACAAAGTCAGGAGTCGTCAGAACTCCCTCTGGCAACGGCCCAAAATAGGGGAGAACGGCGGCGGTAGTCGACCCGGTGAATGAGACTGAACCATCGCAAAATTATCGCAAAAAAAGAAAGAACAAGGGTCCTAGATGGTTACCTCAAGCGCTATTGGACCGAGGTGGGGAGTACATTGATAGCTCATCATTCTCATCGGAGAAGAAGACCAATGTCGTCAATAGCTACACAACGACTACACATGCAATTGACTGAAGAGGATGGTTGTGGGGGTGCCGTAGATCAACACTGGAGCAAACAAGAAGGTGTGATGGCTCTGGGATGGGGAAACGAAGAGTGGGAAAAAGGGCAACGGCGGCTGTTCGAGGGTAGAAACAGGTGTTTTCATCTTAGGGTTCTATAGAGGCCGAGCAAGGGGTCGTTGGACTTGTCAAGATGTGTGGAGTTTGTTGGCTAAGAAATCGCGAGGTTTGGATGCATGCAGAGATCGCAAAGCACTGACAAAAAGCGGTGTTCTTCTCAACTCAGCGTGTGAGGAACCCGGAGGTAGGGGACGACAAGTTCCGCTACCCGACTACTTGGGTACCCGACCCGAGCTGTCTGCGTGACAAATAATGTCACGGGCAACTAGATTAGGGGGTAGCGACAAACAACATTGATAAATGAAATATGAAACTTACTACTTGATTGTAGAATCTTCTATGGTCATATTGAGGGTACAATTGAGGCCCAATTAAGCCCAAGATTTGAGGGTTGACTAATAAGAATGTGAGGAACCTGATTCTAAGCTTAGATTTGGGTTTTGAGGTTACCTTAGCTATTATTTATCTATAGTTTATAAATCATTCACTGAATGTAATGATCATAGCCTAATAATCAATTATGGTGAAACCTTCCACATTCCTCACTCTAATATTCCACGATTATCCCAAGATGTTAAATAATGGTTGAGGATATATTTTAATATTATTATCCACCAATTCGCATCCTTCAAGTATTAGGGTTATCTCATTCAATGATTTCATGTTCATGTGATTCGAAAGAGTCAATTAGGGTTATCAGATCCTAATATGGTTTGATCTATGCTATTACAATGACATATAGACATTGAAAGGTAGCCAAGTAAAGAAAAGGGACAAGGGATTTTGGATATCCATATAATCAATTAGGGGCCTAGAAGAATGGAAAATTAGCATATGTGTCTAGAATCGAGTATGTTACAACACTCCACCCCTTAAAGAGGATTTCGTCCCCAAAATCCATCCAGTTGTGGTATCGTATGCTAAGTTATACTTTTAACCAAGTTATAAATTTCTAGTGTACATAATGTAGGTGGTCATACCATATTTTTCATGTCACACTTATGGTCTACTCTCAAGGTGAATCTGTATTTCTCCATGTGTCATGCATCCATAATCTGGTTATGGTAGATGTTGGGCTAGAGATGTTACATCAATACCTAGGATTCTGTGAACCGATTTGTATCCATTAGGGCCACCTACAAAGTTAGCATAGTTTTTCCATTCTTTGATCATGATCCACATAGTTTTCCTTGTTATCACCATCATCATGAAAATAACAACACATCATCATCATCATCTACTCACCATCATCATCATCATCATCATCATCCTCATCATCAATATCACCGACATCATCACCTATTCCTCCTTAACATCATCATCATCATCAACAATAACATCATCATCACCCACTCATCCTCATCATAAACATCATCATCATCATCAAAAACAAAATCATCATCACCCACTCATCATCATCAGAAACATCATTATCAGAATTATTTATAATAGACACTTTATGTATGATACACATATATGTCTTGCTTTCCTTCTGTATTAGGGTTATATCTTAAATCAAATTTTATATATATATTTCATCAAGGGGGTCAAATTATGATGTGTTACATGACTAAGACAACACTTATATTTTAATTCGTGCATTAGGGTTGGGGTGTAAGTTTAGGGTTTTGTTTTCAATAGACATTTTCGTTCGTAATTGAGCACTATAGTGTGTTGTATGCAACTTATTGAATTTCTCATTCATGAGCTAACTTTACGCATTACATTAGACATGTTTTGATTACTGTGTAGTCAAACCCCTATTACTTCTATTTATCATGGTCAAATGGAAAGGTTCCAAAAATTCCATCATACTTAGTATGTTCACCCTAGCCTATAAGGTATAGTCATCCCTGCGATTGAATTATTAGCGATTTTGGGTATAGGATATTAATTTAAGCTTTAGTGAAATTTTACTTTTCCCCCTATCTGTCTTAAATACACCCTTTAAAAAAATAACTCAAGATAAAATTGTAAGATCTATTTTTATCATCAAGGTATCATGTAGGATGGTATGATTAGCAAGGCTCCTCCGAAATTCCCGGTTTGGTATCCTCTACATATGTTTGACATTATTACTAGGAGTTATCCAAGTTTTACTTATTGTAGCTATTATTAATCCCGATTATGCCTAATTCCAAGATCATACGGGAACTCCACCCCTTAAATGGCTTAAACTATAACTTAGGGCATAGCCTAGAGGGGAAAAAGGGTGGATCCACTAGTTCTGATGTATATATTTCAAACTAACTTTGTCAGTCTTAGGCCTAGGGTATTAGGGTTGAACATGTCAACTAAGGGTACTTCACTAAAGAGCTTCTCTACTACTCAACTTACTTGTGGTGGTGACTTGGTTATGAAAATCATCGAAGAGATCATAAAAAGAAAAATAAATCTTTTGTACATATATTTTAATAATGAAAATAAGTTTAAGCGATAAAAGACTGGCGATGAAGATGCAAAATTGGCGCCAAAATTGATTCGAGAACCAAGTCAGACACCTTCCACTACCTGACACATACATTACTATCCTATAGCCACTTCCTTCTACAAAAGAGGTATGATCCTCTTATCACTCAGAAGGTCATGTGAGTATTCTCTAATATGCAAACAATGAGAGAGAGAAGGGTGTATATTGATCATAGACAATAATCAGTCAAAACCTACCCAAGCATGATATCCACCATTTCCCACGTCATTCTTAATCATAATCCCCACTACCTCATCCCGAGTCCTAATCGAAACATGAGATTACCCAACATGATAGGTAGTGATTTAGGGTTTCCTCCACCATAGTTCCTTCACATGATAAGGTAACCTATATAGTCCAGATACCCATCTCAATCACTAGGTAAACCAACTACACTATTAGAGATGAGAGGGTTGAATACTAGGAATATATACCAAAACTTATAGTTTTCCACAACTAATTTTCATTTATGAGGCACAACAATTTCCATGAAGATAATATCCAACTCTTAGATGAATTTAGCTAGAGTTATGTGGACATACTCCATGTTGAAGGCAATTCATGCCTAAATATAATATAGAAAATTGATTCAATCACTTAGCATTAAGGGAATCATCACCATTCATCAGCTTATGTCTGAGTTCTATGCTTATCCTCCATATATGTTTAATCCTCCTAGTAGTTGTATCTGAGGCATGATAGGGAAACAACGAGGGAAAGGGCCCAAATGGGAATTAGGTTGATCCTATAAGTGTTCAAGACAACCTATATTTTAGTTGTGAACTATCCTCCCAAGAGGTTGGGAATAGAATCTGATGACTAGGATTATCAACCCTTATATAGGGAAATTATGTACTCCATAATGGGTGTAGGACTAAATAGGGTTTGCAAAACTGAATCTCAACCACACGTGGTTTGGGGAGTGGAAATCACCAAATTAGATAGGGACTGGAACCCTATTTGGTATTCTACTATTCTGTAATAGGTAGGTCAACTATATGTATAGGGTCACCTACATACCTAATCAAGGAACAATAAAGGATAACTTGAAATAGTTAAGTTACCGACTGCTTTTGGCTCTGATACCATTTTGTAAAGAGTGAGACCCAGTAGGGGATCCACTCTTCACTGAATTGAAGAAATAGCCCATCCAATCCCAAACGTACCAAAACGGTAATAAGGAAAGGAGGTATTTCATTCATTTCTCAAATGGCACATATTATAGAGCATGATAATGAATAAGCAGCAGAACAAAACTATTACAAAGTTACAAAGGGTATCATTATATAAAAGCTCATCACCATAAAAGGTGATGTTACATAAACTTGAACTAAGCATATCTAAGCCAGTAGCAGAGGGTAACCCAACCATTCCAAGCTATCAGTAAGTTCATGACACATTAGCAATCTTTTTGAGCTCTTGTCCTCCAATGTACCTAAACCTGGGTGGAAGGGAACATCACCCAGAATATAGGAAACAAATAAAGAGGTCAGCAGAGGCTGAGTATGTACATATATAAAACACTTTGGGCATTATATAGGGTTAAAAGTGCAAAAAGAAAGATGTTCCCACAAGAAAAGGGGGGGCTATTTGCAATTAGGAATTTCAATAGAAAAGTAACAAAAGAAATGAAACCAAAGAAATGAGGCATGTTAAATTTCAGATTACAAGCATGATAATAAAGAGTGTCTTGCCATATCAATCAACCACATATTCACAATAAAACAACAAATATTTGCGTGCATAACAATGTAGACTAAAAATACCTAAAACAGGGCCATAACACCATAGGATCATGGCCTAAAAGAAATAAGGATGGAAACGCACACCTCGGGTGGAATACGCACGCCCTATAAAAGTATGGTTGTACATAAGTACCACTATTCTAGATAATCTAGTCAAACACACAACATTCTATAATAGAGTGGCAAGACTATCATTTTAGTCAATATCAAACCAAAAAGGCAACAAGGCAGGAGGGGCCTGAAGACCCATAATCATGTCAATTAATAATCACAACAGTAAAAGAGATTCATATCATGAATTATAAATGTCCAAGAATAATAGATTTCCAAGAGAAATAACAGTTCAAGAGATGCCTCATTAAAATGTATATGGATTTAGTCAAATAATGCCCAAAATATAATAGAGGATGTACATACCTTATGATCAGACCTAGATATTCAGTAACACCTCCTAGGTTTAGTGTCAGAAGGTTTAGAAACCGGCAAGGTGGAGATCTAGTCAAAATGAGGTCTCAGCAACCTTGCAGACACCCCAATGCATCCATTGCATCAGAAGCAAGCTTGCGATGGGTCCCAGAGTCCGAAACAAAGTCGGGAGACGTCAGAACTCCCTCCGGCGGCGGCCTAAAATAGGGGAGAAAGGCGGCGCTATTCGACCCGGTGAATGAGATTGAACCGTTGCAAAATTATCATACAAAAAGAAAGAACAAGGGTCCTAGATGGTTACCTCAAGCGCTATTGGACCGAGGTAGGGAGTACATCGATAGCTCGTCATTCTCACCGGAGAAGAAGATCAATGCCGTCAGTAGCTACACAACGACTAGACATGCAATTGACTGAAGAGGATGGTTGTGGGGGTGCCGTAGATCAACAATGGAGCAAACAAGAAGGTGCGATGGCTCTGGGATGGGAAAACGAAGAGTGGGAAAAAGGACAGCGACGACAGTTCAAGGGTAGAAATAGGAATTTTTGCCTTAGGGTTCTATAGAGGCCGAGCAAGGGGTCGTTGGACTCATCGAGATGTGTGGAGTTTGTTGGCGAAGAAATCACGAGGTTTGGACGCATGCAGAGATCACAAAGCACTGATAAAAAGTGACGTTCTGCTCGACTCAGCGTGCAAGGAACCCGGAGGTAGGGGATGACCAGTTCCGCTACCCGACTACCTAGGTACATGACCCGAGCTGGCCGCGTGACAAATAATGTCACGAGCAACTAGATTAGGGGGTAGAGACAAACAACATTGATAAATGAAATAGGAAACTTACTACTTGATTGCAGAATCTTCTATGGTCATATTGAGGGTACAATTGAGGCTCAATTAAGCCCAAGATTTGAGGGTTGACTAATAAGAATGTGAGGAACCCGATTATAAGCTTAGATTTGGGTTTTGAGGTTACCTTAGCTATTATTTATCTGTAGTTCATAAATCATTCACTGAATGTAATGATCATAGCCTAATGGTCATTTATGGTGAAACCTTCCACATTCCTCACTCTAATATTCCACGGTCATCCCAGGATGTTAAATAGTGGTTGAGGCTATAGTTTAATATTAGTATCCACCAATTCTCATCCTTCAAGTATTAGGGTTATCTCATTCAAAGATTTCATGTTCATGTGATTCGAAAGAGTCAATTAGGGTTATCAGATCCTAATATGGTTTGTTCTATGCTATTACAACGACATATATACATTGAAAGGTAGCCAAGTAAAGAAAGGGACAAGGGATTTTGGATATCCATCTAATTAATTAGGGGCCTAGAAGAATGGGAAATTAGCCTATGTGTCTAGAATCGAGTATGCTAAAAATTCCATCTGACCTGTCACAACCCGAGGGTTGACTACTGCTTCAGGCTGGTTTATCGCATAGAACCTAGCTGTCGCTTGCTGTTGACCCTGTGCTCGGTTATTGGATGTCGAAGAACTGGCTTGGGACACTTGTCCATGTCCTCTAGCACCACTGCCAGGCTGTTGCTTCTGAGAGCCCTGCTGACTCTGCCTTGGTTGCTGGGTTACATTCATGACGTTATCAAGACAGTCCCTCACCACATGGCCTTCTCTCCTGCATCTATAACAGGTTACATTCCCCCTTGGTGGTATGGGTGGTCCTGTTACTAACATTGAGGCTGAGCTGTGAGCTCCCTTCGGTGGTAAACTATGGCCTCTACCCTTACTTGATGTCCACTGCGTCTGGGTATTGAACCTTGGTGGTGGTGTAGGCACAAAATACCTTGGTTTCTTGAAACTCCCAGCACTCTATCCTTGAAACTGTGGGTATTCCTTCTTACCCTTGGTCTGTCGCTTCTCAATTATAGACCTCTTTATGCATCTTATAAACTCCACAAAAGTTGCAAACCTCTCCCGGTTCTCCAAAGCAGACACCAGAGTGGTTAATTCAGTGTTCAATCCCTTCTCGAACCGCTGAATTCTCTCCTCATCATTAGATGCCATGTGCAGACAGAACCGCAACAACTCCATGAACTTAGCCTCATACTCGCTAATGTTCATTGGTCCTTGTTTAATCCTCTCAAACTGAGAGATCTTCTCATCTAGATACATCTTGGGAAAGTATCTAGCGACGAATTCACGCCTGAATTCATCCCATCCAATCACAACTCTAGGTCTTTTTCCTTCCTCAATGGTCCACCAGTGGCCAGCACTCCCTTTGTGGAGATATACAGCATGTCTGACCCTCCCAACATTAGGAATCATGAGGATTTTGAAGGCTTTCTCCAACTCAGTCAACCATAGATTAGCATCCTTCGGATCCGCTACACCAGCATACTCTAAGGCTCCTACCCTCTTAAGCCTTTCAAAAGTCTTGTCGGCACCATGTCTTTCATCATGCGCTGGTGCCCTAGGTGCATGTATTGGCATTCTATCTGTCATGTGGGTCATAGCTGTCATAAACTGCCTGAACATAGCCTGGAAGGCTAGGTTCCCCATATCATCTTGATTGAACTAGGGAAGTTCAGGTACATGTTCCTCCCTGTCCTGGTCTCTTTCACCTCCTCCCGGTGTAGCAACACTGCTCTCAGCAGTGTGTTCATCGTGGGATCCAGACATATTTAGTTCTTCTTCTCCTATATGAGTAGAAGACACTATTAGATAAATTGGAAGACACTAGAACATACTCAACTATCTTAATCCTATGTCTCTATAGAATCAGCGAACCTAGAGCTCTGATACCACTTTACTTGTGGCATCCAACTCACAAAAAAAGATCAACTAATGCGGAAGCGTATTATTAGCAGTGGGATTACTGAAAATCACTAAAAATTAAAACCATTTATCAAGAGATCCATTCACAGGAAAACTCTTTCATTTAGAACCAAAGTATTTCAAGTACATACTAGTTCATTAGTACATATCTCGTACTATTTCCTCTTGAGAGTTACAACATTAACTTCCCTGTTAAAATATTCTTTAGCAGTATAAAAATCTCGAGGCTTCAAGCCAAAATCTCAGATCGAATTGTCAAAACATTAACTCCTAGGACCCGAGAGTACAAAGATGACTCATAGGACTAACTACACAAAACCAGACAGCCAATGTCTCCACCTGATGGATCATTGATGTCCCTGTGGCTGCTACTGCTCTTCCCCTATAGAAGAGTTTCTGCATTGATATCTGCGTCTTCCTAAAAACATTGGATCCCACTGGGGTGAGACAATTATAAAAATTGCCCCAGCGGGAGATATAACTCTCTGCCAAAACATTATCATTGCAGTTTAAATAGAAATAAACTGAGAAGTGGGATAATATAGATCAGTAGCAGATGAATCAACATGTATGCAGATTAGAGAAACATTCTTATCTAATATTACATATATAACTTGATTAGGAAGCATGTCTCATATTCCATATGAATTAAAAAAACATAATTAACATTTATGTATCAAGGACATGCTAAGTAGTATAACATCAACCAGTAGTTCTCATATTTCAATCTTATGCAAATACGCTACACGGATGATTATATTTTACAAACACATTTAAGCTCTGAGGAGATGAGGTATACCGCTCATACTCCAACCGACCATTTTTAGAATCGAAATCGGTACCATAATTAGGTCAATGGAAGAGCTGGATTCCCATGACCTCCCACATCCCGGTCAGTACGGGACCACAAGCACGACTGTGTCGACTGCTCAAATAGCTTTCCAGGGTATACTAGAACTTCACTATAGAGTTACAGTGTCAACTGCACTCTCATCGGCAATTGAGAGCATTAATGTTTATCTTCATCGACCCGACATAAAATAACATTGGGAGATTAATGATACATCTATCCCAACCATCAGGAGATTTATGATACATCTATCACGATACATGAAGGATTTAGAGGTTTAGTGTTTACCTTCACTCAATCTCTTCACCCGGACGTAAGGATATTTTCGCCCATTTACCCCCACATATTCAAAATATGTGAATTCCAGGAATTCCATAGAAAACCTGTTTCACCATCACCTACTGCTGACGACGATGGATCTATGGTCAGAGCACTACATGAATAGATTTCAATTGATTAATTAAGTACATTTTCATATTCTTTTAGCATCAGGCAAGTTCTCAAACAAAACTTAGTATGATAATGCTATAAAGATACATGTACTATTTTCATCAATTACTCAACTGTCTTTATAAGATATTGGGAACTCAGTCCCTTATTTCAAAACTGGGAATTCTCATCCCTTCACAATCTCATCACCATAATCATATGGCTCTGGGTAAATAAACCCTTGATTCATCATTAAGCATTGTTACCACTTTTACAGGTAACCATCACCTTCAGGTCAATTGACCAAGGCAAACATAACACTTTTTATTGCAAGCATCACACATGGTATTTGAGGCCCATTAACTCTCTTGTTACTTCTTACCAAGCAACAAGGTATATTATGGTACTCAAGGCACAATCACAATAGTGAATTAAACATCATAGCTCATACCTGGCCATGATCATCATTTCAACATACCTGCATGGTTAGCACAGATGATAATAGTGATATCAATTGCATATCAGAACCATGTTCAATCAAATATGAATTCACTATTCATGGGTAACACCACTATTCCCTTACCAGGGTTAGGGTTTCCCATTTCATGTCATATGAGGATAATCATCCCATTATCTCATCAAATATATGGTTTATCACTATATTTCCCAAGATTAGGGTTCATTAAGCATTACATAGTATAATCCTGGATTTGAGCTCCACAGAACATCAAACATCAGGGTTTCTCATGAAACCATCCTTAGTTAGGGTTTTACATAAATTTTCACCCTAGAAAAGGATTTACATTCAATAATCCACAATTAGGGTTTACTATTCATCCCAATTAGGGTTTCATGTTCCATTAACCATAATTAGGGTTTAATATTCATCCCAATAAGGGTTTCATATTCCATTACCCGTAATTAGGGTTTACTATTCATCCCAATTAGGGTTTCATGTTCCATTACCCATAATTAGGGTTTACTATTCATCCCAATTAGGGTTTCATGTTCTATTACCCATAATTAGGGTTTTGGATCACATTACCCTTACTTAGGTCTACACACATCATAATCCTAAATTAGGGTTACATCCATACCTTAGATTAGGTTTTCAATTATAAATTGCCCTGGATTAGGGTTAATGTTCAACAACCTTATCAATTAGGGTTTATATTCATGATTAGGGTTTCAAGATCTCTTTACTTAAGGATCATACCCTTAATCACCACATGAATCATACTCATGTATCAATTCCATATTATCACCCTCTCAACTTGATTAGGTTACATCAACCCTTTAGTCAAGTTCATACAACTATGATTGACATAGTGTACCAAGTCATTGATCTTATAAGCAATTAGGGTTCCTTTCTTAATTGACACTAATCACTTAGGTACTATTAGGGTTTTAACCTTTGTACCTTCATTGATTATCATTACTAACCATCATTGAATTATTGGAACTATCATTACCTTCAATATCCAAGTAATTGAATCATCATCAACCTCCATGTGGTTTTGAAGTTTCATTACCAAACGGTTTTGAAACCGTTTGCCCCCAAATGGTTTCAAGACCGTTTGGTCTCAAATGGTCTTAAGACCACTTGGGCAAAATCAGTCCCAAAACTTCAAGGGCTCACTAGGTCATTCATCAATCCAATCGATTACCAATTGCACATTGAATTGACTATTGGTTATTCAGTTGAAGGACCCATCCATCTAAACCATTAGATCATCATCCATGGGTCAAGGATCAACCACTAACCCACCAAACAGTTTTGAAACCGTTTGGTCCCAAACGGTTTCAAGACCGTTTGGGCTCAAACGGTCTCAAGACTGTTTGACCCTAGTTATCTTGAAAACGTTAGGACCAATCAAGGATTTCACCAATCGACTTGATTAGGGTTTCCAATTGAAGGAGTGTGCACACTTTGAATCAATCAATTGAGTCCATTGGATCATCATCCAACAAGTAATTAAGTTCAGACCTCAAACGGTCAACTATACCAAATGGTCAACCTCTTCATGCAGTTTGGAGTCCAAGACACCAAACGGTTTTGCAAACCATTTGGTCTCAAGAGGTTTGGTGAAACCGTTTGGACCAAAGGTCCAAGACCGTTTTCTCATGTTCTTGGTTGAGGTGTGTGCTTATGAACAGGTTATCATCTTCAAACTTTAGACTCACAAAACTACTGCCATTTTCCATGGCAACTTCATCAATCAAGCAAGGATATTGCAATAATAACAACTAATTCAATTATATGGAGAAATCGAATTCAATGACAAAGATTAAGGGTTTACGTTATATAACCCCCCTTCAAATATGATCCCAAGCTCCAATATTCACGGCTCCAATGGTGGTCGAAGCTCTAGAAACCTCCCAAGGTCGTTTCTCAAGCTTTTGGAGTGAAAGGATCGGCTAGGGTTGAAGATGGAGTGAAGAAATGAAGGAATCATGTATTGTTTTATGATTTTCACCATGAAATCAAGAAGAACGAAGGTCAATGACTTACCAACAGGTTGGGAGCGTCCTTCCTGCTTCTCTTAGCTGTCTTGGTCGGTTTTGCAAGCAAGGAGAAGAAAGGAATCCAAAAAGATCCTTAGGTGGGTTACAAAAGGCTCTTTTATAAGAAAATTGATGAAAGATAAAATGTTTTATAAAAATCAATTAATTCCAAAAATATTGCCACCACTTCCTCCTTGGTTTTCTTGCATGCAATGGAAACTCAAGCCCACCGAGATCCCTTCCATTATCAATGGATTAAGGGAAAAGAAAATAAGCACCTTAATCCCTTATAATATTAATATATCTTTTTGAGTGGAAATTCTTTTCCTTATAATAAGGTGAGTGGAATTTCACCTCCTTAGGATATTTTCGGTCCTTGCAAAGCTCAAGGACGTCCACACACACATCTGAGTTCCATCATTTTAATTTTGGTTGAAGGCCCTTCAATTATTTTATTTATTTTTTCATTAATGTTTCCATTATGCTTAAATCTTGATTATTTTAATATCAAGATTCTCTCTCCTCCAACTTAATTTAAATGAGGCGCCCCTCTCATTTTATTTGCTCCAAACGATGCAAAGAAACATTAGGGACCTTATTGAAGTGGTAATTTACATATTGCACCCTAGGTTTTGGGTAAATTGCACATACACCAAAACTAGGTTTTCATGCACAAACATTGCTTTATCAGCTCTTTCTTGGTATTCAGGCTATCACAAGCCATACCTCAGCATCATCTTCACTCTCATGATGCTTCAAAACATGAGGAACATATTATCATGCACAATTTGCAAATAAACCCCTCAACTTGGGTAATTTGCACTTTAGTCCAAAACAAGCAAAATATTGATTTCAACAATATTCAAAAAGGGACTAAAAATGCAATATAAGTTCCTCTTGAGCCTTAAATACTTTTCAAAGACAAGATCATACATATAATCACTTTTATTAAGAAAAAAACCTAGGCTTAATTCATAACCCATGTCAGGGATGTTACAAAATCCCTCATTAAATATTAAAGTTTTAGATGTCTTCCAAATGTGACAGACTGGAAAAGCTTGATCGGCCAAGTGTGGGCACGCCCTAGTGTGGTACACCATCTATCTTGTGGAAGTGTTAATGATGGATATGTGGGTCTACCCTAGAAGGGTGCATATTCATCCTGTTGTCTTTGGGTCGGACTTAACAAGGTGACCTAGATAGGATCTAGCACCTTGAGGCATGGAGGTGATCATGGCAAGGAGTTGCGCATGACATCTTTCAAGAGTTGCATATGATGCAAATGGCAAAAGATGCCTACCTGGAAGATCTGAGTTGTGGGTGACAACCCTAGCTGGTCCAGGACTCAGAGGATTTTAGGATCTTAACCCACTAGAAGAATGTACGATGTAGTCTTCCGAATTGATGGTGAGGGCTACCAATTTGAATCAAAATAGTGGGAGCGGTAATTAATTAAAGGCCTAATTAACTACTGTAAAATTTTATTCAAATCAAATCAAAAGGAGTTTTGACAAATGCAATTTTCTCTTGTAGAATGGCAAAAGAATCATCTTTTAAAATGGGCAAATTAATTGAGAATAAATTCCATAACTGGTTGGGGATTGTGAGAAGTGTTCTGCATAATCCAGAAATATCGGTAGCCTTTGAATCCACTCTATGTGCACTTAAGAAGAAGGATAGTTCATTGATGGAGATGAATGGAACAAATTCTAAGGAAAAAGGTGAGGGAGAGAAGGGTTCTCTCGTCAAACCAGTGTCAGAATCTTCTATGCTTAAAACATGGAGAGGGTGGAAGGAAAGATGGAAGAAGAAGTGAGAGATAGAGATCTCTACTTCTGGTGTATATGTGATAGAGATTAATTTTACTACTTCTTTGCCATGAGTACTTGACACCGGATGTGGATATCACATTTGTTCAAATGTGAAGGATCTTAAAAGTAGGCCTTTGGGGAAAGGTGAGGTTGAACTACGTGTTGCCAATGGGGCAAGAGTTGCTGCCAGTGCCGTATGAACCTATGAGTTAACTCTACCTAGTGGGCTAATAATAGAGTTGAAGAACTGCTATTATGTACCTGCCATAAATAGGAATATCATTTCTGTATCTTGTTTGGACAAGGATGGTTTTGAATTTCTTATTAAGAATGAAAGTGTTCAATTTCAAAAGATGAGATCTTTTATGGCAGTGCCCCAATGTCTTATGGTCTATATTTGATAGATCTAGAGACAAGTGTATACAACGTAAACACCAAAAGGCAAAAACTCATCAACTCAAGCAAAATGTATCTTTGGCATTGTCATATAGGGCACATAAATGAGAAATGCATTTCTAGACTCCATAAAGATGGTTATCTAGACTCTTTTGATTATGAATCAATAGAGACATGTGAATCTTGTTTGTTGGGCAAGATGACCAAGACTCCCTTTTCAGGTAAAGGTGAAAGAGCTAGTGATCTATTAGGACTCATACATACTGATGTATGTGGGCCTTTTAGAACTAATGCCAGAAATGGGTGTCAGTACTTCATTACCTTCACTGATGACTTTACTAGGTATGGCTATGTGTTCCTGATGAAACATAAGTCGGAAACCCTTGAAAGGTTCAAGGATTTCATTAATGAAGTACAAAACCAACTTGGTAAAAGTATTAAAGCACTTTGATCCGATCGAGGTGGAGAATACTTAAGCCAAGAGTTTGAGGACCTTCTGCGACCTCGTGGTATTGTATCACAATGGACTCCGCCTGGAACACCACAGCATAATGGTGTGTTTGAAAAAAGGAATTGCACATTACTGGATATGGTGCGATCAATGATGAGTTTTGCTGATCTTCCGATTTCCTTCTAGGGTCATGATATTGAAACCATCACATTTACACTTAACCAAGTACCATCTAAATCAGTTCAAAAGACACCATATGAGATATGGCACGGGAAGCGTCCCAATTTGTCTTTTATTAAGATTTGGGGTTGTGAGGCTTACGTCAGGAAAATGTTTCCTGATAAGTTTGGACCCAAGTCCGATAAATGTTATTTTGTTGGATACCCCAAGGAAACGAGGGGATACTATTTGTACCACCCTACTGACAACAAAGTGTTTGTTGCTAGGACAGTTGTATTCCTAGAAAACAAATTTATTTCCAGAGGACACAATGGCAGGAAAATAGAGCTTGAAGAGGTTCAAGCCCAACAAGAAAACATTGAACTGGTAGATGTACAAGAGGAACATAGAGATTCACAAGGTGTTGTGGAATCTCAGTCTCCTCAAGTAACACAAGGACCTTGTATATCTAGTAGGACACACCTTGAACCTGAGAGGTTTGGATACCTTGTGACTCAGGAAGGCGGTGAGTTGATCATAGATGATGATCCAACTACCTATCTAGAGGCTATGGAGGGACCAGATTCTGAGAAATGGCTTGACGCCATGAAATCTGAGATGGAATCCATATACTACTCCAACAAAGTATGGACTTTGGTGGAACCACCTGAAGGGGTAAAACCCATAGGGTGCAAGTGGGTCTTCAAGAAGAAGACCGACATGGATGGCAATGTGCAAACTTATAAAGGTAGATTGGTTGCAAAGGGTTTCCGACAAGTTCAAGGTGTTGACTATGACGAAACTTTTTCTCCAGTTGCCATGATTAAGTCCATCAGGATTATGCTTGCTATTGTGGCTTACTATGACTATGAGATTTGGCAAATGGATGTTAAACTTGCATTCCTTAATGGGAATATAAATGAGGATGTGTACATGACACAACCTGAAGCTTTTGTAGATCCAAAGAATGCCAATAAATCCTGTAAGCTACAAAGGTCAATCTATGGATTGAAACAAGCATCTCGGAGTTGGAATCTTGGATTTGATGAGGAAGTCAAAGTGTTTGGATTTATTCAAAATGAAGATGAACCTTGTGTGTACAAGAAGGTTAGTGGGAGCACGACCACATTCCTTATATTGTATGTAGATGACATACTATTGATGGGGAATGATGTCTCAGCCTTAGAGAAGGTAAAGACTTGGCTTGAGAATACTTTCTCAATGAAGGACTTAGGAGAAGCATCCTACATTCTAGGAATTAAGATCTATAGAGATAGATCTAAAAGGCTTCTCGGACTAAGTCAAAGCACGTACATTGACAAAGTGCTGAAGCGGTTCAGCATGGAGAACTCAAAGAGAGGCAACATCCCCATGCTACATGGAGTCACCATCTCTAGAGCATAATGTCCCCAATCTTGTGAGAGAGGGAGCGTATGAATGGGATCCCATATGCATCAGCCATCGGATCCATCATGTACGCTATGTTGTGCACATGCCCAGATGTCTCATATGCCCTTAGCATGACGAGAAGGTACCAGTCAGATCTTGGGGATGCTCACTAGAAAGCCGTAAAGAACATCCTCAAGTACTTGTGAAGGACTAAGGATCAGTTCCTTGTATACGGCGGTGAGGAAGAATTGGTTGTAAAGGGTTACACCGATGCGAGATTCCAAACCGACAAAGATGATTACAGATCACAATCAGGATTTGTGTTTTTCCTAAACAATGGAGCTGTGAGCTGGAAGAGTTCTAAGCAAGAAACAGTTATCGATTCTACTACAGAGGCCGAGTATATTGTTGCTTCACATGAAGCAAAGGAGGCTGTGTAGATCAGGAAGTTCATCACTGAACTTGGTGTAGTTCCCAGTAGTTGTGATGCAGTTGAGCTTTATTATGACAATAATGGAGCAATTGCTCAAGCTAAGGAGCCCATATCACATCAGCGGTCCAAGCACATACTGCGGCGCTTCCATCTGATATGAGAGATCATATAGCGAGGAGATGTGAAGATTTACAAAGTACCAACTGAAGACAACATAGTTGATCCACTGACTAAGCCCCTTTCTCAGCAGAAGCATGATGGTCATGCTAGGTCACAAGGACTGAGGTTCCTAATTGACTGGCTCTAAGTGCAAGTGGGATTCTGTTGGTATGTATGCCCATAGAGCAAGTCATGTGATGATTGTAATGGGATACTTTGTAAATGATTTGAATAATAATAAAGGCAATTTCCGATCTATATGTTTTAACTATTTCTGAGATGAGAGTGTAACATGATAGATGTCTAAATAATTGTTTTACTCAATGATGTATGCTTTTAAGTTAAGGACCTAAATGATGAGATCATATGGATGTTAAGAGTATACATTCTTGTTTAGTCCCTAGTCAGTTGTTATTGTGGAAATAACCATAGACATCAATAACACTAAAGACTAGATTGTGTGTTGGTTGATGACAGAATCTCATTAGTCATGATATAGTGATATCAAACCAAGCACATAGGTACTTGTTAAAGAACAACTGTACCAGACAGACCCACCGTGAGAGTGACACATGGAACCATGATTTGGTAGTCATAGTCAGCTCTCACAGTGATGGTGGTGAACGTGATTCTTCAACCTGAAATCACTATACTCAACACATGTCATTGGGTACACTTTGACATCATCAAACACAGTCCTGAAACATGGGTTGTTATAAAGGTGATGATTGGGTGACTTTGACACATGGGGTTTTTGAGGGGTGAGTGATAGATATGGCATTTGTTCCTCCTAAGGGAGTTTAATGTCCATGGCCACTTGATGAGTAGGATTGATAAAGGCATGTGCATGCATGTGTGAATCAATATGTGATATTTGTGTCACACACATCTCACCCAGTCTACTCTGAAATCAAGGAAATGGATGAACATTGAAAGGATGACTGTACTATGCCTTGAGTTCATTCAGGACATTAGTGACAAAGGAATTATACATTCTCTGTAACACCATTCACGGATTGTAGTATTGAAAGTTGTTCTCCAAATTTCTATTTCACTTGGGTAGCACTGATGTGTGACTAGGCACCGCTCTTTGCTCGTGAAGTCATAAGTGTTATGGACTTTCACTACCAATGTGAAATGGACCTGTAGGGTCACACACATAGGATTTAACCTTGAAGAGGAGTTTATCCACAAATGATGTTTAGATTGATTACTAAAGGAGTTTAGTAGTTCAATTAAACACTCTATCAATTGATAGCTCAATATCATAGTGTTCAAGGTGTTGGACCAATTGATTAGAGTATCAGATTGATTGAATCTGCAATTGACTGATTTCGCACAGTCTGCACTTCCAACCGATCGACTCATGTGATGAACTGATCAGCTCAGGTTGGTGAACCGATCAGATCAACTGATGAGATGATTGGCTCATGTATCAATGAGACAATCGGCTCAATTGTTGAACCGGTCAGCTCATGTGACCAACCGAGATCGTTTGGAAAGTCAAAAGACTATTTTGCAAATACAATTTGTTTCACTTGTACAAATTCGATTTGGAAAAGGATTAATATTTGATTAATCAGAAACAAATATGAAAGTCAATTCGAGTTGGACCTGGAGCCTGAATTGATCGGCTCAGATGCCCCAAAATATCGGTTCAGGTGTGAACCGATCGGCTGAGGTCACCAACCGACCGTTTCAGGGATGAAACGATTGGTTCACCTAGCACAGTTGGTTGTTTTGTGGAAAATCTCGAACCCTTCTACTCCTATTTAGTCCTGCATTGCCCGGGGTAGAGAACCCTGTCCCATGACCCTCTTATATATATAGGGGTATTAGGGGCTTCTCAAAGTACAACTCAGAATATCATTTGCTCTACAAAGTTGTCATTCTCTCTAGTTTTGGTAATCGAGAGAGCCCGAGCAAGTTCTACCCGATAAGGGAGGCAAAACAAGGGAAAGACAACTATAGAAAAGCAACTGGTTGTAGGAGAGTGTGTCGGTGACTAGTACGCTGACAGGAGGGTATGACTCCTTCTTATTCCTTATGGAACAAGGAGATCGGAGTTCCAGGCAGGCTGTGTAGACGACTGTAGAGGTGGGAGACTTCTGCCGCTCAGAGGACAACTGTCAATCCTGACAGTCCCGGTGAGACCAGGAGCTGCACAAACACCGTCCAAGACCAGAGGTGAAGACATCACAAGCCGCGAGGTAATGTCGCCGAGAAAGCCTCAGGATAAGGTACGCCTCTACAAACCATCATTCCTATTGTATAGACGTTGACATGATTCCTTCTTTCTGGGTTTGGGAGAAGATTTTTTTTGTTTCCGCTGCCTTCTCTATCTTCCCTAAAACCCAACAATGACAACATTATATTTATCATGATACACATTCATATTGCTAAAACAGAAACTTAGAATAATAAAATGTAATGTACACACAAAAAAAACCACTACATATCTTATGTAATAAAAATACATTATTTTGTATCATTTGAATATGCTTTTTTAACATATTTTATGTGTAATCTTATTGGTTCTTTTTTGTATTATATTTAATATACTTTATTGTGTTAATAATTTATGTTTTCACATAATGTTCTTTATGCACCTGTCACTTAGAAAGTTAATAATGCGTCATTTATTTTCTAAAATATTTGGTGTGTAATGTTATAAGTGTTTTTAGATTTCATACAAAGTATACAGAGTATTTTACAAATTGCCTTCAGAGAAGTGTAGGAAACAAATTGAGTTGTCTGAACGAAGAAGTATAAAGATCAAAAAATAAATTATAGAACGTAGAAGATGTAGCATAAGGTTCCTATTGGTGACATGTTGAAGGTGACACAAAAGAGTGGTCACATCATCAAGTAATTCAAATATATCAAAAGAAAAAGGTAGAAAATGATGATGATTAGCCATACAAACTACATCGTGCTTTTGTACCTTTTGTGTAACGCCGCCACTAACTGTCTGACCTGCTTTAAAGTTACTTGAAAGAAGACTTGACATATGAGAGACTCCAATAAGGTCAATACTGGTGTGTTTTCCATCTGTACAATCAAAAACTAGATTTCAACAAGATGATTGGGTGAGTGGATACCACGAGGTCATGTGCCAAGAAAGGTCACAGGAGCCTCTTTTGGGACCTTTAGCCCAGTTCGAGAGGCTAGCTCAAAAGTAAATATTTTCGAAGTTGTACTGTATATACATGTGTATTGTTTTATTTTTCTAGATTGTATATGCTCATTTTAGTATATTTTATATTAACTCAATTGTAGTGACTTTTTTAAGCATATTCACATTATATAAAATGAATTCTATGCTCAAATAAAAGGTGTACCATCACCAAAACATTTTGTGCTTCAAATGAATAATTCTTGCTATAAATAGTGAACATGTTATTCATTTTGAGTTTCATTTATGTTATAATGTGTCTAATGTTATATATAGTGATGTGTTATCCTAATATGTGTGGTCTTGTTTTCACACACTCTTGCATCACTACCTCCCTCTCTTTATCACTCATACCTACCAACTCATCCCACTTCCTATCACCCTCTCATCTTCTCACTCCCTTCCCTTTCCTATAGTGAAGAACTATCATGAATAAAATAAAAGTTCAATGTGTTATTTTGTAAGATATATTGCAAAGATTGAGTTGGTATGTGTTAAAAATGTGTTTTCTTCACATATTGATGTATAACGTCATCCATGTCCCCATCTATAATTTTTCCTTTGATTCCACTACTGCCCTCCTTTTCTCTTATATATATATATATATATATATATATATATATATATATATATATATATATATATATATATATATATATATATATATATATATATATATATATATATATATATATATATATATATATATATATATATATATATATATATATATATATATATATATATATATATATATATATATATATATATATATATATATATAGGGCGTTCATTCATTGCCCGTGCGGGTAGCCTGGATTTTTGCTACCCTGCAGCCAAAAAAGTAACTCTCCTGGCTAACAAAGTAACTCTGCTGTAAAAAAAGTAACTGTGGTGTCAAAAAAGTAACTCTGCTGGCCAAAAAAGTAACTTTGTACAAAATATACAGTAGATATATATAAGGACGGGTTTTTTTTATTTTGGAGGGGCAAATGATATTACTTTTTATATGTTATATATGTAGTTTTAAATCTTTGGTTGGATGGACGTCGTTGCCCTATATTTAGGCTCCTTATGTTGCTAGTGGATCCTTAACGCCTCTTCTCAAGATTCACAAAAGCATTCCTCCCATGGTTGTTGGAACCGTGCCACATTACCTTGTTTTCAAGATTGTAGCTAGGGGAGTTATTCCATAAATTGTCTCTTCTCTTCAGGATCACCAATTTGGAGTCGGTGTTTCTATGGGTTCCAAAGCTTGTTTACGTTATGTCACATACTTTGTACATGATAAGAGACATGTTCATACCCACACTTTATCCCTTGTGGACTTCTCCAATGCTTTTAATATGGTTGACATGTCAAGCAATTTTTGTGAAGTCTGTCTGCACTGCCCAATGATCACACTTTAGGTTGCATTCTTCTCATCTTTTCTCCTACTCATCTTTACTTAGTTCAGGGTGAGTCAATTTTGTCCTCTGTTGGGGTCCAATAAGGTAACCCCCTTAGGATATTTCTTTTCTCATTAGCTCTTCACCCCTTGATTTTACAACTAAAGGATGCATGTCACCTCGACTTATCATATTTCTACCTAGACAATGGTACTCTCATCGGTGACACTATTCAACTTTCCATGACCTTATCCCTCTTTCATGCCAAGACCTTCTTCACTTTTAAGATTTGGGTCTAGGTTTTTGTATAAGAAAAATTGAAATCTTTTGTCCTTCTAAAGACCCTAGACAAGATCCAAGTTACAGATTATTTCCTCCTACATTTCTCTACCTATGTGTGGTGTAAAGCTTCTCAATGGTCTAGTTTCCATTGATCCTCATTTTTCTTTGGATTATTTGAGGAAGCGTATGGACAAATATGGCTGTGATGGACCTCCTTGCCTAACATAATGACCCACAAAGTGAACTTCTCCTTATATCATGTGTTGGGATGCCAAAGTTATTCTTTTCTCTTCAAACAACACCAACTGATTTTGTTTCTTGTGACATAGAGGACTTTTATTGTAAACTCTGTTGTTGACTTCCATGCATTGTTTTTGGTCAAGGTGAAGGTTTTGGTGATCTACAATGGTGTGTTTCCACCCTACCTATGCATCTTGGAGGGTAGGATATGATGTTCCCTTGACTTCAATGTTTTGCTAATTAAAGACATTTCCAAACGTCTGTCATTGAGGAATGGACACCTACTTCCTATTCATGTTCTTCTAAGAAGGTATGACTGTTTCTTTCCTCTATCTTTCTAGTCCTTTCTCTAAGTATGTGATTGAAAGGTAGTGAAAAAATTGAAAGGCAAATGGCGGGGAAGGGGGAAGGAAAACAAGCACAAAAATTATAAAAATGTATTTATATGTAGTTAGGATATGGAAGGAAAAATCCATACAAAGTTTTATTTTTTGTATGAGTATATTTAGGAAAAGAAATTTTTTTATATGAAAACAATTCATATAATTTTTTTTCTATTTATATAAATTGTATATAGACTAAATGGAAATCTTTTTAACATATAGGCGACAACATTCTGTCAAATTATATTTTTTATCATAATAATAAATTATTAAAATAAAAAATATACCACTACATATTTAAAAAGAAGATAATTTCACAATTCTTAGAGGGAAATCACTCAGTTAGAAGGAAGAAGATTAGTTTTCAGATGAATTCAAGACATTTTTCTTGATATGTGTAAGCTCAATTTCATATATTGACTCACATCAGCATGGCCATGCATTTCTCAGTTTTACTTATCAAGTGGCTAGGATATCAAGCTCCAGTAGGAGGGAGAAATCCCATCTACATCACTCACATCCATCCATGTGTGTCACGATGTATTCGGGCACCACCTTTATGGTAACCCTTATTCAGGATCATGGTGGATGATGTCAAAGCACACCGAACGACGTGTGATAAGTGTAGTGACTTTAGGTATACGAACCACACTCACTACCATCACAATGAGAGATAACTTTGAATACCAATCATGGTTTCCATATATCACTCTCAAGGTGGGTCTATCTAATACATTGGTTTCTAACAAGTACTATGTATTTGGTTCAATATCACATATCATGACTAATGAGATTCTACCATCAACCAACACATACTCTAGTCTTTTGTATTATTGTTGTCTATTTTTCCTTCCACAATAACATCTGACTAGGGACATGACAAGAATGAATATACTCTTGTCATTTATATGAACTCATCATTTAAGTGCTCAACCCAAAGACATACTTCAATGAGTGATATCATTCTTTAGACATTTATTATGTTATATTACTATCTAATAACTGACTAACCAAATGAATTGGAAGATTGTCTTTATTATTAATCAAATCATTTACAAGATATGCCATAACAATCATCATATGATTGACTCTCTGGCATACATACCAACAAATTGTGTTGCTACTTCATTGTTAGTAATTCTATGTTTCTTGAAAGGACCAAATATATCAAGGTAGGCTACCATTTTCTCCATAATGTTGTGCTAACTAAGAATATCACTACCCCCAACCTACCTACATGTGAGTAAATTGTTGATATTCTTACAAATTCTCTCTATGGAAAGAGAGTTGTAGAGCTATGTTGCAAGCTAAGCATTATAGATATCTATGCTCCAACTTAAGAAGGAGTATTGAGATATGTATTAATATGTGATTGTTTTATTCCCTTTTAACTCTTTTTACTTAAGTCTTATGTAATGTGGGCCTAAGTATAATAGGTCCATTAGGGTTTGCTATGTGCTTTCTTGTTGTTTCCCCTCCTATATATATGATTGTGTTCTACTCTTTTTGGATATAGAAAGACGGTTATTCTAAAAAAATATTTATTTATTGCATACTTAGAAACATATGGCATAAACATAGAAGAAGGACATGTATGTATATTATTGTATTAAAGCATAAAAAATTGGTTACGAACGAGATTGTTGAAGTTTTCATCAAAACATTTAAAAAAAATTCTTAACAAGGGAAGCAGGAGGTGGGGAAGTCAAGGTCCCCCCTATACTTTGTAAAGAGAAATTACAAATAATATATGGTAAATAGTTGTTCTATGACCAAACAAAAACAATGATCACAAGTCCCAAGTCCCAAACCATATAGGCATGAACACATGAGAAAATTATTTCACATTAAATGACTCATATATAAACCACAACAGATGATTTATTCTCTTCTTTTTCTTGACTCTCCCTTTGTGAGTCGACTCAACTGCACCTTGTGTATATTAGACTTAATGTCACCAGCTTCCAGGAACAATGCATTTTCTTGTGTCGTGGCCTTTGCCCTTCTAGAAACTACAAACATCACTCATTTTCTGATAGAGAAATTGATTCCATGTTCATCATTGTGTCCATTGCTCACCTCATCACTATTTTATTGCTTGTCAGTCGAGAAACCATTTCTCTATTCTTCATTGCATCTATCATGTGTTCATTGTCCATAGTGAATGGTCCCTTTTTATCTTTTTTTCAAGAAACCAGTTGTATGTTCATCATTGTGGCGGTCATCTTTTCATGGACTACAATTACAGTGTGGTTTCTTTTATAATCTCTCTACTCCAATTAAATTTAAATATATAAATTATTTAATAATTTATAGGATCTTTTTATTGTACCAAAAATAATATCTAGACATCATATATTCATTTGCAATATATTATTGAAAATTGTATTTGTTGGTGGCATGATAAATGGAAAACTAATATCTTCTTCATCCAATCCTCCACGATGGTAGAATGCTAGGTATATTTAAAAAAAAAACTTGAAATGTATTTTCTTCTTAGATGGTAGTCACTACTAATTGTTTCATTCAAATTTTTAACTAATATATATTGATTGATATATATATATATATATATATATATATAACTTTTCTCATCATAACTTACTAGGACTAATTCTACAAGAACATAACTTATAAAATGGTCTATTTGAACTTGGAGAGAATTCTTTATTTCATCTCTTTTAACGAGCATGTTATGGTTACATATATAATTAAAACATTATACGGACACTCTTTTTCTACCAGATATGAAGAGATAATACCAAAAACATACCAAGACAAGAGTCTACATATACTCCTTTACTCGAAGCCTCAACTTATAATACCAAACAGCAAGATATGCATACTAATACTTGAATTAATGATGTTATAGACTTTCCAAAAAAAAGAAGTAGAGTTGAACATAAAAAATAAGAAATCTAAGAAGATCATGGGTTGTAACTGAACATATATGACTACCCAATAAATAAAAGAGATGAAATTCAGCGATCTTTTTTACCAAACAGGTCGTCAACAATTCTGGCAAAATATGATTAGCATTGAATTGTGAAGATTTAACAAGCATATATTTGTGATTTAAAAATTGGTAAGAATATAGTGTTTCTCAAAATTCTACCTGCTGCTTGTGCTTTTATCTTTTCAGACTTGAGGAAGAGGGACAAGGAGGAACTAATGCTTCTATATCTAAGGGGTTCTGTAAATGGAAAAAGAATGAATCTCTTCAAAATAACTATAGGAGGACCCAATACTTCTCACAATCAATCTCTAAAAAATGTGAGGACCTAATGAAACGTAATTCAAATTATATAATATGTTCTTAAAAGGAGATCGAAATCCATAGAAAGTGTTTATGATTATGTGACTAGATGCATCAAATTTTTCCTACAAAAGGCTTGTCATTCTAAGGGCATGATGAGTCTAATGATTAAAAAATGGAGAAAAAATCTTACAATTATTGCAACTTCTATTTGAATGTAATGGTGAAGTCAAAGGTGTTGTCTTAGATTATGTTCTCGATAATTTAAAGTTGAAAACACATCATATACAAATTCATACAGTAAACTGCTTTTCCAACTGAGACAAATAAACTAATAATGCAAGAGATGGAAGATGAAAATATAGCATCATAGTTGATGACGCTCGAGATGTTTCTAATAGAAAATGATATTTGTTTCAAGATTTTCTAATGAGAAATGGCACGTGTTTGAAAGTATTTAGGGCTTATTCATGTGATTGGTACTCCATCTTTATCATTAAAGAAGTCAATTGATTGTTTTTTCTCAATGCATAATTTAAGCATAACTCAATCAAGAAGTCAAGGCTATGATTGTGCAAGAAATACGAGAGGACATGTTCCTCATTGTTAGATGTTTGCTTGTATTATTATAGTTGTAAGTAGACTTAAGACTTCCATAATGAAAGAAAATAATTCTAGTTGGTAAGTTCACTAATTTGTGCTTCAATACTAGTTGTCATTGGTTGTTGTAGAAAAAAATCATCCATAAGTTGTGTCACTTTTCTATAAGTTAGATATGTGGTAAACTCAGTTGGTACTTCATACACATTATAATCAACTTCATAAATTACAAATTATTGTAGTTAAATTTGCACTTACACAAGAAAAAATCATTAGTGGGAGAAAATTAAATCAAGAAACTAGCCTTATCCATGTTGGTGATACACGATGGAGTTGTCACTATAAAACTCTTGTAAGAGTAATTGTCATGTATTTTGTTGTCCATGTTTTGGAAATAATACTAGAAGATGGCAAAAAACTTTTCATTAACAAACTCTATACATTTGATTATATATATTACAATTTATTTGATAAGAGATATTCTTCTTAACTTTACTAATGAACTTCATAAGTTTTGTAATGAAAAGATCAAGATATTATTAATTCCATCAACTTAATTGATATTTCTAAGAGAGGACTACAAAAAGTGTGTGATAATGAATGTGATATACTTTTTTGCATATGTCTCATTGATGTGAGACAGAAACTAACATAACTATTCCCGACACTTGTGGGTCCATAATGGTAGGCCACAACGTAAAACAAATGGTTTTAGATTTCTATAATATTTCCAAGTTGACTTATTATATTCTATGATACATATGCAACTTCAAGAATTCAATAATAAATTCATTGAAGTAATCCAAATTTGTTACTTTGTGTTGAATGTCTGAATCTAAGTGGTAATTTTAAAGCATTTAGCCAAGAAAAGATATAATGAAAATGCATGATTGTCTCCCAAAGACTTCTCTTCTATAGAAAAGACTTATTTTTAAAAATAAACTTGAGACAATTATTATATATGTAATCTGACGATCGATTTTGTGGAATCAAAGGGATTGGTGAACTTTCTGAAAATATAGTTGTATATGAAAAAGACAAAGTCCGTGCAAATCTATATAGACAGGTAAAATTAGCACTAATATTGCATGTTGCAACAACCGACAATAGAAAAATTAATGTCGATTATAAATACCATATAAGCTCAGCGAGGAAATCGAATACATGACTAGTGCTTTAAAAATTCTATGGTCACTTATATCGAGAAAGAAGTATTTGACGACAGCCACAATGATATCATGGTGGAGCATTTTCAAGCAACAAAGACGCACAAAATATTGTTATATTTGCTCCTTTTTTGTGCTTATAAGTTCAATGACTATTCTTACATCAGTAGCTTGAATTTTATTATAAATCTAACGTTCATAAATTTTGTATGCATTTATTTTCTACAATGTTATTTCATAGTGAATAATATTTGTGCCCCTCTTCAAGACTTGGCAGGGTCCTTAGAGGTTCTTAGGAAACCCTTAATCGAAGCCAAGCAAGGAGCAGCGACTAGAGAATAAGAATTTAAGTTGTCATGGTTACATGTCATTAGACACTTTATAACACACTTCTGGTGATGTTATTGAGTGATGTTATTTAGACTTTAATCAAGTGTAAAGATTCTTTGGAAGAAAAAAAAAGTTTGAAGGTGGTCGTAGCATGACCATGACGAGGCAAACACCTAGCAATAATTGCCCCAACCCGGAAATCGGCACGTCAATTTTGCCGCTGCGAACTGCTTGCTGCAAAGAGGGCGGTCATTGGCTGCCGCTGCTCCGTCACGCTTGAGCAAGCGGGGTCCCGCCACATGTCCTTGGCGGCTCGGCTCCGAAGGCCGTCCGTGTCTTGTTGCGCAGACGAGCGCTGCCCTTCCTTCTCCACCTGTTTGCACACCCAGCATGAACTGGAGAATTGCAAGTACAGATTATGGATCCAGCCGTCGACGCACGCTTCGTGGAAACACCCGCGGCCACGGCGGCAGCAAGGCGGCTTGAGCACCCTGACTCCGTTGGAGAAGCCCTTCCGGCACACAGGACACAGGTAGTCGGCATCCATGGTATCGATCAGCCCCATTGCCTCCTCGTTGTCGCCCCCATCGTCTTTGTTTTCACCGCTTGGCCCCTTCTCCCTGACGGCGTCAACGCTGATCAGCACAAAAGAGGACTTTCCGTCTTCACCGAGGTCGGTGGCCACAGCCGTGAAGCACGTGGACTTCTCGATGACCTCAAGCTTAGTCTCGTCGATGAACCTTTTGTACGCCAGCCAATAAATCACCAACGCGGTGCCCAGCAAGACGAGAGTGGAGACCCAGGCGCCTTTGTATAGCAAGTAAATAGTCGAGAAAAAGGTGGCGGCCACGAGGAGTATCTCCAATGAGAAAAACCAATGACATGGCGGCGAAGAGGAAGGGGAGCGGCTCTCCATGGTGATTTCGCTGCACGAAACGCGTAACGGGGCTAAAGCACACTTTTTTGTTGGATGCCTCGATCTGCTGTTAGAGATAAATATAGATCGGTTTATATAAATTAAGCACCGGATTAATTTATTGTGCCGAGGTGCCGCGGCTTGCTCAATTCAATCAGGGTTAGGACTGGAACGAAAGAGGAAAGAAACGGTTATAGCTTCCTAGACGAACTTGAATATGCAGTGGCATGGGTGGGCGTCCTTAGAGGCAAGGATTAGGAAATTAACTAATTACACATCTTCCCATTAAGATCTTGAACCAGTAAAACTTTTGAAGATGAGTCATGAGGGAACATGATTGGATTGCTGCATCTATATTCTAACTGACCGGATTATCTCAGACAATCCACTAATTTCCTTTTTCTGCGGGAAAGGTTACATTCGAATAAATAACATGCAATTTTTTTTCTAGATTATGACGACGACAACGATGATGACGACGATGATAATTATAATAATTATTATTATTATCATCGTCGTCGTTGTTGTTGTTATTATTATTATTATTATTATTACTATTATTATTATTATTATTATTATTATTATTATTATTATTATTATTCGGACGCAGAGTTAAGGGAGAAACATGGGCTTTAGCCTCCTCCCAAATTTAAAAATATGCACTTATACATATATAGCATACATAAGTATTCTACATATATATGTGTTTCGCGTGTAAGACAATGTTCATTTTTAGTTGAGTTGGTATTTATGTTTGTCTTTTAGTGTCTTTCATTGAATTTTTTAGTCAGGGTTTAGATAAGAAAGCTTAGCAGCTCAATTGAATTTGGCGCAAGAAGCTAAAATGACTTGGGTTAAAAGTCCACTCTCAACATATTTTTATAAATTCATTTAATAATATCCTTTATTATTACTAATACCACTTTTATCTAATGCAACCCTTCTATTGTAATTTTTTGACTTCGCCTCTGTTATTATTATAATTATTATTATTGTTGTGATAATATTATTATTACTACTATTATCATTATTATTATTGTTGTTGTTATTATTGTTATCGTCATTGTCTTTGTCATCGTCATTATTGTTCGTTGTGTTTTTTGATAAAACTTGACATGCACATATTTCTAGGGGGAAATCAGAAAATATCAATACATAATCTGCATGGGAAAAGAAATGGTAGTTGTCTTAAACAGCCCAAGAAGTTATTTTTGTATGTACTATTTTGTTTTCAAATAAAGTTATAAAATGGGCTTGGGATCCTGTAACACCCAAAATTTAAGTGTATCTCAACTAATGGAATCAACATGTACCAATAAACCTCATGATACCAATCCCGGTCCTATGGAGGTCTAAAGTATATGAATGCGTCTCAAGCGTCTCACACTCAATCGTCGTCAACGGGAAGAGGACGGGAACTGTAAAACCAACAAGAGGTCTACGCCAAGGTGATCCTATTTCCCCATATCTTTTTCTCTTTTGCGCTGAAATTTTCTCTTTTTCCCTTCTCAAAGCGATCAGGGAGGGAAGGTTACATGGAGCAAGAGCTAGTAGAAATGGGCCAAGAGTGTCACATCTTTTCTTTGCAGATGACAGCATCTTGTTTACAAGGGCGACCCAAGAGGAGTGCTCTATTCTAGCTGAGATTACTAGCCAGTATGAAAGAGTGTCGGGACAAAAGATTAACTACGAGAAATCTAAAGTTGCCTTTAGTGCCAACGTGAACCAAGATAGAAGGGAATGCATCAAAAGGAAGTTACATGTTAAAGAAGTAGACCGCCATGCCAAGTACTTGGGACTACCTACGGCGATGGGGAGATCCAAGAAATAGGTTTTTAGTTCTATCAAGGACAGGATATGGAAGAAACTACAAGGCTGGAAAGAAAAGTTACTATCAAAGCCTGGAAGGGAGGTCCTTGTAAAAGCGGTTATTCAAGCCATACCCACCTACTATATGAATGTTTTCAAAATTCCAGACGGTGTACTAGATGAGATATGCAGGATGATTGTGAGGTTCTGGTGGGGGGTGAAAGAGGGGGAGCGGAAAATTCACTGGATCAGCTGGGAGGCGCTTTGTGAGCCGAAAGGCAATGGCGGCTTGGGTTTTCGTAACCTGAAGGCTTTCAATCTTGCTTTTTTGGCAAAACAAGGGTGGAGACTAGCTACAAATCCAGACTCTCTAGCTGCACGCGTCCTCAAGTCCAAGTACTTCCCAAGAAAAGATATCCTCGAGGCTGATGTGGGTCATGGTCCGAGCTTCACATGGCGGAGTATCCAAGGAGCCATGCAACATATTAGAGAGGGCTTCATCTGGCGCATTGGCAGGGGGACGAAGATACGCACCTTCAGCGACAGATGGGTATCGGGTCACTATGGCAGGTTGAACGCATGCCAAACTGAGGACGGAGGGGACCAAACCGGCGATGGACACCTTGTCCAGTACTTCATCAAGCACACAGAAGGTTCATGGGATGAAGAGCGAGTCCGAAGGCTTCTACCGCCCACACTGCATGAGAGAATTCTTAGCATCCCAAATAGCGCATCCGTGGAGGAAGACCAGCTTGCATGGGAACCCGACTCAAGAGAAGAACTCACTACTCGATCGGTGTACCAATACATCACAAAAGGCACTAATGATGCACCGGTGACGGAAGGACAAGAGTGGGACAAGCTGTGGAAGAAGAAATGGCCACCCAAACTGGTTCACTTTGTGTGGCGGCTGTGCAAACAATCACTCCCAACGATGAGCAAGCTTTACCGAAGGCAGGTGACACAAACCAACATTTGTCAACGTTGCAAACAAATGGAAGAAGATGACCTCCACGCAGTCCTCCGCTGCGACTACGCTAAGAGAGTATGGGCGTGCGGGGGGGTGGAGGTGCAAGGCGTCACCGAGCTGGTGGCAAACACGGCGGACCTGCTGCAAGTCCTTACTAGCCATGACAAGGAGGAGGTGGTTGACGAACTTGCGACGATGTTGTGGATTGCGTGGACGGCAAGGAACAAGGCCCTATTCGACGAGAAGCCTGTCTACGAGGTGACATTGGTGGCTAGCTTCATCAGCCTAGTTCATGATTACCAAGACCATTAAACTAGAAGGATGCACACGGCCGGGCAGAGTGCATCGCAGCGGAGAAACATACAGTGGACGCCGCCGGTGGGTGCTATTCTCAAGCTTAATGTGGACACAAGCTGGCAGTATGGGACAGCTGCACACGGAGGTGCAATCATTCGCGATGGACAAGGGATTATCAAGGCTACTTTTCAAAAGCTGCTTGGATACGCCACCTCGGCCCTCATGGCAGAACCAATGGCGATGAGAGGTGCGTTACTGGAAGCATGTAGGCTGGGGTTTACTAACCTGTTGGTGGAAACAGATAACTTGAACCTAGTAAGAGCCACCAAGGAGGGACACTACGGTAGAGGGTACGAAGACTGCGTCGTCATGCAGATTATGGACGCTACCTTAGGCTTGCACGCCATGAACCTGAATCATGTGTACCGTGAGGCAAATAGAGTTAGCCACCTATTTGCCAATAAGGCACGCATGTTAGATTGTTCCCTTTCCCGTCTAGATAACTTTGATCATGAAGTCATTGTACTAGCACAAAAAGACTTGAATCAATAATATGACTTTGGTCCCACTTTCAATAAAAAAACCTCATGATCGTCAAAACACAAGATGAGGAAATTCAAGTATCAAGTGATCAAATCATCTAGATACTTAATCATGTAGTTAGTAGTCAGTTCAATCTCTTAGTTCATGTTTGTCAGAAGACCTTCCCCTAATGACCTTAATGGAGGCAATCTGATATATGGCAATAATTTGAGGTGTTTTGACCACCGATACTAGTTCATACAATCACGATAAATAAGATTTTAGATTAACTAAATTAATGGATCAAACCCTAACATCTTCAAATCACTTTATCTAGAGGAGCTATTCTTATTCTTGATTGAACTGTTTTGTGATCTGAATCCACGTAGTGGAAGTTTTAGGATTTGGATATGAAGTTAAAGCACATGCTTGAGATAATGACCAATAGATGATAACATACATGTTATTAGGCATCCTACATATTCCAGACTTCATAAAACACTCGTTTTAGTTGATCTAGACTTCTGCATAGGTATGATCATAGAGTTTATATCATGACCTTATAAGAGACCCGACGGCAAACGTACCAATACAGGCGGGGAGACCTAACAAGGTTGCATCCCTAGGGTAAATATATACACCCTTGTTTCATATCTATCGGGGTAGCAATCACAAATACCGTCACACGGTCGCGTTATAGGTAATCAACATGGAGATGAGGAGATGAACCATCTTCAAGAACATAAATAGCTATTTTACCAGGAGATGTGATACTCTAAGTACCATTCCCGGACATGGCCTCTTGTACGTGATCTTGTCCCAGTATAGCCTTACTCAACACTAGATGCTCCTTCTCCGTGATGGGAGGGAAAGGAGAGCGAGGGGAAGCCAAAAGAATATTGTGGCATTTAGGCGAATTTGTTAATTGGCAATGTATCACAAAAACGCTTTCTGGCTTTGGTTTTTCGGACAAATGGGTCAACTGGATTCATGCATGCATCTCTACAAACTTTTTCTCCACCCTCATAAATCGTGTCCCCTTTGGCTACTTCAAAAACATAAATGGACTTAGATAAGGGACCCATTATCCACATACTTGTTCATTATTGTCACAACCATTCTCTCCTGAATGTTTCAACTTGGCAAAGAAAATTGCCTCTTTCTCTCACCAATGGAATGTCAGGAGAATATAATACAATTCGCAGATGATATAATCATCCTCACAACTCCTGAAGACTCTTCAATCCTCAACATCCAGAACTGATCAACATCTTGTTATTTTCCATCTATTTCTGCATGTTACCTTCACTAGAGGCATGTTATGGGGTGCCTCCCCCATGAACTTTTGATTTCTGTTTCATTCACTACAACAAAATCTGATAAAGGTCAAGGCTGTAGGGTCAGAGATGGCAGCCCTTGGCAGTTAGGCAACATTAGTCAAGACACATCCTTGACTAATAAAAACCCATGCCTTGACCATTAATTGCACTCGATATATAATATACAAGGGTTTTAACCCACCGAAAACCTAATCTATTTGATCTCCAAGTCGTCGCCCCCATCATCCGACATTTCGGTTCTCACACAACTCCGTGCTAGAACGTGCTTTCCCCTCCGGTGGTGTTCCAGCCGCTGCATATGGATTTGTCGCTGGACTCCCACCCACCTTCGACCGTAAGCGTTTCTCATATTTCCTTTCACCGTGCCTCCTACTTGTTCTAGCTGTGGCTCTGCTGCGGTTTGTTCTCTTCCTCCCCAATCAATTCTATTTATTTGCTTTCCTAATCAGATCCGTCTTCCAATATGCCTATCACTCTCTATCTCCCTTCTACCTATGAGAGATTCACGCATCGACACACGATGATCGTGAGGATCCTTTTTCTTTTCTTTGGAAATCATTTTCTACATCGTAGATAATATATGTTGTCTTTTCGTATACACTTGTAGACATATGCATGGCAATGTGAGAGATCGGATGGAGACTTTGAGAAATTGGATCGAGACTCTAAGAAGCAGGTGATAAGATGGGCACTAGAGTAGTTCCCTTTGTTAATTTTATACTTAACAAATAAATATGTAGCAGCTACTCTCATGTATTTCTACTATAACTTTTCATTTTTATTGTTCAACATGTGGCAAACACTATTGAAAAATAACTAACCGAATCAGAAGAATCGGGAGCCACACTTTCAAGGAAATGATTTCCGTTCTGTTATCATTATACGATCTGAAGCATTGTCTTCTTGCCATATCTTGTTAGTATCAACAAGTATAATATACAACTTTGTAGATGCTTCTTTTTGTTTATCTTTTCTTCTACAAGTCCACGCTGTCAAATGGATGTTGACGATATTTCTTTTATGAATTATTTCATGTACTTTATTTTCTAAGTTTGCATATCATACCCATTGAAGATATACTTTGTATAAAGAATGGATATAGAAAAAACAAATCTTTATTTTTCTACCACCTTCGTCATCATGATTTTTGTGCTATCTTCTAGTTACCACGATTAAATGGTTGTCCTTTGTATGTGTTTTACGAATCTATATATACTAGGTTTATAATCTTGTTTTGTGGTATCAATGATCTCTAATCTTATAAAATTTAATTTACATGAGCTAATATAAATTGGTTCTTAGTGCAAGATGTTGAGAATAGTTTACAAAGAAGAACTTCAAATGCTTGAGGAATTCTCCAAGACAAAGTAGCAAATGATTTGCTCGAAAAAATATGAAGTATACTTGTTCGGGTGGCAGAATTTTGTGATGAGCATAAAAATGTTAAACAATATGAATGCTATGTAAAAGTGATTTCATAAGATATGTTTTACTTTTTTTGACAAACATTATGCTCCGATCATCTGTTTCAAATGTAAACATTATAATTTAAAAAAGAAATGTAATATTGTTCTGTCCTTATTTCTAGTGATAAATGATAAGTAAGCTCCCATGGTGCACATACTTTGTTGTCATGTGATGAATGATGAGTAAACTCATTTTCAAAGTTATATGTATGCAAACATACATGTTTAATAGTCAATGGAAATTTATTTCCACTAGTTGGATATGCTTCGAAGATGTTATGTTGACAAGGGAACCAATTTATCATTTTCCTAATGAATGGTCAAGGATTCCATCTCTATTGGTCAGGGATAGGACCTGACCAACCATTATTGGTCACCAAGCTTTTGCCGACGGTACGTTTGTTAGGGATTGGCCCTGACCATCAGTTTTCGGTCAGGGATTCACCTGTATTGGTCAGGGATTTGTCCTTCGGGTTTAGTCTATTTTGTATTATGCTCCCCTTTATCAGATAACTATGTCAAGTTTCAGCGATGTTCTCGAGAACATTATGCAATGTAATTATCGGCTAAGCAGGTGTTTGCTTGCTCTGCCCTCTATAAATTCAATGAACTTTTCAAAAAAAAAAAAGAGATCCACAATAAAATCTGGCCTTTAATTGATCCAGTCTGAGGCAGGATCCGTGGAAAGTTAGCTCTGGAAGCCCCAAACCCTATGTCCTTCCCCTTCACGCGACGGCCCCGTTCCCTGCGTGTGAGAAGAGCTTCGCTGCATTGGAGACCAGGCGACTACCCCCTCTCTTTACGATCGTACTTCTCATCTCCATCCTCGCTCCAAACTCTAGAAGTTATTGAAGCCCCAAGAAGAGCCCTGGACAATGACCACAACTCCTCTAGGTGGCCAAGGCAGTCATCACTGATTCAGATTCTTCTCCCTGCAACATAGTGTCTACGGGGACATGTCTGCATCATCGGCGGCGTCTCTTCTCAAGGGTTGGTTGGGCATTAAAGATCATTGATTGTCTTGGACTGGTGGATTCAGCCGAACAAAAGGCTAACACCTACGTTTGCGATCAATTGAAGTGTAACACTGAGGCAGAGACAAGCCTGGATGCCGCTATGCACAACATGACCTCAGATTCACTGCACAACTAACATGGACCTCCTCCGTACTTCTCAAGCGTCCGTTGGACTAGGCGACCATGATTGATCAGGTTGGGGTGTTCAGGTTGGGGTGTTCTCGCTGAAGTCCCTTGCGAAACATGCTTCCATGACTGGTTCTAGGATCTGGGGCCATAGAGATCATCATCGTTGGCAACCTATCTCTATTTTCTTGAGTTTATCTCCCATGGACCGAGTTGTTGTGTCATACCCAAACAACCGCCACCATGCCTTCCAATCAACGTAACAGGAACGGAAGTTGCCGCCTTCGTAACCGCTCATAGTGGAGGTTCGTCATCTAGCTCCTCTAGGCAGTTTTCAAGCCTCGGTCAGATCAGCACGGTGGGAAGATTTGTCTTCCTAGGCATCGTCGCCGGCTGAGGGACACCCTGTTATCATGTACTTAATTCTTAGATCTTAATCGTTTAAGAAATATTGATGATGTATCTCTACTTGAGATACCATACACATATAGGGACATAATCATGAAAGTATGAAAATCTTACTTGCATATCATAACTTATAATCATATAACATTGGATCACATAACTGAAGAAATTCTTACTTATGAAACATGTAAATATATTGATCTTAATAAATGTGAATACTCATGGACATGAACCACTTACTTCTTACACTGAGGTATCTTTAAGGTAGTTTTGATTTCTTATTCCATAACCTAGTCACTTGGACATCATCAAAGTTCCATAAGTCATGTGTATTCCTTCTTTCAATTTTGTAAATCTCACACCCACCATTCTAACATCCTAAACTAAGTTAAGGTTCTTATTTTGATTAATCCATACTCTGCTTTGAAACCACAATAAAATAATAGAACTAAAGGCTTATCAAAGCTCACATATAATCATTATGCACTATCATGCTCAAATAAGCCTTATTAATTGCACAAGGTACTATAGGATCACATTGAAATAAGATAAACAGACAAAAAATCATATATATATACATGTATATATATATATTTATATATATATATATATATATATATATAGGACGTTCATTCGTTGCCTGCGCAGGTAGCCTGGATTTTCGCTATCCGACAGCCAAAAAAGTAACTCTCCTGGCTAAAAAAGTAACTCTGCTGTCAAAAAAGTAACTATGGTGAACAGAAAGTAACTACACGAATAAAAGAGTAACTCTGTACAAAATATATAGCAGATATATATAAGGACGGGTTTTTTTATTTTGGAGGGGCAAATGATATTATTTTTGGCTAAAAGTTTTTGGAGAGATAGAAAAAATAGTCCTCTACAATTGCAAATTTTTTTTTTGAAAAAAAGTGGTCAAAAGGGTGGGCGGGTAGCTACCCGCACGGGCAATAAAGATGGGCCCATATATATATATATATATATATATATATATATATATATATATATATATATATATATATATATATATATATATAGGACAGCCGCTTGTGAAGAAGCAAGTTAGTACCCGCACCCTTTCCTTCCCATCCCGACTGAAAATAGTTTGGTCTCCCCATCTCTCCTCAACTTCCCCATTTTCCATAATCTGGTTAAAAATAGAGGTAAACATCCCCAAAAACATATTTTATAATAATTAAGCACACATGTAATGTACTATCTCATTAATAATAATAAATACATCATATACAACAACTTCGGTCCAAAATGAAATATTTAGGTAAATAATGCACAAAAATTACCAAAAGCATGACAATAGTGAAATATCATGTATTATGGTTTCCCGCAAAACATCACATCATTTCATAGTCAAATTATGGGTAAATATGCAAAATACACTTATTAGAGTTTGTATCAAAACCTAAGTAACACATCGAATAATCAAGATCATACTCTGTTATTATGTCAAAATACTCCCAATGCATGTTATAATAGTATTAAATTTTTTGACACACTTATATATATATATATTAACCGAGACTCAGGTTAAGCTCCGTCTCGGAACCTGGGTGAGGAGTAAAGCATCCCGAGGTTTATATATATATATATATATACATATATATATATATATATATATATATATAGGCTAAAAGAATTTTGTACCTGAGTACATGTAACTTACATGTACCTACCTTCATTTATGATGATTGTAAAATTCTACTGAATAATCCAACCTTATAGATGTAAAGTATACCCCTTAGATAAGATGTGTAAAAAAGATCACCACATTCTGATATTCATAGATCATCCAACGAAGGAAGATGTACATTTTTTAATCAACGGTAAGTTGTAGAAATTACGGAAACCGTTGAATGATATATTGCTATATCTCATGATCTATATGAGATATGGTTATATTTTTTAAAACACATCTAATCCATATAGTGTTGAATCAATCTATATGGTTGAATCTTATCAACATACTCCACATGTCCTACTTTAATGGCTGGTACACATAACTTACATGTATCGGCTGGTACACACTTCCTAACCTCATGTATATACTAAGATTAAACTGAATTAAGTGATGATTAAGTTTCAAGATAAGATTTTATCAAGGTTCGTGACTTGAGTCATGATAAGAATATGAGGACATAGTGATATAAGATTTAAGATCACATGAATGCATTAATATTCATGTTAAGATCATATTTAATGAGACTATAAAGAGATTGAGTTATCTTAATAGAAAACATATATGAGGCATTTGATAGTTAAGTTACTTTCATATACTTAGTATCTTTATATTAAGTTTAAATTATTTTATTAATCCTTTAGACCCAGGCACCATACAGAATATAGTAGAATTAAACTAAGTCATTCGATCAAACTTGAACTTCAAATTAAGGTTTACCGAGACAATATGAAAAACAAATTTCATATTTAGAGTTAGAGTCAGTTTAGAATTTAAGAACAGAGATACAGAGTCAAAGATAATTTATTAAGATTTAGAGTTCGAAAATAAGAATGGATTTAGAGGTAAGACATTAAGATTCAAACATAAGCAATTAAGAACCAATTCATAGATAAGAGAATAAGTTCAGAGATAAGAAATTAAGAATGGAGATAGAAAATGACATTAGACATCAATTAAATACAATATTGCATAAGTCCTCAACAGAGAGTCCAGAGTCGATTCATAGAGCGCACTGTGCTAGACACTGTGGGTGTCGCATAGGCCATGTTATGCTAAAAGAGGGTGCATTGCACTGTAGAGGATACTTGATCATCAACAGAGGGTGCTTTGACCCATAGAGGACACTTTGGCATTAATAGAGGGCACAACGTGCCAACAGAGGGTGTGTTGCTCCATAGAGGACACTTTGGTGTCCCAGAGGAGGACTTTTCATATAATGGTGGTGTTGTGTGAATTATATATCATCTTTTCACATGCTTTCACACACAAATTTTATTCATTTTGACAAGATTTAGTCTCTTTTCATATTACTTTTGCCATCATTTCATTAAAACACTTTGCCATATCTTGCCTTGCCATTTTACCATGAAAATCACTCACTTCAATTTTTATTTGTGCAGAAACAGTAAAGTGCACGGCGTTCAAGTTGTTTGCACGGCGTGCAACATTCCAGCAAGATTACTGCTTACCCTGACTCACTGTTGAACGGCGTGCAAAGGTGTTGCACGACGTTCACATGGAGCGCAGAAGTCCAGATTATGTTTCTGGAAAGTCGTACGGCGTGCACACCCATGGTGCATGGCGTACAACTTTCCTGTAGAATTCACAAAAGAATGAACGGCGTGCAAAGGCGTTCACATGGAGCGCAGAAGAGCAGGAAATGTTTCTGTAAACTCGTACGGCGTACACATGCTCCGTGCATGGCATACACTGCACAGTTAACTGCCGTCATTTTGTTAAGTGCACGGCGTGCAGACACTTTGCACGCCGTTCAGCCGGCAGTTTCAGAAATTCGAAAATTGAGAATTCGAATCTAAAACGAGGAGGGAAGCGTTTGGACGGTTATCACTGGTCATTTGAGACTCTTTGCTCGTTCCAGAAGCAGAGGAGACGACAGAGGAGGAGATTTGGAAGAGATCCATAGTTTTTCTTGAGAAAGAAAGCCATTTCTCTTCTTCTTCTTTCTCAATTGCAGTTCCAAGGTGCAGCAAAGCTTCCCCAACTCCGAGGAGCTTCTTTGGCGAGAAGCTAGTACGTTTTGGAGGAGTTTTAGAAGAGGAATTTCGTCCTTCAACCGGAATTACCTCTTCTCTTGGTTACATCTTGGTTCTGTTTGTCTTTTCTTCTCTTACTCATGTTGAGAACTTCATTTTCTACTGAAATTGTGCAAGGTGTAGCTATGGACGAGTAGTTTTCTCTTTCTTGGGCATGGGAGAGTAACTCCCATGCCGTAGCATGTGTGGAACTATGTGATCTCGTACTAAATACCTAAGTTTCTTGTCTCTATTTATGAAAATACCAGTTTCCTTCTTCTTGCATATGATGTTGGCCGCTTTATGTGCATGTTTTCTGCATGTGTGCTTGATTTGAGAAAATAAGTATGAATGTATGGAGGTATCTTTCATAACAGCTCTTTCTAATCCACGAGAGTAGTTAGAAATGAGTTGAAGGTTTGCTTGTGATCTAAAACGAAATTCAGACATGAGAATGTTGTTTTAAGTTGAGATCGTTGCACGTATATCGAGAGATGAAATACAACACATCAATCCTTTGAGATAAGAACTTGTGTATGTTTAGATTGCTTAGTTCTCTAAATGCTATGGTATGAGAATGAAATCCCTACTGTCCAAGATCGTTAATCAATTGACTAGAACCCTTTTGTTAATCTCTTCTACTTGTATAAATTTAGCTTTTATACATTTCTTTGTCTTAGAAATTAAACAATCAACTTCTTTTAAAACCGATCTAGATTGCTGAAAATTAGGACTGTTGCGTTCATTTGTTTACTAAAGCTCCTTGTGTTCGATCCTGACTATACTACCTCCGTATACTTGCGGAGTTTGGTTGAATGGGGTAAAAGATCATTAATTTGATTGAAACTCGTTGCTAAAATAGCCAACAAGTTTTTGGCGTCGTTGCCGGGGAGCTACGGTAAATTAATTGGAGTAAGAAGTGCTGATTAGTATTCGAGACTAGATCATCATTTTCATTTTCGAAATTTCCACATACCTTTTAGTTGTGTTTTCAAATTTTTCTTGTTATTTTTAGGTTGCATGCGTCGCTCCCAACGAGGTCTCCAAACAACCCCGTTGTTAGACCTTGAAATAGAGCAAAGTATTTCAAGCTTGAGGAGATCAAGGAGAAAGGAACAATTACTACTAGAGGGTACTCCATCACCACCATCACCATCTTCATCATCATCCATGCCATCTTTTTCATCCGTTGAAGGAGCTTCACCAAGCACTTCAACCATGGAGGACGATCGTCCATTGAAGGATTTTGCTATGCCGGTTGCCACCAACATATGTGGAGCCATTGACTTGCCAGCCGTAGAAGCGAACAATTTTTCTATTGCTCCTTCTATGATGCAGATGATTCAACAGAACTATTTCGGGGGTACCGCCAATGAGGATCCAGGTCTTCATATTGCAGAATTCTTGGAGTACATAAACACTTTCAATTAACGGTGTATCTGTTGATGTGATAAGACTTATTCTATTTCCCTTTACTCTAAGAGATAAAGCCAAGGTTTGGCTTTTGTCTTTACCAAAGAAGTCTATTAAAACCTGGGATCAGCTTCTTAGTGTCTTTCTTGCAAAGTATTTTCCACCCAGCAAAACTGCTCACTTGAGGAACCAACTTACAAACTTTTCTCAAAATGATGGTGAGACTCTCTATGACACATGGGAGAGGTTTAAAGACCTTCAACGTCTTTGCCCACACCATGGTCTTACAAATTGGTTACTTCTTCAGACCTTCTATAATGGACTGTTCTACAACACCCGGTTGACTCTAGATGCTGCAGCCGGGGGTGCTCTTATGACTAAGTCCTACAGGGAGGCCTATGACCTCATTGAAGACATATCACTCAACCATTGCCAGTGGGGAGGTGATAGGGGATCTAAATCATCGTCTACTGCAAGTTCTTCAACCCCAAAGCAAGGAGGAAAATACACAGTTGATGTCGTTGATCTCATAGCTACAAAACTAGATGTTCTTACTCAAAAGTTTGAGAAGCTGACTACATTGCCGGTCCAATCTGCTGAAGCCACATGTGAAGCTTGTGGTAATCCAGGGCATACTTCTTCACAATGTTTTGCTCCAAACACTATGGAGGGAGGTCTTGAACAGGTTAATGCTATTGATATGTAGAGGAACAAGCAATATAATCCTTATTCAAATCAATATAATCCAGGGTGGAGGGATCACCCCAACTTCTCTTACAAGAATACTAGCAATGCTCAAAATTTTCAGCAAGGGCAACAACAACCACCGCAGCAATCACAGTTCAACCGCCAAGGTAATCAACAGGGTTACAACAACAGAGGTTATCAACAGCTGCAACAACAACCTCAAAATTCCTCTCTTGAAGCCATGATGGAGAAATTCATAAACACACAAACTCAGCAAAATGAAGAGCTTAGGGGGAATGACAAGCTACTTAAGGATGCTATTCTTCAACTCTCCACCAAAGTGGACAGCATATCCACTCACACAAAGATGCTAGAGAATCAAATAGCTCAACAAGCTCTTTCTCAACAAGGACAACAGTTCGTTTCTCTCCCTAGTGTGCCAGAAGTAAATCTGAGACAGCAGGCCAATGCTATCATTCTAAGGAGTGGGGCTGAGATTGAAAGATCTTCGCCATCTAAGGAAAAGGACATGAAGATACTTGATGAAGAAGAGCCTAGTATTCCTATTTGCATCAAGGAGAAAGGTAAAATTGAAGAGCCACCATCTTTTAAAGCTACTGCACCTTTCCCTCATAGGCTTGTCAACAATAAGGATGATGTCAAGTTCAAGAAATTTATGGACATTCTTAACAAGTTGCAAGTTAATCTTCCCTTCACCGATGTTATTGCTGAAATGCCTTCCTATGCCAAGTTCCTTAAAGATATCTTTTCTAAAAGGAGAAGGGTTGATCAAGTAGAAATAGTTAAGCTTTCTGAACGTGTGAGTTCTATCATTCAAAACCGCACTCCAACTGTTCCGGAAAAGCTAGATGATATGGGACCTTTCACATTGCCATGCAAGATCAACAATGTCACATTTGATAAAGGTCTAGTGGATTTGGGGGCTAGCATTAGTCTCATTCCAACCACTCTATGGTAGGAATTAGACCTAGGTGATCTAAAGCCAACCAAGATGGTTATAGAGTTAGCCGATCATTCTCTTAAACACCCAAAAGGCGTTTTAGAAGACATACTTGTACAAATTGGCAAATTCTATATACCATGTGACTTTGTAGTTCTTGATATGGTGGAGACTCCCCGCAATCCAGTTCTTTTTGGAAGACCTTTCTTGCGGACTGTCGGTTGCCTCATAGACGTTAGAGAAGGAAAGCTAACTCTCCGTGTGGGTGAAGAAGAGATAGAGTTCTCTATTTCGGATGCCATGAAAGCACCATCACAAGTCAAAGAAATCTGTTTGTTTGACACCGTTGATCCCATAGAAGAGTTTGTTGATGACATGATTGAATTTATGAATAACTATTGTGATGATATTACTGCTGAAAATCACGTTCCTGAAAATTCTGAAGCTATTCCTATTTACAAAGCTCAAGCAAATAATGTGGAAGCTCTACATGATGAAGAAAAGGTTGATGAAGGAACAACAAAGAATAAGGTAGAACTAAAGGCCCTTCCACCGGGGCTGAGGTATGCTTTTCTTGATCCAAACTCCTCATCTCTTGTTATCATAAATGATAAATTAACCAATGAACAAGAGAATAAATTGCTTGATGAACTGCGGTTATATAAAGATGTCATTGGTTATTCTATTGATGATTTGAAAGGTATTCATCCTAAAATCTGTATGCATAGAATAAACATGGAGGATGATGCCAAACCAACTGTTGAACCACCTAGGCGTTTAAATCAAAACATGCTTGATGTGGTTAAGAAAGAAATCTTTAAATTAATGGATGTCGGAATCATTTATCCCATTAGTGACAGCCCCTGGGTTAGTGCTATTCATGTAGTACCTAAGAAGGGGGGTGCAACTGTCATACAAGGAGATAATGATGAGTTGATACAGACACACATGGTCACAGGCTGGCGTATGTGTATTGACTACCGGCGTTTAAACAAGGCAACCGCAAGGATCATTTCCCATTGCCTTTCATTGATTTAATGTTAGAACGCCTTGCAAAGCATTCATACTTTTGTTACTTGGACGGGTATTCCAGATTTTTTCAGATTCCTATCTATTTTCCCGATCAAGAAAAGACCAATTTTAATTGCACATATGGTACCTATGCTTATCGCCGCATGCCGTTCGGTCTTTGCAACGCTCCCGCTACTTTTCAGCGGTGTATGATGGCGATTTTCTCGGATTTCATTGAAAACATAATGGAAATTTTTTTTGGACGATTTTAGTGTATACGGTGAGTCATTTAATCAATGCTTGTCAAATTTGTCTTTAGTCTTAGCCAGATGCAAAAAGGTTAACCTAGTACTAAATTGGGAGAAGTGCCATTTTATGGTACAATCCGGTGTAGTACTAGGACATGTGGTATCTAATAAGGGTATTGAGGTTGACAGGGCAAAAGTTGAAGCTATTGAGAAAATGTCTACCCCGTCTTCAGTCAAAGACAACTGAAGTTTCCTTGGACATGCACGTTTTTATAGAAGATTTATCAAGGACTTCTCAAAAATTGCAAAGCCATTATGTTCTCTTCTTGTAAAGGATGTCGAATTTGTGTTTGATGATGAATGCCAAAAAGCTTTTTCTACACTCAAGGAGGCTCTCATTTCTGCCCCTATCATTCAACCCCCGGATTGGGACGCTCCATTTGAGTTGATGTGTGATGCAAGTGATTATGCTGTAGGAGAAGTGCTAGTATAATGGAAAGACAAGAAACTTCATGCTGTCTATTATGCAAGCAAGACCCTTAATGATGCACAAATCAATTATACAACTACGGAGAAGGAGATGCTGGCCATTGTGTATGCTTTTGAAAAATTCCGACAATACTTAGTGGGATCTAAAGTGATAGTGTACATTGATCATGCTGCAATCAAATACTTGCTGAGTAAAAAAGATGCCAAGCCACGCCTCATCCGCTGGGTATTGCTTCTACAAGAATATGATCTTGAAATCTGTGATAAAAAGGGGACTGAAAACAATGTTGCCGACCACCTTTCTAGACTATCCACAAAGGCTGAAGACTCATTACCTATTGATGATCATCTGCCAATTGAACGACTCTATACGTTGTCATCCGTTCAAGCACCGTGGTTTGCCGACATAGCTAATTTCCTTTCTACAGGACAGCTTCCACCGGGTTTGACGTTTCAACAAAAGAAGTTCTTTCATGATGTCAAATTTTACTATTGGGATGATCCCTTCTTATTCAAACATGGGAGTGATGGGTTAATTCGCCGTTGTGTGATTGAAGAGGAAATTCCTACTATTATTTCTGAATGCCATGATTCATCTTATGGAGGCCACTTTGGAGGAGAGAAAACTACAACAAAGATACTTCAAGCCAGTTTCTATTGGCCTACACTGTTCAAAGACGTGAATCTATTTGTCAAGTCTTGTGATAAATGTCAAAGAACTGGAGGTATATCCCGCCGTGATGACATGCCACTCAACTCTATCTTAGAGGTTGAGGTGTTTGATATATGGGGTGTAGACTATATGGGACCATTCCCATCTTCATGTGGTTATCAATATATTCTTATTGCAGTTGACTATGTGTCCAAATGGGTTGAGGCCATTCCAACCCAAGCACCGGATGTCAAATCCGTAATTAAGCTCTTTCAGAAGATCATTTTCCCCCAGTTTGGAGTCCCACGTGCTATCATTTCTGATGGAGGGACACACTTTGCTGAAAGACAATTCAACAATCTTCTCTCCAAATATGGCGTCACTCATAAAATCTCTACGCCTTACCATCCTCAAACATCCGGGCAAGTGGAGATCTCCAACAGGAAATTGAAGAACATTCTTGAGAAGACCGTTTCTAGTTCAAGGAAAGATTGGGCATTGAAGCTGGATGATGCATTGTGGGCATACCGCACAGCCTACAAAACTGTCATAGGGACAACTCCTTTCAAGCTGATCTATGGAAATTCTTGCCATCTTCCGCTGGAGCTAGAGCACCGTGCTTTATGGGCAATCCAACTCTTGAACTTTGATATGAAGAAAGCAGGGGAGAAACGTCTTTTACAATTGCAGGAATTAGAAGAACTTCATCTTGATGCTTATGAGAATGCAAAGCTATACAAAGAGAGGACAAAAGCATGGCATGATAAGAGAATCAGAAGGAAGGACTTCCAAGAAGGAGACCAAGTGTTATTGTTCAACTCAAGGTTGAAATTGTTTCCAGGAAAGCTAAAGTCGAAATGGTCCGGTCCATTTCTTGTATTGAAGATCTTCCCGTATGGAGATGTGGAACTACAAGGAAAGGACGGAAGTTTCAAAGTGAATGGACAGAGATGCAAACTTTATTCTTCTTCTGAAGTGTTAGACAAGGGAGCCTCTTGCCCCCTCCAAGTCGCATGAGATGATTGAAGAGTCCTACTCCGGACTCTAAACGGAGGACCTTGTGGGAGTTGACCCCATATTAGGATAGATTTGTTTTAAGTTTTTGAGTCAAAAACTTTCTTTAAGTTACTTAATAAGTTGTCATGGATGAATGTAATAATGAAGACTTAATCTACACTCAATTCGTTGCAAATTGTGCTTACTGCTGCAATTTTTCTAAAGGAAATTCCACTTTGAACGACATGCAAAACCATTGCACGGCGTGCATTACAGGGAAAAATAAGACAGCAAAGTTCTGGAAACTTTCTGGAATCTTGAACGGCGTGCAATATCGCCTTGTACGTCGTGCAATCTGAACAAACGATTGCAGAATGTCTAACTGAAGGAATTGCACGGCGTGCAATTCATCTGAACGGCGTGCAACGTTTCTGCAGATTTCAGCAGAGTTTTCTGGAAAAGTGAACGACGTGCAAAATGGACTTGTACGGCGTGCACCTGTGTGCTGTAGAAAACCAAGTTTAAGAACTTTTGCACGGCGTACAGACTTTTGCACGGCGTGCACTTGTTCGAAAAATTTGAACAAAAGTGGGCTGCGTGTGTGCCCTAACCGCCAACCCTAATTTTGTCTCTCAGCTACCCGACCGTGCAGCCGCCTCTCCAGCCGTGCATCAGTTCTTCTTCTCCGCCACCCGTGTAAGAAACGTCCGCCGTCCACCGTCTGCCGTGCAAGGAACCCTGTACCTCCACACGCTCTTCTTCTTCTCCGCGCAGCCCTCCTTTGAGAAACAACCGCCGCTCCTCCATCCAAGCTCCACGCCACCGCACAACAGCTCCGCCCTGCATCACCAGCAGCTGTGCACATCAGCTTCCTCGCTCAACCACCATCCAGCATCACTACCACGACGCCGCTGCTCCAAGGCGCCGTCACAACACCCCCAATCGTGCAACCGCACGCCACCAATCCACCGTGCACAGCAGATCCGCCAGCAGCCGTGCACCGACCGTAGCAGCTCCATGAAGCAACAGCTGTGCACCGGATCTTCTTCCCACTGTCCACCCGTGCAAGCACCTCAGCCACCCGTGCACGATTTTCACGCCTTGCCGCCAGCCGTGCAGACTTCTCCTGGTCTGCATCTGGAACATCTACCGGAGTGCATGCCGTTCAACCTAATTGAACGTCGTGCAAAGCACTGCTGCAGGAATCTGACCCGACTTTCTGCACGTCGTTCATTCATCTGCACCCCGTGCAAAATTCCTGCAGAACTCCAATGGCACATATTAAGCGAGCAACAAAGCGCCCAGCTAGAAGACCTTCTTCAGGAACTCAGGGTGAGGGTTCTCAATTTGCTCCAGTCAACTTCATACCTTCTACCCAGTTTAGGGTAACTCCAGAAGAAGATGCCGCTTACCAGTACCTGATAGCTAGGCGGGTTCTCCCCACCCGCTACATTTGTGAGGACACCCTCGACAGGCTGCAATGCAAGAACGAGGTATACAACCATTTGACTCTTACTGGTCTTCATACCCTTTGCACAAGAGTATGCAAGACTTATCCTCGTCTAGTATATGCATTTTTGACTACTTTTAAAGCACGACAAGATCTTGAGCGCCGCCTGACACAGTATCCACACATTAGTTTTCGGCTTTTGGACAAGCCCTACACTATGGATCTTCGCCATTTTTCTGAGTTACTTAACTGCAACTATGGTGGCTACATTGATTACCCTCCAGCTTTCCACAGCGACCGTTTTTGGATTGAGATTTCTTCAGAAACACATCACCATGTCAATAAGGCCCGTGCTACTTCCATCCACAACCCCATTTTCAGAATCTTGCATCGTATTCTTAGTGTCGGTCCGTTCGCTAAGAATGAAACACAAGGGGTTGTGGGTAAGACCGACCTTTTCTTCCTATGGTGTATGGCGCATGACGAACAAATATCTTCTGGTTTCTATATTGTGCAAAAACTCTTAAACACCATTAAGAAGAGAGAGGGAAAAGAAGGGGGTGACATCATGTGTGGCGGCATGATTACTCTGCTTGCAATGAACCTTAATCTTGATCTTACACTTTTAGAGCCAACTCCTGGAAAGAACCTCTTGGACATGTCTTATCTTATCTCTTGTGGTGTTCTGCATCGATACGGTAATAATGATGAAAAGTTCAAGTTTCATATCACCAAGAAGCAGTTTCTCATTCTTCCCAACACATCGAAGAATGACATCAGGAACAAGGCAAATTGCAAATGGGTTGGACCGGATCCAGATGAGGCGCCTGCTACTCATGGTGCTAGCTCTTCTACTCCAGCACCTGCTCCTTCAGACGCACCGCCACTTCCTCCTTCTACCGGCACTCAGACTGGATACTCTTGGGCGAATACGGACATGCAACATCTTTATGGGTATGTTCAGCGGAGGTTTGATCACATTGAGACGCGCTTTGATCAGATGAGTGCCCACTTCGACACCCGGTATGACAGCTTGGCCACACAGTACACAACTACATATGATATGGTCAGTCGGATGGACAGTTGGCACATCTCTCAGGGCCACTATCCACCACCTCAGTCGTTCCAGTAGCCCTTTGAGCAGCAACACGAGTTCTACAAGCAGCCCCAGCCACAGCCTGATTTCCCAGAGCAACCACACCAGTCTCCGCAACAGCAGCATGATCCATCCACATGACCGATGGACGTTCCGGATATTGTCAGTCAGTTCTTCCCCGACCAAAGGGGCGACGGATCTTTTCTCTGATTCATCCACGATGACAGGTACCCGGTTGTGTACCTCTTGAATTTTGAATGAAGCAGTGAGGCCACTGCTAATTTCAAGCTTAGGGGGGACACAACCGGCCGGTATTGTATTTTGTTATCTTCATTTCAGTGTTATCTTTGTTTCAGTTTTCTTTCTTTGAGTCTGTTGTGTCAGTCTTTTCCTTTTCATGTCTTATTTTTCGATGGCAAAATTCATATGATCAGAGATTATCTTGTTGAGATGAACCCCCTTTCCTTTTATTTCCTCTATGTATCCATTGGCTATATTTAAGAGAAAAATTTGTAATATGTTTGAATGAAATGAAAGCTGAAATTTATTCATGTACATTGATGAGAAGTGTGTTTGTAATAGATATCTCATTTTTCTACATCATAGACTGCTCAAAACATGTAATGGTTCAAAAATTTTCGCAAATCACCCAGCTTGCAGCACTAGTTAGAATACGGGATACTTTTACCAAATGTTTAGTGCATCCGAAAACAACATTTTACAGTGAAAATTTTGAAAAGAATGATTCAAATCTTGCTAGCCTTGACCTTCTTAATTGACTCTTTGTTTGTATTACACTTTCATTACCCAGCAAAAGATGGCCCAATGGCCCACATATTATGCTAGCCTAGTGTAAGTCCGATCTGGCAACGATGGTTAGGTGATATGAGAAATGAAAAGAGGGTAACAGAAATGCCCCAACCAGCATTCCACGCGAGCATAAGCCTAAATTAGCAGCCGAATGCTGGAAACCCAAAATCCTTATCGCTATATCCTTTGGAAAAAGAGTTCAATTAAGTTGGTTAAAGATAGCAGTCATTTGATATTCTAAAATCCTTAAAGCTGAAAATTTTTGTTATGAAAATGCACTAACCTTTGGTTTGAGTATCCAAATTCTCATTAATGTTGTTAGTTGGGTATTTGCTTGATTTTTGGATCAACCTCAATGAACTAATTCTTTCTATCTTGATGTTGAGAATTTGAAGATATCTTCTACAAACACAAACTCAATGCACATATGTTTCTGAGCTTAAGGCACATCTGCTTCTCTTTTCATCCATACATGATTTAAATTTTTCTTCTTCCATATAGCCCTGTTTCTTTTAGCTTGAGGACAAGCAATAATTCAAGCTTAGGGGAATTTGTTGTGTGAATTATATATCATCTTTTCACATGCTTTCACACACAAATTTTATTCATTTTGACAAGATTTACTCTCTTTTCATATTACTTTTGCCATCATTTTGTTAAAACACTTTGCCATATCTTACCTTGCCATTTTACCATGAAAATCACTCACTTCAATGTTTATTTGTGCAGAAACAGTAAAGTGCACGGCGTTCAAGTTGTTTGCACGACGTGCAACATTCCAGAAAGATTACTGCTTACCCTGACTCACTGTTGAACGGTGTGCAAAGGCATTGCACGGCGTTCACATGGAGCGCAGAAGTCCAGATTATGTTTCTGGAAAGTCGTACGACGTGCACACCCATGGTGCACGGCGTACAACTTTCCTGTAGAATTCACAAAAGAATGAACGACGTGCAAAGGCGTTGTACGACGTTCACATGGAGCGCAGAAGAGCAGGAAATGTTTCTGTAAACTCGTACGGCGTGCACATGCTCCGTGCACGGTGTACACTGCACAGTTAACTGCCGTCATTTTGTTAAGTGCACGGCGTGCATACACTTTGCACGCCGTTCAGCCGGCAGTTTTAGAAATTCAAAAATCGAGAATTCGAATCTAAAATGAGGAAGGAAGCGTTTGGACGGTTATCACTGGTCATTTGAGACTCTTTGCTCGTTCCAGAAGTAGAGGAGACGACAGAGGAGGCGATTTGGAAGAGATCCAAGGTTTTTCTTGAGAAAGAAAGCCATTTCTCTTCTTCTTCTTTCTCAATTGCAGTTCCAAGGTGCAGCAAAGCTTCCCCAACTCCGAGGAGCTTCTTTGGCGAGAAGCTAGTACGTTTTGGAGGAGTTTTAGAAGAGGAATTTCGTCCTTCAACCGGAATTCCCTCTTCTCTTGGTTACATCTTGGTTCTGTTTGTCTTTTCTTCTCTTACTCATGTTGAGAACTTCATTTTCTGCTGAAATTGTGCAAGGTGTAGCTATGGACGAGTAGTTTTCTCTTTCTTGGGCATGGGAGAGTAACTCCCATTCCGTAGCATGTGTGGAACAATGTGATCCCGTACTAAATACCTATGTTTCTTGTCTCTATTTATGAAAATACCAGTTTCCTTCTTCTTGCATATGATGTTGGCCGCTTTATGTGCATGTTTTCTGCATTTGTGCTTGATTTGAGAAAATAAGTATGAATGTATGGAGGTATCTTTCATAACAACTCTTTCTAATCCACGAGAGTAGTTAGAAACGAGTTGAAGGTTTTCTTTTGATCTAAAACGAAATTCAGACATGAGAATGTTGTTTTAAGTTGAGATCGTTGCACGTATATCGAGAGATGAAATGCAACACATCAATCCTTTGAGATAAGAACTTGTGTATGTTTAGATTGCTTAGTTCTCTAAATGCTATGGTATGAGAATGAAATCCCTACTGTCCAAGATCGTTAATCAATTGACTAGAACCCTTTTTTTAATCTCTTCTACTTGTATAAATTTAGCTTTTATACATTTCTTTGTCTTAGAAATTAAACAATCAACTTCTTTTAAAACCGATCTAGATTGCTAAAAATTAGGACTGTTGCGTTCATTTGTTTACTAAAGCTCCTTGTGTTCGATCCTGACTATACTACCTCTGTATACTTGCGGAGTTTGGTTGAATCGGGTAAAAGATCATTAATTTGATTGAAACTCGTTGCTAAAATAGCCAACAGGTGGCCACCAGATAAAAGTCATAAATAAAAAATGCCTTAATTCAGAGCATAGACATAATCTCATTTATAAGTATGATAAAAGAAATTAATGTAAGAGAGAGATGACCCAGGCCGTTTGTTTGTGCAAGTCATGCGGCATAGGAACCAGAGTGCAGGCCGATTCAAATACATAACCCCATCCCTAGGTGAAGTATTATGTGACCCATGCATCTTAGTGCAGGTCATGAAACCCAAGTACCAAAGTATAGGTCTCCAACGAAACATAAGTATAAAAGGCAAGAGGTAAGATAAAGAAAGAAGGGTTATTTACATTTTAGAAATCCTACATACTTTAGTTTAGTATCATGTATAAAAAATTTAAGAGTATCTTGTAGTATTTTATTACTTCAGTTTTGTACATATAGAATACTCATGCCACTTATACTAGCAACCACTTTTCCAATGCATGACTAGGTAAAAGATGTATGTAGATGAAGAGCAGGAGCAGAAGTATTATTCAAAGGCTTGGAGCACAAAGATAAGCATGGTAAAATCTGGTGAGCTGTCAACTATTAGATGATCTTCAAATTTATAGTTTCAACTATATGTTTCCATGTTTATAAATCTATTGTAAAAACTATGTATCAAGATGTTAAGTTAGTTTTCTGTATGGTATCCATTATGTTCCTTTTGTAAGAACAGTCTTGAGAATATTTTAACACTTTGGTTTGTGTGATTGATTATATTATTTTAATAAATGTCAGTTTCATGTAATGCCCCTTTAAGTACACGAGTTATGGATAACTCTGTGTTGCTTTCTCTATGTGCATGTGTGTACTTAGGGAGGGTGCTATAGATCCCCTTAGACAACCCACATAATTTGAAATATAGGGAGGATAAATTTTCCTTTAGCTGGTCTTCCAGTAAGGTCATGTATGAGCCATCATAAACATCATATTTAATTTGAATCATCAAGGAAAAGGTTTCTTCATCATGAGAAATGGAGAATACCCATTGAGTTGTCTTAAGCTTGAGAGATGAAGAGGCATCATCTATAAAAGTTTGTTTTGCAAGAACAAAAATTATTATAAACATTTGACATAATATAAATGATCGAGAGATTTTTGTTATTTATTAAGATGAGATTTTGAGCAAGCCAAATATTCTAGAATATACAAGCTATAAAAATGTCATTCATTAACATTAAGGAATGAGATACACGTCTCATTGTTTTATCATCTAGAGGAGAAATGCTCTCAAATCTGCCTAGACAAACAACATTCCAAAAGGATGTGGTCAATGTTTTCTTCATGGTTGTGACAAAGTTTTCATTCGTAAGACCCATTGAAACCCCTTTTACTACACTTTGTCTCTATATAGATTTTCTTGTTGTTGATAACCATAAACTAATAAAAACTTTAGTAGGACATTTAATACTCTAGATAACAATATTGTAGAGTGTGTTGTGTCCATTTTGTATAAAGAAACTATAGGCATTACAAACAATATAGTTTTTACCCCATATCCGAATATTAATCTCATGTTTTTTATTTGGTCAAAAAGGACTATTTGTGAAGTCTTGAACGGATTGTCCATGCCAAGACTAACCAATTTGTTTTGAGATTATTACTTCTAGAGAAATGAAGAGGATAATGAGACTTGTCTAGTGATATGTTTTTAATTGATCTACGTATGTTAGCATCAGGTATGTAGTTTGATAAACATATGATTTGTGGCCAAGGACTAGACTAAAATTTCTTATTGTTCTAATATGAGAAGAAATAATTATACCATCGTTAAGGACAACATGACCACATAAGTACTTGATTGCAAAAGGGAGAGAATGCTTTGGATATGTTTTTCAATAACCAAGAAGGTAACTTGCTATAATATTTAGTTTTGATGTACTCCAACCAGCTGCACCTTTTGTTCTCAATGATTTTGACAATAATTTAATTCAACATACACCATAGAGTGCTCGCTTGTTTCAATAACAATACAACCACTTTACATTTTCATTGTTGTTATTATTATTATTGTTGTTCCTATTTCTAATATTATTATTATTATTGTTCTTTATTTGAATTTTTGTTATTGTTATAGTTTTCATTATAGTTTATATTTATGGTGAAATAATTATAGTGATGGTGATGGTGATGTTGATGATGATTCTACTACTACTACTACCACCACCACCACCACTACAACCACTACCACTGATACTACCACTACTACTACTACTACCACTACAACTACTAATACCACTACCACTACTACCACTACCACTACTACGACTACCACTACTACTACCACCACTACCACCACTACTACTACCACCACTACAACCACTACTACTACTACCACTACAACTACTACCACTACCACTACTACTACCACTACTACTACCACCACTACCACCACTACTACTACAACCACTACTACCACTACTACTACTACAACTACAACTACTACCACTACCACTACCACTACTACTACCACTACTACTACCACTACTACCAGTACTACTACTACCACCACCACCACTGCTACTACTACCACTACTACCACTACTACCACTACCACTACTACGACTACTACTACTACCACAAGTACCACTACTACGACTACCACTACTACCACTACTACAACTACTACCACTACTACTACTATTACTATCACCACCACTACTACTACTAATACTATGACTACTACTACTACCACCACTACCACTACTACTACCACGACCACCACCACCACCACCACCACTACCACTACCACTACCACTACCACTACCACTACTACTACTACTACCACTACCACCACCACTACCACTACTACGACTACCACTACTACCACCACCACTACTACTACCACTACTACTACTACCACTACCACTACTACTACCACTACTACTACTACCACTACCATGACTACTACTACTACTACCACTACTACTACCACCACAACTACCACTACTACCACTACCACTACTACTACTACCACCACCACTACTACCACTACCATTACTACCACTACCACAACCACTACTACCACTACCACTACCACTACCACCACCACTACCACTACTACCACCACTACTACAACTACCACTACTACCACTACCACTACCACGACCACTACCACTACTACCACCACTACTATAACCACCGCTACTACCACCACTGCTACTGCTGCCAATACTACCACCACCACTACTACCACCACCACTACTACTACTGCTACCACTACCACTACCACTACTACTACCACTACTACTACCACTACTACCACTACTACTACCACTACTTCTACGACTACGACTACCACTACCACTACTAATACCACTACTAATACCACTACTAAAACTACTACTACTACTACCACTACTCTGACCAATACTATTACCACTACAACTACCACTACTACTACTACTACCACTACCACCACTACTACTATTAACACTACCATCACTACCACCACTACCACTACCACCACTACAACAACCACTACCACCACTACCACTACCACTACCACCACCACAACCACCACTACCACTAATACCACCACCACCACTACTACTCCTACTACTACTACTTCTACTACCACTACTACCACTACAACTACTACAACCACTACTACTACCACTACTACTACTACCCCCACCACCACTACTACTACCACTACCACTACCACTACCACTACCACTACAACTACCGCTACCGCTACCATTACCACCACTACCACTACCACTACCACTACCACTACCACTACCCCTACCACTACTACTACTGCTACCCCTACCCCTACCACTACCACTACCACTACCACTACCACTACCACTACTGCTACTACAACTGCTACTACGACTCCTACTGCTACTACCACTACTACAGAACCTACCTTTAGTGTCGGTTATTTATGGCCTTTAGTGTCGGTTTCCGAGCGACGCCTATGTGGGCGACACTAAAAGGTCACCCATTACGCGTCGGTTCCAGAACCGACACCCAAACTCTTCGCGCGACCGAAAACGCGCCATCAGAGGACTATAGGCGTCGGTTATTAGATAAGAAACCGACGCCCAAACCCTTCGCGCCACAGAAAGGGCGCCATCTTGGGCGCTATCAGTGTCGGTTATAAGCCAACAACTGATGAAATATGTCTTCGCGCCAAAAGAATATGTGTCGGTTACATTTAAATAACCGACATTGTAAAGTTATGTGTCGGTTGTTTACAATTACCGATGCCTGTTATTGGCGCCAGCTTGGGCACTATCAGTGTCGGTTTGTATTAAGAAACTGACACCATATATGTTTGCGCCACAGGAAATAGGCGTCGGTTATATCTAAATAACCGACGCCTATTGGTTTTTTTTTTACAGACCTGCAGAGCTGCTGTGGCTGGTCGCAGGATGAGAAACCTGCAGTTCAGTTAACTGAACTGTAGGTTTTACGACATCCATTGATATCATCCAACAACAGGCCACAAACCTGCAAATTTAACAACAAAAATATTCACATATGCATTTAGCAATACAATCTGCAGTTCCATTTTATTTTCACACATTTTGAAACATTCATGTAGCTAGCAATCTGTAGTTCCATTCATTCACATTCACACATGTAGAAACATTCATATAGTAACCAACACTTTCATTCATTTTCACTCAGACACATGTAGAAACATCTAGACATGTAGAAATATTCACACATATTATAATTCAGAAATTCATTTACAAAATCCCCACTATTTGTATGGTTGTTGCCCATTCTTCTCTTACTTCATTTAATTCTCCCATCGTATAGGGCGCATGTACATCTGGTAAGTCCGTTCCTATAGTGGGGTCAGATTTAAACACCTGTAAAGAGAATGATGTATATATATAATTAATGAGCTATAAATAAGATTGATATATTTTATATTATCTAATGAGACTATATAATACCTGAGCAATACAATCGATGTCCATACAACATGACAGACTAACACATATATAGTACATAACAAGAGCAGCGTCGAATTTACATACAACACTAGCTTAGTACATATATAGTGGGACTTATAAGGTGACGATCCCACCTGGTAAAACAGGTTACCGACAACTACATGTTACGACTAGGAGGTCGTGATTCAGCAACAGTTTGCATTAGCAGGAGGACAAACAGATCACCATATGTTTGTCCTCATATGGTGATCTGTTTGTCCTCCTGCTAATGCATACGTTGCTGAATCACGACCTCCCAGTCGTAACATGTAGTCGGTAACCTGTTTTAGCAGGTGGTATCGTCACCTTAGTCCATTATATATGTACTAAGTTAGTGTTGTATGTAAATTCGGAGCTGATGTTGTTATGCACTATATATGTGTTAGTCTGTCATGTTGTTATATGAATCTGAACCACTTGTGTGTGCTGCACTTTATGTATTGTATCTGTATCCTGCTTCTCTTCATTGGGGCTTCTTCCTGCATATCCTGCATAGCTATGTCATGTCCGTCCTGCATAGCCTTCTTCCTATATTTATTTTTCAAAGAGAATACAAACAAAAATTATTAGTGTAGAGTTAGTGAAATACTGATCAATGTCTAGAATTGGAATAGATCAAGAACCTACTCTCAGCATCGCGTATGTAATCTCGGGTGAGATTGGTCCTATAGTTCTTAATGTTTAGCATTTGTATTAACTAGAAGATAATGAAACATCAAATCAGAAAATGATATTGATATTAAAAAAGTAAACAATTAGCTTCAATAAAAAAATATAAACATGCATGCCTCTAAAATTGTGATCTTTTATCAATTAACAATCCTTCATTGTGATCTCCGCACACATATAAGTCATCATTAGCTTCAATATTTTCTGGAGTTGACAACCCAATTGAGAATGGACTGGAGTCATCATATTTATCATAGTACTCTTATTCATCTATAGGATCTTCAATGAACTGTCTTTTACCATGAAGAACAACCGACCATTTATCATTTGCAGGATCATCGATATAAAATACTTGTTTCGCCTGTGATGCCAAAATGAATGGTTCAGCCTTCTCGCCAATCTTTTTGAAGTTCACTAAAGTGAAACCCAATTCATCCACTATAACTCCTTTGGTGTTATCAACCCAATTACATTTGAAGAGCGGAATTCTGAAATCTATGTAGTCAAATTCCCATATCTCTTCAATGACACCGTAATATGACATTTTAGCTTCACGTGGACTCTTATCCTTTGCACTTGCAAAAAACATAGTCGATGCTTGAAGGGTGACCCCACTGTTTTGGACGACACTCTTATCATCTTGGCACTTTGTGTAATATGTGAATCCATTAATGTCATACCCTTCATAAGACATAACAGTCAACTTTGGTTTAAAGGCGAGGCATTTGATAGTTTCAGTAATATCATCTGGTGTTTGAGATAGTTGATGTAAGACTTTATCTTCAAACCACTTAATAAAAGTCTTGTTATTCTCTCTAGCAAGCCACATTATATTGGCTCGAGGATATTGTCTTTTTATGAAATTGGTATGTTCCTCGATATAAACGTTCACTTCGTCCATGTTGTGTAAAATATACAAATGACCTTGTTCCAACTGCTCACGGTTGATTACTTTCACACGTGATCCCAAAATTCCTTTGCTAAATAGCTCTTCAATATTCTTGTCATTATCAGGAGTGTCATTACCACTAAGAAAGTCATTGCAGAAATCCATAACCTCTCTCGCCACATAACCTTCAATAATACTCCCTTCAGGCCGATAACGGTTTCGAACATCACCTTTAAAAACGCTCATGTATCATTCAAAGGGATACATCCAATGCAAGAAAATCGGGCCCAATATTTTCACTTCCCTAGTCAAGTGGACAACAAGATGTACCATGATATCAAAGAACGAAGGAGGGAAATACATCTCAAGCTGACATAGGGTAACAACCACTTCACTTTGCAAATTATCGAGAGTCTCAGGGTCAATAACTTTGCTGCAGACACTGTTGAAAAAGAAACAAAGTCTGGTGATTGCAAACCTTACATGCTTCGGAAATATAGATCGAATTTCCACGGGCAATATTTGTTGCATTAGAGTGTGACAATCATGAGATTTAAGTCCTATCAACTTCAGATCTTTCATTGATACCAATCTACGGATGTTGGATGAGTAACCATTTGGCACCTTAACATTTATCAAGCATTCACAAAAAGCTTTCTTCTCTTTTCTAGACAACGTGTAACATGCAGGAGGTAAGTATGTTCTTTTACTACCCATTTCACGTATTTCTGTTAATTCTGACCTTATTCCCATTTCACGTAGGTCCAGTCTAGATTTTATCCCATCTTTAATCTTACCTGGTATATTTAACAGAGTACCAATGATGCTATCACAGACATTTTTCTCAACGTGCATTACATCGATACAATGTCTGACTGTCAAAGAACTCCAATAAGGAAAATCCCAAAATATTGACTTCTTCTTGAATGAAGAATTGTCACTCCGTGTAGTACCTTGTGATCTCTTACCAAATTCATTGACAAAGTCTTTTATTCTTTCATAAACAACCTCCCCTAGTATAGGTTTAGGTGCACTGCGTTCCTCATTCAATCCATTGAATGCTTTGCGCTTCCTACGATACGGATGGAATTTTGGAAGAAACCTTCGATGACCGAGATATACATTCTTACCGCCATGTTTTAGTCTTGTTGAATCAGTGTTCTCTTCACATATAGGACACGCTTTAGCTCCTTTGACACTATATCCAGACAAATTCCCATATGCTGGAAAGTCATTAATAGTGAAAAACAACATAGCATGCAAACGAAATGTCTCTCTTCGTGAAGCATCATTGGTCATCACACCTTCACCCCAGAGTTTCTTTAAGTCATCAATCAGAGGTTCAAGATAAACATCGATGTCATTTCCAGGTTGTTTAGGGCCCGATATCAACAATGACAGCATTACATACTTATTTTTCATACACAGCCAGGGAGGAAGATTGTATATAACAAGCATGACTGGCCAAGTGCTATGTTGGCTGCTCAATGTACCGTACGGATTCATCCCGTCTGTTCAAAGCCCAAGTCTTAGATTCCTGACTTCTTCACCAAATTCAGGGTACAATACATCAATCTTCTTCCACTGTGGGGAATCAGACGCATGTCGTAGGATCCCATCATTAATTTTCTTAACATCTGCATGCCACCTCAAATTCTTCGCATCTATCAGATTGGCAAACAAGCGTTGAAACCGTGATATTATAGGTAGATACCACATCACCTTGGCAGGAGAACCAGTTTTGGACTCCCCCGAAGTCGTCAATTTATACCGTGACGCACCACATTTTGGACAATCTTTCAAATCTGCATAGTCCTTTTGAAATAATACACAATCATTAGGGCATGCGTGTATCTTCTTGGCATCCATTCCCATTAGGCACAACAATTTCTTTACCTGGTATGTTGAGATTGGCAGCTCATTTCCTTCAGGAAGCATTTCTTTCAACAAAGACAGCAATGACGTGAAGCTTTTGTCGCTCCATCTATTGTTAGCTTTCAACTTATACAATCTCAACACAGCGTTAAGCTTCGTAAACTTAGTACAACCTGTGTATAACGGCATCTCAGCATCATGCACAATGTTTCTAAAAATGGGAGGTGGATCGGTGTTCTCTACCCCACAACTATCCAGCATCGCATCAACGATGTCTACTGGAACTGGTTCATTCACATCTACGTCATCGTAGGCAATTTCTTCTTCCATACAAGCACTGCTATCGACATCCACTGGTTTCGGGTTTGAAATCTCTCCATACCAGTGCCATTCTGTATAGCCTTGTATAATCCCGTTGCACATGACATGAGTCATGATTTCGTCACCAGTGTTGACTTTCAAGTTGTTACCGCAATGTCTACATGGACAGTAGAACCTATCTCCAGGTTGTTTCCTATGTTCCTCGGCAAATTTAATGAACTGGTGAAGACCAGAAATAAACTCTGGGGTGCAGTGATTGCGAATGGACATCCATGATCTATCCATTCTATGATCAAAGAGAAAACAAGTATATATTAGGACAAGATTAGGGTCTAGGGTTAACAAATACATGTGATGTCATTATTATATATAATAAATGTGTACCACCTATCCATTCTTGAACACCTAATCTCACTAGTAAGTGTATAATGTGTATTGGGTTTTCAAGAAAATTTCGGCAGCATTTCCCCGCTGTTTTCCAAGTGCATATGTACTTAGAGAACAAACGGGGAAATGCTGCCAAAATTTTCTTGAAAACCCAATACACATTATACACTTACATCCTAAGCGAGATTAGGTGTTCAAGAACAGTCCCAAACCGGGGACTATCCAAGATTTACTCCTAATGAGTAAATCTTGGACGGGTTTCTAGGCCAACAAATAATGTATTGTCATTCTTATACCTAAAATCCTAGTTCTTCAATTTAGGGTGATTATTGATGTCTTTAAAAGCATGATTGGCAATTTAGGGAAAAGTTCATCATTTACATTCCAAGCATGTCACATGTGTGCATTACAGTTCATCATTAAGCAAGATATAAGCAAGTATGTCATATTAAAATAGACTAAACAATATGAGAAAATAGTAGTGTAATCATGCAAATGGGAACATTCATGGGAACACACACTTCAGTTATAAGCATTCATGTAGAAACTTTCAGTTCCATTCATGGGAACACACACTTCAGTTATAACAATAACTAAACAAAGGGGTTGGTGTACCCCTAAACATGCGCATAATTAAAAAAACTATTACTACAGACAAGTCTAGATAGATAGACAACTAAATACTACACCAACATGGTCCCGCATGCATCAGTAACTTCTTTTTGATGATGAAGCTGTGTCATGAAGCTCCTCACTGTATTTAGACGAATCTGAACTGACAGGGGCCTCAGATTCAGATTTATCCGAGCTGATATGCGACGCCGTGCGCTCATACCGCAGAAGATGATCGGGGGTCTCGCAGTTGTTGTTGGTTATCCAAACTTTGATGGAATTATCGCCAACTGGACGGAGAAAAAGCCTGTTCCAACAGACCACATGCAGCTCTCCAATCCAATCACACCAACCTGATTTTGATACAAGATTTCCCGCCAAATCATACTCAACCTCGATAACATGTGAATAATTACCAAAAGTTAGGGTCACTTTACCAGGCATGTAGTGTCTTCCTTTTAGAAAACGCCAATGTTTGGGTATGACCAATTGGTTTAAGGAATGATCATCTAGGATGATGTCCAATTGTTCTTCAATAGGGAACGTTAACATTGACATAGAGGCCCAGTTCATAGTGACTGTTATGGGTGGACAGAGACTGCACAATATTAGTATTAACAAAGTGTAAGTACATATAACGATGTTATATATTTTCAGAAAAAGTTGTATAACATCAGTTAACCTTTTATTGCTTGTCATAACCAACTTTATTGTGGTAGACATGATAGCTTGAAAAGAAGTCTACAAATGTACTTAGAGAACAAACGAGGAAATGCTCCTAATGAGTAAATCTTGTAGGGTTTCTAGGTGCTTACTAAAATAGAACCATTATATGGAACTAATCCTACATTATACACATACTTTTCCTGAGTAAGATAATGTGCACTTCATGGAATTATTAAGATCTGAATATATATAAGTTGTTTCTACCTACTTTGATGGGATTTTATAACATTCGAGTCTTCTATTTAAGGCATTAGATGCATATATTGCAGTCCATTGTGTTGAGATAAGAATCCCATGTGATACACATGATTGAGAATCTTTCACGATACTAGGAAAATACACAACTAGATATTCATTTAGGTGTTAGACATTCATTTAGGTGTTCCTGATAACTCGCAGGTATGCACAACTATAAAACAATAGACTTGTCACACATAAAACACCCTATACAACTATAAAACAAAAAAGTATTAAGATATGCATGATACAATAACTATTTTGCATCACATTACAGCAGACTTATCATTGATACCTTACTAACTTATTTCCACATTTACATATCATCACTTGATCAAAATTACATGTATTGTATAGACAATAGAGGATTCAACTCAGTAGAAGCACAAAATCAGTACCTAAATCCTAAACACAAATAAGTAAATAACTTTAAAAAAAATAAAAAAAATGCCCAGCAGCTGCTTGGGCGTGCCTTAGCACCGCCCAAGCAGCCGCCGGAGCAGAGGAAGAAGGAAGAAGGCAGGGCGGGCGGACATACCTTGAGGGAAGACGAGAGCAGCGGCTGGAGCACAACAACCACCGGCGGAGGCGACGACAAAGAGAGGAGAAGCGCCGGCAAGGACACGGAGCAGCATCGGCGAGGGCACAGAGCAGCGGCGAGGGCATGGAGAAGGAGCACAGACGGCCGCCGGTGAGCACAGAGGGCAGGAGCAGGAGCACAGCCGCCGGTGAGCACGGAGCAACGGCGAGGGTAGGAGCACGAGCACGGCAGCGGCGGCGGAGGAGCAACGATCGGTGGGGGCGAGCAAGAAATCGCCGGACCTAACTGAAATCGGGAATGAAACTGGGAAAGGGGGAAGAGTCGCTCGCGCTGGTGAGATATTAAGTTGACAATAAGCGTCGGTTATTCAAAATAACCGACAACTAAACCAACAGTGTCGGTTCCTTTCCAACAACTGATGCCTATACTTGATTATAGTCGTCGGTTTTTAACTAAAAGACAACCGACAACTATTCCTGTCTCACGAATAATCTTTGGTCGTCGGTTATTCATTTATAAACCGACGCCATATGTGAAATTTTGGAGGTAATGTTTTCGCTGGAATTTTGGTTTTGGCGGTTGATTTTAGGTGTCGGTTGTTTATTAATTAACCGACACTTAATAAAAGCGGTACCCGTGTCTGGTCGACCTTCACAGATTGTATGTCGGTTTATGTTATAAACTGACACTGTAGAGTTTAGGTGTTCATTTATGTATACAACCAACACCTGGAAAAGTGACTTTATAAGCCATTTCTGTAGTAGTGTACCTACGACTATTGCTACTACTACTACTACTTCTACTACTCCTACTACTACTGCTACTCCTACTACTACTACTACTCTTCCTGCTGCTACAGCTGTTGCTGCTACTACTACTACAACTACTACTACTATTACTACTACTGCTACTGCTACTGCTACTACTGTTGATGCTACTACTGCTTCTACTACTGCTGCTACTACTACTGCTACTACTACTGCTACTCCTACTACTACTGCTACTACTACTACTACGACTACTGCTACTACTATTACTTCTGTAGTTGTTGCTGCTATTGCTACTGCTACTACTATACTACTACTGCTACTACTACTACTACTACTGCTACTAATACCACTGTTACTGGCGCAACTACTGCTACTACTACTACTGCAACTACTGCTACTACTGCTACTGCAACTACTGCTACTACTACTACTACTACTGCTCTTGCTATTGCTACTGATGTTGTTGTTGTTGCTGCTGCTACTTTTACTATTACTGCTACTACTACTGTTGCTACTACTACTATTACTGCTACTACTACTACTACTACTGCTACTAGTACTATTTTTGTTGCTACTACTATTACTACTACTTCTACTTCTACTTCTACTACTTCTACTACTGCTACTACTACTACTAGTACTACGGATACTACTTCTACTACTACTGTAACTGCTACTACTGCTACTGCTAATACTTTTAGTGATATTACTACTACTACTACTACTACTACTCCTGCTGCTGCTACTACTACTACTGTTGCTGCTGCTACTACTACTACTACTGCAGCTGCAGCTGCTGCTACTGCTATTACTTCTGTTGTTGTTGCTGCTATTGCAACTGCTACTACAACTACTACTGCTACTACTACTACTACTACTACTGCTACTACTACCACTGCTACTATTACTGCTACTGCTACTACTACTGCTGCTATTACCTCTACTACTATTCCTACTGCTACTGCTACTGCTGATGTTGCTACTGTTACTGCTACTTCTACTGCTACTACTACTACTACTGCTACTACTTCTACTTCTACTGCTATTGCTGCTACAACTGCTACAACTACTACTGCTGCCACTACTACTACTACTGCTACTATTGCAAGTACTAGTACTACTGCTACTAGTGCTACTTTTACTACTACTTCTACTACTACTGCTGCTACAACCATTGTTGTTTCTACTGCTACTACTACTGTTGTTGCTGCTACTTCTACTATTGCTGCTATTGCTTCTACTGCTTCTACTACTACTACTACTATTACTACTACTGTTGTAGCCACATCTTCTGCTACTACTACTGATGTTCAAGCTTCTACTGCTACTGCTACTACTACCGCTACTACTACTGCTGCTGCTACTACTACTATTTCTACTACTGTTGCTGCTGCTACTATTACTGCTACTACTACTACTGCTACTACTGCTACTGCTACAGCTACTTCTACTACTACTACTGCTACTACTACTGCTAGTACTGCTACTACCGCTGCTACTGCTGCTACCGCTACTGCTACTACTACTACTACTGCTACTGCTGCTGCTACAGCTACTGCTACAACTATTTCTTCTACTACTGCTACTACTACTACTGCTACTACTACTGGTGCTACTACTACTGCTACTACTACTGCTGCTGCTACTACTGCTACCGCTACTACTACTACTACTACTGCTATTAGTACTACTGTTGTTGCTACTACTACTACTACTACTACTACTACTACTAATAGTACTACTAGTAATAGTATTACTACTATTACTACTAATACTACTACTACTACTACTAGTACTACTGCTACTGTTACTGTTACTACTATTGCTACTGCTACTGCTACTACTACTACTACTATTTCTACTACTACCACTGCTACTGCTACTACTACTACTGCTGCTGCTACTACTACTACTACTACTACTAATAGTACTACTCGTACTAGTACTACTACTACTACTGCTAGTATAACTACTACTACTATTAATTCTAGTACTACTACTACTGCTCCTGCTACTACTACAACTACTGCTATTGCTACTATTACTACTGTTGCTACTGCTACTACTACTACTATTACTGCTGCTACTGCTACTAGTACTACTACTACTACTACTACTACTACTACTACTTCTACTACTACTACTACTATTACTAGTATTGCTACTGCTCCTACTACTACTACTGCTACTGCTGCTACTACTACTATTGCTCCTACTTCTACTACTGCTACTACTATTACTACTACTACTACTATTACTACTACTATTACTACTACTACTACTACTTCTACTGCTGTTGTTATTGCTACTGCTACATCTGCTGCTACTACTGCTACTACTACTACTAGTGCTACTACTACTACTACTACTACTTCTACTACTGCTACTACCACTGCTGCTACTACTACTACTACTGCTACTACTCCTACTACTGCTACTATTCCTTCTATTGCTACTACTATTACTATTGGTACTGCTACTGCTAATTCTACTGCTACTACTACTGCTGCTACTCCTACTACTGTTGTTGCTACTGCTACTTGTACTGCTACTACTACTGCTACTGCTACTGCTGCTACTGCTACTGCTACTACTGCTGCTACTACTACTACTACTTCTACTACTACTGCTACTACTACTACTGCTACTACTATTGGTACTACTACTACTGCCACTACTACTGCTACTACTACTGCTACTACTACTGCTACTTCTACTACTACTACTACTAATAGTACTACTAGTACTACAACTACTACTACTACTGCTGCTAGTACTCTACTACTACTATACTACTACTACTACTACTACTACTACTGCTACTAATGTTGCTACTGCTACTACTACTGCTACTGCTACTACAACTGTTGCTGCTACTCCTACTTGTACTACTACTACTATTACTATTACTACTATGACTACTACTGCTACTACTGCTACTACTCCTACTACTACTGCTGCTACTATTTCTACTACTGCTACTACTGCTACCACTACTTCTGCTACTACTGCTACTGTTGCTACTACTACTACTACTACTACTGTTGTTGTTGTTGTTGCTATTGCTACTGCTACATCTACTATTGCTACTACTACTATTGCTACTACTACTACTAGTACTACTTCTACTATTTCTACAACTGCTACAACTATTGTTGTTGCTGCTACTACTACTGCTACTACTGCTACTGCTTCTCCTATTTCTACCGCTACTACTACTGCTACTGCTACTGCTGATGCTACTGCTATTATTACTACTCCTGCTACTGCTACTGCTACTGCTACTGCCACTGCTACTACTTCTACTTCTACTATTGCTACTACTGCTACTGCTACTACTGCTACTATTGGTATTGCTACTGCTACTTCTACTGCTATTGTTGCTGCTACTACTGCTGCTCTTACTTCTACTACTACTGCTATTGTTATTGTTGCTGTTGATACTGTTGCTGCAACTGCTACTACTGCTGATGTCCTGCTGCTGCTACTGATGCTGCTGTTGTGCTCCTACTGTTGCTGCTACTACTACTGTTGTTGCTGCTTCTACTACTACTACTACTGCAACTACTACTACTACTACTACTACTACTACTACTACTACTACTACTACTATTACCACTACTACTACTGTTACTGCTACTACTGTTGCTGCTACTACTACTTCTACTGTTACTGCTACTACTACTACTAGTAGTACTACTGCTACTACTAGTGCTGCTACTACTACTGCTGCTACTACTACTGCTACTACTACTATTACTGTTAATACTACTGCTACTACTGCTACTGGTGCTACTGCTACTACTACTACTACTGTTGCGCTACTACTACTTACTACTACTAGTACTACTAGTACTACTACTAATACTACTACTACTACTACTACTACTACTACTACTATTGCTCTACTGCTAATACTACTAACACTACTATTACTGCTACTGCTACTTCTGCAACTACTACTTTTGTTGCTACTGCTACTGCTGCTGCTACTTCTACTACTACTGCTACTGCTACTGCTGTACTTCTACTGCTAATGTTGTACTGCTACTACTACTACTGCTACTTCTACTACTACTACTACTACTACTACTACTACTACTACTACTACTACTACTTCTACTATTGTTATTGCTATTGCTACTGCTACTGCTACTGCTGCTACTACTGCTACAGCTACTACTGCTACTGCTACTATTGTTGTTGCTACTAATGTTGCTACTACTACTACTGCTACTACTACTACTGCTACTGTTTCTACTGCTACTACTTCTACTACTACTGCTGCTACTATTTCTACGGCTACTACTACTATTACTACTATTGCTACTGCCGCTTCTACTACTACTACTACTGCTGCTGATGCTGCTGCTACTGTTGGTACTACTAATACTAATACTACTACTGCTGCTACTACTACTACTGCTACTGCTACTACTGCTACTAGTACTACTGCTACTTCTACTACTAATGCTACTACTACTACTGGTACTACTATATTGCTACTGCTACTACTATACTGCTACTACTACTACTACTTCTACTACTACTGATGCTACTGCTGCTGCTGCTGCTACTGCTACTTTTGCTATTGCTACTACTGCTACTGCTACTACTACTGCTACTTCTACTACTGCTACTACTGCTACTACTACTCCTACTACTGCTACTATTACTACTGCTACTGCTGCTGCTGCTGCTGCTACTACTACTACTACTACTACTACTACTACTACTACTACTACTACTACTTAGACCTGACATCATGCTTGGACCTCACATCGAAGATCCTTGAATTGGTTGAAGTAGGTTGTAGTGTGTGGTTTTTCAAAGTAAAGCTAAAATACATGTTCACATTTCCTAGACAACTACATTGAATAAAAATTTCACATCTTAAGGAAGGCTTATTATATCATTTGTGACTTTGAAGTGCAATGCAATTTCTTGTTGTGGTCTTGTTGGTGATGTTTCATACTGTACCCAGTGGCCTTCATCATCAAGAATTTATTAGTTTAATGATGTTTTAATTTATCTATTTGTGGATAGAATTGTGTATGGTTGGAGATCTCACAATTGGAAGAAGGATAGATATCCAAAAGGTGATTGCTTAGTTTGTCAATAAGAACAATGTCATACTTGGACAATTGCAACATTTTTAGAATAACAATATTTGAAGCATGCATGCTTCAATGAGACAAATGAATTCATCACATTCTTACTAAAAGGTATACTTACATGTATATAAACATAGGTAGAATAAATGATGCATAAACAATATAGTTATTACATATTGTGTCTTTGGTGCATTTCATAAAGCATGGAAGTGGCATCAATGTTGCCTATTATGATGATGCAATATAGACATGTGCTTCAAAAGAAAAAGATAAACAATAGAGTCAACAAAACATATATGAGAAAAAATGTGAAAAATCATTAAAAGGATGTGCAAGGTTTAAAAGAAGGATGTAGAAGGAATTAAGGTCAAACCAAAGAAAAGGGTAACACATCGAGTTATGCGTGGGGAAGTTGTTAGGACCCTCACAATGTCGAACCTTGATTTTGGAAAACTTGACAAGGTTAAAATGAGGTTTTCATTTATAAAAATAGGCTTTCATGGACACAACATAAAAATAAAGGAAAAGAAACATGCATGCATGATAATTATGTAACAGAGAAAAGGTTAGCATAATGTTATGATATATAGGATCATCAATCCCAGATGTTGGTATCATCAAACAACATTGAAATTGGAAGGCTAGAAATCTACATTGTTGCTACACTCAATCCAACTTGGTTGGATGTGGTAGGGAGTGAGACAGGGTCATTTTCCCTTTTATACCAAGTATCCATGAATTGCTCCATTTTTAGGATTTAAAGGATACATATGGTGGATATTGGTGGTGGGGATGTTTGTTCATCAACTTGAGGGGAAAGATTCCTCATTTGGTTATTGTTAAGGGGGTAGCCTCTCTAAACAGGTTTTCCATTGGATAGATAGGTGCCAACATACTCCAATTGGGGGTCATCCCTTATAATGGTGAATAGAATATTTTTTATTTAGGGGCTACATTGTTTCCAGGGTTGGGGTTTAATTGAACCTACAAGCAAGTCTAGAAGAGTCTTGAGATCTTGGGTTGCATGCCTTTAGAAGTCTCGAGTGTGTTTAAATGATGATTTGTTCACTTGGTCAAAGCTGGAATGTGAGGAGCTTGCTTGGTGTGTGTTTTCTATCACTCGTGTCTTCCAGAAGCACTTTGTATGACTCTTCATTGACCGATCAAAGCTAGACACATGCATGGTGCATATCATGTATCCACCCTGCCTCCTGGGACATTTTGGTATTGAGTGGGCTGACTGTTGACTTGTTTTGATATGGGGTTTGACACCCCAAAGTGGGTTGTGTACAGGTAAATGTCCCATCTTCCCTTAGTCTCTATGAAAGTATATTCATGTTGTAATCACATGAAAACATGGGTTTGATCATGGATAAAAATTTGGATTTAGGTTGGTGTGAACCACATTTGTTGAAAGTTGGGAAGCTCATTCTTGGTAAAAGGGGGTCATGTCTTGGGTTTGGGTTTTGAAGACAAATCTAACCAAGGTAGTCTTTCATGAAATTTTCACTATCAGATGTTTGTTCTAGTCGACACCTTCACATTGCATGAATTTGATGTATAAATTGTGTTATTATGACCTTCAATCTCAAGTTACTATGATCATTAAAAATTCATTTAGTGAATATCAATCATAGTACTTGTAAAATTGTATCTAGAGAATTGGTCAAATATCTAGTCTGAATTCGTGTGTTCTATTGAATTTGTTGGGTATCACATTGACTAAACTTCAAATATTGATGTTCCTTGGGATGTTACTCGCGAACCTAATATGTTTGTGTTGCAATTAGTACTTCCCATCAAGATTTTGATGATAAGCGTTCTAACCATATTTCATTGATATACATTTTCTAGTTTTGAAGTTTGTCTGCATATTTCAATTTGATTATTTAATTATGATGTTGACATGTGCCACACTTACAACTCATTGAGAAACTAAATAGGATGGACCAAATTAGAGTGCCAATAATTTCCCCTCTCAAGATGAGGTTTGTAACATGGTTAGCTAGTTTATTCACTATGAGGAGTGAAGTATTGACACTAGAAAACATTCATTTCCATGGCATGTGTGTGAATTGATGACATTGAATTTATGATGACCTTTGAGTAACGACCGTACTCATGGAGGGGATAAAATTTGATCCAGTAATTGTGCCTTGTTAATGTGAGTAAGGTTTGATCAAATTTGCTTATTGGAATAAGGTTGATGAGTCATGCTTGTCGTAATCAGTCTCTAATGATTTTTGGGGATTACTTGTCTAACCATATATTAAAGTGTGTTTCTTATGAAACAAGGATTTAAATAAAGTTGCTTGCCTCAACAAGAATAGTTTGAGGTGAAAATTGGGGGCTTGACTAACCATGAATTATAATGATTTTTTAATGAAATAATGATTTAAATTGAGTTCCTTGTCTCAATGAAGCTATTTTGAGGTGAAGATTGGGGCCATGTTGCTAAACAGGGAGATTCTTGGACGTGATTGTGTCTAGAAATGGCTTAAATTGCTGAAATATTAGATTCTAGGGCATATGAATTCAGACTCAATTTGCTAGGATGATTTTGGCACATGTGCCCATCCCCTTGGCCCGAGCACTAAGCCAGATATCGGCGAATGTATACCTGGCCCATGCTTTAAGTGTGGAATTGTAGGGGTTTATGGATGAGGAAGACAATGGAATTTTTCACCAAATACTATAGTAAGGCAGTGTGTGGTAGATGTGCATCCTACCTTGTTGGAGTTCTACAAAAATGTTCTCATGGGTGACAGTTCATCTCATACCATGGAAATTATATCCCACTTTGTTGTAGTTGTGCATAAACGCATGAAGGAAACTTTTTCCAAAGCCTTTAATCTTGTTTCTTTGTGCATTTACGCTCGTCCCTATTCTACTCTCATATATGGATTTTACTACTACCTACAATATGTGTACCTAGAGATACTTTGTCATCACCAAGGTTGGACATCTCTATTAGTGTTTGATCAATGGTAGGTTGTGCCTACACTAGAGGCAAGATTTTACTATGAAGACAATAGGTATCATGATGGCCTCCCCATGTAGGGGTTTTTCTAGATATTGAGTTGTTGACTGCAACCTTGCCATTTTGGGACTCAAAGGTCAACAACTTTATATTTTGTTAGACATATGTGGTGTCGATTCTATAGGAGATGGCATATATAATATGATTGTCATTTCATGATTGGTTTTCATTGTAGTGTGCTCAACACTCTGGTGCATTTTCTAGTTGGGTTGTTAGGTGTGACGAAATCAATATCCAAGATGAGGCACACTGGTATAACATCAAGATACATAAGTGTTTGTGTGGTTTCCTCAACCTTTGGGGCTGTTTGGTTGTGCTCTTGACCACCTTGTTTGGAGAGACATTGTTTTAACACCATGGGATAAAGGTATCCATAAGGGTGATCCTTAAAGTGGACAATGTAATTTGGGCAGATCTTATCCTCATGTATATTATGTTAAATTTGTCTATTGCCTATCTAGTATAAATCAAAGTGGAAAAACAAAAAGTTGGAGTTGTCTATCCTCTTCAAATTTGGTTGGTGATGCACCTCTACCATGTAATATTTGGACTACTTTTGGGAAGGACACAATGTAGTGATTTTATTTCTCCATTCTTCCATGGTAGTTGGTTTTGGACTTCCTCAATACCAATTCTCATGGTTGTTAGCAAACTTAAGAGAAACTAACATTTGTTGGCATTTGGTAATCTACAAAGCAGACGTCGGTTCACATGCTATAGTGTGGAAGGGTATCATAATTTTATAATGAATCTCATATTAGGGCGATATATAACCTACTACCATGTTGTGTTCCCTCAACTGGTCAAAATTTTCCATTTGGACCACATAGTTTTGAATGAGCTTTTGGTGAGGTGGAGGAAGAATATGCCCAACATACAGGATGTTGAATGAGATGATCACTAACATCATTGGATATAAATAGTGATGCTAATTGTGGGGGTATATACTTAGGGCTATAAGGGCACTATGGAGTATGAGTTGTGTCACTCAAGGTGACCACATATAAAGGTAATATTCAATGATGAAAGCAAGTTGCAAGGAGAGATTCCTTATAATATTCATATATAAGGATTTTGTTTCAGTTATGTTATTTGTTTTGTTCTATTTTGGGTTTTATCATGGAGTTGTGGAAGGGGTGAGACTTGCGAGGGGACCCACTCCTAATATGATTGAATAAAAAGAATAATGTCAATGTCAAACACAAACACGAACATAAATTTTATGCATGTGAATGTAGACTACTATATGAACATATGTAGATTCAAGATATCAAAATAAAGTTGTGAAATAAAATACTTTTTACTATTACAATTTTATAAGATTACAAGATTGACACACACATGGGTGGTTACATGATGCAAAAGCTATAACACTATTTTAGGTTGCATAGGGTAATTTATGCGCTTCAATTTTATCTCACAAAGAACATCATCAACATGTACATGTCCTAGTCAACTTGGTCATTCTTTCAAAGCATTATTTACCTAAGAGATTGGAAGAAAAATCTACAAAACAAGAAAATATGGAAATTATTTAGAAAAAATTGATAAATGCATTTAATGGGAAATTAGGAGATAATAAGGAAAAGAAGACAACAATTAAAGTTATCAAGGCTCCCAACAAAAGTGAGATATGAAATCATGCAAAGTGGATAATAAGAGAAATCATTCTGGATACGAAAGAAATTTACTTGCCATTTTTGTAAACATGAAGTATGCCACAAAAAGATATATATAGTTATTAGGGCACATAACCCATCAATTTATGAATATTTTAGCATGCATTTGAAATAAAAACAATACTAGTGCAACTATAAAGACAATGGTGGTTAGGTTGCATAACCACAAAACTTGATAGAGAATGACACATAATCGAACTCCTTGATGTGTAACGGTGAGCACATAACCGCCATTCCAAAATAACATAGGCACACAACCCAAGGTATATGGAACACAACATCCACCCTAAAAATATAACATGGGAGCGCAACCCTAAAAGTAAACCACAACCAAATTATTTATATAACACTAGTACTAATGAATCAACCTCCATCCCAATTGTATAATGGTAAGAACAGAACTATGATCCCAAAAATAAGATTGGAAGACAACCTAGGGTATGGGGAACACAACCTCAATACTAAAAGTATAAAATGAGAATACAACCTAAAAGTAAACCACAAACAAAGCATTTATATAATTCTAGTACTATTGAATTAGCAAGCATGCAATAATGTAGATGCAAGTGAAAGTTTAGTCAAAATGTGAATTATAAAAAGTTATCCATCATAAAAATTGAACATATAAACCTCCCACCTCAAAAGTGTATCAAGTATATCATATTCATATTAAATATGCAACCTAAAAAAATAAAAGACCATTACTTAATAAACATAGGGTTACATTTCATAAATGGAACAATTAAGTTCAAATCCTCAAATTAGGCTACAACTTGGGAAAAATGAAAAAGATATCAATATTAGATAAAAGTTGCGTCTCAGATTAGAAATGCCAATATATGATCAATTCCAAGATTTGAGACTCAAAATGAGTCAAAGGGGTCTCAAGGGATACATTCCACATGTGTATTTAAACTAGTTCAACAAAGAGAGAAAACATATGTGATTTCCCAATTATGATGGAAAAAGGATGAAATGTACCTAGGTCTAGAGTATATATATCTAAGGTTAAACCCTAGATCCTCAATAGGGCCTCAAGACACCTATAGAAATATACATGAGATTAGTTTTAATCTCACATGAAACACTAGAATCCTAAAAACCACCTTTCAAATATCATTGATTCAGGTTACAAAAACTATAGAAATTTGTACAGAAAAATCTCACAGTTTTAAAACTAATTTATCAAAAGAATAAAAATTCACAGAATTACTTCAAAACTTTCTAAACCATATCTATTTAATAAATTATAAAACAAAATTAAAACTAATAACATGGTAAAAAGATCACAATTCCCTTGTATCATATATTTAGTATTGTGACTCATGATAGAAACAAGGTTGTAAAACCCTAAATTTAAAACAATGTGTGACTACAAATTTAAAAAGGATAAACAATGTGTGACCACCAATATAAAAAGGATGAAATTACTAAATTTTGTATCCAAAAGCATGGCATATAAAAATAAAGACAAGGGCTCTTCAATAAAGACATCAGAAGCAATGTTCTTTGTCCACTTCAACCAATGACACATCCAAGCTTTATCAGGGCTTGATGTTGAGGATTCTATCTTCGCGATCCATCCCAAAACATGGCCAATTGATGAACATATCATCCTCCTTGAAATGCTTTCAGTCTTGGTGAGCCTATACAAAGACAAAGATGAGACAAATCCCAACAAAAAACCTTCGCCATCATACTCCTAGAGGGGAGGACTAGAAATGACACACAACAAATATTTGTACAAATAAAAGTAGCATCAGCCTTCATGAAAACTAAAAGAAACTAGTGGTAAGGAAAATAGGTTCAAACAAGATCATTTCATTGCATACTTATCACTAAGTGTAGTGGTATAGAAGCAAGAAAAAATGTGGACACAAGAACATTTCATCAAATAGAGAAATTTGAAGAGTGAGTAGATTTGTAAGAATCTAACATAGGTTCATGTTCCTTGGCTAGCATTGGGAGGGTCAAAGACATGCTGGCAAGCTTGATCTTTCACCGAAAAAGGATGAAGTTGGGAGAAGGTATATGGGACCAAGAGAGATGTAATGAATGATTGAAAATGGATCCTAGGGAACATATGATGGTATAGGGATGACTATGTATAGGTGCAAAGGTCATAGTTAGTAAGGGTTCTAGATGAAGAGTAAAACATAGGAAGAAGGTGTCTTGTGTTTGATATAACTCATAAGGAAATAAAACCTGACTGAATTAACATTAAAGGATGTGGAAATGTGTGAGGAATTCATAGGAGAAAAGTCATGATGAGATATGAAGACTTTAGAGAGAAAAATGGGATTAGAAAGAGGGATACACATATACACAATGTTATCTCACACGAGTCATTTAACTTGGGTAGTGAAGTCTATCAAAGTGTTGGGCTATGATCCAATAGTGGTCATATGTGCCACATCAACTTAAAATATAGAAATTCACAACTTATTTTTTTCAAATCCATTATTTCCTCATATTTACATGAATTTAATATTTGTTTCTTTCCTTTTATGCATTCTCTATTATATATTTCAGTTAGGCTATAAATTAAATATGAAATGTGACTACTAGATTAAACAAAATATGTATATGTTGAATAAGACCTTAGTCTTTTCCTTATGTCATTATTGATTAGGTGATGTAGTGGAATAGGTTAAGAAGATTCTATCTCTTTATTTATTCAACAAATAAATATCTCTATCTTATATCTTTGAATTAGAATAATTTTTAGGATTAAGTTTATATGACTTACTTTCCTTTAATCCTTTTATGAAACCATATTGATTATTTAATTTAAGATTCCATTTAAAGTCATTTAGTGATATTACCATTCCATTAAGAACTATTTTTTTTCCATTGGTTCATATATTCATTTTTATACCCATTAGGGTGTTTCCCCTCACTATTTTTCATATGGATTGAATCCATCTTATTTTAAGAATGTAGCCTCATTTATTGAATTACTTGTGTTACATATGAATATATTGATCTAGAAGTATTATTTAAAACATGAAATATATTAGAATATGTTCTCCAAAATATATTTGATATTTTATTACATCATTAAATAGATTAGGTGTTGCAAAAGTTTGCATCAACCAAGTTAGAATTGATTATGAAAACTTTCCCATGATTTTTTATTCATTTATATTAGTCTTCTAAATAATAATTATCATTATCTTGTTGAGGTCCATTATGGTATAACTTAAACAATGTTTTATGGTTTTCTTCTGAACTTATCTGAAAGGAATGTAAGCACATATCTAGAGTTTCCAAGGATTTTAGGTCAGGTTGCAGTAAGTCCTTTTAGGTCAGGTTGCAGTAAGTTAGAACACTCCACCCCGAAAAGAGGATTCTTACTCAATGTATAATCATCTATACACTAGCAAGCAATAAATATCCACCCTTGAAAAGGTTCCACCTAATAAGTCAATTAAACAACTCTATAGATATTAGGGTTATGGATAAATCCTAAGAGTTGTGTTTACTAGGTGGGTTACATAAGTCATGCATCCAACTAGATGATCTTAGGTAACTAGGGATGATTCTTTATGTCCCATAACAACCCTAAATTCACCTTGTAGTAAGTCACTGGAAACAACTCTCCACAATCTAATAGAGAAAAGGAGGCTAGGTCAACTATATCTTTAGTACCACACTCATCTTTGTAGTCATCACCCATTACAAAAGGTTTGAGATTTCTTCTTTGACAAGTTCTATGGTTTCCATACCAAAACATCATATTCCTTATTTGTGACTTAGTTTGAGAAACCATTGATAAGATACATGATTCCATTTTTGTAGATATAGCTATATATCAAAAAATAATTTTTGATAATGACGACTATATTTATTAGAAAAAGATAGATTGAAAATCAATAGTGAGAACGAAGTCACAAATGTTCCATATTGACATCCCCTTGTTGTAAAGATTGAGACACAATAAGGGGTCTGCTCCTTACATATTTAAAAATAAAAGGCATCTAATCCAAACACACTAATTGTAGGGAAATATGGCGGTAGATATGGAAGTGGAAACAATTTTTTTTGGCATATTCTCTCTTAACCAATGGATAACGTCAACAACTATGGATTGGAAAGGAAGGTTTCATGGCATATACCTAGTCCTCGAGCAAGTCCAACGACTATCCTTGTAACGACATGCTTCTTTTTTAAGCAACACCTGAAATGATAATCAGTGGAGGCCTCTTGGTCTAACACCACACACTGTGGTTGACGAAATCCTCCTAGAATGTTGGAAATCACCTCCATACCTCTACTCAATGTAAGGCCCCTGAACTTGCTTAATGAGTTTAATAAGCTTAATTACCATAATTGAATGCTTATAACCCTAATATAACCTTATGATATTCTTTGAAATATAATACAAGCTTAAGTTTCAAATTTGGTCCAATTTGGACACTGTTTGAGCAAGTTATGCAATTTTATGTACATTTTGGACTTTTCTACAATTTACCCAATTAGGGGTTTTATTTGTAATTTGTCACATACATTGTGTTCCTTAGATGTTATATTATCATTATTGATTATTTTGAGCCATGGGGCGCCTAGTTGAGCCATGGTTTGAAGGTTTTTTCCTCAAGGGTATTTTAGGGTTTACCCCTTCATGGATGAGCTACCATTAGTAGCTACCAACAAATGAATTATGTGATTGGCCGGGAAATTCAATAAAGGAAATATAAGCAGGTATATATGTACGGTGGGGGAGCTTCTTGTGTGTGTTCTTGTATATTCTTAATAGTTTAAGGCCATAGACACATGGGGAAGGTACTTTTACACCTCATGCTTTCTTCCATCCTTATCCATGGGCTATATTTACCTCTTCCTTGCCCAAGTACAAAACTATTCTTGTTTTCTCTTTATTATAAATTGGATCAATGACTACACTCTATTTTTCTATGGAACCAAGTTCTCTAAGGTAGAAGACAACCTCTTTTTAGAGAAGAAGGTCTCTTAGAGCTCCATCTAGCCCTACCTAGGGTTTCCAAGGTCATCTTCTAGGGATTTTAACCAAAGCAAGTTGTTTTATTCCTTCCTTGTCTGTTTCTCTTACTCTTCTCCTTCCTTAGACCTTCCTCTAGGTCAAAACCTTGCTATTTCATGGTGAAAGTGGCTCTAGAACTCAAAAATCTATCCTTCTTGTTTCTTTTTTTTAGGGTTTTGCTTCTTTGTGGAGAGAAGTGCCTATTTGGCCAAGTTCAGATCTGAATCCAAGGTTTTCTTGCCCTATTTACTCGAGATTCTTGCTGTTTGGGATCTGACCTACTCTATAGAGGCGAGTTATATAACATTCTTCACTTATATTGCTTACTAGAAGCTTGTTAGTTCATGTTTATGCTTTAATGTGACAATCTAAGCATAAAGAAACCATGTTTGTTTAGAATTATGAATTTTTGTGGTGTTCCCTATTTTTTTCCAGTTCTATATGAACTTGTAAATCTATGTACAACCTTTCTAAGGTGTAACATGATCTGGGACAGGGTGATATCATCAACCTATGGTGCAAAGCACAAAATAATTGATGGTTCAAATTTGGGTTTTTGAGATATTTCCTTCCCTGTCACACAACCGATGGTCATACCATTCAATAACCAATGGTGTTGCTATCTTGGAAACTGATTTTCATGATCAAGGGTGTCAAATTTATGGTGACAACCTATGGTAACCCCCTTAGGTCAGGTTTTGGCTCAATTAGACGTTTAATTATCATCTACTAAGTATTCTGATAATGTTATCAATCAATGATGACATTAGCTTAATAGTTGATGGTGTTAACTGAATGTATTACTGATCTAACAACCAATTGTGACCTAATGATCACAATTAATGGTGGATCAGATCATCATCATATATGATGAGTTAAGAATGTAATTGTAGATTTGACTAAACTTTAAACTAATGGTTCCTTGGTTCAATTGATCTAATGGTTAGACCTATACTTCAATTGATAACCTTGAACAATGAACCTGATCCAATGAATAATATTAGATGCTTCAACATCCAATAGATAAGAATAATTCACATGGTATTATTTTTTGGTCCTAGTGATGATATTTCGATGGTTCAATACCTTAATTTGTAGTCTTACCTTTGCCATTATATAGTTATATTTGATAAATCACTATAATAAGTGGATACCTAACTCCCATGTGATCTAGCTTGTTATACCCAACCTTAATGTAATTATATAATGTTGATTGGTTATAATCAGACCTCTTGAATGATTAATTTGATAATGAATTACACTCTTCTTGTCTTGAAGCCACAATGTAGTACTATTCGAATATCATAGTGCCTTGCCATGTTAATATCTATGGACACATATGTGCTAATGTTCTTTTGAGCCTTGTTTAAGGCATGGAATGATGATGATAACCTTACTATGAATAATGTGATAGTCTTAACGACCTTTGGGCATGTTTGAAGCCATGATTGAGGTAAAATCCTCTTCATGTTCCAATAAGAGTTAAAACCCTGGCACTTGTGATAAGATATTGGTATCTTGTAAAAGTATGATGATAAGTGCGGTCCATTAATTTGCAATGAAGGATAGCATGTGGTAATGTGATTGAGATTTATATCTTTTGAAGTTGGTATACATATACTCTTGTTAGAAAAGATTTTGGGTTTAAATGTCTATTTGTATGATTTAGCCTTAATTCACCCAATTGGCATAACTAATTAAGTGAAACTCTAATCATGTAGTGCCCTGTGCCATAGATCTATCTGAGTGTCAGAAATTGTCATATAGTGAAATGAGTATTCCTAAGGGATACTTGGAGTGCATACTGATGAGTATGTGGGGTGCTTGTCATCCTAAATTCAAGTGTTAGGGAGGATGACAGTGCTCATACCTAGCCCTTAGTTTGAGAATGGTTGCGGTCGTGTCTCAGTGATTATATATATATATATATATATATATATATATATATATATATATATATATATATATATATATATATATATATATATATATATATATATATATATATATATATATGATGAGATTGGAGGACAACTGTGGTTGTACCTCATATGGTAGGGTATGCATACCCCCTCCTTTCACTAGTGTTGTGACCTATACCAAAGACAGACTTGGCTATTAGCAGCTTGACCTTATGGGTCACAGTTGCGGACCCATACTGACCGGGGTTGGAGAAGATCTTAGGAGTCCAACTCTTCCTAGATCTTGTATGGCATTGATTTCAACTTAGTAGTGGTCAGTTGGGACATGAGTGGTATTTCTCAAATCCCTTAGGGTAATGTAATAAAATAAGTGATATAAGCTGTGTAGTATACTAGCAATGGTTAAATACGTCTCACATTGTTTGATTAATCTTTAACTTGTCTTTATATTATTCAGTGTTTACAAGATGATATGATATGACCTTTGAGTAATTATACCTCTTGTCAAGTTAATTTGCTTAATGGCTTAGTATGGTTAACCAATTCTGTCTGCCTAAATTGCTTATTCATTACTCTATCTACTCAGTTCATTTACTGTCAATCAATATGTTATAATCAATATATGTTGGAGAGAGTTATATCTCTCGCTGGGACTGGGTCTCACCCGTGGTTCACCACATTTTTTAGGTGGTCGCGGGCAACAAGGTCAAGGTTGCATTGTGGAAGAGAACCAACTTAGTGATCAATAGATTTAGAAGGTTGGTTAGTTGTAGATGTTAGTAGTAGCGTCCTAGTATCGTCCCTGTACTCTCAGGTCCAGGGATGGGATGTGTTTTATTTAGATGATATACTTGTATCGACACAAGGTTTTGGTAGTATGCTAACATTTGTAAATATATGGCATGTACATGTAAACTATCTTTTGTATGCAGGATGTGACTGAGGTCTTTGGACCCATATGTGAATATTTATTACAATATATGAGAATGGAATGATGGACCTTTATGTAAATGTTCTAGAGTTCATTTACATTGTTGGAATTGGTTTTCATTACTTTGCATTTTTTACTATGCGATTAATTAGTAGTTGATTGTGTTTTGTCTTTTGAGTAATCTCATTTAGCATGAAGAAGTGTCACACTCAATCCATGGGAACAACTGGGAACTTCTACCATTCCTTCAAAATTTACAGGAAGGAGTTTCCCCTTTGATGTAAATGTGCTAGTACCGACTTGTTCTCCCTTTTAGTCTCTCCCTTTTTTGTGTAAGACTTGCTTTGGGCTCTCATGTTACCACAACTATGAGAGGACAATTTTTGTTAGCATTAGTTGTGTCCCTTGAAATCCTTGATTGTCCCCCTTCATATAGGAAGTCCAATGTCATGGTTTCCAGATCAACTGAGAATGGAAAAGACAAGTTTTCATTATTTTTGGCTTTTGCGGGTCATGAGTCACTCAGATCAATTTTTGAGTTGGTCAAATCACACCAAAGGTAAGTGAAATTGATTGTTTTCCTATTTGCAAACATATTTTCAGTTAATGCACAAGACGACGTCAACGTCAATACTTGATCCAATCTTATTGATCATTGAACTGGGCAATTCACATGTTGAAACGGTCGATTCATCCTCTAACCAGTTGATTCACATTCTGAACCGGTTGATCAATTTTCTAGTTCATCCAATGTTCATCAAATATTATTCAGATTGACTTGACACTTGAATCAATCGAATGAACACTTGGGTTGACTCAAATTCTCAGTCAGCCAATTTTCAGCTAGTGTTGTTTAAATTGAATACCCAAACACTTTATTAATCAAGTTAAACCTTATTCATAAGCATACTCCTATTCCAAGTGTATCCTATGTGTGTGACCCTATAGGTCCCAAATTATGTTCGCAGTGAATGTCTATAACTAGATTATGACACCACAAGCAATGAGCGGTATCTAGCAACACATCATTGGTAGCCAAGTAATTTGGAAAGTTGGAGAGCAACTTCAACCTACAGTTTATAATTAGTGTTAATAGTGACTGTATAGTTCCTTTGTCTCTAGTATTCAGATTAAACTTGAGGCATTCAAATTTCATCCTCTCAACATTCAATCCATGTTCCTTGAACTAGAGAAGATTGTCTAAGATGCATGTGAGATCACATATCATATATTTATTCACATGAGTATGGCCATATTTTTCTCAATCTTGCTTATCAGGTGGCCAAGATATCAACTCCACTAGGAGGGAAAAATCCTATATATATCAGTCACAGTCATTCCCCATGTGCCACTATGTATTTGAGAATCACCTTTATGGTAACCTTTCTCAAAGTTGCATCGGATTGTGTCAAAATACATTGAACGACATGTGAAGAGTGTAGTGATTTCACGTATAAGGACCACAATCACCACCATCACTATGAGAGATGATTGTGACTATCATTCAATGGTTTACATGTATCACTCTCAATGTGGGTCTTTCTGGTACACTGTTCTATAGCAAGTACCTATTTGTTTGGTTTGATATCATATATCATTACTAATAAGATTTTGTCATCAACGAGCACACACATTCTAGTCTTGTGTATTATTATTGTCTATTAGCTTCGGCAATAACATCCTATTAGGGAAAACAAGAATGTACATACTCTTATCATGCATATGATCTCACTATTCAGGTCCTCAACCTAAAGACATATGTCATCCAGTAGCATCATTCTTTAGATATCCATCATGTTATACCATTAGCTCATAATTGAAAAAACATATAGACGATGATTTCTTAATCAAATCATTTGCAAGATATGTTATTACAATCATCATTCGATTAGCTCACTAGGCATACATACCAACAGACTCCCACCTGTACTTAGAGCCAATCACCCAAGAATCTAATCCCAAGTGATCCAACATGACCTTCATGCTTCTTTTGTGAAAGTGGTTGTCAAGGGTTCCTCAACATTACTTTTAGGTGGTACTTGACAAAGATTTACATCTCCTTCATGTATGATCTCTATTATGAGATGGAATTGTCATTGTATGTGATTAGAACACTAATGTGATCTAGGTTTCTTAGCTTGTGCAATGGATCCATTATTGCCACAATATAGCTCAACTGCATTGTTGATGCTTTGAACCACTCCAAGTTCAGTGATGAACTTTTTAATCAAAACAGATGTCTTTACTACATTGGAGGAAAAAAATATACTCAACCTCTAATGTAGAATCAATAATAATTTCTTGTTTGGAACTCTTCCAGTTTACATCTCCATTGTTAAGGCAAAACACAAATCCAAATTGCAATACAAAGTCATCTTTGTTAGTTTAGAAGCTTGCGTCGGTGTAACCCTTTACCACCAAGTCTTCCTCACCATCATAGACAAGAATTGATCCTTATTTCTTCTTGAGTACTTATGGATGTTCTTTACAACATTCCACTGACCCTCATTGAGATCTGACTGATATCTTCTTGTCATGCTTAAGGCATAGGAGATCTTAGGACAAGTACATAATGTTGCATACATGATAGATCCAATTGTAAATTCATATGGAATCTTACTCATGTGATCCCATTCTTAGCAAGAACTGGGACATTAAGCTCTAGAGATACTAATACCATGAGACATGGGTAGGTTCCTCCATTTGAGTTCTCCATGTTGAACCTCTTCAACACTTGGTCAATGTATGTGCTCTGGCTTAGACCAAGAAACCTTCTAGATCTATCTCTATAGATCTTAATTTCTAAGATATATGATGATTTACCTAATTCCTTCATAGAGAATGTATTTCCCATCTAGGTTTTTACCATTTGTAAGATAGGTATGTCATTCCCCATCAATTTTATGTCATCTACATAAAATATGAGGAACAAAATCACACTCCCAGTAACCTTCTTCTAAAGACATGGTTCATCTCCATTTTGACTAAAGCCAAACTCTTTGACTGTTTTATCAAATTGAAGATTCTAACTCAAAGATGATTGATTCAATCCATACATTGACCTTTGTAGCTTGTAGACTTTATTGACTTCTTTTGGATTTATGAAACTATCTGGTTGTGACGTGTACACATCCTCAAGCAGATTCCTGATAAGGAATACACTTTTAACATACATCTTCCAAATCTCACAGTCATAGTAAGATGCAATGGTAGGCACGATCATGATGGACTTAACCATGGAAATTGGAGAAAAGGTTTTAGCATAGTTAACACCTTCAAGTTGTCTAAAACCCTTTTCAACCAATCGACCTTTATATGTTTGGACATTACCATTCATGCCAGTCTTCTTCTTGAAGACCCACTTGCACCCTATGGGTTTTACCCCTTTAGGTGGATCCACCAAGGTCCATACCTTGTTGGTGTATATGGATTCCATCTCAGATCTCATGGCCTTAAGCCACTTCTCAGACTCTAGTCCTTTCATATCTTCTAAGTAGGTAGTTGGCTCATCATCTAGGACCAAGTAATCGCCTTCTTGAGTCACAAGATAACTAAATCTTTTAGGTTTAAGTTGTGTCCTATTAGATCTACGAGGTTTATGTCTCACATGAGGAATTTGAGATTCCATAATAGTTTTGACACTCCATGTTCCTCTTGTACCTCTATAGGTTCAATGTTTTCTTACTGGTCTCAAATCTCTTTGAGCTCTAATATCCTTCCACTGATTCCTTCAGAAATAAATTTATTTTCTAGGAATATAACATCCATGGAAATTAATACTTTGTTGTTTGATGGAATGTAAAAGTGGTATCCTTTAGTTTCCTTAGGATATCCAACAAAATAACATGTATTCAATTTGGGTCCAAGCTTTTCAGGAAACTGCTTTCTCACATATGCTTCACATCCCCAAATCTTCATAAAAGATACATTGGGACGTTTCACATACCATATCTAATATGGTGTCTTTTGAACCAATTTAGATGGTACATAATTTAGTGTAAACACTGTGGCATCTAGAGCATGTCCCCAGAAGGAAGTTAGAATACTAGCAAAACTCATCATTAACCACACAAAATCTAGCAATGTACAGTTCCTTCTTTCTGGTACACTGTTATTTTGTGGTGCTCTATGTGGATTCTATTATGATACGATATCATTGTTTTGTGGATGGTCCTCCAACTCGTGGATTAAGTACTCTCTGCCTCGATTGGAACAAAGTGGTTTAATACTTTTACCATGTTGGTTCTGTACTTCATTCATGAAATCTTTGAACTTTTCAAGGGTTTCTGACTTACGTTTCATCAAGTAAACATAGCCATACTTACTGAAGTCATCAATAAAGGTAATGAAGTATTGGTACCCACCTCCAGAATTTGTTCTAAATGGTCCACGTACATTAGTATGTACAAGTTCTAATAGATCACTCGCTCTCTAACTGTGTCTAGTGAAAGGAGTCTTTGTCATCTTTCCCAACAAATAAGATTCACATGTCTCTATTGGTATAAGGTCAAAAGATTCTATATGACCATATTTATGGAGTCTAGAAATGTGTTTCTCATTGATTCTTCCCTAGACAACAATGCTAAAGGTATGCTTTGTTTAGCGTTATCGAGTTTTAATATTTTGGTATTTATGTTATAAACATTTGTCTCTAGATATAGTAAATAAAGACCATAAAACATTGGGGCACTTCCATAAAAGATATCATCTTTGGAAATAAAACATTGAGCATTCTTTGTATGAAATTTGAATCCACACTTATCCATACAATACAGAGAAATGATGTTTCTATTAATGGTACGTACAAAATAGTAGTTATCTAACCCTATTACAAGACCTGTGGATAGAGATAAATGATAGGTTTCAACTATAGTGGTAGTATCTCTTTATCCTTTTTCGACATGTAGTTTGACCTAGCCCTTTCTTAAAGGCTTACTTATTTTCACATCATGCATATTTGAACATATGTGAGATCCACATCCGATATTTGATACCCAAGATGAAGAAGTATACATATTTATCTCAATAATGTATATACCTAAAGTGAAGATCTCTATCCCCTCCTACTTCTTCATCATTTCATCTGGGTAAAGAGGGCAATGCCTTTTCCAGTGTGTAGCATGGTGATAGTGGTGACAATTTCCTCCCTTGGTCACCCCTCCATTTGACTTTCATGTAGAAGATTTGGATTTTTGGCCAGCTTTAGAACTCTTCTTAGATTTTCCTTTGTCCTTGGAGTTCCCCTTTCCTTTGCAAATCATCATTACAGATTTGGATTTGTCCTTCTTCATCTACACTTCATCAGTCCTCAACATCCCAAGTAAATATAATGACGTCTTGTCAAATCTTGTTGTAGTTCATGACAAAATGGATATATGATTCCAGTAGTGGTTGTAAAATCACATTTGTGGCTAACCGTTGACCTTAGGAAAATCCTAGTCTTACAAGGTTCTCTAAATACCCAATCAACTTGAGTACATGGGACCCTACTAGATCTCCTTGTTATGTCCCTAGTCGAAAGTCATTGTGTATGCTTTCAGGTTAAGGACATGGACGATGAGATCATACGGATGCTAAGAGTTTGTACATTCTTGTTATGTCCCTAGTCGGATGTCATTGTGGAAGGTAGATAGACAACAATGACATACAAGACTAGATTGTGGTGTTGGTTGATGACAGAATCTCATTAGTCATGATATAGAGATATCAAACCAAATACATAGGTACTTGTTAGAGAACAAGTGTACCAGACAGACCCACTGTGAGTTTGACACATGGAACCATGACATGGTAGTCACAGACAGTACTCACAGTGATGGTGGTGAGTGTGATTCTTTGACCTAAAATCACTACACTCAACACATGTCGTTGGGCACACTTTGACATCATCAAACGCAGTCCTGAAACATGGGTTGTTATAAAGGTGATGATTGGGTGGCTTTGACACATGGGGCTTTTGAGGGGTGAGTGATAGATATGGGATTTGTCCCTCTTGAGGGAGTATGATATCCATGGCCACTTGATGAGTAGGATTGAGAAAGGCGTGCATGCATGTGTGAATCAATATACGATATTGATGTCATAACATATCTCTTCCAATCTACTCTGAGATCAAGAAAGCGAATGAACGTTGACAGGATGACTGTTCCATGCCTCGAGTTCATTCGGGATATCAGTGATAAAGGAATTATACATTCACTGTAACACCATACACGGATTGTAGGATTGAAAGTTGTTCTCCAACTTTCTATTTCACTTGGGTAGCACTGATGTGTGACTAGGCACCGCTCTTTGCTTGTGAAGTCATAAGTGTTATGGACTTTCACTGCCAACGTGAAAAGGACATGTAGGGTCACACACATAGGATTTAACCTAGAAGAGGAGTTTTTTCCACAAACAATGTTTAGATTGCTTGCTAAAGGAGTTTAATAGTTCAATTAAACACTCAATTAGTTGATAGCTCGAAATCATAGTGTTCAAGGTGTTGGACATCTTGATTAGAGTATCAGATTGATTGGAACTGCAATTGACTGTTTCTGCACAATCTGCACTCCCAACCGATCGACTCATGTGATGAACTGATCGGCTCAGCTTGGTGAACCGATCGGCTCAGGTGGTGAGTCGATCGGCTCATGGACAGGGTGAAACGACCAGTTCAAATGTTGAACCGATCAGCTCACTGGTCCAACCGAGCAAGTTGGGAAAGTAAGATTGGTGAGAAAATTCTTTTTGTTTTACTTGTCCAATACGATTGGAATAAGGATTGGTATTTGATACCAATTAGAAACAAAAGAATAAAAGTCAATCGGGAACTGACCAGGACCATGAACCGATCAGTTCAGGTGTCCCAACCGATCGGTTGAGATGTCAACCGACCGACTCAGGTCCCCAACCGACCGTTTCAGTTGTGAAATGATCGGTTCAGGTCACGCATTTGGTTTTTTTTGTGGAAAATCTCGAACCCTTCTAATCCTGCTTTAGTCCCGCATTGCCCGGGATAGATAACCGTGTCCCATGACCCTCCTATATATAGGGGTATTGGGGGCTTCTCAGACAACAACTCAGTGCAACCAGTTGCTCTGTGAAGTTTTCGTTCTCTCTGGTTTTGGTAACCAAGAGAGAGCTCGAGCAAGTGCTACCCGATAAGGGAGGCACAGTAAGGGAAAGACAACTACAGAAAGCGATTGGTGGAAGAAGAGTGTGTTGGTGACTAGTACGCTGACGGGAGGGTGTGACTCCTTCCAATTCCTTGTGGGACAAGGAGATTGGAGTTCCAGGTGGTCCATGTGGACTACTTCAGAGGCGGGATATTTCTACCGCTCGGAGGACAACTGTCAATCCCGACAGTCCCAGTAAGACCAGGAGTCATCAGTTCCGGTGCGACCAGGAGCTGCACAGACACCGTCCAAGACCGGAGGTGAATACCGCGCAAGCCGCGAGGTATTGTCGCTGAGCAAGCCTCGGGACAAGGTATGATTCCACAAACCATCCTTTCCTATTGTATAGACGTTGACGCGTTTCCTTGTTCTGGGTTTGGGGAGGAAAATTTTTGTTTCCGCTGCCTTCTCTGCCTCCCCTAAAACCCAACAGTGGTATCAGAGCCAGGTCAACTGCTCTTTACTTTAGGATTATCAATATGATCGATTTTGGTTTGTCGCCTTTATTTATTGCATACGATGCGAATATAATTGGCTTTATGCATGTCCAATCCTAAATCCACAAATCCCAATATACATATATGATATGTAATATTAATGCACTTGATACACGTCGCCCTTAAACGAGTTTTGTGGTGGATGTATAGCGTGGTTATGGCCAATAAACCCTATTTGTGTATGGTTGTATGTGGTTGCTTGCATCTCGGTCTGCGCACCGATCTTCCTTCTCATATTCCTGATGTAACTCAAAATAATTCGAGATTTCTTTCCTACCTTTGCTCCCCCCGAATGTAACTCGAGGTTTCTCTTTTACAATGTAAAATAGGATAGATTTTTTATTTCTTGTTATGTCAAAGAACGGAGGACATCCTGACGACAGCTGAGATGATCGGTTCAAGGAGTGAACTGATCGGTTGACGTTCGAGATGATCGGTTCAAGGAGTGAACTGATCGGTTGACGTTCGAGATGATCGGTTCAAGGAGTGAGCCAATCGGTTGATGACCGGTTCGAGGAGCGAGACGAGCGGGTGGCGGCCATGAAGAGATGCACGATGACCAGGCGAACCGATCGGTTGGAGGAGCCAACCGATCGGCTGGTGGCACCCAACCGACCAGTCTGATGGTGAGTTGATCATTCATGTGATGAGTTGATCAAACCCAAAAAGACAAAGCACAGAGTTCATCTTGTACAGGTTGCATGTGATGTAGACCTAGATGACCGTGATTCCTCTTGGCTCGAGGAATCACATTAGGATGGACATAATCATCGCTTTTATCGTTTCACATGTTTTCTGTGGGATATAGCATGTATATGATACGTACTATATATTGTGGTGATTGGATATGTATATGTATATAAATCAAATCCCTCATTAAAATATTAAGTCTTATATGCCTTCCATTAGCGGCAAACATGAAAAACTCGATTGACCAAGCGTAGGTTACGCCAAAGCGTGGTGCGCCGTCTATCTTGTGGAAGTGTGAAGGGTAGACATGTAGGTTCTTCCAAAGCAGGGTGCATGTTTACTGTGTCGGCTTTTGGGTTAGACTTAACTGGTGATTCTTAGAGCGTCTAAGCCCAGAGGCAAGGAATGTTCATGGCAAGGTGTTGTGCATGTTCATTCATCAAGAGTTGTATATGATGTAATTGGCAAGAGTTGCCTACTTGAGAGATCTAAGTTGTGGGTGACAGCCCTAGCTGGTTCATGACTTAGAGGATTTCAGGATCTTGCCCACTAGAAGATTGTACGCTGCAATCTTCCTAATTGATGGTGAGGGCTATCAATTTGAACTAAAATAGTGGGAGCAATAATTAATTAAAGGCCTAATTACATTGTCAACTTTTCAAATCAATCAAATAAGTCAAAAATGAGTTTTGGACTAAAATTGCATATTTTCCTTTTGTAGTACAAATGGCAAACAACAACAATCACTTTTCTTTGCGATCGTTCCTTTAAAAGGATAGGATGAATGGGACAAACTTCCACGACTGGTATAGGACATTGAGAATTGTTCTCACTCAAGAGCGAAAGCTCTATGTCCTGGATACTCCAATTCAAGAGGAACCGGCTCCTACCGCACCAAAGGTAGAAAGGGATGCTTACAAGAAGCATTCTGATGATGCCATTGATGCAAAGTGCTTGATGTTGTTCTCTATGAACCACGAGTTGCAGAGACAGCATGAGAACATGGGTGTCATTGAGATGATTCAGCATCTCAGGAACATGTATGAAGATCAAGAACGACAAGAGAGATATGATGTCTCAAGGGCACTTTTCAAGTGTGTCATGACAGAAGGAGATCTAGTTGGTCCTCACACACTCAAGATGATTGGGTATGTGGAGAACTTGACAAGACTGGGATTTCCACTAAGCCAAGAGTTGACTACTTACCTGATACTGCAATCGTTTCCAGAATCCTACAGTCAGTTTGTGATGAACTACAACATGAACAATTTTGATAGGCCACTGTCAGAATTGTTGGGCATGTTGAGGACAGCCAAGACACAGATGAAGAAGGACAATCCTAAGTCTGTGATGGTGATCACGAGCAAGAAAGGTAAGTCCAAGCGCAAGGGAAAGGGCAAAGCTAAGAAAGGTTCTGATGCTAGCCAGGAGCCCAAGTCATCTTCAGCTCTCAAGGCCAAGGGAGGTGTGACCAAGAAAGGAAATTGCCACCATTGTCAAAAGCCAGGACATTGGAAAAGGAATTCTCCTCTCTATCTGGAAGAACAAAAGAAGAAGGAGGCGACAGACGTCTCTACTTAAAGGTGTCATGAAAATAAACTTGTAACACTTTTTTTGAGGTATATGATACCAAGATGTAAAGTGTAAAGCACTCAATAAATGGGGCAAGTGTTGCCGCCATAGATAGGAGTACTTTAGTTTATTTTTTAGACTTAAAGGCATGTAATACAGTTATGAAGTGCTATTTCATATTTGCCAATAGATAGAAACACTTTATTTTTGCATATTGTGTGACAATGATGGGAATTAATAAAGTTGATGTTTCAATCTTTTAAGATATGATCTTTGTGGCAATGCCTTGTTTATCTTGTAGTATTTGATATGCATAAGATAAAATGATACCTAATGTTATTGATAACTCAAACAATCAAATTAGCATCAATCATGAGAAATTCATTTCTAGTTTCCATATGATGGATAAATCTAGACTCTTTTGGTTGGATAACCAGTAAGAGACATGAATCTCTTGGACATGATTAATCAATCATCACTAATGGTAGTGGGAGAATGATTATCCTAATAGGTATAATACATGTGATGTATTTACATACCTATTGGAATAAATGCTAATACTTTAAATGATGTTCGAAGAAATACCAATATGAATATCTTGAAATGTTCAAGGATATCATAGATGAAGTATGAATTTGGTAAAGTGTTAATTCTTGATGAGATCAATGAATGAAATACTTGGACCAAATGTTTGAGATCCTTATGAGTGATTATGATAATGTATCACAGTGAACTCATGATTAAGGCATGGTGATGTCTAAATCAAGAAGGAATCATACTCTAAGGAGTTAGAGAATGATTATCAAATAACTAAGTTCTTCTTAAATAAATAATACCCCACACTAACAAAGGACATTAAGAATCACAAGGAGTTGTAAGTTCTTATATCCTTGACAGATACACCTCAATTATCTATGTGATGAGTTGTTCATGTGATGAGTCAACTATCTAGATGAATATGAGGAACCGAATTTTGAGTTATGGTTTATGACCATTACATCCTAAATGACTTCCATGTGAACCATAAGGTATGACCTGGATGGTAGCACCCATTGGATGGAAATCCATAAGTGCAAATAAATTTTAAGTGTTAAGACACATGGATGACATTATGAGAAGGATGATGCTTGTTGATTGCAACTTAATGACTAAGAGTTTTGGCATATAGATACTAAAACTGCATTCCTATGAGGAATAAGACAAGGATGTGTACGTGACACAACCTATAAGGTTTATGAATCCACTCATGCAAATGAAGTCTATAAGTTACAATGGACTAATCAATGTGATTGATTGAGTACAAGCAACTTAGAATTGGATCTTTACTTTGATTATATAGTCAAAGGGTTTGACTAATATATCAAAGATAAAGAAGGGATTTGTGATTTAGTGGGAGCGTATTCACATTCCACATATTGATGTGAAATGGAAATGTTCTAGAATGGAAATCCAAAAGTGGAAATTATCTTTAAGGAAGATAGAGATGTTTCCTGTGTGATAGGAATAGAGATCTATAGAGATAGTTCTCAAAAACCTCTTGACCTGGAAAAGAGAGAACATACATTGGCAATCTGTACTGAAGGGTTCAGTGTACACAGATTCAGTGGGAGAAAACTTGTCCATGTTACATGGAGTTAGTATCCCAAGGCCAAGTGTTCAATTCTTATGAAGAATGGGAACACTAAGAATAGATATGGATCTATCATGTATGTAATCATCCCATTACCTTGCATGTATCGACATGGCAAGAATAAAATGCATTCATCATATTGTATGTAGGACATGACAATTTGATGTGCTCATCCTGATAACTCGTATGTGAGACATGACGAGTGGATGTTTGTCTACTTCCAGTAAGGGTTACTGGAAACCATGAGAACTTGATAAGTACTTGAGAAGTACTAGTTCTATGGAGATAAGGAAGAGTTCTATGTAAAGAGTTACATTGATGCAAACTTCCGAAAAGGGACAGAAAATCAATCGCAAAATATATATAGGATATATAAAAGTGAAAGTTTGTTGATAATTGGAAGTGTTCCAATAAAGCCATTTAAAAGGAAATGTTGAGTATCTGTGTGTTAAAGAACATCAGTGGATACTATATGGATTTGGAAGTTCATGAGATGAACTTATAGATATTCCGGTCATTGATGACAAGTATGGAATCCTTGATCATGCAATGTGGCTAAAGGTTAGCAAAGGAATATTGGATCAAATATTACGGCAACTCCATCTCATACGTGTGACGTACAACGAAGAGATGTGAGACATGCAATTAATACTGACTTTGGCAAGGTGTTGCCATAACTCACTATGTTGGCACAAGAGCACAGTAACATGTGGGGCATGTTTGAAGATCACTATGAATATGATTCAAGGGTGATTGGCTCGCAGTGCAAGTGGGAGTCTGTTGATATGTATGCCCTGAGAGCCAATCATGGGATGATTGGTGGGATACATTAAGATTTATTTGATAAACATCAAAGGCAAGCTTCCATTTCTTTCTGGTTCAATCATATGAGATATTGATAGAATAGATTGAATGTCTAGAGAATGACAGTACTCAATGACGTATGCTTTCAGGTTATGGACCTGGACGATGAGATCATACGGATGCTAAGAGTTTGTAAATTCTTGTTATGTCCCTAGTCGGATGTCATTGTGAAAGGTAGATAGACAGCAATGACACACAAGACTAGATTGTGGTGTTGGTTGATGACAGAATCTCATTAGTCATGATATAGAGATATCAAACCAAACACATAGGTACTTGTTAGAGAACAAGTGTACCGGACAGACCCACCGTGAGTTTGACACATGGAACCATGACATGGTAGTCACAGTCAGTATTCACAGTGATGGTGGTGAGTGTGATTCTTTGACCTGAAATCACTACACTCAACACATGTCGTTGGGCACACTTTGACATCATCAAATGTAGTCCTAAAACATGGGTTGTTATAAAGGTGATGATTGAGTGGCTTTGACACATGGGGCTTTTGAGGGGTGAGTGATAGATAGGGGATTTGTCCCTCCTGAGGGGGTATGATATCCATGGCCACTTGATGAGTAGGATTGAGAAAGGCGTGCATGCATGTGTGAATCAATATATGATATTGATGTCATAACATATCTCTTCCAATCTACTCTGAGATCAAGAAAGTGAATGAACATTGATAGGATGACTGTTCCATGCCTCGAGTTCATTCGGGATATCAGTGACAAAGGAATTATACATTCACTGTAACACAATACACGGATTGTAGGATTAAAAGTTGTTCTCCACCTTTCTATTTCACTTGGGTAGCACTGATGTGTGACTAGGCACCACTCTTTTCTTGTGAAGTCATAAGTGTTATGGACTTTCACTGCCAACGTGAAAAGGACCTGCAGGGTCACACGCATAGGATTTAACCTGGAAGAGGAGTTTTGTCCACAAACAATGTTTAGATTGATTGCTAAAGGAGTTTAGTAGTTCAATTAAACACTCAATTAATTGATAGCTCAAAATCATAGTGTTCAAGGTGTTGGACAGCTTGATTAGAGTATCAGATTGATTGGAACTACAATTGACTATTTCTGCACAATCTGCACTCCCAACTGATCGGCTCATGTGATGAACCGAGTGGCTCAGCTTGGTGAACCGATCGGCTCAGGTGGTGAGTCGATCGGCTCATGGACAGGGTGAAACGACCAGTTCAAATGTTGAATCGATCGGCTCACTCGTCCAACCGAGCAAGTTGGGAAAGTAAGATTGGTGAGAAAATTCTTTTTGTTTTATTTGTCCAATATGATTGGAATAAGGATTGGTATTTGATACCAATTAGAAACAAAAGAATAAAAGTCAATCGGGAACTGACCAGGACCACGAACCGATTGGTTGAGATGTCAACCGACCGACTCAGGTCCCCAACCGACCGTTTCAGTTGTGAAACGATCGGTTCAGGTCACGAAGTTGGTTGTTTTTGTGGAAAATCTCGAACCCTTCTACTCCTGCTTTAGTCCCACATTGCCCAGGATAGAGAACCCTATCCCATGACCCTCCTATATATATAGGGGTATTGGGGGCTTCTCAGACAACAACTCAGTGCAACCAGTTGCTCTGTGAAGTTGTCGTTCTCTCTGGTTTTGGTAACCAAGAGAGAGCCCGAGCAAGTACTACCCGATAAGGGAGGCACAACAAGGGAAAGACAACTGTAGAAAGTGATTGGTGGCAGGAGAGTGTGTTGGCGACTAGTACGCTGACAGGAGGGTGCGACTCATTCCAATTCCTTGTGGGACAAGGAGATTGGAGTTCTAGGTGGTCTGTGTGGACTACTTCAGAGGTGGGAGATTTCTGCCGCTCGGAGGACAACTGTCAATCCCGAAAATCTCGGTGAGACCAGGAGTCGTCAGTCCCGGTGCAACCAGGAGTTGCACAGACACCGTCCAAGACCGGAGGTAAAGACCGCGCAAGCCACGAGGTATTGTCCCCGATCAAGCCTCGGGACAAGGTATGATTCCACAAACCATCCTTTCCTATTGTATAGATGTTGACGCGTTCCCTTGTTCTGGGTTTGGGGAGGAAATTTTTTGTTTCTGCTGCCTTCTCTGCCTCCCCTATAACCCAACAATTATGTAGCCAAAGCCAACGTCCATAACCAATTATGAAAGTAGGAAACATTTTGCCAATTGCATATCATGCACTTCTTGGATATAAGGTGTGCACAAAACCTTCTCATAGTCCATCTTTTATAATTTAGGCACTTAATATCATTAATCTCACCTAGTTAATCCTGACCCAAAACCCAACATGATAGTAATGCACCTTTCTTGGTAGGCCCACATAACTACTATCACACTTCCACAAGATAGATGACACACCATAATTGGCGCGCCCATACTTAGTCGATTAATCTTTTCATGTGGGTTGCTTATGGAAAGCATCTAAGACTATATTGGGTTGAGGGATTTATATTTATATAAATACATATACATATCCAATCACCACATACTTATGTATCACATGCATACCATATAAATAGATGAAATATGCAATCATAAAATATGAGCAATGGTTATGGCCACACTAATGAATTATTTGGAGCCACAAAGAATTTCTACCACCTAAGATCATACATCACATATAGCAACCTATTCAAGTAGAAAATCTTTGTTGGAATAGGCTCGGTCGGTTCACTCAATCCTTGAGTCGATCGGTTGGCCTCTGGTCAGTCGACTGGTCTTCATGGATCCATTGATTGGCTTCTGGCTCAAGCAGTGTCTGGACTCTCCAATCGAGTTGTTAGGCCATCTGTCAATCAATTGGCTCCTCGTATCATCTAGCCTCCTCTATCCTCTAGTCAATCAACTCAATTTTTTAGTCGGTCAACTCATCAGGTGCAGAGTGCCTTCCTTTTTCCAAAACGGGAACTAAAACTATCCTATTCATATTTAACATATTACATTGTAAAAGTGAAACCTCTTTTTACATCCTAGGGGAGCATAGGAAGGAAAACATGAACTTACATATGGAGAAAGATAGAGAGGCTCCATATGCAAACCAAATTTAAATAGAGATAGGAATAAAACCATTCAACCAAACACACACATCCATAGGGTATTGGCCATAACCATTCTTACATTCACCATAAAAACGACTTTAGGACGACAAGTATAAATTGCATATATATATATATATATATATATATATATATATATATACCAGAATCGTATGTGATGATTAATAGGATATACACACTAATAATTTTAAATATTTTTATTGTATGCAATAAAATAAATGATAAAAATAAATCCACCACATTGATTTAAATCCCAAAATATAGTAAATTGGTGTGGCTCTGATTCCACTATAAGAAAATATGATGGCATAGATGGCAATGGAAACAATTTTTTTGCCATATTCTCTCTCGACTAATGGATCGCATCAACAACTATGGATTGGGAAAGAAGGTTGCAAGGCATATACCTAGTCTTGGATCTAGTCCAGTGACTATTCTTGTAGTAGCACACTTCCTTTTCAAGCAACACCTAGATAGTTGTCAATGGTGATCTCCTAGTGTATCACCACAGACGACGGTTGACGACATCCTCCTAACTTGTTGACAATAGCCTCCACGACTCTAAGTAGTCCAAGAGGACCATCGAAAACCCATTTCATTCTTTTGAAGCTGATAGGAAGGACTTGCCCCTTCGATGTCAATGTTCTAGCACTGACTTCTTCTCGCTTGTTGTCTCTCCATTTTATAGGTAAGACTTGCATTGGGATCTCATGTTACCACAATTGTGAGAAGACAACAATTCTCAGTATTAGTTGTGTCTTCTGAAAGCCTTGACTATCCCTCTTTACTAGGGTCAGGATTTGTAGATCAACTGAGAGTCAAAGAGATGGATTTTCAAGAATTTTTGAATGTTGTGGGTCATGAGTCACTCGACTAAACTTCTGAGTTGGTCGACTCACACCCAAAGTTGGTGAAATTGAATTTTTTCCTATTCACAAACTTATTGGTAATTAATGCACAAGATGACATCTGCATCAATCCTTGATCCAATCTTATTGATAGTTGAACTAGGTGATTCACATGTTGAAATGGTCAGTTCAGACTCTGAACTGGTCGGTTCACATTCTAAACTAATGGTTCCATTTTCTAGTTCAGCCAATGTTCATCCAATGTTATTTAGATTGAATCGAAAGTTGAATTGGTTGAATCAAATTCTCAATCAACCAATTTTCTGCCAATATTGTTTAAAATGAATACCTAAAAACTTTAGTAATCAAGTTAAACCTTATTCATGATAAAACTCCTATTCCAAGTTTATCCTATGCATGTGACCCTATAGGTATTGACAATGAATGTCCATAACTAGATTATGACATCATAAGAAAAAAGGCGTATCTAGCAACAAATCATTGTTACCCAAGTAATTTGGAAAGTAAGATAACTTCAACCTACAGTCTATGATTAGTGTTATAGTGATCGGATAGTTCCTTTTTCTTTGCTATTTATATCGAATCTAAGGCATGGAAATGTCATCCTCTCAACATTCATCCATATTCCTTGAACTAGACCCAACTGTCTGAGATGAATGTGAGTTCACATATCATATATTTATTCACATGTGTATGGACATACATCTCGTAGTCTCTCTTATCAAGTAGCTAGGATATCAACTCAAGTAGGAGGGACAAATTCCATCTATATCACTCACAGTCATTCCCCATGTGTTACAACATATCCGAGCATCACCTTTATAGATCACATTGGATGGCGTCAAAATACATCAAACAACATGTGATGAGTGTACTAATTTAATTTCTAAGAGCCATAATCACAACTATCACAATGAGAGCTAATTCTGAGTACCATTCAATGGTTTTCATGTATGATTCTCAAGGTCAGTATGTCTGCTACACTGTTCTATAACAAGTATCTATGTATTTGGCTTGATATCATATATCATAACTAATGAGATTTTGTCATCAACCAACACACACTCTATTGTATGTTTTATTGTTATCTATTAGCTTCCACAATAACATCCAACTAGGGACATAGTAAGAAAGTATGTATTGTTATCATACATACAAATCACTATTTGGGTCGTCGACATGAAGGCATATGTCATTCAGTAACATCATTCTTTAGATATCTATCATGTCATACCATTATCTCATTATTACATGAGCATATAGATGAAGATTTTCTTTATTATTAATCAAATCATTTGTAAGATATGCCATTACAATCATCACATGATTGGCTCTCTGGGCATACATACCAACACTAGTATGTATGATGGAAAAGATAAAATTTAATATCTAAAGTATGATATATCAAAAAGAGTAAAATACAATAGTAGAAAAAAATTAAATAATCTACATTATTTCCATTACATAGTTCCACCACAAATGAGATATTATAGAAAGTCAAGGGTACATATTTTGATAATAAAGGATGAGTGTAGAGGGAAACCCGACAATCCAAAGATATTCTTCAGATCCAGTGATTTTTAGATCATCATCGGTCAACTTCCTCTACAACACCTACATCTGGGTGGTTTGGTTACAATAACCAGAAGAGACGAGAGAAAAGAAAATGCATGCAACGGAAACTACTAAATATGTGCATAAATCTAATATTTGGCAGTAAAAGGTAGGTAATTAGAGAGAGGGGACTCCCTTGTAGGAGGGGAATATGAACATGTAGGTAGGTTCAATGTAATTAAATAAGAGAATGAGGCATTTATTAATAAAAGAAATCAGACATTATATAGAGACTTGACAATATTCAACCATATTAAACCAAATAAAACAATTGCATGTGGATAAAGTAGACTAATAGTATCTATGGTAGGGACAAGCCACCATTTAATCATATGCCTAAATTAGGAAATGGTTGAGTAGAACACCCTAGGAAGAATAGCACACCCTTGTATATATTTAGGATGGAATATAACACTCTAAATAGAAAAGTACATTCTTAAAAAGTATGGTTAAGCATCTATTTAAGTTATCTTAATCTAATACCAACACGCATAATAGTCTACCGTTATATATAGAGTAATCAATCTCAATCATGTAGTCACTTTGCATGACAAAAGTGTTTACAATCCCACTACATAAAATTCTTGATTTCAAAATATTTTGAATGCTTGCAAATAAAAATCATAGAGTTGCAATTTAGGTAGAAAGAAGAACTAATATCAAGAACATGCCGCATAATCAGAAATCAGTAACATAGTCATATAAATGCCCAGATTTAGTTACAAATTGCATATCTGATCTTCACGACTAACCCTATTTCTAGGGGTGAAATTACAAATTCAATGGTCTTCAAGGATTGTTGATGAGAGGGTTACCAAGAAGAAGAATATGTGTTAATATTTAGCCTAAAATTGAAAGTTTCTCAATTTTGAGTTATTTAGGAATATGATTTCTATCTAGGATTATCATCCTAAGAATTAATAAGTCATCTCCAAAATTGGGTTTTGTATCCATATTAGTTCTAAGGTCCATCTCTAATCACATAACTCTATGTATGTCTAGGTTGCATATGAGTGTGGGTGATATTATGCATTCTTCCAATTAAGATCTTGTCATTTAATTCTCTCTCTTTACATCATATTGATAATTTTGGTCAACTAGGGTCAAGGGTATGTCTTTCATGATATACTATTAATAGAGGAGTCGAGGGTTTTAACTCCACTAAGATTCACATATGAATAATTTTATAATTCTTATTCTATTACTAAGATTCCAATCGCCTATATGACTACAAGTATTCATTTGATAATATTTTAGATGACTGTCAATAATATTTTTTAAATCATGTCATGACGAGTCCCTCACACTCATATTTATAAACCAACTAATCTTATACAATCCTCTCTCTCATATTCCATCACATAAAGACATGGACCCCATGTTTTCTTGTCTTTTATTTATTAGCACACAACCATATACTATAATGGAAATAGTATTTAACCATAGGTCAAACATTTACATAGATCACATACTTATTTTTTTGGTCAGTAATCACATACTTATTATCTCAAACTTAGGTATATTATCTAATTCGAGAACTTTCAAATTTACCAATGTAACAACATACACATATATAAAATCACAACTAAATGAGTTTGATCTCTTCAAATATCTTATCTAATAATAAATACTTGCTAAATATCTAGATTATTATCAAATTTTAACTTCTATTTATACTAACGAATTATGTGATTTATATACTTTAATAGGCTAACATACTAAAATAATAGATGTGTATTAACTAAGAATAATTGTCTAACCTGATTGTATTGTAATATGATGATTACATACATGGTGAGTCAACTAAAATTATTAATATAAATAAGTTATATACACTCTATTTATTATCTGTGTAAGAACAATTGTCCCACAGTGATGAGTTCTAAGTGGTCCTTGGGCTTATAAGGTTTGTGATCAATTCACTCACTGCCAATTGGTTTTGTATTGAACACCACACATTCTCATATGGTATATGAACAGAACCCACAAAACAAGTGTGAGGGCCACACCCTACCTAAAATAACATGTGAAAGTGTTAACAAAAAAGTGGTTGCATTTGACGGAAGAGGGTGAGAATAATTTTCCCACACCGATGAGTTATGTGGTGGTCCTTGGGCTTTTAAGGTGTTTGGTCTGATAACTCATTACATATTGGTTTTGAATTCAATACCGCACATTCTCATCTTATTTTCCAAAATTTAGTCATATTTGTGTATACTCATCAGTCAATTCTTTCCAAACTCTAAAACAATAAGGAGTTGGATTACCTATAGTATGGATGTTATGTGATCAAGTTGTTGAGAATATTATCTCCCTAAGCATCATCAGCCTTCTAGGTCGTTGGCTTCTCTAATATTGATCAGAGTCACCCATGGTCAACTGGAAGTAGAATAAAGAACCTAGAAATGGAATGGACTAGTGAAAAAAGTTTATCAGGTAGTCTTACAGAGCATGTCAGTGTCAGAAGTTCACACCTAGATAGCCTGGGGTAGCAGGCTCTTCTTTTTTTCATCAAATAGTGAAAGAAAATTGAAGCTCTCCCCTCATCAAGATATAAGAGATAGATGCAGATCCAGGAATGTTGGATCCATCTTCGCCGAGGAAAATATGAGGTATGAGACTCATCATTTCTAGTAGGTTTGAGGATACCTGCACTTGTAATTTCATGATTTCTATGTATCAAGCTAGATATGGAAAGGTGGGACAAAGGTGTAGAGATGGTTGATTTCATTTAAAATCATATTTATGTTGCAATAGATTTGGAGGAATGGTGATGAAGAGCAATGTGGTGTTTTATAGGTTGATGGTGGTCGACTATCTACACGATAACAAAGCTTCATCATAGATAGACAAGGAGGTTATATAGGATGAGGATATGGTGATCATCTATAGATCTTGGTGGCTTAGTAAAGGCTAGGGTAGATGACATTTTTTGCATCAGCTTTAGAGAATTGAGCATAATGAATGGAAGAAAAGGAGTGGCAGCTAGGGTTTTTGTTGGGAAAGAAATGGGATAGAGAAGAGGTAAGATGAGATGACTATAGGAAGAGAAGAAAAGAAATACAATGGTATGAAGTGATAGGTAGTGTGGCCACAATTTCCATTCACAAAAGGAGAAGACACACGTGGATTTACATTTAAGGAACAACAACATTATTGGGGGAAGAATAAATGGAACCATAGTATAATCCTAATGCAATAATAAACTTAAACAATCAATGCCTAGGTTCATCTATGCCTCTTCTTTTATATGAAATTGAGGGGTGCAAATAACATTTGGTTATCATGAAAATGATAAGTTATGCATCACCACATTTGGGCTTGAAAAATAATTGTAGTCGTTACACCCTATATAAAATGATTTGAAAGCACATTTGACGAGATGATTAACCATGTACAAGGATCATAATCATGTATATGTATCCAACAATTCAACTACCAAAACAAACAACAATGAATAGTAAAGGCTGGGAATCCTTACCTATTAGTTGTCTATGGTGGCATGAAAGTCTATTTGGAAACTAGTCGCTATCACTTCCCGTCCAACCTTATAAGGATTATTTGACTAAGGTAGAGGTAAACTCTAATATATATCATCCAAGTATAGGTTTCTAGGTATGATTATCCGAATACACTTAGTGTCAAGTGGTAGTACGAGATATAGTAGAAGGGAATTTCACATCATTTTACCTCCAATTATACCACTTTACATGATCCTTGGTAAATGCATATAGAGAAGCTTGTCTATCTGCATAGATATCCCACCTAGAGTTAGTATAAGAGAAGGATAGGTGGTAAGAGAGGGAACTAGATAAGGATCCACTAGTTGGACTTAGGAGTTTCCCTTGCAATATCCTCCTATTCCTTATTGGGAAGTGAGGGAACTAGATAAGCATCCACTATATGGACTTAGGATTTTACCCTCTCATAGCCTCCTATTCCTCCTTTTCTCTAAATCTTAGGTGTTTTCATAAATCAATCATCGTAGAATGAGGTAAGAAGAGAGAAAAAGTAGTAGCATATTCATTGGCAAATAAATTAAAGTATTATTTATTGAGATTACCCAACATGGTATCATAGTTACATATTTTCCCCCAAAAAACCCACAAAGGGAACTTAGCAACTCATGATACAAAAGATAACTAAAGAAGAGGAATAAGAAAGTAAAACTCCATGAAGATTGGTGAAGACTTCTCCTTCTTTACCTCTACATGTAGCTAGGTCGAGCTCATCCATCCTTCAAAGTGGGATGACATAAAAATGTGGAATGGAATGGTCAAAACCCCTAGAAAACTATGGTTATGGGATGGGATGTGGAGAGAAAATGGGAGTAGGTGATAGTAGTTGGCAAATTTGAATTTTAGGGGGTGTTACACTTTGACAACTAATTGCCAATAATATATAGTGGCCTAGGAAGCCTAGGGTTAAGTGGGATTATAATGGTAAAGTAGTGCTTGTGAGAACAAGGGCTAGGTCAGTAGTATGACCACTGTGGGTAGGTATAGGCACAGTTGTGATATAACATAATAGTGTGTTGGAAATGGGTTCAGATAAGGGGGAAATAGTGAAATGGAAGTTTAGTGGCATGACCATGGTGGTTACCATGACCATGGTGGTTTGAAGGTAGAACATTTGTGGTGGTTCCCACTGTCATGGATAGAGGAGTTAGTTGTGGACATGATAATGATTGTCTTAAAGTAGCTTTCACCATATCTATTCTAGATGGCATAGCCACAGTGGTACTGGATAGCCATGATTGTTTTCTCTAACATGATCGTGGTGCCTCTAATGCTTGGGTCCTTGAAAAATATAGAATTCCTTGATAACTTGGGCTCTTATAGAATGGTCGAGGCCATTTACTACAAATGGTTTGGGTTCTTTCTTGTACACTTTGATGTTCAACTTGGCCATCCATGGTTCTTTTTTCTCAGCTTTGGTCATTGGTCACATGGGGTAGGTTGGAAGTTATATTGGCCTTGATTTTGAATTTCTCCATTAATTAGTGATCAAAGTATCTAAAAATCATGAAAAAAACATCCATAAGATCATTTTACATAAATACAAATTATTGGGGATATAGCATGCATTATGCAACATATACATGTGAATGGAGAAAAAAGACACAAGATGGAGACCCAAACTAGGGCTTCACTGCCATCCCAAGATTAAAATATACTTTTCTTCAAGTATTCTTCAACTAAATCTTTCTTTTCCATTGGATCATAATAAGAAATGACCATGCATTTAGATAGACAGTTACTAACTAATCAAGTTTCATTATGAATAAATACTTACAATCCACCTCTCTTCTTTCTATTTTCACAACCCTATTGTAATCAAAGTAGTGAGTATAAGGACTTTTAATGTAGGACATGAAAGACTCAAAAAAATAACATTGAAATCATTTATTTCATGGTAACCATTTCATAATAGGAGTTGCCAAAGTATTATGAGCATATTTTTGTTTACATATATTCAATCTTATATTCAAATCTACCCTAGATGAACTACTTATGTACATGAAGGAGAATGTTAATATGGTTGATTTTGAATCCCAATGGGAATGCAAAAGCAGTAGAGGTTTGTTTAAAGATATTGGGGTGTGATTACATAGGATCACCTATTTTTGTTCTTGTTTTGAGGCTGTTACATAGGAGCACCTATATTTTCTTTTTTAATTTTCTTTTTCTTTTGACCTTTGTGTAGGTAGAACATATGGTGGTAGGTGGAGTAGATGGTAGGAACAGTTGAGAACCTAGAGATTTTGAAGGGTATCCAAGTCTTACTCTATTTGTGTGCCTCTAGGCATCTTTTCATGAGGCAACGATGTAAGAAGTAGTGGAAGAATAAGGAATAAAGAGAGAGGTCAATGGTATGGATCTTCATATAAGACCTATTGTGTAAAATTAGTTCAAAAACATTCCAATGCTAGTGGAAACCCACAATGAACAAAAACAACCAATCATATGTCATTCATGAGAGCTAAACAAACCCTAAGAACTTGTGGCTTGCCAAGATAGCAGTCAGCCAATCAAGGTGAATATGTACAAAGTCAACAATGAAGATTATTTAGAAATAACATAATAATAATGTGAAAATTCACTTAACAAAGAGCATTCATTTTAATTTCAAATCAAATGATATATACCAAGCTAGAATATTCTCTTGTGCAAGCAATTCTAAGTTTAGGCATATTTGCCAAAGTTGTGCCAAATGCCCCTATTCACATCATAACTTAACTACTAAGTAGTAAATAACATGAAACTAAATCTAAACTAATCTCACACAAACAATTTTCACAAATCTATGTGGGATGTAATAAAAATGGATGGCATGGAATGGAATGCAAAAAAATTGATAAACTACACAAAAATAAAATAATTAAACTAAAATGCATGCATGTTACCAATGAAATGTAGTGGAATGAAAATATAAGTATATTGAAGTGGTGTAATCAATTAAGTATTATAAAATGGTGGAATATGTAGAATAAATATAAAAATAAGAAAAGGTTTACCGAAAAAATTAACCAAGCTTTTGAATCATGTGCTCCACAACATGAAACTAAAAGTTAGGTGCAATAATGTGCAGTCACTGTAGTGGTTGTAGGATTGGCACTCCTCTTCCAGGTGGTGTTTTTTGGTATAAGTGGCCCTAGTACTCCTCTTATAGAGTTGTGTATGTCTCTGGGTATCCCTATGAACATCCCTAATAGTCCTCAATCCATTGAGGTTTTCTCTCTACTTGTCCATGGATACGCTAGTGCATGTGGTTTATTTGATAATGCATTTGTTGTTGGTCCATCCACATATCTTGATGTTTCTTTTATATCCCCTCCAACTATGCTTGGATGATGTACATGTCATAGGTGTTAGTTGGATATCGTTGTGTATCTCTTATCTCTTTCTAACTTTGCACACTATGGGTTTCCCTATAGTTCTTTTGCTTGATCACATGATCCTCTCCCTCACCCTCAGATAGGTCCACTAGAGGTTCATTGAAGGTCTCTCTAGTATGATCTTGCTCCCACTATGCTATTACTTGTAAAAAGTATGGTCTGGGTCCCCAATCCTCCAAGAGTGGCCTAATGTGGTAGGGAATCTTCAGTGTGATGTCAGTGTATTTGTGGGTGGCATTGTGTTGGACCTACTTAATTATAATGGAGATTATGTGTGACTAGATCAGGTAATCCATATCAACAAATTTGAGCCGATCAGGTTTTAAAAGGCCCCTCAAATCACATCTTAGGGACAATGTTATGGTAGTAACAATTCATCCATAATAAATGGTTTTTTTTCTCTTTAAAGGGATTGACTTAACATGGTCAATCATAATTGCCCCTAGATCCAATGTTTTCCTTCAACCATCTAACCAATTTAAGAAAGATCTTTTCAAGAAGCACCCTTTTGTTGTCGTACTAGTGCAAAATAATGTATATAAGGACTTTTTGAATGTACCTTACCCTGGGTTTGTACAGCCCACTTGTCTTTGATTTCCCTTCTATGAACATTTCTTGACTATTAAACATTTCCAATGTACTAGAATGGTTATTTGTGGTGTTCTTCTCTATCCTTCTTTTGTCAATATTTTTTTGCAACTTCAAGGCTGGGTGTAAAAATCTTGTTTGTCTTAGGGGTTGTCAAGAAATGGATCTTATCAAACAATATGAATTTAATAGCATCAGACTTCTCTAGAGTGATGAAAAGTTGATGTGTGGTCTCGATATATGACTCTTGAGCTTCAGAGAGAACCTTAAACTAGATATCTCCATACAAGTTTTAAAGCAATATACAATCCATGTGACCAACATTGTGGACCTACAAGCTTACCTCATGGTAATCACACATCTTGTGATGCATTGTGGATGGAGATGTTTCAAAGTAATCATCCTCCTAATACCCCTTCCAAAGGTGGATCCCTCAGGCTGCTAACACACCTTTCTCTAGTCAGCCTATAACTAGGACACCACGTCCATGGGCTCATACACCATTTCCTCATCTTTGCTTTTTTGACTGTTCCTCCTCTTCATTGTAATGGGACCACTAACTTGTGTCTAAGTTAGGGGTACCTTTATCATGAGCTACTTTTCTTCTTCCTCTACCTATTCTTCCTCTAAGGACAACCACCATCTTGCCAAAGGTGGCGTAGACCAAGGCTATAGTGAGGAAATCAAGTGATGTGTCATCATTGACTGAGATGGGGCACACAAAGTAGACAAAGATACAACCTTATTTCCCCTCTAAGGTTGGGTTGTTGTTTCCACCTTAATTAAGTCAACCACATTGACAAAATCCAATTTAGATGTCACTCCCTCCTCTACATGATAGTTGTGGTCATAGGTATGGCAGTCAAAGGAGCAGAAGCAAGAATTACTTTCAAAGAAAAATTGGGTGTAGCACCCAATAATGGGATTTGTGGGTGAGGGTGTATGGATATAGAAGGTATAGTAATGTTAAAGGTGTTTTTAGTGTGATAGTGGAATCTATGGATGATAATCTTAACTCCATCATTTATCTTCTTCCCAAACCCCTTCATCCTTTTCACCACCTTCATTCTTTTCACCATATTAGAGGAGGAATGGATGGGTTTAGCTTGTTTTTGGTGGTTTGGTGGAATCGAGGTGGATATGAGAAAGTGGGGGTGGAGATGGTTGGAAATGGGTAGTTAGAGGTAGAAGAATGGGACACTATAGGAAAAGGTGCTCGAAGATGGTTTGACGGTCAGTGGAGGCTTTGTTGTGCATAGTACGACCATGTTAAAGGTTGGAAATGAGCGGTGGGGATGGTGACCTCCCATTAAATGTTTACTTAAGCTGGTGGGCCCAAGACAACACGATAATTTTTGTCCACCATGGTCGTGGAGGTGGGTCTGGAGTACAATCGTTTTAGTCACCATGAGCGCAATAGTGATCGAAGAAAATGTTGAGTTCACAATGATTTATACTTCAGTTTCAAGGTTTTGGTGAATACAACAGTCATTTTGTCCTGGTTGTGCCATGGTTGTTTTTGCCACCATAGCTGTGGTGTTCAACTTTGTAGCAAATTCTTACTTTATTCATCAAACTCATCAATTTTGAATTTCAAATTGATTTTTCTTTATAAATTTGGAAGTATAAAATGTAATGTATAAGTAACAACAATTGAGGTATAGTCTCTAAATTTGGAAGACTGATGTGGGTTACCTTTCACTAGAACTAAGTTTATTTCTTTCTAAAGGGCACATTGTTGTTCTTATCAATCATCCATTTTCTCAGTTCAAGGGCAATATTCTCAAAATAGATAGACTTCTCATCAACATTCACCCCCATGTACTTATCATCTACATTTCTTGCAATTTCCCATCTTATTTCTCATTGAGACCACTCACCCCCATGTACTCTCCCACTCCTTCCAAATTCATGCCCACTCGTTCATCTTGACTTGTTTTTTTGTCCATCTTGCAACCACCTCCTACTTTCTATCTCTTAAAAAGAAAAAATCGGCAACATTGCTGGTTGGTAGTCAGTTCCATGCATCTTGACATGAAATCATGGTAGAAGTTGTTGACACGTAAGTCATAGTACTATTGCTAATACTGCACCTGATTCATATGCCTATGGGCGTCCAACTCCATACACAAGAACCAACTACAATAATGGCTCCTTGGAAGAAGTTGGGGCATTGCCAACCCCGTACCCAACTTCCCAATAGTGCCAGAGCTGACAACTGTTCCCCACTAGAGTCATGTGAATTCAGACACCGACCTCATTATGCAACCATCTGACAATTCAGGGGTGATTGCTCTGCTATCAACTCTGTGATAGTCCCTCGCAACCCCTCAGACGTTGGGGGCAGATGATGGGCCAAGAAGCTTTGAGCTCTACTATGACGACGCATAAGATCCGGCCATCTTTTCCTCCTCATGGGTGGGCATATAAGATTTTTGATAAATGAAATTGGGGTTCCATCAACTCCTAAAGAAACTAGCCTAGCAGGTTGGAATCAATGGCATCAGCTCATGGAGATGTGAGTACCCTCCATCATCTAAGGCCAATGTAAAGTCCACATCCACAGTCGAGATTGTGGAAGGGCATGTGTCTACATCAACAACAATAGTGGTATGTTATCTCTGACATGGATATATTGTATTATAGAAATGAAGATTATATTATATTTTCTACTGATATATTATAACTTATTAGTATATATTACAATATATCCTTGTTATTTATAGTTTATTACTATATATGATAATTAGTTCTATACTAAGTTTTATAATTATGAAAAAAATGCAATACATTTAATTTTTCATAATTCTTATTAAAATGCATAGGTTACATTCATTTTAACAATGTTACATTAGTCCTTGTATGTGTTATATGTTATAGGTTATAGGTTATATGTTAATATATGCTAATTCCTAGTATGCCACTAACATATTCTTTTTATATAATCATACACAGAAGGTACAATACAATTTCTTCTAATGTTTTGAATTTTTATTTCTATTTTATTAAATGTTCAACTTACTTGCGATTTATTCATGATGTTATAGTTCTTCCTCTATTGAACTTCATTCTTCAGAAAAGCAGAATGCAATCTATATTTTTATTTATAATTATTGTTGTGAAATAAGTTACCTTCCATTCACCTATGTTACAATGTTTTGTTGTGTGTTGCATTATAATAATTTCTAGTTTTTAGTATGCCATATATAGCTATCAATTATTTTTTTATTTTCCTTATAAGAACGCTTGATATAGATTCTTCTTAGTTTGCTCTTGAATATTCAATGTTCCATCAATATTGTACTTTGTTCTTGCATATTCAAATCAAGAAACTACAATACATACATGATTGGTGAATGTAAGCCACCATTTTTTCTAGATAATTGGTGTAGTGGAGGCCATAAGGCCATCAAATACATAAGTGTACTCATTTATTTGATTCAGAAAAAGAATTTGGTTTTTATTTTCTGTTTTTAGTTTTCAAACTAGAAAAAAGTATAGTTGAAGTTTGTGTATTACTCTCCTCAATCCTTTCTCTTTGTTGAGAGAAGTTTAATATTCCATTTTTTATGGTGTGTGGTAGCACTATGTTTTTTATGGTACAACCCAAGATACACCTTTTTTATAGAGCTTATCTTTTCTTTATAATAATTTTTTTAAGATTGAAACCATCATTGGTGTTTCTTCTAAGCCATGACATCCCATAGGTCAACTTGGGAGCAATCCCTGAAACGACTACATCAATGTACTATAGAAACAACTACATCAATGTACTATATTGCAACATGTTCATAACGCAACAAGCAATTAGTGTGTCCATGACATAATATCCTTTGGCCACATCATCAGATAGAGAATAAGACACATCTGCATATATGCTTGTGCATCACATAGATGAGGAACAACAACCAATAGCTGCCCCAAAGTAATTATCCGTTGCCTTGTGTCACATAAATGAGGAACAACAACCAATAGTTGCCCCAAAGTAATTCTTCTTGGCCTTGGTGCATGGGAAGGATGAATAGAAGAAGAAGAGTCCCCCACTACTTGTTGAGCCTTTGTTAATGATGGAAGTGAAGGAGAGAACAATAACAACACCATGTCATATGTTACTGGAATTATGAAAAGGTCATCGTTGGGCCATATTTGATTAGATCTTTTTCTCAGATGCAACAAGGTTAGTGGCTAGGGCCAACTGGGAGGCAACAAAGTCATCCTTGATGCATTTCACCAACACTTCCCATTGGAAATATATGATTGGTGGAAAACTATCAGAGTTGTAAAATCCCCTCGTGTCACACCTCCTCTGCCACTATCGACGAAGACAAGTTGTTGTTGTTATCAAAGACAAATGATGACCTCCTTTAGTTGATGAATAAAAGCCCAATCATACCCACCTCCATCCCAGACCTCACCCTATCATTACTTGCCACACCCTCTTAGCCTCCTACTATTGTCTCTAGATAGTCAATGATTTCCTCATATCATAACTTAGGTTGCATAGAAAATTAGAAATAGGAGTAGCATAAATTTTAAATGTGATAACTGAGAATTCTCTTAACTCTTGTACCATGCCAATTTAATTGTTCTACTTTCATAGGCAACAAAATTATTTCCACATACACAGTCACATATATATAAGTACATATATACATATATATAGTGCGTTCATTCAATACACAGCGGGTAGCCTGGATTTTCACTACCCGTCATCCAAAAAAGTAACCATACAGTCAGAAAAGTAACTTGCTGGACAAAAAAATAACTATGATGATAAAAAAGTAACTATACGACTAAAAGAGTAAATCTGGACAGAATGCACAACAAATATATTTATAATTCTATTTTTGAATCTACTGATACAAATGTAATTATTTATGCAAGAAAAGTAACAATTTGCAAGGTAAAGTACCCTCTTCATGTCAAAAGTAAGAAACTCCAAAAAAAAGTAAGCAAAATAGGGGACGGGTAGCTACCCGGGAGGGTATTAAATATGAACCCATATATATATATATATATATATATATATATATATATATATATATATATATATATACATATATATATATGGGCCCATCTTTAATGCCCGCACGGGTAGCTACCCGCCCCCCATTTCGGTTACTTTTTTTCAAGTCGGTTACTTTTGACATGTAGATTGTTACTTTACCTTGCAAACTGTTGAGTTTCATGCATAAATGGTTACGTTTGTAACAACAGATTTCAAAACACAAATACATATATATATGTTGTGTATTTTGTGCGGGATAACTTTTTTAGTCGTATAGTTACTTTTTGATCAACATAGTTACTTTTATTGATATGAAAACACACTTGAGTGTATTCGTGCGATCTGTACACTCGATAGTATTCTAGCCTGACTCTCTCTCTCTCTCTCTCTCTCTCTCTCTCTATATATATATATATATATATATATATATATATATATATATACTACTACTATAAAATGAGCGAGTTTGATGTTGTGCTCTCCTTGCTTCACTCTCTTCTCTCCTTCTTTCAAGGAATTTTGCTCCTACAAATATTTATTCTCACACTCTCCTATTAACTTTTATTATCTTTAATTCTGTATTTATCTCTCCATTCCACGGAAATGGTTCCTTGCTTATCTCCTTTCAAACAACCAATACAAATATCTTTTACCGTAGGGACCCTTTTACAGACGAGTCCTCTCCCCGCACATTTCCAACAAATTTTATATATCACGTGCATGTGCACGTGTGCGTTCACTAGTATATATGTATAGGGTAGTGATCTATTGTGGCCTGCGATCTGCGGACTGTGCTGTTTCTGTCTATTCTCGCGTGCCTCACTTTCCCGCCTGGTGCATATTTGAGGCCCTGCCATCGGTGCTAGAGAATCGGACAATCTACGTCGTGGTAACGTCAGCTTTGGCAGAGACCCACTTCTTGTGTTGATTCTGTATAAATCGTTCGTCGCCCTCCGTTGCGGCCAACAACTAGAACGGGAAACCCAGATGCCTTTTGGAATGTCGAACTCTCACGAACCTGAGCACACGAACCTGAGCGCATTTAACTCCATGAGTAGCTCTTCATACGCGGCTCCAACATTACCATCTTCCTGCTTCGGCTCCCGACATCGGCACGTGGTGGAGTGTGGCAGCGTGGTGTTGTAATAGAAGGACTCCATGCAGGACTAGATGACCAGCTCGTGGCACCGCATTGGGCTGCTGTTGCACATGTTGTTGTGGATGCCGCAGTTACATTGCTTTCCAAGACAAGGTAGTTGGAGACCTTGTTGGGCCTGAGGTGGTTCGACAAGGCAGTACGGGAACTTTCATCCAAACAAGCATGTTGCCCACACAGCAAACAATGACTTGTTGTGCCCGAGACCCAATACTCCGTCTGCGGTACAGAAGCTCTGGTCTGTGACCAGGATTTCTTTCAGCCTGGCCCACTGCTTGCCTGGTGAGAGGACCATAGTTGTGGACTCATTGGCGAAGACACCCTGCGTGTGACCCATTTGTGTAGCCATTCACATCGGCAGTCAAGGATCTCATTATCGAGAACTATTCGGTCTTGTTAAATTAATATGGTAGCTTTGCTATGAAGCAAATCTAAAACAACATGGCCAACTATAAATAAGAGACAGGAACAACACAGTCTGTAGGAAAATTTCAGTGGAGGCTTTGTTGTGCATAGTACGACCATGTTAAAGGTTGGAAATGAGCGGTGGGGATGGTGACCTCCCATTAAATGTTTACTTAAGCTGGTGGGCCCAAGAAAACATGATAATTTTTGTCCACCATGGTCGTGGAGGTGGGTCTGGAGTACAATCGTTTTAGTCACCATGAGCGCAATAGTGATCGAAGAAAATGTTGAGTTTACAATGATTTATACTTCAGTTTCAAGGTTTTGGTGAATACAACAGTCATTTTGTCTAGGTTGTGCCATGGTTGTTTTTGTCACCATAGCTGTGGTGTTCAACTTTGTAGCAAATTCTTACTTTATTCATCAAACTCATCAATTTTGAATTTCAAATTGATTTTTCTTTATAAATTTGGAAGTATAAAATGTAATGTATAAGTAACAACAATTGAGGTATAGTCTCTAAATTTGGAAGACTGACGTGGGTTACCTTTCACTAGAACTAAGTTTATTTCTTTCTAAAGGGCACATTGTTGTTCTTGTCAATCATCCATTTTCTCAGTTCAAGGGCAATATTCTCAAAATAGATAGACTTCTCATCAACATTCACCCCCATGTACTTATCATCTACATTTCTTGAAATTTCCCATCTTATTTCTCATTGAGACCACTCACCCCCATGTACTCTCCCACTCCTTCCAAATTCATGCCCACTCGTTCATCTTGACTTGTTTTTTTGTCCATCTTGCAACCACCTCCTACTTTCTATCTCTTAAAAAGAAAAAATCGGCAACATTGCTGGTTGGTAGTCAGTTCCATGCATCTTGACATGAAATCATGGTAGAAGTTGTTGACACGTAAGTCATAGTACTATTGCTAATACTGCACCTGATTCATATGCCTATGGGCGTCCAACTCCATACACAAGAACCAACTACAATAATGGCTCCTTGGAAGAAGTTGGGGCATTGACAACCCCGTACCCAACTTCCCAATCGTGCCAGAGCTGACAATTGTTCCCCACTAGAGTCATGTGAATTCAGACACCGACCTCATTATGCAACCATCTGACAATTCAGGGGTGATTGCTCAGCTATCAACTCTGTGATAGTCCCTCGCAACCCCTCAGATGTTGGGGGTAGATGATGGGCCAAGAAGCTTTGAGCTCTACTATGACGACGCATAAGATCCGGCCATCTTTTCCTCCTCATGGGTGGGCATATAAGATTTTTGATAAATGAAATTGGGGTTCCATCAACTCCTAAAGAAACTAGCCTAGCAGGTTGGAATCAATGGCATCCGCTCATGGAGATGTGAGTACCCTCCATCATCTAAGGCCAATGTAACGTCCACATCCACAATCGAGATTGTGGAAGGGCATGTGTCTACATCAACAACAATAGTGGTATGCTATCTCTGAAATGGATATATTGTATTATAGAAATGAAGATTATATTATATTTTCTTCTGATATATTATAACTTATTAGTATATATTACAATATATCCATGTTATTTATAGTTTATTACTATATATGATAATTAGTTCTATACTAAGTTTTATAATTATGAAAAAAATGCAATACATTTAATTTTTCATAATTCTTATTAAAATGTATAGGTTACATTCATTTTAACAATGTTACATTAGTCCTTGTATGTGTTATATGTTATAGGTTATAGGTTATATGTTAATATATGCTAATTCCTAGTATGCCACTAACATATTTTTTTTATATAATCATACACGGAAGGTACAATATGATTTCTTCTAATGTTTTGAATTTTTATTTCTATTTTATTAAATGTTCAACTTACTTGCGATTTATTCATGATGTTATAGTTCTTCCTCTATTGAACTTCATTCTTCAGAAAAGCAGAATGCAATCTATATTTTTATTTATAATTATTGTTGTGAAATAAGTTACCTTCCATTCACCTATGTTACAATGTTTTGTTGTGTGTTGCATTATAATAATTTCTAGTTTTTAGTATGCCATATATAGCTATCAATTATTTATTTATTTTCCTTATAAGAACGCTTGATATAGATTCTTCTTAGTTTGCTCTTGAATATTCAATGTTCCATCAATATTGTACTTTGTTCTTGCATATTCAAATCAAGAAACTACAATACATACATGATTGGTGAATGTAAGCCACCATTTTTTCTAGATAATTGGTGTAGTGGAGGCCATAAGGCCATCAAATACATAAGTGTACTCATTTATTTGATTCAGAAAAAGAATTTGGTTTTTATTTTCTGTTTTTAGTTTTCAAACTAGAAAAAAGTATAGTTGAAGTTTGTGTATTACTCTCCTCAATCCTTTCTCTTTGTTGAGAGAAGTTTAATATTCCATTTTTTATGGTGTGTGGTAGCACTATGTTTTTTTATGGTCACAACCCAAGATACACCTTTTTTATAGAGCTTATCTTTTCTTTATAATAATTTTTTTAAGATTGAAACCATCATTGGTGTTTCTTCTAAGCCATGACATCCCATAGGTCAACTTGGGAGCAATCCCTGAAACGACTACACCAATGTACTATAGAAACAACTACATCAATGTACTATATTGCAACATGTTCATAACGCAACAAGCAATTAGTGTGTCCATGACATAATATCCTTTGGCCACATCATCAGATAGAGAATAAGACACATCTGCATATATGTTTCTGCATCACATAGATGAGGAACAACAACCAATAGCTTCCCCAAAGTAATTATCCGTTGCCTTGTGTCACATAAATGAGGAACAACAACCAATAGTTGCCCCAAAGTAATTCTTCTTGGCCTTGGTGCATGGGAAGGATGAATAGAAGAATAAGAGTCCCCCACTACTTGTTGAGCCTTTGTTAATGATGGAAGTGAAGGAGAGAACAATAACAACACCATGTCATATGTTACTGGAATTATGAAAAGGTCATCGTTGGGCCATATTTGATTAGATCTTTTTCTCAGATGCAACAAGGTTAGGGGCTAGGGCCAACTGGGAGGCAACAAAGTCATCCTTGATGCATTTCACCAACACTTCCCATTGGAAATATATGATTGGTGGAAAACTATCAGAGTTGTAAAATCCCCTCGTGTCACACCTCCTCTACCACTATCGAGGAAGACAAGTTGTTGTTGTTATCAAAGACAAATGATGACCTCCTTTAGTTGATGAATAAAAGCCCAATCATACCCACCTCCATCCCAGACCTCACCCTATCATTACTTGCCACACCCTCTTAGCCTCCTACTATTGTCTCTAGATAGTCAATGATTTCCTCATATCATAACTTAGGTTGCATAGAAAATTAGAAATAGGAGTAGCATAAATTTTAAATGTGATAACTGAGAATTCTCTTAACTTTTGTACCATGCCAATTTAATTGTTCTACTTTCATAGGCAACAAAATTATTTCCACATACACAGTCACATATATATAAGTACATATATACATATATATAGTGCGTTCATTCAATACACAGTGGGTAGCCTGGATTTTCACTACCCGTCAGCCAAAAAAGTAACCATACAGTCAGAAAAGTAACTCGCTGGACAAAAAAATAACTATGATGATAAAAAAGTAACTATACGACTAAAAGAGTAAATCTGGACAGAATGCACAACAAATATATTTATAATTCTATTTTTGAATCTACTGTTACAAATGTAATTATTTATGCAAGAAAAGTAACAATTTGCAAGGTAAAGTACCCTCTTCATGTCAAAAGTAAGAAACTCCAAAAAAAAGTAAGCAAAATAAGGGACGGGTAGCTACCCGGGAGGGTATTAAATATGAACCCATATATATATATATATATATATATATATATATATATATATATATATATATATATATATATATATGGGCCCATCTTTAATGCCCGCACGGGTAGCTACCCGCCCCCCATTTCGGTTACTTTTTTTCAAGTTGGTTACTTTTGACATGTAGATTGTTACTTTACCTTGCAAACTGTTGAGTTTCCTGCATAGATGGTTACGTTTGTAACAACAGATTTCAAAACACAAATACATATATATATGTTGTGTATTTTATGCGGGATAACTTTTTTAGTCGTATAGTTACTTTTTGATCAACATAGTTACTTTTATTGATATGCAAACACACTTGAGTGTATTCGTGCGATCTGTACACTCGATAGTATTCTAGCCTGACTCTCTCTCTCTCTCTCTATATATATATATATATATATATATATATTTATATATATACTACTACTACTATAAAATGAGCGAGTTTGATGTTGTGCTCTCCTTGCTTCACTCTCTTCTCTCCTTCTTTCAAGGAATTTTGCTCCTACAAATATTTATTCTCACACTCTCCTATTAACTTTTATTATCTTTAATTATGTATTTATCTCTCCATTCCACGGAAATGGTTCCTTGCTTATCTCCTTTCAAACAACCAATACAAATATCTTTTACCGTAGGGACCCTTTTACAGATGAGTCCTCTCCCCGCATATTTCCAACAAATTTTATATGTCACGTGCATGTGCACGTGTGCGTTCACTAGTATATATGTATAGGGTAGTGATCTATTGTGGCCTGCGATCTGCGGACTGTGTTGTTTTCGTCTATTCTCGCGTGCCTCACTTTCCCGCCTGGTGCATATTTGAGGCCCTGCCATCGGTGCTAGAGAATCGGACAATCTACGTCGTGGTAACGTCAGCTTTGGTAGAGACCCACTTCTTGTGTTGATTCTGTATAAATCGTTCGTCACCCTCCGTTGCGGCCAACAACTAGAACGGGAAACCCAGATGCCTTTTGGAATATCAAACTCTCACGAACCTGAGCACACGAACATGAGCGCATTTAACTCCATGAGTAGCTCTTCATAGGCGGCTCCAACATTACCATCTTCCTGCTTCGGCTCCCGACATCGGCACGTGGTGGAGTGTGGCAGCGTGGTGTTGTAACAGAAGGACTCCATGCAAGACTAGATGACCAGCTCGTGGCACCACATTGGGCTACTGTTGCACATGTTGTTGTGGATGCCGCAGTTACATTGCTTTCCAAGACAAGGTAGTTGGAGACCTTGTTGGGCCTGAGGTGGTTCGACAAGGCAGTACGGGAACTTTCATCCAAACAAGCATGTTGCCCACACAGCAAACAATGACTTGTTGTGCCCGAGACCCAATACTCCGTCGGCGGTACAGAAGCTCTTGTCTGTGACCAGGATTTCTTTCAGCCTGGCCCACTGCTTTCCTGGTGAGAGGACCATAGTTGTGGACTCATTGGCGAAGACACCCTGCGTGTGACCCGTTTGTGTAGCCATTCACATAGGCAGTCAAGGATCTCATTATCGAGAACTGTTCGGTCTTGTTAAATTAATATGGTAGCTTTGCTATGAAGCAAATCTAAAACAACATGGCCAACTATAAATAAGAGACAGGAACAACACAGTCTGTAGGCCGCAATAGATCACTTGAATGATTTGTTTCATGGTGTATTATCAGACATCCTTCGGTCATTCAATAAATCCATACACAATAGAGTAAGGTCCTTAGATGTATAATTTTACACATGTCCTGATTGATAAAGGTGATCTGTTACATGGCATTCTATCCTTAGGCCATTCTATGAATCCATACATAGAAGAATGATATCCTTAGTTGTGTAATTTCGCCCATGACTGATGGATAAAGGTGGCGTTGTTTGACTGGAGAAGACAATGGATCTTGTTGTATCCACTTTTGGTGAGTCAGTGTGAGCCTTCAAAATGAATATGTGCGTTCCCAAAGTCAGGATGGACGATGCATAGAACTTTTTCAGCGAGAAGAAGAAACATTTTATAGTGAATGGTGTTGTCATGAAGTAGTTAAAGTTCTTATCACTATTAGTTGGAAAAGGGTGGATCAAATGGAAATCTATGCACGTTGATCTCCATTTTCATATAGTGATTTGACTGGAAAGAAACTACCGGTGGGCCTAAAAGTTGCATGCATGATACTGCTCATTCAATACAGAAGAGCATATGTTCTACTTACTATAATCCAAAATACTTCAAGAATCTAATGGTGTTGTCTGAAATTTTCCTATTCGCAGAGATCCTTGCTATCAGGGCATTAGACAACTTCGAGTTCATAGAATAATACTTAAAGAACGATCTTGTAGGGTCGATCCCTCTGAACACTCTGAATAAATCTATTACAGCCCCATCCAAGTAAAAATATTCATCTTCCATATTAACATCAATGATTTATCAAAATCTGTCTTTAGTACATAGTAGCCAGCAAGCATAAGATCATGGCACCTACTAAGCCAATGCAAGAGTCATGTGCTTGCCGTGTGTGATTGGCTTATTGGTTTGGCATGTGCGCAGATGACGTTCTCACCGGTGAGCTCCAGGTCGTGCTTGTATACATATCGTTGGATAAATGAATGATTGCAAATAAACGGAAGTGTGAAGAAAGAAGTCAGAACCGAAAAGAGCGTAATGGCGGGTGGCCAAAAAACACAGGTCTGCATGGTTCGCATTTATAAATGGTCCACAGTAGATCACTGCCCTATATATATATATATATATATATATATATATATATATATATATTCATATATATATATTCATATATATATATTCATATATATATATATATATATATTCATATGTATGTATATATGTATATATATTGGAATCTGATAAATATATATGCTGACTTCCTCCTAAATATATAGGAGGTCAAGAGTTACATACAACCCCAACGTCATACAAAAAATAAATGACAACTCACTCATCTAGTTAATGTGTAACTTACGTTTAACACATATACAAATGTTTGTAGTAATGTTCCTTGTACTAGTGGTTATACCTCTGTGTCTCTGTGCATTCCTCTCCGACCAAATATGGTAGATTAGATAAGCAAAAAAGATCCTCTTTTTTCACTTCTCCTACAACTTGCAATAATTGTTCTTAGTTTTTCTTTCACTTGTAGATACAATCTGAATTCTTCACATATTATCTTCTAAACTTCTTTTGTTAAATTACAACAGCCTACCTGGTGAGCATGAGAATAATCCACCTCCTTATATAGTAAACAAATAACAACAACTTCATGATTCCATCCATGTACTTTGTCCAAGGTGGCTAGAGCATTATGTAGAATTTTATAAATACACATACTCCACTTTTGACTTTTGTACGTGTATTTCATCCCATACATGTTCCATGTGTTTATCTTTCGAAACTCTTGATCTTGTCACTTCCCATAGGTTGGTCTCATGTCTTTGAGTCTCTATCCTCCCATCACATGAGGTTCAAACAAATGTCTAACTTACGGTCACATCTCTGTGATGACATTGAAAACACCCATATATATATAACATATATATATATATATATTTATATATATATATGTTATATATATATATATGTTATATATGAGTGTTTTCAATTCCTATGTTCGTAGGTTGCCCGCTCCAGTACAAGTTACTTTTCTCCATTTTTAAATAATGCTTATATAGAGGGATACATTATCTTCTAAATAGTTAAATTACATGCATAATTGTTACAGTTATTATAAATATATAGTTACATCTTTTTCACTTATTTGCTGATTTTAATAGTGTATTTTTCACCTTTTTTCTTTTACAGTTACTTTTTGGAATCAAATATTTACTTTTCAAATCATATAATTACTTATTTGACTACATGACAACTTTTTGGGAGCATGGGTAATCTACCCGCTCAGGTAGCTAATATACTTATCGACACCTCCACCCCACCCCCTACCACACACACATACACACACACACACATGCCCATGCACGTGAAAACAAAATCTAATACATTTTATTTTCATGTATTCTTCTTAATATATGTGTGTATTTTCACGTCCTTATGTAGTCAATTGTTACATAGAATTGTTCATTTCTGTATTGTATAGACATACCATACAATTTAAATTTTTATATTGTGTCTTCTACCTCAAGTGTTGTTCAAAACATTTTTTTATAAATTATAGATATTATATCCAAAATACGAAAATATTTTGAGAAACCATTCAAATTTTTTTTAACGTATCTAGCAAAGCAAGAGAATAAATTCATATCTAAGACACATTTTTATTATAGGATTCTAGATCATTTTTTAAAATTCAATTAATAATGTAAATAATGAAATATAAGTAAATTTGTAACATGAAAGTCTTCAATACAAAGAATGTACAACATATAGGATGTAAGCTATCAAGCCCTTTATAATCTAGGTAATTCTCATTTAGAAAAATCATTAGTTTCTTTATTAAACTGGTAGATCTTTCTTATCAATTATTTTTATTGTGTGATATTAATAATTTATTAGATACATTCTAATATATGTTTATTAGTAACATCTTTTATTCGGGTTTGGGTTTGAATATTACTTCAAGGTAATATATTCTTGAAAATATCATTGTTTTAGAGAGATGAAATATTACTATTTAATACGCATAAACATGTAATAGACATGATCAAAGGGCTGCAATGTACTAAGATTAAGGCTTTATACTTCTGGTAGTCAAGACCATTGGTTCCTTAATATGTATATGTGTATTTTCACTTGCTTATGTAATCAATTATAAAAAATACAATCATTCATTCCTATATTATAGATATAGCCTACTATTTAATCAAAATTGTGTCTTCTTAAAAGTTCTTTCAACAATAACTTTATTTTTCTCAAACAATAAATTTGTTTTCTATAAAGTATAGAATTTTGTGTAAAATATGAAAAAATATTGAGAAATCACTCATACGTCAAATTACATATCTTAAATTTATATTCCATGGTTTAAAAAATAAACTAGACAAAATAATCGTTGATCACATTTTATTTTAATGTAATTACTCATCTACACTTATTAATTTTTATTCTTTATTGTGATTTGTATTTGTTCCAAAACAATAAGAATCTCAAAGATATTTCAAAGTAATATAATGTTATTAATTACAATATATGGGATAAGAAACCTTGGGATTAAAGTTTAGTTGTCCATAAAGACATATAAGTCCTCAACGTGGTCAATTTAGATGAATCTTGGTATATCTTTTTACATCTTGTCTTATGGTGACACAATGAACAATATAAAAATAAAATACATAATGAGTATGATATACCAACAACTTCTACAAGTAATACTAATAAAGTAACAACAATTTAGCTTCATACATATGAATATTTACTAAAGATCTAAACTACTCATTTACAATTCAACCCGAGTGTAGTATTTCCATGATCAACATAGATTTAACCACACAAATTTCTAGAAATAAAAGTTTAAAATGGACTAGTTCACCCCTAGATTGATAATACTTCATAAAGTATTATATTTCTTAGTGAAGTAATTAGCATATAAGACATTTTTCAATGCAAACTACCACACTAAGCTCAAAAACCACTATCGAAATTGTGAGGATAACACTTTTGTCTTCTTCTGGGTATTATAAAGATTATATAAGGGAAATGAATCCATAAAAATAGAATCTTGACAAAAAACCATAATCAAGCTGATCAATTTGTTGCAAAAATTATTTTTGGAATATAAGTTTATCAATCTAGTATACATCATCTAAAATTTGAGTGTTCGTAAAAGGAAGAAAACCTTGAAATCAGAATTTCAAATGTTGACTTGAAGATATATGCAGTATTGCTTCATAATGTAGATGAAATCATTCTACTCAAATAATTATGCAAAATGTGTTGCTCGATCAGTTCTCCCAAGTTGTTTTTGTGTTTAAGCATACCTAAGTTATGTCATAAACCTTTAGGAGAAGACAACTATATAAAATATAAAATAGCCTAAAAGTGTGAAAAGTAATAAGAGATCTACAGAACAACAGTTGAAAATTGGAGGAAACAACAAAGAGGAAGTAGACAACCATTCATTCAAATGCCAACATCATTTTTTGTCTTTCTTCATAGCCTCAATGAAGTTATATTAGAAATCATGTAATATGCATAAGATATGGTAATAATTGTACAATCTGAGTGTCTGTGTCATTGGTCTTGGATTTAGTTATATGGATGATTGTAATATAGTATTGGTTTGATGTATTGTAAATTGCAACAAGTGCCTGTACAATATAGGTCTAAAGATCTAATGTCATAAAGTATCACCTCACAAAAACTAAAGGTTCCACACAACTACGCCCTCCCAAGTTGTATGCTTTTGACTCATCATTAGGTCATTGAACTCACCTCATGGTCATTTCTTGCTACTACCTAGCGAGCTTGGCCTAGAGCAGAGGAGGGTACCTTTTACTATTATTGTTGTTGATGATGTTGTTACATTAGGCGCAAGCACAAGGTAGTAGTATAGGACGTGTCCTATAGAAATTCTCTAGGAAAATCAATCACAATACAGTGTTTTCTTCTCACTCCTCTTTAAAACCCAACCCCCTAAAAAAATAAGGAGAAAAAAATACAAAAGATGCTCTATAACAAAATCCTATTAGATCCTACCAAATTTATATAGAACCCATCCTATAGAATAGGCGTCGGGCGCAAGCACCATCTCACACCCCACAGTGGCAAAGCCAGGATTTTTGAGAAGGGGACACCACATAAATTACTAGCGCAAATCGACTAATGCAAAAAAAAAATTACGAACTCCCAGTATCACATGTAATAGGAGAAAGTATAATGTATGAATAAATCAAGACTATTATAGCATCTGACAACGCGATTGGTGTGGCAACGCTCTGGTACAGTGAGAGGGACTACCGCAAGATTTTTGTCCAGTGAAAAAAAGTTACACGTGAACGCTACTCAACGTTAAAAATAATACAAATTCAAAGCGGCGGGTGATCTTGTGTTTGATAATAATCGTTACGAGCAATATATGACATATTAAATTAAGTAAATATACAAATACTTAAAATCCTTTGCTAAAATATGTTTTGTTTCTTATGTGTGTCTTCTTCATAGTATCATGTAAGTGATAGAAAAATTCTCTGATCAAAGTTATGTTTTTCAGCAATATTAGAAATAGAGGAAATTTGTGTTCCCCTAAATAGATTTTAAAGGAAGATCCATTAAACATGTACTCTACCACGCAATTACTATGGATTGATTAACCATAATATTTTAGCTAACACTTCTTCTAATCAATTAACTACAATACTAATTACTCTCCCTTTAAAGACACTTCTTATAATCAATTAACTACAATACTAATTACTCTTCATTTATCTCCTTTGAACAAATTTAATGTAATGTAATATGATTTACTCTTCCTTCATTTCCTCCTATTACATCATATTAAATGTTTAGAAACAAAGAAACGGTTCCAGAATACGGACACTCCACGTTTTAAATGCGACGAGACTACCACAGTGAGTGCAAATCTCGATTGAACATTGTGTTTCAAACTAATAATAAATATTGTGACTTTCTCAGCGGATAAAAAAGCACCAACATTACGAAACCTACACACATTTTCACGAGAAAGAAATTAGTCATGCAAGTTTCTTTTAAACATAGAAGTAGGTTGGGCACCACTAAATATTGTCTTTGTTTATGGGATGGATGGACTGATTATTGTATAGAGATTAATCAACTTTTGCTGGAAACAGGTAGGGCACATGCCCACCCGTGCCTCTATGTGGCTCCGCCACTGACACCTCATCCAGAATATTTCATTATTAAATACCACAATAGACTCCTCGAGCTTCTATGGAAAATAGTTCATGTTCTTGATGATCATGAAAATCTGGAAGTACACTAGCACGATGGAATGAGATTCATTTCAATAAAGATTCACATGACCAGAACTTACGCTTGCTTCACCAACTGCAAGAATGCAAAGTGCAAGTGGGTTACAGATTTTTTATGGTTAATGATGTGCATTCAATTTTTTCTTGAAGCTAGGGTCGACAACAGGAAGCCACGATAAAAAAATACATTTAGAGAAGCTTATAGGGTAATAGAAACAAAACACAAACGTGGATAGTGTCTTTACAAATCTGCTTAATAGAGTGGTAGAAACAAGAATGAGAGGGGCAGAATTGGGGTGGTTCTGGGCTTAAAGTTCACTTGTAGGTGCATACACCCTTTGAAAGAGACAATTACATCATGTGCTCAGAATTCACTAGTCCATCTTACAATGTTTGTTTTGGTATGCCTTCCGTTGTTATTGCAGTGAAAAGAGTCTACTGTGTCCCACTAAGATAATAATAGTCGTCTTGCACACCTTGAATGCATCTATGTTCTTCTAGTCGGCTTTAGTGATGGGTACATGCCTCTTTCTTCCTAGTCCAGAATCTAGATAGAGTGTCGTCAGTGATGAAAGTTTGTTGAATTGTAGCCCCGTATTGCCAAGCTTCAATCCGCATGCAACCATCAACCAGGACTCTCCAACTTTGCCTCTCCATGCTGCTTGGATCACAGCCCATCAACCGAGATCTTTATGGCGTCATTCTTTCTGTACGGAATGAAAGATGTAATCCCGCTAGAAGGATAGGCTTGTGCAAGTCTGTTACTGCAAGCTTGCAGCAGCACATCAAAAATGGCAAGTCTAGGTAGCTGGCGGAGGTGTCAAGAGGCCCGCGACTTCCTCCACGTTCAGGCGATCATGTTTAGATAGATTTTCAAATACACTTAGGCCCGACTGAACCAATGTTAATCTATTTCACATTGAGGGGAGTGATGGCTTGTAAACTGCCAACATCAATCATGGAAATGTGTGTATCACATTAAGTAAATCGTTTTAGAAGTACCACCTTTATTATTTGAAAAAATGGATGATCATCCTTTCCCTTAATTAAATCGTCATTGCCATTTATTACCACCCTGTTTTAATGGTGGGTTGTGGTGGGGGGGGAACCCACAAGCAACTCAGGAAATCTATACAAAAAGAAGAGAATTAATATGAGAAATGAGATGAGGAAGGAGGACATACCAAATTTAAAATGTTGTAACGTGGCAGGTTAAAGTATTTTTGCAAAAAGAAATGACTCAATTGTACTTAAGAAAACAAAATCCTCCTTAATATTGTGTAAATTATATATGAGTATGTATAGTGTCATATGTCATTTTTTGATAAATATTTGTTAATGAGCAGAAAAGTGGGTTTTGAGAGCAGTTTCTTGGGTGGTTTGTTTTTGGGCCACTAAGTGTCAAGGCAACTGAACATTCTGCTAGCGCAATGTGTACTTTAGGATGATGAAGTGGCCACCTATTGGATCTGTTAAGTGAGAATTGAGGGGTTGATGGGAATGGAAAGAAGGAGTTGAAGATTACTCACGAATTAGTTAGAGGTCGAGAAAGATAAAGTGTTACAAAAAAAGATTATAGAAGTCGTTCGGAGAAGATGAGAGAGATGAACTTATTAGGAAAGAATTGAAAAAATTTAGGTGGTTGTTCCATCTATCTGATTTTGACGAATGTGGTGTTCGTGTTTTGCCATATCATGTTTAACGTGCCATATGGTTTGACGACATTGAATTGGTAAGGCCTGAAAGAATGTAAAAGTAGGAATACAAACTGGTGGGAAAACGTGAGAGGAGAGTGAAGTAAGAAGGTTGTAGTATTTTAAAAATGTTGCATTGTGATTGACGGGAAGAATTTGTGAGTAAAGAAAATAGCAGACTTGTAATTAATGGGAAAGACACACACACACACACACACACACACACACACACACACACACACACATATATATATATATATATATATATATATATATATATATATATATATATATATATATATATATATATATATATTAGTTAACACATGTGCACATGCACGTGCACCATTGAACATGTTTATTTTACATTAAATATTTTAAAAATAAAATTGACCAAAAATATAATGGTAATTCTCATAACTGTTTTGTAGAAAATTTAGAATCGTGTTGTTTATTGACTCTGAAATGCACGTTTGAAAGAAGGAATGTCATGGAAAATTGAGAGATTTGCGGCAAACGATTTATCATGAAAGAGAAAAAAATACAATAGAATAAATATAAAAACTTTGAGAAAAATTGTGAGAAGAGAGAAATCAAGGAGAGCGTGGCATGAACTCGCTCTTAATATAGTATGTATATATATATATATATATGTATATATATATATATATATATATATATATATATATATATATATAAACATCGAGTTTGTCTAAAAAAACTACAAAAACTGCTACTATCCAATAAGGTTGTTCCATTTTAAATTGCTGCATTATCTTCCATCAGTCTATTCTCTCCTTTTTTTTCAAGGATATTTCTATTTTTATTCAAGTAATTCACATGTCTCTACTAAACCACGTTCTTCCTCCATGAACGCTTGCTCTCCGCTCTCCTCTTTTAAACCTCTGCCACCCTTTCCAACTCCCATCTTAACCTCCACTTCTCTTTCTTATCATCACGATCCTTTCCTTCTCTTCCTCCCATTCAAAAATGCAAATGCTAGTCAACTCTCTCTTCCCCGCTTGATATTCATCTTCCTATTATCCTAACTATCTAATCTTCACTGCTTTCTCACACCTTTCTTGATTAGAAAAATGACAAATGGTATTCAAACGTCTTGTACATTTACTGCAATTTCTATATATAATATACCACTCTGCCCTTTTGTTTTCCATTCTAACAAAATATCCATTAATGTCTCACATAATTATGGCTTGTGGGAACATGTTCTCTGATAAAAAAGAGTGAATAAGTAAACAAAGGAATACACCAAAATAGGGCAGAAGTATTTGAAGTATCTTTAAATTATCTATTTTTCTTCCCTCATCTTAATTAACCTTCCAAGTAAGTCAAACAAAAATTACAAATAATAAGTTAAATGTAAGGTTCCAACCATCTTCCCGCCCCCTCACAGTCAATTCCTCATCCATAATGTCTCCACCAAATTTAAAAAAAAAATTAACATTATAAATATGTCAATAGAAATCAACATTTGTAATAAGACACATGCATGTGCACTTGTGTTCTTACTAGTAAGTGTGTGTGTGTGTGTATATATATATATATATATATATATATATATATATATATATATATATATATATATATATATATAGAGAGAGAGAGAGAGGCTAGGAAGTGTGTACCGGCCAGTACATGCAACTTATGTGTACCAGCCATGAAAATGACATATGTGGAATACATTAGTTCAATCCAACCATATAAATTGATTCAAAACTTAATAGATTAGATGTGTTAAAAAAATCACAACCGTACCTCATGTATGTCATGAGATATAACTATATAACATTCAACGGTTTCTGCAGTTCTTGCAACTTACCGTTGATTAGAAAATATGTATTTTCTTTCATTTAGTAATCTATGAATGTCAGTTTGAAGTGATTTTTGATACACATGTTATCTAAATGGTATACATTACATCCATAAAGTTGGATTGCTTTTTGTACTTCTATAATAATCATAAATTAAGATGGGTACATATAAGCTACATGTACTCGGGTACACAATTCTTTTAGCCATATATATATATATATATATATATATATATATATATATATATTTATATATATATATATATATATATATATATAGAATAGAATACACTCGAGTGCACAGATGGCACAAATACACTCAAATGTGTTGAAAATATAAACCATTGATCTTCACCGTGATACTATAATTAGGCTACATACAAATTTTGAGCCCATTTGGATGAGTGTAAGTTACTCATCCAAGGGAAAAAAAATTGACGTGCAAAACTAATTTACATATCAAGACTATTTTTAACAAAATATAAACCATTGATTTTCACCATCATACTACAACTAGGCTACATACAAATTTTGACCCCATTTGGATGAGTGTAAGTCACTCATCCAAGGGAAAAAAATCGACGTGCGAAACTAATTTGAAATGTATAATTTTTGTAATCTTTATGACATGACCTACAAATGTTCAAATGTGCTCAAATTTTGCATATGATCTATTCACAAGATGTTTAAGAAGATCAACAGATTAGATTTTTGAAAAAAATATTGCATCATGATATCTACTTGAGTGTATGATGCTCCGTATACACTCGAGTGTATTCTAGTCTGACTATATATATATATATATATATATATATATATATATATATATAGAGAGAGAGAGAGAGAGAGAGAGAGATAGAGAGAGAGAGAGAGAAAAAGAGAGAGAGTCAGGCTAGTATACACTCGAGTGTATTCAGAGCATAATACACTCAAGTAGCTTTCATGATGTAATATTTTTTTCAAAAATATAATACGTTGATCTTCTTAAACATCTTGTGAATAGCTCATACGCAAAATTTGAGCACATTTGGACATTCTTAGGTCATGTTATAAAGACCACAAAAATTATGCATTTCAAATTAGTTTCACACGTCGATTTTGTTGCCCTTGGATGAGTGACTTACACTCATTCAAATGGGCTAAAACTTTGTATGTAGCCTAGTTATAGTATGAAGGTGAAGATCAATGATTTACATTTTGCAAAAAATAGTCTTGATATGCAAACATACTTGAGTGTATTCGTGCAATCTGTACACTCGAGTATTTTCTAGCATGACTCTCTCTCTCTCTCTCTATATATATATATATATATATATACATATGTGTGTGTATGTATATGTATATATATAAAGAGAGAGACAAAGTCATGCTAGAATACACTCGAGTGTATTAAGAGTAGAAACACTTTCAAAAATCTAATCTGTTGATCTTCTTAATCATCTTGTGAATAACTCATATAAAAAATTTAAGCACATTTGGACATTTATTGGTCATGTTATAAAGACTGCAAGAATTATGCATTTTAAATTAGTTGTGTGCATCGATTTTGTTACCCTCAGATGAGTGACTTACACTCATCCAAATGAGCTCAAATTTTGTATGTAGCCTAATTATAGTATGACAATGAAGATCAATGGTTTACATCTTGTAAAAAATGTCTTGATATGCAAACACACTTGAGTGTATCGTGCGATCTGTACACTCAAGTGTATTCTAGCCTGACTATATATATATATATATATATATATATATATATATATATATATATATATATATTTATATATATATATATATAGTCAGGCTAGAATATACTCGAGTGTACAGATCGCACGAATACACTAAAATGTATTTGCATACCAAGACTATTTTTTGCAAAATGTAAACCATTGAACTTCACCGTCATACTATAACTAGGCTACATACAAAATAGACGAATGAAACTAATTTGAAATGCATAATTTTTGTGGTCTTTAGTGTTGACTCAAGGTCAACTAGGTCAATGTTGACTCACGTCTAAATTGACTAAACCCGTGTTTTGATGATGACTAACCATTCCACATATTGGTTTCTAATGTCTCTACTTGAGTGATTTCAAATTAGGTATAGACACACTCCAAATGCCCTAACTTGCGCATCTCAAATTGGAGAAAAGACAAGTCAAAGTCAATACAAGTGCATGTTTTTGTAATATGATGTATATCCATTGGAATCATGTTGTAAATCACTTGTAATGATTGTATGACTTGTAATTAAGCTTAGAAAAATATCAGGAGCACTTAGATCGAATATTAGAGCACTTTAGATGCAACTTTGAAAATTGATTACAGGCACTTTTTCGATCGAGTTTCCCAGCCTGAAAACTCGACCGATCATCCTTGATCAATTTTCTGCAGATTGCATCGGTCGAGTTGTGTTTACACAGAACTCGACCGATCAAGTAACTGACCATTTTGATTCCTAATGGTCGGTCGAGTTTTGTCAGGACAAACTCGACCGATCATTTGAGTATCGGCCTTGTCGTTTACTTGATCGGTCGAGTTACACTTATAGCAACTCGACCAATTGCACTGTACAGAAAAGTGCAGAAAATTGTTTCTAGCCGTTGTGGAGTTGCAACAAGTGAAAATAGATCTGTTGCAAGCCACAAAATGGCTAGTTTTTGGCCCCAAGTGTTCCCAAAGGCTAAGAGGCATCCCCAGCTATAAATAGGACCCCTTGGGCTTCATTCCAAGGTTGAGCATTCATTGCAAACTCTATGTGAGGTTCCTATTCTATAGCTGAGTGCTTCCTACAGCCTCCTCTCTCTCTAAGCTTAATCACTTGCTACATCCATTAGAGTGAGTAGGAAATCTGTAAGAGAGCTAGTCATACATGTATATATTGTGAGGCTCTCACTTCCACCACCTCCCCATCTCTCATTTGCAATCATGAAGATGAAGGTTCTCTCTCTTGTCCAAGAGAGGTGAAGAAGAACAAGGGAAGGAGTCCCTTGGTGAAGATCAAGGCTGAAGACTTGGAGCTAGAGTGGGTAAGCCCTTGGAGAAGACAGAAGACTCAAGATCAAGTGGGTAAGTCCTTGGTGGAAGCTTCTCCAAGTGAAGGTGAAGTCACAAAAGCTGAAGATCCAAGAAGAGTGGGTGATCCCTGCAAAGCTGAAGACTTGTGCAAGAGTGGGTAAGTCCTTGGAGAAGGCCGAAGACTCTTACAAAGTGGGTATGTCCTTGATAAGGTTGAAGACTCTTTGTATTGGATAGGTAAGTCTTTTGTTTGGTCATGCATTGTATGTCTTATGAATGAATATAAGAGTGCAATAGTTTGGAAGTCCTAGAGGTTGACCTCTCTAGGCAAGTGGACTAACACACTTCTAGTTTGAAGTGTGGAACCACTCTAAATAGCTTGTCCAATTGGTGCATATTCAATCTCTCTCTCCCTTGCTATGTATGTTTTAGTTGCACTCAAATTACCTATTTAGCAACCTTATCTTGTCATATATCTTGAAGGTTTAATGAGTTTTGTTTAAGTGCTTTCAGCTCTATTCAGCCCCCCTCTAGAGCACCTAATCACCCATCTAGGATCCAACAAGTGGTATCAGAGCGGGTCTTCTCCAAGCATACTTCAACAAGTAGGAGAAGATGGGTGACTACCTAGGAGGGAGATTCTCGACCAGGCTTCCAATCTTTGATGGGAGCAATTTCCTCTATTGGAGAAGAAAGCTTCAATTCTACATCCAAGGATCAAGTATTGAGGTGTGGAAAATGGTGAACAGTCCATACATGCTACCAAAGACAAAGATTGAAGAATGGGATGAAGATACCTTGAAGAAAGCAACCTTGAATGCTAGAGCCATGCACATCCTCTATGCCTCCATGACCCCCACTGAGTTCAACCGGATTTCTTCTTGTGAAACAGCGTATGAGGTATGGAGAAAACTTTGCATCACATATGAAAGGACAGATCAAGTGAAGGAAAGCAAAGTCTACATGCTCAAAGGGCTGCTTGAGAACTTCAAGATGGCAAAGGAGGAGATCATAGCCAACATGTGCTCAAGGATCAACACCATTGTGAATGGTCTTGATGTTCTAGGACATCCCATGTCTAGTGGAGAGATCAACTCAAAGATCCTTAGAACTCTCCCCAAGAGATGGGGACCCAAGGTGACTTCCATTGAAGAAGCAAGGTCTCTTAAGGATATTCCTATTGAAGAGCTCAGTGGAAATCTACAAGCACATGAAGCCACTCTTGACAAGAGGGAGGAAGTAGAAAGATAAGAGAAGAAAGAGATGAAGAGAATGAAGAAGGTTGAAATGAAGGCTCAAATTGAAGCTATCATGGAACAAGTCTCTCCATCCTCTCAAGCTAAAGAAGATGCCATGTACTCTAAAGGTAAATTCTACAAAGGCAAGTCCTCCTCCATCCGGTGCTTCATGTGTGGAAAGAAGGGTCACTACAAGGAAGATTTCCCACAAGGCAAAAAGAACCATCTTCACAAGAAGGAGAAATGGCACTCAAGCTCAAGTGGCTCCTCCAACTCAAGCTTAAGTGAAGATTCAAGTGAAGGATCAAGCTCAAGCTCTAGTGATGAAGGAGAATGCCATTTTTCTCTTATTGCATCAACAAGTGAAGACTCAAGTGAGGTAAATCTAAACTCTTTAGATAAAGAATCTTTGATTGCTATTATTCATGATATTTGTGCCTCTCTTAAGTCTTCTAAAAGGAAAAAGAAAAAGCTTGCTAAAATTGTTGATAATTTGCATGTAGAATTAGATGATCTTGAACGTGCTAATTCTTGCTTGCTTGATGATAAAAATGATTGGCTTAGTCAAGTAGATTCTCTTAAACTTGAAAATACTAGTTTGCTTGATAAGATTAGATTTCTAGAAGCTCAACCTCTCATGACTAGTTCTAATGAAGAGCATACTTTAATTGTTGATTCTCTCATGCATGATATTGATGTTCTTAAATCTGAAAACAAGGACAAAGATTTTGTTTCGCAAGAATTAGAAACAGAAAATGCCTCCTTGCTTGCTAAAATCAATGTGCATGAATCTTGTTCTAGTGCTACAAATAGAGAGAATGATGTTGCTGCTCTTCATATTGATAGAGATTCTTATTTAACTAAAGCTCTTTGCTTAGAAAATGATCTTTTGCATGCTAGAGATAATATCAATAATTTGTCTTCTACTATTGCTTCTCTTAAGCATGATAATGACAGTTTGAGATCATCCTTCCAAAGATTCTTAGTTGGTAAAAAGAGTCTTAATGACATCCTACACCATACTACTAAACAAATTGGTAGACATGGTTTGGGGTATGATGGTAGTCAAGGGAACAACAAAGATAAAGGACCTCCAATATTCCATTGAGAATCCTCTAGTTCCAAGACTATGGGCACATGCTACTATTGCAATGAAATTGGTCATTATTCTACTTGTTGTCCTTTTAGGAAAGCACCCAAGAGCAATAGGACTTGGGTTGCTAAACTAACCCCTCCGGACCCAAAAACATGATTGGGGACCATTTCATCTTTCTTCTTGTAGGTACTTGCAAATGGATTGACTTGAGCTATTGCATTGCAAATTGACTTGTCAATCCACATGAAAGAAGAAAGGTGAGATGTGTAGAGGGTGACAACAAGTGGAAAAAGGAATGGTAAGAACAAAGGTAATGTTTTTCTTGCTTATAACCAATCCTAACTTGTTTTGTCAAGTTAGTGTGCACTATACATACAGTTTTTGAGTCAAAAGTGGCATTTTGTGATTCTTTTCACACTCTTGCTCAAAAATTGTTTCTAATGCTTCTATAGTGCACTACTAACTTGCTTAGACATGTTTGGATATGGTTTGTATATTTAGCATGCCTTTGAATATGTTTTTATGAAATATATGTGCTTTTTGACAGTTGCTCTGTCGGTCGAGTTTGCCCTGCTTGAAACTCGACCGATAGGCACCTATGGGTGTTACCAACAGCTGTCATCGGTTGAGTTGTCAATGCACAAAACTCGACCGATAAAACTGTGCACAGAATATAAATTTGGCTTATTTAGTGAGAATTTCCCTCTCAACTAGATTTTCTCAACAAATAGCCTTATTCTTTGGCACTCCTTTGGTGCCTCTATATATGCATATTTCCATGTTCTAAATTTCCTATCTTGCTTACAACTCTATCTCTCTAATTGCTCTAAATCGGTATATCTATATCTTGCAATTACTTGCTTTGAGTTGTCTTGCAGGTTTTGATGATGATCACTTTGGATCTCTTGGTTGTGTCTAAAATTGCTTCCGTTGTGCTCTAACTTGCTACATCTATCTAGGTGTATACCTTGTGTTGATACAACCTTGAGGTTCATAGGGGTAATCATCTTATGGTAAGGATGCATATCTAGTGAGTTATATCCTTTCATGCTTCTAAAATTGCTTATCTCTTTGTTTGGATATATCTCTACATATACTCATAGCTTGCTCTTTAACTTGTGTATCTTTTGGTATCTCTTGCTATGATCTAGATCCTACTAGTAGTCCTAACTTGTGATATCATCTACTAGTAGTTCATATACATGTAGTTCTAACCTTGTTTATATTTGGCATCTTTGCTCATATATATGCTATGCTTGTATCTTGTCTCATACATGTTCAAGATTGTTCTTTGAATTGCATATCTACTATCTTGAGTTGCTTGCATAACATTGTGATGCAGGGTACATAGATCTACATTATATGTAGAAATTTGGAGTATTTTTGGTTTTTAAGCAGGTTTGCTCTAGTTTCAATTTTTGCTGCAAGAGTAGTGTTTTTCATGCAGAAACACCCTTCTAAGAAAGACTCATGCTTTGCAATGAGCTCTAATGGTTTTTGGTCAAATGCCATCATCTTGAGGGTCAAAATTGTGATTTATTGTTTTTCTACAGCACCTTATCTTGTTTTTTGGGTTGTTCAAGTATATGCTTTAACTTGCTTTTCTTTCTATGCTTGGACAAGCCCCTATCTGTGCTCTTCTACTCTCCTTATATATATTTGTGTTATCTCCTTTCTCTTTAACAAGTGATGTTTCTTATTTTCTTCATAACCCCACTTTTTAAAATGACAAAGGTGGAGAAAGGTATGTCTTCTTTTAAAAGAGGAAGAAGGCATGTCTTACATGAAGAAGAGAAATATGTTCATGTAAAGGGGAGAAGGTGTAACATACTGAAATTTAGTTTCATAAACTAGATCCACCTCGTTCTAGGCTCTTTTTGAATGTGGTAGTATCTTATACATTTCCCGCTAAAATTAAAATATATTAGGATGATATAACCAAATAAATTCAATACTAGGATTTGAGGTGAAATTTCACCAATCTAAAACATTACTTTGACACTCTAAAATCAAACTAATTCCAATTGATGAAAAGAAATAAAATTTTATAAAATAATATATAAATCGATTAAGAAAGATATTACACACTTTAAATGATGTATTATCATAAAAATAAGAAACAAAATATTAAATATTTTTAGATGGAGAATCTGACTCTAAAATTGAATTCCTGATGTCTTATTTAGCCTACTTATAAAATTTCACGCCAATCAGACTTCGTTTGCCCTCCGGATTAATTAGAAGGGGAAAGTATCAAAATACCCCCAAGTTTAATTACCCAAAATAATTATTACATTTAATTTCCTTTGATTTTCTCGCCAAGACCTGGTCACCAATACTCGGTCTGGCGGTTTAGTTCCCCGCAACTTGTTCCTCTTCACAACGGACGCCGCCGCTAGAGGAGCCTTCCTCTCTTCCCTTTTTCTCTTCCTCCCTGCCTTTTCTTCCTCGCATCCTCCCCATCTACCCCTCACTCTCCTCACTCCTGTAGGTCCATCGCAGAGCAGAAGCTTGCACCCTGCTATGACTACTGCTGAATCCCGTGACGGCAACACCACGGCAGGAAGAGCCCGGCATCGTAGGCAGTGCTGCCGCCACCTCTTCTCCCTCCTCTTCTCTTTCGTAACCTAGCCGCACATTCTTCTTCTTCTTCAGCTTCCCTCTCACCCGCTACCATACAGCCCCAGTGGCAAGCATATCCTCACTGTCCTCTCTGTTTACAACAACATCTGAGAAGCCTGCCATCACCCATCGACCAACTTGAAGAAACAACACCAACGACGCAATCTGTAACAGATCGTCGCCATTCGCCTTGACAGTGGCCGGCGGAGGCTGTTGGTCGGCCGGCCGCGGCGGCGACGCCCCACCGTCTTCAACGCTGGGTCCACCGCAGCACCCAGCGGGGTTCCAGTCATCACGATCTCCTTCTCGACGCCCTCTTCATCTTCCTCCTCCATCACCATCTGGAACCAACACGGCCTACAGACCATGAACATCCATCACCTCCTCTTCCTTCCCAACCCTCTCTGCCTCCTCCCTCATGCCCTGTCGTGCGCCAAGTCAATAGGAAGTCACATCCACCGAAAACATGACAGTCTGGACACTTGCTACCTCCACGGCGATGAGGTGTTGCCAGCAGCAGTCTCTGACATGATCCATCAACTAATTCCCTCGACCTCCTGCCAACACTGCTCGTATCGACATCTAGATCTGCCGCACACAACTCCTTCCCTCCTCTCATCCTGCACGCCCAGCCACCATGATCGTAGGGCTTTTCCACCACCTACGATGGCTGCTGCAAGGTAGACCTCATGCCCAGTAGGACCACCACCTGACCCAATGGCCACAACGCTTCCTCCTTCCTCTCCATCAGACCTGCTACACCTGCCGATGATGACCTGCAATTAAAGGTCAAGTTCCGACAGCGACCATGGAGGACTTGATGGAGATTCCATGATATTTCAACACACCTCAACCTGAATCCATATTTAGTTTAGTCCAAGGAACACAAGCATATGACATTTATCAAAGATCAATCTCTTCACTCTACTTGGACTGAGACAGGTTAGTACTTTCCTATGTTTACTATTAGATAATCCAATTAAAAAGACTGAGATATCTAAACTAGGTACACTAGAAGATAATATCTAAAGCTTCATTCGGTATACTCAACTATAGTTATATGTATCCTAGTGGTATGCACACACACTTATATATGTGTATTCTCATCGATATAATAAAGGAATAGTAGTGAGGAAAACCCTATAGTTTAATAATAAATCAACAACTTAGTAAGTATATGTATGAATATTCAAAGTACTAGCATCCTCCTTGTGTGAAACCATAATCCCAGATAAATGATTATATATTATGGCAATTACAAATACACATGAATACATAAAGTACATCTATGTAGATTAATTAATATATGCTGAATAAAGTGGTGTACGGAGAAACAATATAATTAAGAAGATTTCTTAATCACAAAAGTATGAATGACATGTTAGTTCAGACTAATAAATAATCTACTTCCTTATAATCATTTGGTACAAACTTCTATTCATGTGCATATTCAATATCTAACTTCTATACTGAGTTATGTTGGATTTATACCCTAGGTGTCCCTATTAGGGTACTTTGGTATTTACAACATATATTGCAATATACACCTTCAATCCTACTGACTAAATGGAACTATGTTATGTTAGATAAAGAATAATAATTGGGGATCTAATCTATCAAAAAAAAGATCATATACATGGATATACAACATTGATAATATATGACCTAATTGGAAACCTAATTGACTATAATGATAAGAAAAATATGGAATAATAAACCTAGATGGAAAACCGAGTCCTAAATACATAAATTGAATGTGTTTTGGCTTCAATACAAATAGTAACAAATAGTATTCTACTTTGTAGCTCATTCATCACCAACCCTTGGAGATAATTGATTGGTGAATTTCACCCCTAGAAATTGGGTAGCCATGAATATCAGGTATGTACATCCTCTATTTTATTTTGGGAATTATTTGACTAAAACCTAATTTCTTTTAATGAGGCATCTCTTGAAATATTGTTTCTCTTGGAAATCTAATATTCATGGACATTTCTAATTCTTGATATAAATCCTTTTACTGTTGTGATTATTACGTTGACATGTTATATGGGTCTTTGGACCCCTCCTGCCTTGTAGCCTTTTGTTTGATATTGACTAAAATGATAGTCTTGCCACTCTATTATAGCATTCTGCGTGTTCGACTAGATTATCTAGAATAGTGGTACTTATGTACAACCATTCTTTTATAGGGCTTGCGTATTCCGCCCAGGGTGTGCGTTTCCACCCTTGTTTACTTTTAGGCCATGATCCTATGGTGTTGTGGCCCTATTTTAGGTATATTTAGTCTACATTGTTATGCATGCAAATGTTTGATGTTTTAATATGAACTTGTGGATGATTGTTATGGCAAGACACACTTTTATCATCATGTTTGTAATCTGAAATTTAATATGCCTCATTTCTTTTGCTTCATTTCTTTTGTTACTTTTCTCTTGAACATACCTAATTGCAATTAGCCCCCTTTTCTTGTGGGAACATCTCTTTTTGTACTTGTAACCCTATATAATGCCCAGAATGTTTTATATATGTACATACTCAGCCTTTGCTGACCTCTTTGTTGTTTCCTATGTTCTGGGTGATGTTCCCTTCCACCCAGGTTTAGGTGCATTGGAAGACATGAGCTTAAGGATAGCTTGGAATGGCTGGGTTACCCTCTGCTACTGGCTTTAGTTGTACTTAGTTCAAGTTTTTGTAAAATCACCTATTATGGTGAGGAACAAATGTATTAATGAATCATGAAGTAACTTTGTAATAGTTTTGTTTCCGCCGCTTTATTATTACATGGCTCTTGTATTATATCATTTGAGTGGATCCCCTTTCGGGTTCCACTCTTTACAGAAGGTAAATGGGAGAAGACATATATGTGTAGAACATATATGAGTAGAAGACATAGTATTCTATAAATGTTATGAAAGCTAATCATGCAGGAGAAATAGCATCAATTGAGGGGGAGTATGAGAACTCCATACGCATCAATTGAGGGGGAGCATATGAACTCAATTCCATTAAAACCCCTAGGTTTCTCTAAAGGTATGACTTTACTAAAATGCTTTCAATACATTTATGGAATGGTTTGTCATCTTCAAAAAGGGGGAGAATGTTGACTCAAGGTCAATTAGATCAATGTTGACTCACGTCTAAATTGACTAAACCCGTGTTTTGATGATGACTGAGCATTCAACATATTGGTGTCTAATGTCTCTACTTGAGTGATTTCAGATTAGGTATAGACACACTCCAAATGCCCTAACTTGCGCATCTCAAATTGGAGAAAAGACAAGTCATAGTCAATACAAGTGCACATTTTTGTAATATGATGTATATCCATTAGAATCATGTTGTAAATCACTTGTAATGATTGTATGACTTGTAATTAAGCTTAGAAAAATATCAGGAGCAGTTAGATCGAATATTAGAGTACTTTAGATGCAACTTTGAAAATTGATTACAGGCACTTTGTCGGTCGAGTTTCCCAGCCTGAAAAATCGACCGATCATCCTTGATCAATTTTCTGCAGATTGCATCGGTCGAGTTGTGTTTACACAGAACTCGACCGATCAAGTAACTGACCATTTTGATTCCTAATGGTCGGTCGAGTTTTGTCAGGACAAACTCGATCGATCATTTGAGTATCGGCCTTTCCGTTTACTTGTTCGATTGAGTTACACTTATAGAAACTCGATCGATTGCACTATACAGAAAAGTGCAGAAAAGTGTTTCTAGCCGTTGTGGAGTTGCAACAAGTGAAAATAGATCCGTTGCAAGCCACAAAATGGCTAGTTTTCAGCCCCAAGTGTTCCCACAGGCTAAGAGGCATCCCCAGCTATAAATAGGACCCCTTGGGCTTCATTCCAAGGTTGAGCATTCATTGCAAACTCTATGTGAGGTTCCTATTCTATAGCTGAGTGCTTCCTACAGCCTCCTCTCTCTCTAAGCTTAATCACTTGCTACATCCATTAGAGTGAGTAGGAAATTTGTAAGAGAGCTAGTCCTACATGTATATCTTGTGAGGCTCTCACTTCCACCACCTCCCCATCTCTCATTTGCAATCATGAAGATGAAGGTTCTCTCTCTTGTCCAAGAGAGGTGAAGAAGAACAAGGGAAGGAGTCCCTTGGTGAAGATCAAGGCTGAAGACTTGGAGCTAGAGTGGGTAAGCCCTTGGAGAAGACAGAAGACTCAAGCTCAAGTGGGTAAGTCCTTGGTGGAAGCTTCTCCAAGTGAAGGTGAAGTCACAAAAGTTGAAGATCCAAGAAGAGTGGGTGATCCCTGCAAGGCTGAAGACTTGTGCAAGAGTGGGTAAGTCCTTGGAGAAGGCCGAAGACTCTTGCAAACTGGGTAAGTCCTTGATAAGGTTGAAGACTCTTTGTATTGGATAGGTAAGTCTTTTGTTTGGTCATGCATTGTATGTCTTATGAATGAATATCACAGTGCAATAGTTTGGAAGTCCTAGAGGTTGACCTCTCTAGGCAAGTGGACTGACACACTTCTAGTTTGAAGTGTGGAACCACTCTAAATAGCTTGTCCAATTGGTGCATGTTCAATCTCTCTCCCCCTTCTTATGTATGTTTTAGTTGCACTCAAATTACCTATTTAGCAACCTTATCTTGTCATATATCTTGAAGGTTTAATGAGTTTTGTTTAAGTGCTTTCAGCTCTATTCATCCCCCCCCTCTAGAGCATCTAATCACCCATCTAGGATCCAACATTTATAACACGACTTTTAAATGTCTAAATGTACTCAAATTTTGCATATGATCTATTCACAAGATGTTTAAGAAGATCAACAGATTAGATTTTTGAAAAAATATGGCATCATGGAAAACTACTTGATTGTATTTTGCTCCGAATACACTCGAGTGTATTCTAGCCTCACTCCATATATATATATATATATATATATATATATATATATATATATATATATATATATATATATATATATATATATATATATATATATATATATTTACTCAATGCACGCACATGTACTGTTGCAATTGCTACCTGTACAGAAGCGAGTGTATTCTAGCCTGACTCCATATATATATATATATATATATATATATAGATTTACTCAATGCCCGCACATGTACTGTTGCAATTGCTACCTGTACAGAAGCGCGGTGGCACTAGTTGTAAATACAACATATCTTAGAATCCTTCTCTCGCTCCGCCGTCCTTAGCCTCTGTGCGCTTCTGATAGATATACAAGAAAGTAGCACTGCCCGCAACCACTGCCGTCCTCGGATCTCATCCCCAACCTTACCAAATGTCAAGGGACATATATTTGTAAAGGGACATAGTCGAAAACTATGGTGTTGTTGGCGGTGACAGGCAACTTCACGCCCTGGACCTTATCAAACCACTCCCCAGCGTTGCAGTCCAGCTCTGCCTTCCTCTGGCACCCTAGCTTGTTTTTTTTTTTTTGGTTAAGCCAGGGGTCGCTCTTATTCATCCCACACCCCTCTTGTGGGCTAAATCATAAAAAAAATACATCTCCTGTTCTAAAACCTCGGGTATCTTCCCCAAATCCCACAAGAAAAGGAAAAGAAAAAAGAACACCACAGAACAAAGACAGCAGAGGATCAATCATCAACCAGAGTATGCTCGAAAATGACGTAGGGGGTCTTTCTCTTCTCTAATCTGATCATCCCGCGAATCTTGTTAGGGAATTAACCAGAGTCCGTAGCCACAAAGATGCTAGAAGATTTTCTTCCCATCCTTCCTATCTCCCTAGGAATGGCATTAACCATCTTGTGCACGCAGCTACCATTGATACTAGCCATCTGCAGCTCATCTCTAAGCTCCTTAAAGTAGGTTCTCGATCTCCAAGGCACCGGAGCATCCTTCCAAAGGATGTTATAGACAGCTCTATCATCCACCTCAATAGAAGAAATATGAATCATCTGATCACCCACCAATTTCAAACCGATGATGCAAGCCTGTATATATGCCAGCTTGAAATCGTCATTCTTGAGCCAAGCACGGAAAATAAGCAAGTGTCAGCATTGTGATTGCAAATAATGCCCGCCACCCATCTGTGCTTATCTCCATGCTCATCCAAATCCCTCCCTATAGTCACGTTGAGCTTCAGATTAAACAGGTTCGGGGTTGTCCACCTAATAAGACGCACCTTCTTCATCTTCAATCTCGGTTCCAAAATTCTAGCGTCGTGCATCCTGGAGAAAAGGCTAGGGTCGTTTGTAACCGGGAACACCTTCTTCTTAATCATCATGTTGATGCTGCTAATCAAGCTGCCCCACTCGTGCTCCACCGGTCTACTAACCCCGTCAAAACGATTCGAGCACCTCACTCTCCAAATGCATAAAGGGATATTAAGAGCAATATAACCAGCTATCCATGAGGAAATATCATCCACCAGGCCTCCTACACACGTCAATGAGAGATTGGACGTCATGAGGACTCACCTTATCAATAATATCTCTGAACTTCTTCCAGAAGAACAACGCCGTTTGTCCAAGGAAAAACAAATGTTGTACGTCTTCCTCATTTGGTTCATCACAGCAGTCACACCGAGAGGCAACTTGAATGCAGCACCTCCTACGAACCACATCATCGGTAGAAATGGCCCCTCTGGCCATCTTCCATACAATAGCACAAGCCCTGGGGGAGTCAAGCTTCCAGATCTTACCCAAGTTAATAGCACCTTCTTGTTGCACATTCATCAGCATCTTCTTGACTGATCTTATGGTGAACCTGCCGCATTCATCAACCTCCCAAATCCTCTTGTCGTCCAAATCAGAAATCCATACATCAGCTTTCTTAATCAGGTCCAGGCCCCTATCATTTACCACTTGGCTAAGCGTGTTCCAATCCCAACCATAACCGGAGTCCCAGAAATCTTTCACGTGGAATGGGTGTCTTTTGTCACTCGCATACCTCGCATGATCAACCATCCTTTCATCACACCACCAATCATCCCAAAAGAGAATATCACCCTGACCTATAGCCCAATTGCATCGCCGATAAATCTTTGGGAAGGTGTCCCAAATCTTCTTCCAGAATGGGGACGGAGTGCAACTCAGCTTCAAATGTCCAGGATAAGATTCCGATCTCCTAGTAGCATGGTTTGAGTATTTCTCCCTAACGAACCTCGCCCAAAGAGAGTCCTTGGTGAGGACTTCCCAGCACGCTTTGGATAAAAAGGCCTCATTAATAACCTACAGTTGTTGCAGCCCCAAACCACCTTTGTCCAACGGTGTGGCCACACGATGCCATCCAAGCCACGCCTTCCTATGACGATCATCTCTTCCAACCCATAAAAAATCCGAGAGTTTCTTCTCAATCCTATGAACAATACCAGCAGGTAACCCAATCGCCGCCGCCGCATGAACTGTGATAGAGGAAAGCACATGCGCAATCAGAAGCCGCCTCCCTGCAAATGAAAGAAGCTTAGCCTTCCATCCCGCCACTTTGGAATTTATCTTGTTGAGGAGGAACTCGTAATCAACAAGCTTATATCTTCCTTTGGATATCGGAACATCCAGATAAAGAAAAGAATCAGATGCATTTTCAACTCCGAAAATCACAACAATCTCAGACGCCTTGTCAAAGTCAGACCCACCTACTACACACACAGATTTGTTGCGGTTAACTCTTTGACCGGTAGCTGCCTCATAAGAACTAAGGGTGCCCAAGACCGCTTGCAGGGATGCTTGATCAGCCTCAAACAGAACAACCATATCATCCGCATACAGGAGCATAAGCGGTGCCATCGCATTCCCTCTCGTTTTGAACCTGGAAATAGCACGCTCATTCGCCAAGTGGTAGAAACGCCTACAAATGATTTCTTCAAAGATGATAAACAGGAATGGTGATAAGGCATTTCCTTGTTTGAGGCCTCTAGCAAAAGGAAAAAAACCTGCCGTGTGTTCTCCAACAGTGATTGTTGCCCAGGAATGCACAAAAAAGCTCAGACAAAGATCAATCACCTCCTGAATGAAACCAAAGGCCTTTAGAATCCTCTGCAGTACCTTCCACTCCACTCTGTCATAAGCTTTCGACATGTCAATCTTGATCATCACGTTGGGGGCCAGTTGTCCTTGGTTAATATCATGCATGATCTCCTTCGCAAGACGGATATGGTGTGTAATGTCATTGCCTTTCAGGAAAGCACCTTGAGATTTAGATATGAAAGTCGGCATCAAGGGCGTCAACCTGTTATTCAGAATTCTAGCCAGAATACGTAGAGCCAAGTTCTCAATCGAAATTGGTCTAAAATCAGACGAGAGGTGCTTTGGGTTCTCCTTCTTCGGAATCAAAAGGATGCGGCTGCAGAATAGAGCTCTATGACACGTTTGTCCTCTAAAAAACGTGCTCGCCATATCGAGAAAATCCGCGCAGATAGTAGGCCAAGCTGCTCTATAGAAATGAAGGGTGAAACCATCAGGACCCGGGGCCGACGAATGGTCCATCTCCTTGATCGTCTTAGCTACTGCCTCTTCCAGTGGGACAGCAGAAAGACTGCAATTATCATCAATGGAGCAAACCTCCGGAATATGCTCCAACAGCCTATCAAGTTCCGAGTCATCAGTATGCACCTCCTCCATAAACATCTTCTCCATATGCGCCGCCACCTCCAGCGCCATCATCTCAGGGTCCAACACCACCGATCCATCAGTAAGAACAAGAGAGCTGATTCTTCTATGTCTCCGCCTGGATTTCACCACCGCATGATAAAAGGGTGTGTTCCTCTCCCCCTCATGTAGCCAATCAATTCTAGCCTTCTCTTTCCACGTAGCTTCCTCCAAATCAAGCAGCTGTTGAAGCTCCATCTCGGCGGTACGCAGATTCGTTTCATTCATCATGATTGGGTTCTCGTCAAAGGCCTTCTGGGTAGTAAACACGACGTCCTCCAAGTCTTTAATCTTCTGACTTGTGTCCCCAAACACCTCTCTACTCCAAGATCTTAGAGCAACTCGAACCTTTTTCAGCTTGCAATAGAACACATAGGACGGATGTCCCACCACCGGCTCACTCCAAACCTGCTCAATGATTCTCAAGCAATCCTCATTAAGTAACCATCTGGACTGGAAAGAGAAAAAGCTCTTCCTTCGACCATCAACAATTCTATCACTCGGGATCATAATAATCGGACAATGATCAGAAACCCTCGACCTCATGATACGCCGCCCTTCACAGGCTAGAACCCCACAAGGCATCCGCAAGGGCTGGGTTTCTCATTCTCGCAGAGGCTATTGGGGCCGCAGTGGTTGAAGAAGTCATAGGTGTCATGCGGCCTCATTCAGACAAGAGACCATTTCTGACTGTTTTCATCCCAGAGGTACCGATCAACGACCCCAGGTGATTTCAGATGTAGCCGTGTGGGGATGGCAATGTCGAACATGTAGCTTTCCTCATCCTCATTCCAGACATACGTGAAATTGAACATGTCAATGGCGCTTTCCAACCTGGGGTTTCTGAAGAACTGGATGCCGTTCCACCGCCCTGAGCGGCAGATGGTATCTCCAGTTGCTTGGGACCAGAGATATATCTGATGGTGTGTACCTGAATCCATCATATACATGTGGTCACCTGACGCAGGATCATTTTCACTCTTCCATGAGGTGTGATAACGGTAACGGTTGAAGCCAGTCTTCAAGTCCAACCTGATTTTCATATGCGGAAGCATCATATCCGTCGAGTAATAAAAGCTCTGCCAGATGACCACCGTATTAGTGGAAGTGCTCCGGCCTCTTACGACGAGGTTTCCCCTATCCAGGAGCTCGGCGATGACATTGGACATGGGCGACACAGAGTTGTTCACGCTGGCTGTGGACTAGACCAGTTGTGGACCTTGGTAGGTGACAAGCCTTCCGTCAGACGTGACGTTCAGGGCCCCCGATGAATCTACGTCGGGTTCCTCCCAATTTGCTACCCAGATAATGGTGGTGTTGTCGATGGAGTACCATATCCCTAGGTACCTATTGCGGGAGCTCCCAGTGCTGAAGAAGCCCAGCATGAAGTTGTCATCAGGGGATACCAGGACCGCCTGCCCATCTCAAAATGCACTGTCTTGGGTAGTGGTACTAGTGCTGACCGCACTGGAGATAGGGGAGATCGTCAATAGGGTAATAAGTAGTGACCGAAGTATTAATGGTTTTGAACCCACTTGGTGCCTAGGGGTTAATCAAGATCATCTCTACCAATATCGTTCCCTGAACAAGTACATAACTCTTTGGGTCGTGGACATGTAAATAAGTAGCCTGAAGGAACAAAAAAACATAAAAATGAACACAATTATAAATTTGAACCGACAATTAAACGTAACTATATAGTATACAAAGAAACTACATGGTCTATAAAGTAACTATTTGACACAAAAAATAATATTATATTGTCAAAAGTATTGTACAAAAATAATAAAACCATACATTTACTTTCAATTGAAAGTAACTATGTGGTATACAAAATAACTATGTGGTCCATAAAGTAATTACTCGACAGAAAAAGTAATATTATGTCATCAAAAGTATTATATCAAAATATTACACAATACTTTTTGAATCGAATGGTTACTTTGTACATCACATAGTTTCTTTTTGGTGAATAGTTGTTGTTCTTTTTTGTAGTTGTAGTCATTTTTAATTCACATATTTTTTTGATGATGGCTACTTATTTGTAACTGAATAGTTACTTATCCTGAGCTAACGTCATTTGCTGGAATTGCATCTCTACATCCTTGAAGTGGGGTAGACATCGTGCCTTTTTTCCATCACCACAACCCTTTTAATTTTCTCCAAAAGCTCATCGATAACAAGCATTGTCAGATTTTTTTTGTTGATTATTCTAGAGGAGGAAACTAACACATCATTGTAAGCCTTACATATTTATTAGAACTGTTGCTTTCAGTACGTCATTGTAAACCTTACATATTTATTAGAATTGTTGCATTCAGAAATATTTTGACAACCATGCAAGAACAATCTCCAAAAGTTTTCTTGACCAATGATTAAATGGATTGATTTGAACAACTACAGAAAATGTTATGTTACTTTCAGTATTGGATAGTTACTTTTTGTGTCCTTGTGTTACATTCAGTATTGGATAGTTACTTTTTATACCATATAGTTACTTTTTGTGTCATTGTGTTACTTTCAGTATTGGATAGTTACTTTTTATATAGTTGAAAAATATTAGAGGGGGGTGAATAGGGTTTTATGTCAATTTTAAAAATTATTTAAGCAAACAATCACAAAAATATTAGAGAAGGAGGCAACATGTTTAGAGTGGTTTCACCCTTAGCAAATACTAAGGGAGTCAGTCCACTACCCGGTTGTTCCCAATCGGGATTTTGAAAGCAATTGTATTTTATTACCTTGTAAGGATGTTACATAAGATACAACTACCTTCACAACCCTTAGGATAGCCTTCACCTAGAAATAGTCCCATCAACCTTGAAGCAGCCTTCCTCGAAATAACTCCAAGCTCCTCCTTGAAGTAGCCTTCCTCTTGAAATAGCTTCCCGTTGAGACAGCCTTCTTGAAGTAATCCTAAGTCCACCAATCTACCTTCACCACCTGAAGAAGCTCCAACAACCTCCTTTCCGTAGCCTCCAACCTAGGAGTAGCAAAGGAGACCAAAATACAATAGAAGGAACAAGATTGGAAGAAATAAACAATGTTACTAATGAGTACAACGCTTTGATCTTATATCAAGCGTATTGATCTCCTATCCACTATAGATGAACGTGGTAGTGTGGTGTCTAGGAGATACTAGGCTATAGGACACTAATGTAGAACTCAAGGAAAATATATTGCAAGTGTAGCTCAGCTTGTTGCTCACAAAGAATGAATTGCAAGTGTAATTGTATGCACAAGTGATGCTTTGGGTGTCCAAAGGCATGTCCTATTTATAGGAATGGCCTACTAGTACTTAGAGACATTCTAGACACTTTCTAGGGTGTTCTTAGTACTCAACTAGCCGTTAGGTGTCCACTAATTACATTGCAACGGCTAGTTGTTTAATGTTGAAAAGTGCAGTTTGAAACCTTTCTCGATCGAGAAGTTTGTCGACTGAGAGTCTCTCGGTCGAGGAATTTGTCGACCGAGGGAAGGTCTGGAATGAGTGTATTGTAACGTTCATTTCTAACTACCAACCACTTTTTAACTCAGTCTAACGTCTATAGAATTTGCTAGAAGGACTATTCTCGATCGAGAATATTATCGATCGAGAGTGTCTCGGTTGAGGAATTTGTCGATCGGGAATGTCCCTATTCCAAAATGTTGAGCCATATACTAAGTGTGTGTATCAATGTGTAATTGTTCTCATATCTTAAGGGAGGATCTTTCTAAGTGTTGTGAGTGGATAGGGAAGATCTAACGCTTGATTTACATGATGTCTAAATACTTGTACATTATATATTTATACAAGTTTTTACATTGAGTACAATCATGAAAATAATGTAATTTAAGCATATTGGTCTTCCAATTTGTATTGCACTTCAACTATCCACGTGCTTATTTGTTTATCCCTAAAACACTCAAATAACAAGTTAGATCCACAAGAATAAAATGTTTGTCATCATCAAAACAAAGGGTTTAATAATGTCCAATTTAGCCAACAACAGTGAACCATGTTCGCGACTGGCAATTGTCCCTAAACAAGATCATATACATGGGTACACATAATCATCTTTATGGAATTAAAGATGGCTGCTCATCACAAGACCAAGTTTATTACTCTTATTTCTTTCTGGTTGATTATAATAGTAACCATTGCTAATGTAATCACAACTTTATACGTGTAGTTGATAGCTTCCTAAAGCAATATTTGGACAGGATTAGGATGGGACACTTCTAAGATTTATGTGTCAAGAGGCATATGAAAAATAAAAAATTGTGGTTGTAATGGATCATGAAAAAATAATTGAATTTTCTATCTATTTTTCTTGGTCAAGGCTCATCCCACAGCCATGGCAGCTAATAGTCCAAACGTGATTATGAATGCAAATTTTTGGTATTAAGACTGATAAACTTTATTGAGATAAGGATCACGATATACATTTCTATCAATTGTGTATTTAAACCAAATCTATTAGGCATTTCCTCGAGCATATCCAAAGCACGCTCAATGAGTCCCGTCCTAGTATGTATTCTAAAGATTATCAAGTGATCAAGCTCTGATTGTAAAATTTAAAAACTACTTTGTCGGTTGTCGAGCGCTCTGGAGGCCAGCCCCATGAGTTGCGCCTGCTGATGGGGTAAGATGTGGACTGCCAGCCTGCTAATTTGCTTCTGGCACTTGTGATCGGCCTAAGCAGCTACGTCGTGTTGCTTGATGTGCACCACTATATAAGACGCAACACCGCCTCCCTCTCAATTTGTAGTCTTAACGGATTAGAGAGTAAGTATACTATCCATAATACTCTAGTTGGAATCGTCCGATCCACAGAGAGATCGATCGCCGACGTCAGCCGATTAGCCGCGGCGGCAATCAGTGCTGCTCCCCGGTCATCAATTGACACTAGTCAATCGTGACATATAGGATACTCACTAGCTAGCTATCCATCTCCGCAAGAATGTCGATCACTAGGATGGCCATCGGAGGCCCGGATGCAATGAAGGTAGAAGTGGCCGATTTCTTCTCCATGCTCATCTTTGTCTTCGCCGGTTAATGATCTGAAATGGCATACAGTAAGTTCACGCGTGACTGCGCAGCGACGCTGGCGGGCCTAGTGGCTGCCTCGATGTCCCACGTATTTGCCCTCTTCGTGGCCATCTCCGTCGGGGCCAACATCTCGGGAGGTCACGTCCGGCCATCACGTTCGCAACATGAGTATTAAGTCTATAATTACAATTTTGTGACACCGCAGCGTCAAGTACGGGTAGCCTTCTTACAATACACGCGCGGACATAAATACTACTAGTACTACTATAAAAAGATAAGAGTTTGTTTATGTATTTACGCTGATGGAATTTATATTTTAAAAAAAATCTAACCAATCACAAGGCGAAAATTTAAAAAAAATGCTAATTGGGCATCTGTAGTATTTCAAAAATGTTGCATTGTGATTGTCGAAAAGGATTTGTGAGTAAAGAAAATAGTAGACTTGTAATTAGTGGGAAAGAGACACACACACATATATATACTAGTAAACACACGTACACATACATGTAAAACATTTTTTATTTTTTATTTTGATTAAATGTATTTACAAATTATTTTTTTTTTAATTTGTAAATTGAGACTAAATGTAGACGATGAATTTATTTAGAATATTTTGGTGATATAAACCCCTAAAGCTATATTGAAGTATGTGTTGTGAAAGAAATACTCAAATGAATCTTTTGTATCATATTTAATCATCTACAAAATACTAAACAGACACGTGGACATACACATATCACACTAAATTTTACAAACTCAAATTAGATGATTTTAATACATGTATCTTTCATAAAATAAAATTTAATATAGTTACATTTTGAATCTATTTAGACACTTATTTTTTGTTTCGAAACAAAATTGCACCAAATATAAAAGTGCGAACAAGAAAATGACAATGTAATTGTATCCTTTTTGAAATCTTTGTGATATAGTGTGTACTAAAAAGAATCAGATAATAATCATAATATACTATTCAATGGCAGATATAGTTGTTTTATATGATCAAACTATCATTGTGTATAAAAAAAATAATGTAAGTTGATGTTTTCACATAAATTTATAAGAAATGGAAAGTTATGATGAAATATGTGAATATTAAGAGAATGAAAAAGCTAGGTATTAAATAATTCTATGTGGTTTGTTTTTATGTATTTATACTATATTTGGTACATGATGAATGAAGAAAGGAAAGGGGGGATCGAAGGGTTCATGGGAGGGAAGGGAGAGAGGGAGGAAAGACACACTTATTTTGAATTTTTTATTAACATGGACAAGGGACAAGAGGATCTTATAAAAACAATGTAAATATAAAAATACGTCACCTTTTAGATATATATAAGTAAAAGAAAAATGAAAATAAATCTAACTACCATATTTTATATATGTTTCTAAAAAAATTCAATTTTCATCCTTGAAATTTAATTATTTCAAATTTCTAAGATTCCTATCCAATTTCTTTTAAATGTTTTTCCTTCCATTTTGTTGCGAGATTTTATTTTACTTTTTTATGTTCTAAATATGTCCACTAACTTTTGACTAGCCGGAGATGCAGTCGAGTGTGTGAAGTCATAGATCATAATAACAAAGCTGCTATGAGAAACATCACCACCATTATAATCTTTTCAAGAGAAGTAGGAAATTGTTGGTACATGCAACATGTGTGTGTTGGGGTATACAACAGTTTTAACCATATCTAATATATTTGTTATTTCTTCTTTCATCCTTCAAGACATTTCTAGATAGTAGTGAACACACACATGCACATGCACATATCATGTTGAATTTAATAAATTTAAATTAGATGATTTTAGTACATATTTTCCTTTCAAATAAACTAAAGATAGATAATTGTAATATCTATTTCAATATAGTTATGGATTTACTTAAAACAAAATGTACAGAAGTTATAGAAGGGTGAAAAATATTAAATGTCTATTACATTGTTTAGTAAAATCTTTGCGAGACAACATGAAGATTATTTAAGAGAAAATATTAGTTTGATACTTAGTTCAAATGAGAGTTCTTGTATACCTTCATGTTATAATTTTATAAAAAATGAAAATGACATTTCCCCAGGAAATTTCAATACGAAAAATCAGGAGATGATGAAATATATATATATATATATATATATATATATATATATGAAGACAACTTGAGTTTGTAGTGCTCCATTCTAAAAGAATCATATATGATTTATTCCATTTGTCTTCAAGAATAAATAATAGATCTTCTATGGTTTCAGTTTTATAGAGGAGAGGTCGAAAAGAATGTTTGATTTGTTGGTTCCACAACAAATCGATTGAATTTTCTACTATTAGTTGACATTAATCCATTTGATAAACTATCAATTATTATGTGTGAGCATGATGAAATATATAGTAAATCCACAATTAGTAAATTGTGATAATCAAAAGAAAATCTCCATTAGGAGCTGACCATTGTTAGTCTAGGAGATAGGTTGGTCGGTGAGTTAGAATGAGTAGCGGAGTATTAGATGGGAGAGATGGAGGAAAATATATTTTTATCACGGTTGTTGGCACCCACACTTTGAGTAATGAGGGGTGCGGTTTCCATATGTTTTTAGAATATGGTCTTGTGAGTTTTCCATGTCCAATAAGTTGTTCTATTATAGAAATTCATATTTTTTTGTAGATTTTTATACAAATCCTTAGATATTTTGGAAGAATTAGAAGTACTAACCATTCATGTAAACTTTTGAGTAAAATAATTTTAAAGATAAATAAAGAATTAAATGTTGTTCTTATTTAAACATTCCACAAAGATTTAATTGATAAATTCTTTACCCAATTTTTATTATTAACTATCTAGTATAAATCATTGTCCCTTCCCTCGTTAGTTAACTTAAATTAAAAAAATGAACTATCTAGAACAAAACATATTTATATATTGATACTAACAAGTATAATATTGCATTACATGTGTATAGAAAAAAAATATGTGGAAGATAAATCATGTTATATTATTTATTTAGCTTTGAGTCATGATCATCTTCCTACTTTGCCTATCATATATAAAATTCTCATTACCATTTTTCTTGCTCCTACCAAACCTAATATATGTTGGATATGAATAATCTGCATTAGTAATATTTCTTCCATTGTTGTATTAAATAATGTTGTAGTTCTGGCTTATTTGCTATAAATTATTTTATTCAACATTTTTGTAGTATAGGCCTAAGTATCAGAACTATATTTGTATATTATTTATAAACTTTAACATAAATTTTGTATTTAGTTAATGAAGAATTCTTCATAATGATATAGTGCACATTATTTAATAAGTAATAGTTTCATCAAAGTATTGCATTTGATAGTGTACCATGTAGTAGTTGTGACGGCCGTCTCACGAAAACAGGATTAACTAATGCGGAAGTGAATTATTTGCACCGGATTACTAAAAATCACTGAAAATTAAAACTTTTTGCAAGAAGATCCTCACATAGGAAATCTTTTCCAACAAGAACCATTGCATAACATTTACATTCTGGTTCAAACGTACATAACTTGTACCATCTCTTTTCAGAAATTACATTATCAACTATCTTATAAACATTATATACAGACAGTATACGAATCTCGACGCATCAAGCCAAAACCTCAGATTGATTCATAAAACACTGACTAAAAACTCTGAGGACCTGAGAGAACAAAGACGACACATAGGACTTTCTAACTATATAACTTGACAGGCAGTATCTCCACCTGAAATATTACTGTTGTCCTTGTTGTCACTGCTGTTGTCTATTCCCTGTAATGAGGTTCTGCTTCTTTGTCCGCATCCACCTAAAACGTTGGATCCCACGGGGGTGAGACAATTGTAAATTGCCCCAGCGGGAGATATAACTCTCCGCCAAAACATTGTTATAGCAGTTTAATAAAATAAACTGAGCATAAGGATTTATATATTTAATCAACAGCAGGTAAGTCACTTGTATGAACAAAGTGAAGAAAACTCCTTTTTCAAGGATAACGTTGCATCTACTCATGGTAGACTCATAGTTCATCCATCTACTTGTAATGAATACAACAGATATGAATAACATCAAAGAACTACAGATATATAATAGAAATGTAACATCAGCCAATGAATTTCCGTATTCAATCCTTAAGCAAACATGTTATACGGCTGATTTCATTTTACAAACACACTTATGCTCTGAGGAGATGAGATATACCGCTCATGCTCCAGCCGACCACTCCGAAGTCAAAATCGGTACCATACAAGGTCAATGGAAGAGCCGGATTCCCATGACCTCCTACATCTCGGTCAGTGTGAGATCACATGCATGACATCTTGTGTCTCTGCTAAATATAGCTTTCCAGAGTATACTGGCAACTTTTCTATCAGAGTTACAGTGGCGTGTTGCACTCTCTTCGCGATCGTGAGATTTCGTGTTTATCTCCACCGATCCGGCATTAATATTATTGTGAGATGTGTACGACATCTATCCCAATCATCGGGAGATTCATGATACATCCATCCCGGTACATATAATGAAGGATTGAGAGATTTAATGTTTATCTCACATCAATTCCTCCATTAGGGCGTAAGGATATTCACGCCCATTACCCCCACATACTCAAAAGTATGCTCTCCAGGAGTTCCCTTAGGAAAACCTATTTCACCATCATTTAACTTCTGACAATGATGGATCTATGGCTAGGGCTCTACATGATATCATTATACTTGATTATTTAAGTACATTATGGCATTCTTTTTGCATCAGTCAAGTTCTCAAACATAACTTATAACAACAATGCTATAAAGAGACATGTACTACTTTCATCAGATATTTATCAGTCTTTCAAAGACCTTGGGAACTCAGTCCCTCATTTCAAAATTGGGAATTCTCATCCCTTCACATTCTCATCACCATAATCATATGGTTCTGGGTATTCAAACCCTTAACTCATCATTGAGCATCATTACCATTTATTAGGTAACTATCACCTTCAGGTCATCTGACCAAGGCATCCATGATACTTGTTACACAAGCATCACACCTGGCTCACAAGGCCATGGAATATCTTGTCACCTCTTTCTAGGTAATAGCTTACTCATGTGACTCATAAAAGTCCATGCATATTGCTTCTTTTACTAAGCAACAACAACATTAAGGCACATAATGCCAATCAACATTTATTATATAAATGTCACAGCTCAAACTAGCTATATACATCATCTCATAATATATGTATGGTTATTAGGCATGATAACAGTCATACAAGATATTCATCACATCATGTGACACAATAGTAACACCATTATTCCTTTACCAGGAATTAGGGTTTACTATCAAACATGGCTTATCATTCCCTTTACCCAAGTCAGGGTTAGGGTTCCCCTTTTCTCATTCATTAGGGTTTCATGATTATATAATCTATCCAACCCTTAATTCATTAATCCATACCTCTAGGGCATTCAAAGGTATCATATTTGATTATTCAAGAACATTACTTTCATCATATAACATTAATGATCATCAATTCAAGGTATGAGTTAATTTCTCATCCTCATCATGGTATGATTATATCATACACATCATTTGGGCTTAACCCCATTCTCAAGGCGCATTAATTAACACTCTTCAAGTGCAACAACTCATTACATTTCATTGTAGTAGTTGCATAACGCACTTCATATGTTTATTACCCAATTATATTGGATTTGGAGTACATCAAGGTATATAAACCTTGAAGTGGTGAATGTGATAACTATCATATTTTGATGTATCACCTTCTCATCACTTCTGACTCTCCTGAATTAGCCATCTTACCTTGTATTAAGGTATTTCCCTTCTTAATACATTCCATCATTAATCACTCACCTATAGCATATAATGCATAGGCCACACATTAGAATTGTCCAACTATCTTTAATGATATGGACTTGTATAATGATAAGAAATTGTTTACAATAAGGTTGCTTATAATCAACCACATGAAATGTTTCACCTTTATAAGGCCATTCCTTCTATCTCATCATTAGGATTTCTTTTTACCCTTGCTTAAGATTAGAAATATGATTCATTGTCATATTGTCCAAGATTAGGACTTTATGTATTATGACTCCTCATTAGAGTCTCACATACCTTCACCCTTCTTAGGGCCTCTCATCACAACATAACATTAGTACATCATGTGGTGTTAATACTTAGTTAGGGTTTCTCATGGAATCACCCTCAACTAGGGTTTCTCATGGAATCACCCTCTACTAGGGTTTCCACCGTAGTTTCCCACAATTTCAGTCTACTATTCATCTCCATTAGGATTTCATTCAATTATCCATAATTGGAGATTCACTATTCATCCCAATTAGGGATTTACATCTCATTTCCCTAAATTAGAGTTTCACTTATCATTACCCTAGATTAGGGCTACATCCTTACCTTGGATTAGGATTTCATTTAGAATTGCCCTCAATTAGGGTTAGAGTTCATTAGCCCTGTCAATTAGGGTTTATGTTCATGATTAGGGTTTCATGATCTCTCTACTTGAGGATCATACCCTTAATCACCACATGAATCATATTTATGTATGAATTCATGCTAACATCTACCAAACTTGATTAGGTCATATCAACCCTTCAATCAAGTACATACAACTATGATTAACATAGTGTACCAAGTCATTGATCCTATAAGCAGTTAGGGTTCATCCCCTAATTGGCACTAATCACTTAGGTACTATTAGGGTTTCAACCTTTGTACCTTCATTGATTATCATTACTAATCATCATTGGATCAATGCGTCATTCATCATCTCTATTCTCAAGAGATTCAATCACCTTGGACCTCCATTACATAAGGTATCCAATTGAATTGATCAATTGAGTCCTCAAATACAACAAGTGTCTAAGTGGATTAACCAATTGAGTGCTCAATCAACTTTGACTACTTGAGCCCCAAACGGTCTTGGTCTTTCAAGGTTCAAACGGTTTGAAACCGTTTGATAAAGGTGGTGCTTGAGACCGTTTGCCCAAGCAAGTAGGTGAAGACCGTTTGCCCAAGTTTGACTTTGAAACCGCATGGGCACAAACGGTTTGGGATCGTTTGGTCCCAAACGGTCTTGAGACCGTTTGGTCCAAACCTCCTCAAAACTGTATGGACCAAAGATGGTCTCAACTACACCAATCGGTTTAGGGTTCTCAATATTGATTCCTTCAATCATTGAATTCATGGAACCAATCATCAATTAGACCTATCCTCATTCTTCAATTGAGTTAAATAGGTCAACCTTCAACTGATTTGACCCTCAATTAGTCCTCAATTAGGGTTTGAATCAATTGAATTAGGGTTTGGAATCGATGATCCTTCAACTCTAATCAATGCAAGATTCGTTACTTTGAAACCATTGAACCATCATCCAAATTGAACATGACCTGACCCCAAACGGTCTTGAGGTCATTTGGATGACCACCAAACGGTCTTGAGACCATTTTCCCATCACATCATTAAAATCCAAGTCAACCAATTAGAGTTTGGATCATTGGATTGATCACCAAATCAACAATTAATTACACTTTAACTTAGTATCATTGGATCATCAATTGCTTAACCATACTCACCCCTAGACCTCCAAACGGTCTTGGGTGACCTTCAAACGGTCTTGAGACCATTTGGATGAGCTCCAAACGGTCTTGAGACCGTTTGGCTCATCCAACCCTTGGATTCTAGTGAAATTTCATCAAGGTTTGGTCTATTGAGTCGATCAACAAATCAACAATTGATTGCTTTGTAATTTGTTAACTTTGGACCTTCAAATAGGCAACCATACTTAACCCTAGACCTCCAAACGGTCTTGGGTGATCCCCAAACGGTCTTGAAACCGTTTGGGTAATCCCAAAATGGTTTTGAAACCGTTTGGGCTAATCAACCCAAAATCTCAAATCAACTCATTGGAATTTCAGCACTAATTTCAATTAGGGTTTGCCCAATTGATTAGCCTTCAACTCATGATTCCTTTGGAACTAATCCATAAAATTTGGTGAGTTATTAACCAACATCATTAGGAACAGGAATCTCAAACGGTCAACCCTTGGTCAACCCTCTCAAACGGTTTTGAAACCGTTTGCCCGAAAAGGCAAATTAATCAAGTTGAAAAATCAGCACTTAATCCAATTAGGCTTTGCCTAATTGATTATCCTTCAACTCATGATTCCTTTGGAACTAATCCATAAAATTTGGTGAGTTATTAACCAACATCATTAGGAACAGGAATCTCAAACGGTCAACCCTTGGTCAACCCTCTCAAATGGTTTTGAAACCGTTTGCCCAAAAAGTTAAATTAATCAAGTTGAAAAATCAGCACTTAATCCAATTAGGTTTGCCTAATTGATTAGCCTTCAACTCACGATTCCTTGGGAGTTAACCCATCAAATTTGGTGAGTCATTAACCAACATAATTAGGAATAGTAATGTCAAACGGTCAACCCTTGGTCAACTCACTCAAATGGTTTTGAAACCATTTGCTCCAAACGGTTTCAAACTGTTTGCTCTCAAACGGTTTGGTGAAACCGCATGAGCAATTACCTCAAAACCGTATGAACCATGATTTCTTTGGAAAAAGTATCGAAGATGATGTCATCATCATCTAACTTTGTCCCTGAAATTCTAACAACTTCTGATTTCATGAAATAACCATTTTCAACCAGCAATTAAACAAGATAATGAAGGAATCATTGAAATTGCAAGATTAATGGTTGAATAACAATGAAAAAGGGTTCAAGTTATAAAACCTGTCTCCAATTGAGCTCCAAAGCTCGATGTCCACGGAAACAATGATGGATGCAACTCATTTCACCATTCCAAGGCTCGTACCCAAGGTTTGAGTAAAAAAGAATGGTTAGGATTGAAGAGGAGATCGAACAAGGAAGAAATATGTAATTTATTTTCGATTTCCACCATGGAATCAAGGTAAAATGGATCAAGAACCTTACCAATAGGTTGGGGGTTGTCCTCCTGATCTTCCCAATCTCCCTTGGTCATTTCCCAAGCAAGGAGAAGAAGTGGGGTCGAAAAAGCCTTCCATTTGGTTTGTAAAGGGTCTTTTTATAAGAAATTCAAGGAGAGAGAATGTACTTTACAAAAATCCAATTAATCCCAAAAATGTGGCTGCCTCTTCCCCCTTATCTTCCTTAGGGATGAGGCTATCTTCTTTTCCTCTTATCCCTCTCAATTATCCATGATTTAAAGAAAAGCAAATCAAGCACCTTAAATCATATTATATTAATATCCATATATGAGTGGATATTTCTTTTTCTTATAAAGTTGTGTGTGAATTATCCACTCCCTGGGATATTTTCGTGGTCCTTGCAAGGATCAAGGACGTCACACACACATCTGAATTCAACCATTTTGGTTTTGGTTGAAGGCCATTTAATGAATACATTTATTTTTGCCCTAAATCAAATTGGGGTTTCAATTAGGATTAAATCTTGATTATGTTAATATCAAAATTCTCTCTCCTCCAACTTAATTCAAATGAGGCGCCCCTCTCATTTTCTTTACTCTACTTGATGACAAGAAACATTAGGGACCTTATTGAAATGGCAATTTACATATTGAACCCTAGGTTTTGGGTAAATTGCACTTTACACCAAAACTAGATTTTAATACACAAACCTTGCTTTATCAGCTCTTTCTTGGTACTCAGGCTACCATAAGCCATACCTTTGCATCATCTTCATTCTCATGATGCTTCAACACATGAGGAACATATTATCATGCACAATTTGCACTTAAACCACTCAACTTGGGTAATTTGCACTTTAGTCCAAAATAAACAAAACATTGATTTCAACAATGTTCAAAAAGGACTAGAATTGCAACATAGGTTCCTCTTGACGCCTAATTACTTTTCACAAGATGCGATTTAGCATTTAATCACCTTTCTTAATCAAAACACCTAGGATTAGAGTATAACCCAGGTCAGGGGTGTTACAGTAGTACTATAAAAACCAGAATTGGCAAAGAGGGTTTAAAACTTGTGAATATAAATAAATAAATAATATGTTCTATTTCCATTGTATGTACAAACACATATCTTGCTATATGAGGTATCATTAGGTATCAACTTATCTATGTGAAAGGAGAATTTTTCCCAATGAAAGGTGGATTTTTTTACATTTTATAATCAATAATAAAAAATTGGGATGAAATGAATGGTTAATTTCCAAAAATGTCTTATATTTTTTAAATTCACATGTTCATAACTCAGTTAGTCAAAGTTAAGAGAAGGAAACCCTCATTCAGGTTTAAGAGCATTCAAGAGAAAAATATTTACAGTAAGAGAAGGAAAACTACATTCACCACCAAATATTGAAGGAAAAAGGTTACAATACATTTTACATACAAAAATTAGTAAAACTACATTTATAAAAGAAGGTTAAACAACATGAAACATAAATTACAACTAAAAATATATAAATGCCTAGAGTCACAGTTGATTAGCAAATCAAGAAAGACATGCCAAAATATAAAATCAAGTTCATTTGAAGTTAACTACGTTCATTTATCTAGAATCAAAATCAAAACCACACATCCATATGGCCTAGTAAGGATATATCTCTCCAACTACACATGTCGTCATGCATAAACCAGACCCTTCACACTACCTCTCCTCAAAGAGACATTCCTCTCACTGGACTTCCTATTTGACATGTTGTCTTTTGTGTTGCAAAACATTAAAAAAAGTATATGAAAATATAATAAAAAAATTGTGTTGTCAATACTTGAGCATATATATACAAATTCTTACTTTTTACAACTACAAACCAACCAACCATCCATCGATGAGGTACTTTCTCGTATGGCTTTAAGTACATTCTCCTCCAAGAAGCATTACTATAAACTGGCGTACAATCTTTTACTATAGAGATACAATCATACAAACATGAATATATATATATAATCACCGTGAATAAACAAAAAGGAGAAATATGGAGATGAAATGAGAAGAAGGAATTTTTTTCATAATAGGCCTGAGTAGAAGAACGAAATGTGGTTGGATATGTGATAAGAACAAGGAGAAGCTGATAGGAGTGAGAAACTTCATGCATTTATATCACAAATGAGACATTTATTATGCAATAATGTGGAGTGCGGAAAGGAAAGGATAATGAGAGAATTAATAGTTGGAGACGGGAAGGGAATGATCTAGAGAGTGAGTAATTCAGAACGGAACCATCAATAGTGGATAGAGATTTTGGTATGGTTGAAACAAAATTGTGGGTGTCCGATTTTGTTGGAAATAGAGAAGGCGTTAACGGATTGTCTTTGATAGTGGAAATTCAAAAAAAGGGAAGAGGGGAAGAGAAAATGAAGGATGAGAAGTTGTCATATTTAGCTACTGGAAAGAGTGTGGTTCGATGTAGATCACCATGAAGAGAGAAAAATACATTAAAAAGAAAACTGTGAAAAGAGAACAAAAAGGCAAGTGTGGTTATTGTCAGGCCTTGATAACTGCCGTAGAGAAAGATGGTGGACATAATAATAGCACGACAATTACAGTTGGTATAAATAACAAGTATTGCTGAGTTATTAAAGAAAAGGTGATGCAGTCATGAACGGAGAAAGACAACCTAGGACAAAGAAAGGAACAAATGGGGGAGTTAATTTTGAAAGTGTAACGAGGATTATTCGTTTCAATATTTGATTGACGATGTCAATCAGTGACGGGGAGTGAGAATACGTGAGAGGAGGGTGGGGTTGAATCATACGTTTGGGAGTGTGGTTTATTGGAGGATGATAGGACAGAGAAATTTAGAAAGAAAATGAATGAAAAGGGACATCTGTAGAACACAAAACCAACAATGATTAGCAAGTCATTAATATCATCCAATGAAGTATGACCCCGTTATTTTAAAGTTAGTAAAGAACACAAGAAGAAGAAGAAGAAGAAAAAAAATTGGCACAAGTCATATTTCTTACCAATAGTTTCTTGTAGGCTGTGGTGTTCAGATGGTCATAGAAATAGCACATCGTAATCGGGGTTATACCTAGACGGCCTTGAATTGAAGAACTAAATTTCTACACCAAGTACGACCCAACCAAGCTTCCAAAATGCAATATTCTTGACCATTGAAAATTATTATCAGAGACGCCACTTTTATTTCTTTCCTCCCCAGCCTTACATGCAAGATGCTAGTGCAAAGGCAATGTTTGCCGTTGGAGCAGGTGGCCTGAAAGGACAAGCAGATTTCTCAAAATTATCTTGCATGGTTACATATTGATCAATTAACATAGAAACCGACATCTTGAACTTACTCACATTATCTAATATTGTACATATTATATTATACATCCAATGTTATCTGGATCTGTATAGTTCCATTGATTTCTTGAGCCTTCTTTGAGGAGACCGTCTGTTGGCTGAGCATGCATGACGCTGAAGGATAGTAAATCCATTGACATAGATCTACATGCTATTGTGGACGGTGATGCCAGTAAGGATGTGGCCATTACCTGCAACAATGAAGGAAGGACCATATTAAATAAGAAAACTAAAGCAAAAAGTACGACTGACGGAAGAAATAGAGCAACGATTACCTTTGCCAACAGTGAATGCTGCTGAAGTCTTCTTGGCGAGGAACACGAAAATAAGAGAAGGATGAGTACCGGAGTATAGGGAGCCTAAACAGGTTGGTTTGTTCTTTGTCCATCAATTAATAACATAATGGGGAAGGCTAATATAGCGGCCTACTTCTGTTAGTACCCCTACCATCCGTAACGCGGTTACGTTGATGAAGGATGTAGGAGGAGGAGGAATAAGAGGAAGGGCGAGGGTGGTTATTGGGAAATGAGAGAACTATTTTTCCGTTTTCAGGGTACCCGTTTTACAAAACGTGCCTAATTACGCGGAGATTTTTAAAATGTTGATAAAACCCACTGCAACCTTCCGCAACGAACTTTCGTTTTCATTGATCAACGTTAGGAAACTGGTCCGTCTAATTTCAACTAATACACGTAATACTCGCTTGAATTAAGGAGGCAGTTCCGTTTCAGTTTTTGTTTGACTGAAAGTCATTTATTTTACTTTTAGCTACGGATAATGGAGTAGGAGAGAATGAGACAATGAGAGTGATAGGAAGAGGTTTGAGGAACCGTTTTCAGTGGTGGGGTTGTGATGGGGGAAGACGGAGTTGAGGAACCGTTTCTAATAGGTATGAGAGAAAGAGAAAGGGAATTGAGGAGTGGGTGAAGAGGGGGCGTTGTTAATTTAATGAGGAAAAAATATAGATAAAAGTAAAGAGGAAAGACATTTGGAAGCGACGAAGAGAGAACGTATTCACTATTGAGATAATTTGTTAGAAGAATCAATAGTTATGTCATGATATTGTTCGGGATGCTCTCTTCAACATTGTTTCTCGAGTTGGGTTAAAGGTTTTGAAAGAAGCTCCTTTGGCCTTCTTTGGCACTCAATCTGACGGTGTCCATTCGTTACGACGGAGTTTCTCCATTGACATGTATCCTTTCAAAAACTTTAAAGCAGGGCAGACAGCGGTACAAAAGTTCATAAATATGGAGCAGCTTGTGAGGTCAATCAACATCATTTTCTACCTTTCGCTTTTGACACCCTTGAGGTGCTTGCCGACGATGCAGTTGCTCTTCTTCGACAGCTTCAACATATAATAAATAGAAAACTTATGATGCCTTCATCTACATGTAATGATTTTATTTTTGGGCCCTTGAGTTTTGCCATCCAAAAAAGATTGACAGCCCAGTCTGTTGCTCACGCTTATGTGAAAGCATTTATGTAATCTTTTGATAATGATAATAACTCGTCTATTGCGATTAAAAAGGGTAATAAAACATGAGAAAAGAAAGAATTAAAGAGAGCACAATATTTTGAATCGTTGCTCTTTGATTGGTTGGAGGGATTTTCAAGTTTCCAGAAAATGAAATCGTATTGTTGCATATTGTTCAACAGACTTACTTAACAAATAAAATTTGTATTGTTGTAATTTGTTCAACATACTAACTTTTTTTATAATAGTTTAGGACGTGGAGAGAGAGAGTAGGGAAGTTATTTAGGACACGATGATGGGGAAGTTATTATAAGTGCCGAGATAACTGAGTCGTGGGAGGAGAGCAAGAGCGAGTGGGTGTGTTCGTTGTTGTGGAAGAGAATAATCTTTCGTTGACGTGGGGACAGAACGGAGTTGGAGTTGAGATTGAAGAAAAACATAAAAGGTTATAAAATCTGCAAAAAAGGAGAGAAGAAAGAGAATGAAGGAGAATTCAGAATTTTAGAAATACTTTGTTCTGATTGGTTGATGGTATAGTTATAATTAAAAGAAAATATTCTTTCCTTTTATAGTAGCATAGATTTATACTAGTTAACACACACATGCATATGCATGTGCTCCATTGAACATGTTTATTTTACATTAAATATTTGAAAAATAAAATTTGCCAAAAATATAATGGTAATTCTCGTAACTATTTTGTAGAAAATTTAGAAACGTGTTGTTTATTGACTCCGAAACGCACATTTGAAGAAAGGAATGTCACGGAAAAATTGAGAGATTTGCGGTAACTGATTTGTCATAAAAGAGAAAAAATAAAATGAAATAAATTTTAAAAAAAGCTGAGAAAAATTGTAAGAAGAGAGAAATCAAGGAGGGTGTAGCATGAACTCGCTCTTTTTGTAGTATATATATATATATATATATATATATATATATATATATATATATATATATATATATATATATATATATATATATATATATATATGCTAAAAAGAGCAAGTTCTCCAACTAGTTAAAAAAAACCAGACCGAACTCATCTGTGGCCAATAAAAAACCAGCATTTCCAACATTTTGCCAACATGTCAAAATGTTGCTCTCTCCTTCACTCAATCTCTTCTCACGTTTTTTCTCACATTTTACCAAATTTATTTGCTTTATATTTCTCACACGTTTCTCCATTAGTAGTTTCTCCGTTTAGTTCAGCATGCATGTTGTTATCCCACTAAGAGCGGTAGGAATCAGTTACTGAAACCCCCAATCACACGTTTTACGGAAGCCATCCATGGTCCCATTCAGTTTTCAAATCCAGCCAATTTTGAAATACGGCCGCTATATCCCGTTTTTTCTCTTACATATTTTTTATAAAATATCTTACTCAATCACACGTTTTACTTGGTCAAACTGAAAAAGACTTGAATTATCTCTAAAAATTTATATATAAAATAGCATTATATAACAACATTCAACCACATGGATCATTATCTCAACGTAAATCTACAAAAGACATAATTATATCTGTGAAAATTTGTATGCAAAATAGAATTCTATTGAATCACCCATATCCAACACCCACGTACAATATTACAACTCACTCTTCAACCACAACCTAAGACCATTATCAAAATCACACTCACTTCTTCAACGCCAACCCAAAACCACTATCCAAGTTGCAAGTTGTTGCCATGTGTGACTAGAAAAGGATGTTCATGCAGGTTTTCTTCAAATATTCAACCATTGCGTATAAAAGGATGTTCCTCCAGATTTTCTTCACTGCTCTTTGAAGAAAATATCTGCAAGTGAGATATTCAGCCATTGCTTATATATTACAAGTTTTTTCACCTCTTAGAACCTCACGTAGAAGTACAATCAACAAATCCTCCAATCCCATCATGTGCTCTCAAACTTCTACTATTTGAAAAAAGTTGCTATCTGAGAAGAATGTTCCTCTAGCTTTTCAATACTGATCCTTGAAGAAAACAACTATAGGTTACAAACTTAGTCATTCTGTAAATATTTTTGACTTTAAATTATAAGTTCTCTCACCTCTTGGATCCTCTCATAGACTGCAAACCCCATTATCTTTGATCTGAAGCTGATTGTTAGGCTCCGGAGATCAAACATATCTTTTGAATTTCTATTGATGCAAAAAAGATAAGATTTGAGCCTTTATTTTGTCAGTTGAACAAATTTCAAAGGAAAATAGTACCAAAACCTACATATCAATGTCTAATCGTCCATTAGGGTTTTTATTACAGTTGAAAGACATGGTTCTACCAAATATAGATTCTGATATACTTATATAACACATCCTAATTAGAACTTATATGCATAGCAAAATATTTCTAATCAGCATTGCATATTATAGGCTAGGTATAAGGATCATAAAGATATGTGAGGTTTTAGAAAAAAAAAATAGACCGTTATATGCCTCAAGCTTAGAAGAGAATTACATACACTGCAATCTACTATTCTCAAATATAATTAGTACCCAAGTAAAAAGTAAAACACCTAATAAGTATGTGCATCATAGAAACATAGATTACAGTTGGACGGACATGAATATACGAAACATAGATTCCCATACGCTTACACTTTGGAATCATGTTTTCACGCATCCTAAATAAAATCTAAGAATATGAGTAATGGCCTACAAATGTTTCACATACGAATTGGGTTTTTTAAGACAGCTAAAGAACACATTTCTGTCAAACATAGATTCCTAGATGCTTATGTAACTCAACCTAAGAACGTCAAATTGGAAGCTTTTGGTGCTACAATATTTGCACAAACTACGTATGGATAACTTATGTGGTTCATTGAGAAGATTGTCAAAAATAGGAATAGAGATATCATCACTGGAAGGATCTACTGCATTTTGATATGTGCTTCATATATAGAAATCATCTGTCTCCTCCACAATACCTGCATCTATTTGGTTATAACACAAGATGAGAAAAGAAAGTTAACTCATACAATAATACATGAGGTTTTGTAACCATTATCTTCACTACATGGGACTGTCAAATCATCAACCTCAGAAGGATTGCGGCACTCATCAAAGGTACTATCATAAATTGTAGGGTTTGATCCAACATGCATATCAACAGTATCCATCATGCACAATGTTAGTCTGAGGAAGATAGGAAGTGCTTGGTTGTTCCAATGAACTTCTTGCAACATCGTTCAACTGTGATGCACACCATTTTAGGAATTGGATCAAGTATCTTTGTTGCCTCTCTTTCCTATGAATTCTTCTGACAACATTATCCACATGATATTGGAAGTTGCCATCGTTTGAGATAAAAGGCTGAAATAATGCTCTTTGACCAATTGTTGAGTGCATGCCTTCATTTAGAACTTGACTAACTTCACCGACCCCTTCAAGATATGGGTGCATATCAATCCTTATCTTCATATAGGGTGGCAAACTATTATAAATTTTAGAATATCTTGTAATAAGTTCTCCACCTCCTTCAGATCTGGCACGCCTATGCATCTGTCTGCTTCTAATAACCATTCAACGATGGTATCTACGCATCTATTGAGTGGATCTCAAATTATCATGGAAAGTACAACTTTGAATTAATTGAGATCTACGTGACTCTATTGAAGTAAGACATGATGCATGCGTGTTGCAAATTTGAGATGTCGTTCTAGAAGACAAGCATATTTCTTCCATAGTTTGCACGAATCCTTCAATTAAATGAGTAAAATCGAAAGAATGAGAGAGATTCTATATGTAGTGATATGAATCCTATAATCTATATGAAATACATTATTTGTAGTAGTTTCAAGTTTGATAAGACTGACCAAAATAGAAATCCAACTATGTTTCAGGTGGACAGCTGGAAATTTTATCAATCTTTCATGACATCTAAGCATTTGAAAAAACGACAAGGGTTATGGTCCAACTATATTTTCAGGCAGCGACGATCAGTCTACAGTCATTGTTATAGAACCCCAATATGGTCCAAGTATCGTATTCCTTTTTCTAATATCAGACACCACCCAATCCGCTATCTTGATTGAACTGTCTGATACTGGTTGTTGGATCCAGTCTAAACCTAATGGGGTTGTTTGGTTCAAGATTGAGATTATGAAATCCAGATTGGATTAGACCAGGTTAGTGCATATATCAAGATAATTCGGACTGGAGTCAATCCTTTTTTTTTGGCAAATCAATCCCATCATTAAATTGAACTGGCCTCACAACTTGTGTTTTTCTGTCTGGCATATAAAACAAAATACCCAAAAAACAGAGCAAAATCCGGACTGGGTTCTCAAAATCCTACTGCCAGCAGGTCTAAGTTAATCCGGATATCAGGACAACAAAACCCAAAACGGGGCCCATCAGTCTAACTTTTTCAAAACATTGCAAGCATTCATTGGATTGGGCTGGCCTCGTAACTTGTGTATTTCAATTTGGCATATAAAACAAAATAACACAAAAGACAGAGCTGAATCCGGACTGGGATCTTGGAATCCTGCCCATAGCAAAACTGAGTTGGTCTGGATTAGAGGATTACAGAATCAAAACGGACCCCATCAGTCCAACTTTTGCCAAACAAAACAATACTAGATCCTGAATGGGTTAGTCGGGATCCGCGCCTATGTGGCACAAAATGACAACTCCCAGTCCGATTGAGATCCTGAACCAAACAACCCTTAGAGACCTGAGTTGCCGAGTTAACAGTGCAATGGATTGAATTTATAATATCTATCTTGAGTAACCAATGTGAGTTGTTCATCAGTGACCGTCCGATTCAAGCATAACTTGGTTTTCTTTGACCGTCAGATCCAAAACCTGAATACTTATTAGGGCAATGCCGGTGTTCTCATGCCCACATTGTCAGCCGCAATCTTCTCTCGAATACTCCACGACCTAATCACAACAGCCACTCTGCCCTTCCCTTGTGAGTCCCGACAGTCTGGTCGGCCTGATGGTCTAGAATCAAACCCCAACGATGCCAAACGCTGCCAACAACATCGAGCTCTCTAACTCCGACAACTGGCAGGCTCTTCTCCAGGAACTACTTCTCCACTGAGCTTTCGAAACTAACGATGCCAAATGCCTGAAGCCACCATTGCATATCCTTCTCCGACCACTGCTTCTCTTAAGCTCTTCTCTGTCCACTGTTACTGCTCAGAGATTCACCTACTACTACCGATAAAGCAGCAACTGTTGGTTGTTGTTGATCAAGCAACTGCAGATAGCCGTTGCTCAACCTAATGTTGTTGCCTGCTTCCCTGCTTGCTGGCACCATTGCCAAGAAATGTATCTCCTCCTCCTTGTCTATTTTACTCCTTCCCTCTACTCCCCTCTACTACTTCCGCATCTATTTCTCTCTTTTTCCTTCTTAATTTCTATTCCTCCTCTTGTATTATGCATTTATGCTTGTTGTAAACTTCCCCTTTATATGCTTACCGTAGACTTCCACTTTTTCCTTCTCTAACTCTCTTTGTCTACTTCATGTATTATGTTTCTTCTACTTCATCATCTTCTTTGACACCCATCTTCTTCCTATCTTTTTCTTCCCTGTATTACTCATCTTCGATCTTCATGTTCCTGTATTCTTCTTCTTTCCCTATTTTCTTCTCCATACTTAATCAGTTAATCAGTTATTTGTTATCCTCTTATTTTCTCTTATGACCCCCTTGATGAAACAATTATCCTAGAAGGTTAGCTTCACGTTGGTGCTCCAATTTGTGTTGGAACTACCTGATGATTTGTTACAGTGTGGTGAAACTGTCTGTGTGTTAAGTTTTTTAATTACTCCTGAAGGTGAAATGACATCATACTGCATTTCTTAAGGTTCCACTCTTTTTTATAATCTAACATTTATGAGATAAGGATCCAACATGAAATTGTTTCCAATTCCCACATACATGCACATCTAAGCATGAGAAGTGTATCAGTCACACAACATTCTATCCAATGTATATCTTATTAACTAAATGTTGATGGAAATTATTTTGTGCATGGGGAGGGATATGGGGAGTTTTCTTTTATGATTTAGATAAAATAGTCTTATTTAGGGAAAACATACATGGGTACTAATTAATTTTGAGAATAGTGGATTGCAGTGTATGTAATTCTCTTCTAAGATTGAGGCATCTAAAGGTCTATTTTTTGTAAAACCTCACATATCTTTATGATCCTTATACCTAGCCTATAATATGCAATGCTGATTAGAAATATTTTGCCACGCATATAAGTTCTAATTAGGATGTGTTATATAAGTATATCAGAATCTATATTCGGTAGAACTGTGTCTTTCAACTGTAATAAAATCCTAATGGACGATTAGACATTGATATGTAGGTTTTGGAACTATTTTCCTTTCAAATTTGTTCAACTGATAAAATGAAGACTTAAATCTTATCTTTTTTGCATCAATAGAAATTTATAAAAATCTTAATTTTCAAAATAAACCATTTCTTTTATGGTTTCTTATGTCAAAATCAAATTTACATATGGTTTATAGGTATGCTTCGTGGAAGAAATAGTCTTATTTAGGGAAAACACATCTTATTTGGGGTGAAATCGTAGAATGTGCGTAATTATTAGGTGTTTTACTTTCTACTTAGGTACTAATTACATTTGATAATAGTGGATTGTAGGGCATGCAAGTCTCTAGTGAGATTGAGCTACATAAGGGTATGTTCTTATATTTACCACACATATTTATGATCAATTTCATACCTAGCCTAATTTGCAAGGCTTTTCAGAAATATTTTTTTGTGTATATGTTCTTAGGTTGAGTTACATAAGCATCCAGGAATCTATGTTTGACAGAAATGTGTTCTTTAGCTATCTTAAAAAACCCAATTTGTATGTGAAACATTCGTAGGCCATTACTCATGTTCTTAGATTTTATTTAGGATGCGTGAAAACATGATTCCAAAGTTCATACAGATCCTATTGACTAATTATGATGTGTTATATAAGCATATGGGAATCTATGTTTCGTATAGCCGTACCTTCCAACTGTAATCCATGTTTCTATGATGCACATACTTATTAGGTGTTTTACTTTCTACTTGGGTACTAATTATATTTGAGAATAGTGGATTGCATGCAGTGTATGTATTTCTCTACTAAGATTGAGGCATCTAAAGGTCTGTTTTTTTCTAAAACCTCACATATCTTTATGATCCTTATACCTAGACTATAATATGCAATGCTGATTAGAAATATTTTGGTATGCATATAAGTTCTAATTAGGATGTGTTATATAAGTATATTAGAATCTATATTAAGTAGAACCGTTCAATTGTAATAAAATCCTAATGGACGATTAGACATTGATATGTAGGTTTTGGTACTATTTTCCTTTGAAATTTGTTCAACTGACAAAATGAAGGCTTAAATCTTACCTTTTTTACATCAATAGAAATCCAAAAAAATCTTAATTTTCAAAACTAACAATTTCATCTATGGTTTCTTATGTTAAAATCAAATTTACATATGGTTTATAGATGTGCTTCGTGGAAGAAATAGTCTTATTTAGGGAAAACATATCTTATTTGGGGTGAAATCGTAGAATGTGCGTAATTATTAGGTGTTTTACTTTATACTTGGGTATTGATTACATTTGATAATAGTGGATTGCAGGGCATGCATGTCTCTAGTGAGATTGAGCTACATAAGGGTATGTTCTTATATTTACCACACATATTTGTGATCCATTTCATATCTAGCCTAATTTGCAAGGTTGTTTAGAAATATTTTTTGTGTATATGTTCTTAGATTGAGTTACATAAGCATCTAGGAATCTATGTTTGGTAGAAATGTGTTCTTTAGCTGTCTTAAAAAACCCAATTCATATGTGAAACATTCATAGGCCACTCATGTTCTTAGATTTTATTTAGGATGCGTGCAAACATGATTCCAAAGTTCATACAGATCTAATTAGGATATGTTATATAAGCATATGGGAATCTATGTTTCGTATAGCTGTGTCCTTCCAACTGTAATCTATGTTTCTATGATGCACATACTTATTAGGTGTTTTAATTTCTACTTGGGTACTAATTACATTTGAGAATAGTGGATTGCAATGTATGTAATTCTCTTCTAAGATTGAGGCATCTAAAGGTCTATTTTTTTGTAAAACCTCACATATCTTTATGATCCTTATACCTAGCCTATAATATGCAATGCTGATTAGAAATATTTTGCTATGCATATAAGTTCTAATTAGGATGTGTTATATAAGTATATCAGAATCTATATTCCGTAGAACTGTGTCTTTCAACTGTAATAAAATCCTAATGGACGATTAGACATTGATATGTAGGTTTTGGAACTATTTTCCTTTCAAATTTGTTCAACTGACAAAATGAAGGCTTAAATCTTTTCTTTTTTACATCAATAGTAATTTAGAAAAATCTTAATTTTCAAAATAAACCATTTCTTTTATGGTTTCTTATGTCAAAATCAAATTTACATATGGTTTATAGGTATGCTTCGTGGAAGAAATAGTCTTATTTAGGGAAAACATATCCTATTTGGGGTGAAATCGTAGAATGTGCGTAATTATTAGGTGTTTTACTTTGTACTTGGGTACTAATTACATTTGATAATAGTGGATTGTAGGGCATGTAAGTCTCTAGTGAGATTGAGCTACATAAGAGTATGTTCTTATATTTACCGCACATATTTATGATCAATTTCATACCTAGCCTAATTTGCAAGGCTTTTTAGAAATATTTTTGTGTGTATATGTTCTTAGGTTGAGTTACATAAGCATCCAGGAATCTATGTTTGACAGAAATGCATTCTTTAGCTATCTTAAAAAACCCAATTTGTATGTGAAACATTCGTAGGCGATTACTCATGTTCTTATATTTTATTTAGGATGCATGAAAACATGATTCCAAAGTTCATACAGATCCTATTGACTAATTAGGATGTGTTATATAAGCATATGGGAATCTATGTTTCATATAGTCGTACCTTCCAACTATAATCTATGTTTCTATGATGCACATACTTATTAGGTGTTTTACTTTCTACTTGGGTACTAATTATATTTGAGAATAGTGGATTGCATGCAGCGTATGTAATTCTCTTCTAAGATTGAGGCATCTAAAGGTCTGTTTTTTTTCTAAAACCTCACATATCTTTATGATCCTTATACCTAGCCTATAATATGCAATGCTGATTAGAAATATTTTGGTATGCATATAAGTTCTAATTAGGATGTGTTATATAAGTATATCAGAATCTATATTCGGTAGAATCGTGTCTTTCAACTATAATAAAATCCTAATGGACGATTAGACATTGATATGTAGGTTTTGGTACTATTTTCCTTTGAAATTTGTTCAACTGACAAAATGAAGGCTTAAATATTATCTTTAAATACATCAATTGAAATTCATAAAAATCTAAATTTTCAAAATTAACCATTTCATCTATGGTTTCTTATGTCAAAATCAAATTTACATATGGTTTATAGATCTGCTTCGTGGAAGAAATAGTCTTATTTAGGGAAAACATATCTTATTTGTTGTGAAATCATAGAATGTGTGTAATTATTAGGTGTTTTACTTTCTACTTGGGTACTAATTACATTTGATAATAGTGGATTGTAGGGCATGCATGTCTCTAGTGAGATTGAGCTACATAAGGGTATGTTCTTATATTTACCACACACATTTGTGATCCATTTCATACCTAGCCTAATTTGTAAGGTTCTTTAGAAATATTTTTTGTGTATATGTTCTTAGATTGAGTTACATAAGCATCGAGGAATCTATGTTTGGTAGAAATGTGTTCTTTAGCTATCTTAAAAAACCCAATTCATATGTGAAACATTCATAGGCCATTACTCATGTTCTTAGATTTTATTTAGGATGCGTGAAAACATGATTCCAAAGTTCATATAGATCTAATTAGGATATGTTATATAAGCATATGGGAATCTATGTTTCGTATAGTCGTGTCCTTCCAACTGTAATCTATGTTTCTATGATGCACATACTTATTAGGTGTTTTAATTTCTACTTGGGTACTAATTACATTTGAGAATAGTGGATTGCAGTGTATGTAATTCTCTTCTAAGATTGAGGCATCTAAAGGTCTGTTTTTTTTCTAAAACCTCACATATCTTTATGATCCTTATACCTAGCCTATAATATGCAATGCTGATTAGAAATATTTTGCTATGCATATAAGTTATAATTAGGATGTGTTATATAAGTATATTAGAATCTATATTCAGTAGAACCAGGTCTTTCAACTGTATTAAAAATGCTAATGGACGATTAGACGTTGATATGTAGGTTTTGGTACTATTTTCCTTTGAAATTTGTTCAACTGAAAAAATGAAGGCTTATATCTTATCATTGCAACAATAGAAATTCAGAAAAATCTTAATTTTCAAAATTAACCATTTCTTCTATGGTTTCTTATGTCAAAAATCAAATTTACATATGGTTTATAGGTCTCCTTCGTGGAAGAAATAGTCTTATTTAGGGAAAACATATCTTATTTGGGGTGAAATCGTAGAATGTGTGTAATTATTAGGTGTTTTACTTTCTACTTGGGTACTAATTACATTTGATAATAGTGGATTGCAGGGCATGCACGTCTCTAGTGTGATTGAGCTACATAAGGGTATGTTCTTATATTTACCACACATATTTGTGATCCATTTCATACCTAGCCTAATTTGCAAGGCTGTTTAGAAATATTTTTGTGTGTACCACCATGTTTTTGTTGCATGAAGGGAAAAGTACATTTAGTTACCAATCCTGTTACGACACAACTATATGATTTGTATACATCTCAAACATCAGAATCGTTGGAGTTTCTAAGGTCCATTCAAAGTTACAATAGTCACTTTGCGTCCACATCACACGGTATCCATCTGGATGAAAATTTGTGTAGTATGTGGAATGTCATATATACTTTTCGAGTGTAGGGTCAAGTGTATCATTTCATAAATAGATTACTACGTGGGAGTGAAGGACCCAAATACCTACAAATCTATTTATATGACATAGAGTGTGAGGTACATAAAAGAATGAAGGCAACTCCTTTACTAAATAGTGAATTAGTTACTAAATTGATGCACATATTGTCAATAAATCTGTATGCCCAATTTTTTCAAAGCATCAAGGATATTCCAATGTCAGATAACTTTAGTATTGCCATCAATAAAGATGTCTGTCAAGATCAGAGGGCATATAATTCTCCAACTACTTCACAAGTTGCGGGTATTTGGATTGAAGGCAATGATGTCACTGGCGCACAACAATGAATCATAGTTGTTTATGCCAATTCAGGTGAACCACGTATACTGCAGTCATATTTAGGATGTTATGATCCTCTATCATATTCCTTGTTGTTTGCTAATGGTGAATTTGGTTGGCATCCACACCTCCCCAAAGTTGGTGTTCCATGGGATTCCATGCAACAAAACTTACTACATTTTGTTGAAGATGTGATGGGCTCGAACTTAGCAGGTTAGTGGAATATATATTCATATAAATTATGTACCAATATCAGGGAAATTGTATTTAACATAAATTTTCTTATTATCTTTAGATGGTGGCAATAGAAACAAGATATCTGTGAGAGAATACTATTGTTATAAGTTACAAATTCGTGTGCTTGACAAATCAATCATATTGCATGTGGATCGTCTCCTTCAACAATATGTTGTTGACATGTACATCAAGATAGAATCAACACGTTTAAACTATATCACAAAGGAGCAAAAGAGAATACGTGCTGATTTGTATCAAGGAATAACAGATAGCATTAGGTCAGGGGAAGTCCATAGTAGCATGGTAGGTAAAAGAATTGTGTTACCTTCGTCTTTTATTGGAGGACCACGTGATATGCGTCATAGCTACATGGATGCCATGGCATTGGTACAATGATATGGTAAACCTGATATCTTTTTGACAATGACATGTAATCCATATTGGGATAAAATAAAATCAGATTTATTCCCTAGACAACTTGCTCAAAAAAGATTTGATTTGACAGCTAGGATTTTTAGAGCAAAATTGAAGGATTTAAAGGATCAACTTTTTAAGAAAAATGTATTTGGAAACGTAGAGACACATGTTCATGTTATCGAATTTTAGAAAAGAGGACTTCTACATGCTCACATTTTTATCATCATGAAACACGACTATAAGATCATCAATCCACATCAGTATGATTGCATAGTTTGTGTTGAAATCCCAAATCCTGAATGATACCCCATACTACATGCATTGGTTGTCAAACACAGGTTGCATGGACCGTGTGGTGTCCTAAACCCTAAAAATGCTTGCATGGTAAACAAGGACACTAGTACATTTTCGGTCTCTAACATCGCTTCCGTTAGCGCACTTATATTAGAAAAACCGACCGAATAAGCTAAAACCGAAGCAACAAGTCATTAGAAAAAGTTCGGGTACCGCTTTTAGCTATTGGGTCAGTTTTTTAAGGTTAATCGACGTAAAAAAAGACCCGCGAAATCATCAAATTCACAGCACGCATAAACATAGCATCGGTTTTATATAAAAACTGACCCGACATGCTTCCCGCGGAGAAAAAGAATTAAATTTTTCCTTTCGCACGTCGATCTATACCCTCTTGGGTCGGTTATTCTCTTTAACCGTCCCTATAAGCTTCCGCGAGCACTCTCTCAGGTCGGTTTTCCTACTTAGACGTCCCTAGAGCTCTCCGCGCACAGACCCTTTCAGGTCGGTTTTCCGAGACAGACGTCCCTAGAAGTCCAGCCTTTCGGGTCGGTTTTTTAAAGAACCGTCCCTAAAAGTGTCGCGCAAAGACCCTCTCGAGTCGGTTGTTTGAGATAACCGTCCGCAGAGACCCGTTGGGTCGGTTTTTTGCTTAACCGACCCGAGAAGTCTTAAAACCCTTAATCTCTCACTCACACGTAATGCACACTCCTCACTCCCGCACTCTCTCTCCTAGCCTCACTGTCGACTCTCGTTCTCAATGTCGCTCACACTCGCCGATGCCAAGGTCGACGCCTCCAAAGATCCGCCGCCACCAGCGTGCCGTTTGTCGTTCGTCGCTCGCCGCTCGATCACCAGCTTGTCGTTCGAGTCGTCGCCACAGTTGTTGCTCGCTAACTCGCCGCCAAAAGTGCCGCCAAGGTCTCGCCGGGTCATAGCTCACCTGCTCGCCGCTGTTGCCGAAGCTCACCAGCTCACTGCCAAGATCTCGCCGTCGTTGCCATAGACCAGCTCGCCGCCAAGGTCGCTATTGCTTCTCCAAACGATTTCGCCGCCGCCAAGGCTTTCGACACTACCACCTCTCCGAACAGATAGGTAAGTTCATTTTCCATTTCAGACTCTTCTTTTAACCTAATGTTGGAGTACCATGGTCTTGCTATGACCATGATTGGTGCCACGGCCTGTGCTTTGCACGGCCATGCTTGGTGCCACGGCCATTTTGGCCAAAAATTTTAGTTTTTAAAATTTACAGTTCACCATGACTGTCTTCTAAATTTGATTTGTACCACGGTCGTGCTAGGTACAGTTGTACCACGGCCGTGCCGTGCTATACGGTCGTGCTAGGTTCACTGGTCGTGTTGGTTGTCTTTTGCGTTTGAGTTGTACCACGGTCATGCTAGGTACACTGGTCGTGTTGGATGTCTTTTGCATTTGAGTCTTGATTTACTTGATTTACTGTTATCTATTATGAAAGATCTTGCATGATGTTTAATTTACGCCTTTCTATTTATTTATGTTAAGAGAACCTAATTGATTATTCAATTCAGTACATATAAATGAATGTTTATCTAGTAAACCAACCAATAATAAAAACATGTATTCTTTTATATCTACATCATGCAAGGGTATACATTGTTTAGTTTTAGATTGACACTTTAGGGTTTATAGATGAGACCACCTATGCATAAATATGACAAATACATTTATATATAAACTTAGAAACCCGTTCAAACTTTATTCATTAGGAGTAAATTTTGGATAGTCCCCGATATGGGACTGTTTTTGGATATTTAATCTCACTTAGGATGTAGTTGTATAATGTATGTTTAGTTTTGAAGAAATTTTTTAGTAGTATTTCCTCATTTGTTCTCTGGGTACATATGTGAGTGGTTATTTGCCATTTACATTGATGTACTTGGAGAACTAAGGGGAAATGCTGCTGAAATTTTATTGAAAACTAAGCATACATTATACAATTACTAGTGAGGTTAAATATTCAAAAATGGGATAGGTGGTACACTTTAGTATAAAAGTAATGAATTTCCTATAAAAAAACCTTACAACTTATAGTATCAATATTAAATGCTCTGTACCTTCAAAAAAATATATTAAATGCTTAGTTTGATAATTATTTTTAATGTGATCTAGAAAATGGATCGAAGTTGGATGTCTATCAAGAACCGTTGCAGTCCAGAGTTTACCAAAGGTGTTGATGAATTTATCAGATTTGCTGAGGAACATAGGAAACTACCTACAGATAGGTTCTATTGTCCATGTAGAAATTGTGGTAACAATTTGAAAGTTGATATTGTTGAGGAAATTAAGAATCATGTCATATGCAATGGGATCATACAAGGTTATAATGAATGGTATTGGCATGGAGAGAAACTTAATTATGGATTAGAAAATGTCGATATTAATAGTGGTGACATAGAAGATATAGATAATGATGTTAATGTCAATGATGAACCGATTCAGGATGATATGGTTGATGAGATGCTACGTAGCTGTCAGGACAATGTCATTGATCCACCTTCTTTATTTGCAAACATTGTCCATGATGCTGAAAAACCATTATATAAGGGTTGTACGAAGTTCACGAGGTTGAGTGATGTGATGCGATTATATACTCTTAAAGCTCAAAATCGGTGGAGCGATAAGAGTTTCACTTCATTGTTGTCTTTGTTAAAGGAAATTCTTCCTGAAGGCAACGAGCTTCCAATTTCTACATATCAAGCAAAGAAAATAATGTGCCCAATGGGAATGGAGGCTAAGAAGATTCATGCATGTCCAAATGACTGTGTGTTATTTCAGAAGGACTATAGTGATTTGATAAATTGTCCAAAATGTGGTGCGTCAAGGTACAAGACTACAAATTCAGCTAAGGCTAAAAATGGCTCTCCTGCCAAGGTGATGTGGTATCTACCAATAATACCACGATTTCAACGCTTATTTGCTAATCTCATGGGATACCATGTGCATAACCATCACATGGGATCCCTTAGTTATGCCCAGCGTCGAGAACAACTGGAGAAGCAAATCTCTTCTGGAGAAGGGTCTAGCACAACTCAAGTTGAGTGTCCACCCCGTTATAAAATTTGGCTTGATGCTAGAAAAAATAAAGTAGGTGAAATTACCAACCCTGCAACTAAGGAGGTGGCACAAAAGATGGTAAGTTCATCACAATTAAGTAATTAAAAAGTAGGATTTAATAATATCTAATTGTTTGTGATTTAATATTTTCATTAAATATGAATAGGATGATCTCTAATTGTTTGTGATTTAATATTTTGTTTAAATATGAATAGGATGATCTCTATGAGCAAAGAAAACAAGGAAAGTTCATACCAATTGGACGCATGTATGAACTATCAGTTGCTCTTGGTACGAAAGAGCATCCTGGCCGTGTTAGGGGATTAGGAGCTGGCATAGGATTCAAGACTTATTATGGGCCTTCAGAATCTAGAAGAGGTCGTACAGTTACACATGATGAGGTTGAAGCATTAGTATCATAGAAAGTGCAACAAATATTGTCTTCATTTCAGCCTATTCAACCTTCTCAACCTTCTCAACCTCCTCAAACCGTGCATCTCTCAGATGATGAGGTACAAGCTCGTACTCCAATTGTAGAAGGTCATGGGAGCACTCCCAATGAACCACCACAACAATCTGCAGTAAGTTTGTTCTATATATGTTAATATGATATATATAATATAGTAGGTATCTGGTTTACCGCTTTGTATATAACTTATATTATTTCAACTAGGTTGGTATGAACTTTAAACTTGCAGTGGAGGTTCCAGAGTACAATGTTGTGGCAGCGGGTAAGGTATACAACATCGGTGGTACATTGCATTGTCAATCAAATTCTGATGACATTTGTCATGTGTCCATCCATCTTGTGTATGACGGAATGGGGGACAAACCACTACCGATACCTTCTTCTGAATATGGTACAGTTGATGAAACAGAGGGTGCTATGGTGGGATGGCCTAGACACTTGGTTATCATTGACAAGGTATATCTACATGTTTTTCATATTTGACTAGCTACATATATGAACTCGTTTAATATAAGTATGTAGTAAGCATAAATTTAGTTTCTATAACATCAATTGTTATGCTTCAACATGATATTTATACTTAGAATTTCTATTTTGACAACTATTGTAATCAAATTGATTGATAGGGGTATAAAGGCTTATCGTGAAGGTGGAGGAATAATACCCACAAAATTAAAGACACTTACTTTGAAAAATGTCAAGGTAACTACTTTGATTGCTTAGTCGTATATGTACAACTCTTACAATAATGTATTAATGTCAAATTTTATATGTTAACTCTCTTATAGTCTTATTTCTTTATTTGTACAACTCTGTTTGTAGAAGTTTACTAATATTAAGTTATAATTCTTTATTTGTAGTGTCATATACAAAATAATGACTGGGTTTGTGGCTACTACGTAATGAAGTATATGAAAACTATTTTGAAAGAAGCATCACTAGACATTCAGAGTATAGATAAGTTAATTAATAAAGAATAACATAATAAATTTACAAGTGCGATTTGCATCATTTTATAAAATATATATGAGCATGTGCTTTTGTTTGCAGATCTTTACAACTCATCCTTACACACTTGATGGGTTAAATGAATTCCGAGAAGAATGGTCAGATGCTTTTCTTAATGAAGTCACTATAGCATTGGATTGAAATTCATAACTTCATTTGTGTATGTAGATTTGAAACTCTATCAAAATTTACTTTTTGTAGTATGACATTAGTATCACTTTTAAACTTACAATCTATCATTGTTGTTAGTATGTGCTATGTGTATGAATGTTAGTATGTGCTATATGTCTCATTTGAATGAATCTATCTTAGACTTGCAAGAATGTTAGTAAGTGTTGTGTATGAAGACTCAACTCAATATATGTGAATAATTGTTGTTATGAAACATCAATTAAAAAAGGATTGGACATAAAAGTTTGCAAATGGCTTTGGAATGCATTTTTGGCTTGCATCATTGCATTTGCAAGTCTATTTCTATTGCAGGTTTTGAATTGCGTAAAGCAATTCTATTTTGCAGGTTGTTGTACTGAAGATTTCTGTTTCTGTAGAATTTTTCTTTAAAAAAATGTAACTTCTCGGGTCGGTTATTTAAAAAAACCGTCCCTATAGACTTCTTGGGTCGGCTATTAAAAAAACCGACCCAGTAGGTTCTATCCCAAAATTCTATAGCAATTTGAAGACCTCTAGGGTCGCTTATACAGAAAAACCGACCCAATAGACACTTCTTGGGTCGGTTATATAAAAAACCGACCCAGTAGGTTCTATCCCAAAATTCTACAGCAATTTGAAGACTTCTAGGGTCGCTTATATAGAAAAACCGACCCAATAGACACTTCTTGGGTCGGTTATACAAAAAACCGACCCAGTAGGTTCTATCCCAAAATTCTACAGCAATTTGAAGACTTCTAGGGTTGCTTATACAGAAAAACCGACCCAATAGACACTTCTTGGGTCGGTTATTCAGAAAAACCGACCCAGTAGGTATTTTTACAGCTATTTCAAGACTTTTAGGGGTCGCTTATGGAGAAAAACCGACCCAATAGATACTTGTTGGGTCGGTTATTCAGAAAAACCAACACAGTAGGTGTTTTTACAGCTGTTTGAAGACTTCTAGGGTCGGTTTTTGTTGCTCTTTTGGGTCGGTTTTTTACCTCTTTTGGGTCGGTTTTTTACCACTCTTGGGTCGATTTTTGTACTTTTCTTGGGTCGGTTTTTGTTCCCTCTAGGGTCGGTTTTTTTACCTTTCTAGGGTCGGTTTTTCTACCTCTATAGCGTCGCAAGTACTGTAGCGACGCCCACCTAGGCGTCGCCTAAAAAGTGACGCTGCAGGCTTCAAAAAACCAACCCGAGAGACCAATATTGTACTAGTGGGAGTGCCACTTCCGATATTCGAGGAACTTTTGTTCCAATACCATGCAAGGCAAAAATTCATATCCAATTTATAGGAGAAGAGACAATGGAGTCATTGTTGATGTAAGAGGAGCCACACTAGATAATAGGTGGGCGGCACCATATAATCCATATTTGTTACAGAGATATAGGTGTCATATCAATGTAGAGGTCTGTTCGAGCATCAAAGTAGTCAAATACCTCTTCAAGTATATATATAAGGGGCATGAGAAGGCTTCAGTTAACATAGCTCCAGATAGTACAGATCAGTTGGTCAATGAAGTGAATCAATTTCGAGATGCTCGGTGGATATTTCCACTGGAGGCAATGTGGAGGATATTTGAGTTCAAATTTAGTGAGATACAACCATCAGTAGTGTCCTTACAATTACATCTACCTAACATGCATAGTATCACATTCTTAGAAGATGATAACTTGCACAATATTTTGGAATAGGATGGTATTTGTAGGACAATGCTCACTGAGTATTTTTCGACAAACTCACATGATGAAGAATCTCATCAATATCTGTACAAACAAGTCCCTGAGAATTATGTTTGGAATAACTCTGGTAAATTTTGGAAGAAAAGAAAGCAAAGAGAGATTATCGGTCGTATTGTTACTGTAAATCGTGTTGAAGGTGAGAGGTATTATTTGAGGATATTACTAAATCATGTAAAAGGTTCAACTTCATTTGAGAGTTTGAGGACCGTTAATGGTGTTATCCAACCAACATTCAAACTTTCAGCTGAACATCGAGGTCTAATTGAAAGTGACGATACAATTTCTGAATGTTTAAGTGAAGCAACACAGTTTGAATTCCGAATTTCACTACGGAGATTATTTGCTACAATATTAGTGTATTGTGGACCAAAAAATGTAAGATCTTTGTGGGATGCAAACCTCAATGATATGGTAGAAGATTTCTATAGGAATGGAACTACTGATGAGCATCAGTTGGAGCAGAGAGTGATGTAAAGTATTAAATTTGTTCTTGAGAGCATGGGGAAGAATAAAGAGGATTATGACTTGCCAATGGTTGATGAAGAATTTTCAATAAATACTGGAGAAAACATATCACCTGAAATTGCTGAAGAGATGAATATACAAGTAAGTGAATGGATTCAACTTGCATCTGACAGAGCTTTGTCAGATTCATCCTTCTCAAACATGAATACATGGGTTATGCAATGGTACATGAATGGTTTGTAAAGGGTTTTTGAAAAATGTAATTGACGCAGAGGTTATAGTTGGTCAAGCATGGGGAAAAAGAGTTTTCATACCTAGAATACCTCTTATCACACCTGACAATGATGGTCTTCCATTTTCTTTTAAAAGGAAACAATTTCCAGTGTGTTTGAGTTTTGCAATGACAATTAACAAGTCACGGGGTCAAACTATTCCCAATGTCAGAATTTATATGCCCCACCATGTATTCTCTCACGGACAGTTGTATGTAGCACTATCAAAAAGGACATCCCAAATTACAACGAAGGTCATGGTTAAACTGGGAGAGAAGAAGTTCAATGGTGGAACATTTACAAAAAATATTGTATACAAAGAAGTATTAACCTTTATTGATGGTATCCTTCTATCTTTAGTATTTCATGTTGATTACTTGTAGATACTACTTTTCTAAACTAACTTTGTTACATGTGATAATAGGATGACAAAAGATAATTATCCCCCCTTTCGATATGTAAATCGGTTCCAAAACAGCTAGAAATTAAAGGTCCGCTTGGCATTTAAATGGAAAGCACATGAAATATCAAGGGGAAGAAAGAAGCAAAAATTGTTGTTTATCGATGAAGAGGTATATTAAATTATAATTGTTAATTTGTTCTTATCTAATATATATTTATGTGTCCATGTGTTTGTGCATTTACATAATGCTTCAATATTGATCTTTTTCTTCTAAGGGAGAGAGGATGGAAGCCAGTTTAGTCGATGATGCGGTAAACCAATTTAGTAATACTTTCGAAGAAAGAAAGTGTTATATATTGGATAATGTCAATGTCTAAGAATTATACAATGACTATAGAAATGCAAAGAGGAATAAAGAGTGCATAATCAACAAAAAATGTGTGGTTGTTGAAACATCTGAAGATTGTGAAAAAATACCTATGTACTCATTCCAATTTATAGAGTTTGATGACTTTCAAGGACTTCAAGAGAAGAAGACATTTCTTATATGTAATTCTATTTTATTTTATTTTTATATTTTCATTTTTAAAAAATTTATATTATTTTCTATTTAATTACAGATATCATTGGAATGATTATTAATGTTGATGAGATTCAAATTATTACAAAGAAATCAGGTCAACAGACACATTGCAAAATGAAATGTAATTAATAAAGATAATTTTAATTACTCCATGACGAAAACAAAGTATTTATTTTCTAACACTTATATTTATTCTTGGTATTTATCATGCTATGGTTAAGTGTGCATTGTGTGGTGAAATAGTTGTCATGTCATATGACAACTTAAAAGAAAACTATCAAATGAGGAATATAGCTGTAATTACTGGATTGCAAGTTTGATCCTTCCAAGGTAAGTCATTATTAATAATTTTATTTTTGTTTTTGATAGAGTTATTTATTATTTTAATTATAAGTTTATACCTTTTAAGCACTTTCACAACTAGACTTATATTTAACCCCCTATTGGCACGAGTTGAGGAAATGAATACAAGGTAGTCATTTACGTAAAGTAGACATTTAAACGACAGTTCATATATACTTTTTTCAAACTGACATCTATAATTTTAATAATAGGTTGTCTGACAACGGTAATAGTTTTTCATCACCTATGAATGTGTCTATGCATAAAGATAATATAGAGCCAATAAGGATCACTCTTGCCATCTGGTATGAATCCTTACAAAGTGGAATATTACACAAAGTAAGTAATGGTAGTTTGTAACTTATACAAGTACTTAAATGTATATTATCAGAATAACATGTGAATTTTTTTAGGACCATGTTTATGAAATTAAGGCATCAATTGTACACACTTTGGTATAATATTTGTGTGAAGTGTAGCAAGAAAGTATATGATGAAAATGGTCAAGGCAAAGTCTGCACCAAATGTGGAGCAAAAGATAGTATCCTCAGGAAATTTTACCTTATTTTACTATTAAATACGTCTATATTTTATAATTTCTTGTAACTTAATATTATAATTTATTGATTATAGGTACATTATGAAAGTTGAAGCCATGGACGTTTTTTATTCCATCCAATTAACATTATTTGACACAGCTACACACCATCTCCTAGGTTATACTGTTGTAGAGCAAAAAAAATATCTACACACATGTACTATATTCTTTTTATAAGTAAACAATTCATGGTTTTTATATTTGATTGAAATAAATAAACTTAAATTGGTTTAATACTATAGGAAAATGGTGAAGATATGGTGGGTGTCATACTATCTAAGGTGAAATGGAATCAGATGATTTTTCATGTCAAAGCACAAGATGCCCAACCATTTGTACTTGAAGCACAAGGGACGCCAACAACAATGAAGCAAATGGCCAAAGTCGTAGATGTAGTTCCTTTAGATATTAAGCAAGAATGTAGGAGTATTTTATTTGATATCGACAACAAAATTACTTTTTGATATTTTTTAATATCTGTCCTAAATTTTGAATTGGTACTTTTATTTTCCTTTTAATAATATTCATGTGTGTTTTATGATACCATCTTTGTATGATTGATATTTTCGTATAATTACAGCAAAGGTCATTCCAAAGCTTCGTGTGGTAACAAATACAAAGTTATCCATCATTACAATTGAAACACAACATTTTGCCAAAATGGTCACTAGAACAGTAAGTAATTGGAATCCAACTATAATTATATTATTAATTTTCTGAATATTCACGCAAATTAATTTTTTTTTGTGGAAGAGTCAAAATCAAATTATAAAATATTTAGGATTAATCCACCAAAATGCGAACATGTGCATTGATAAAAAGTGAGGTATTATTTATTTTACTTGTTATTTATTTATTTCATGATTGTTAGTGTATTATTAAATTGATATTTTCTTCTTCAATCAGGTATCAACCCCATTTTGATACATCATATGAGGATGAGCTCATTAAACTTCAATATTGGATGGAAAAACAAATATCTCACGTTACCTACAGATTATTGTCAAATAATGAAATTTCAGTTACAAAATGAAAATGTATTTTCATTATTCAAAACAAATTGTCTTTATATACTATACATTTATAAATCCATTTTTTCTTATTTAACAATATCAATATTGTAGTATTTTTCAATTACAATTCTAATAAATTATATATGTCACGTGCATGTGCACGTGTGCGTTCACTATTATATATATATAAAGAACGAGTTTATCTAAAAAAACTACAAAAACTACTACTAGCCAATCTGGCCGTTCCATTTGAAATTGTTGCATTCTCTTCAATTGTCTGTGTTCTCTCCTTTTTTTCAAGGATTTTTCTATTTTTATTCAAGTAATTCACATGTCTCTACTAAGCCACGTTCTCCCTCCACGAACACTCGCTCTCCGCTCTCCTCTTCTAAACCTCCGCTCACCCTTTTTAACTCCCATCTTAACCTCCACTTCTCTTTCTTATCATCACAATCCTTTCCTTCTCTTCCTCCCATTAAAAAATGCCAGTCCACTCTCTCTTCCCCGCTTGATATTTATCTTTCTATTATCCTAAATATCTAATCTTCACCGCTTTCTCACACCTCTCTTGATTAGAAAAATAAGAATTGGTATTCAAATGTCTTGTACATTTACTGTGGTTTATCTATACTATTATAAAAAGAGGGAGTTTTTTTGAGTAATTACATTTGTGCCATTTTCATCACCTCCTATCCAATCGGAATGCACCAATTCAAAATACTGTAACCTCCATAACCCTCTCCCTTCTCACATTTTTTATCCATTTTTTTTCTTTTTTTTTGTTTCTCTCTATTAAGCAATAGTATCGCCTCTATTACATAAGTTCCGCCACACACACTCATAGCTCCCCTGAAAACTGCCCATATTTTTCTACCCTCTGCAAACCGTAATCGGCTGAAAAATCTGACTCTCCATTATCTCCGTGCTCTTTTAGTTTTTAAACTCATCTGGATCCATCAATTATATATCTAGATAGCCATGTTATTCTTTTAATAATTCTACTCTGGTTTTGAGACTTTTCCTTTGCAAAAGGCTCACGATTTTTCTTCTCTTTCAAACTTTACTATACACACCAAAACATCATATCCTTAAACTAATCGCTCCCTCAAAAACAACAGTACTCTACCACCTCCCTAAACTCTCTCACACAATATATCAGTGTTCCATGCCCACTTCCCTCTTTATTAAATTTCCTCATTTTCTCTTCTTTCTAAAATTTTCATAACCGTCACGATTTTATTTTCTCCTCTTTCTATATTATATTCTCTGACTTATTAGGGGTCATCAACATAAAACCGACCAGATCTTTTCAGGAATAGACGATGTACATATTTTTCAAATTGGTTCTCCCACGATCCACAAAATCAGGGAAGTGGAACAGTTGATTCAAGTCTTATAAACACCACTGTCCTATTTATTCATCGTAGTAACAAAAAAGTCATATCAGCAAGATACAATGGCAGCATGAGTAAACAGAAAGCACACGGGCTTATGTAAACATGCTCTTTCTTCCGAAGCGAGATGAAAATACAGATCAAGGTCAAGGAGATCCCCCGAAAGCTAAGTTGTTCCTTTGTTGGCTGATAAATGGCGATCGCCCAAGTTTTTATATATGCCATTTTATTTTCAATATCTAAATCATTAAATCCAAATTCAGTTTTGAATCCATAATAGATATGGTCCTCCGTTTGACAAATTTATTAGTTGATAATATCACTGCTTATCGTGTCATGACAACACTGTATGCTTGGGAGCCGACGGTGAGAGTCGCCATCAACATCTTTCAAAGTAGAAACTTGTGTCTAACTTTTCTTCCATATACCTGGTGATTAGTTTTTTAACAATTTAAATGGACACAATTTTTTTCCATAAATTAAGAATCTTGATGGTGTAAATAAATTTCAAAGTCTATTTTCAATGCAGGAGCTCTTGGTGTTGTATAAAACATGATACTTCATCGATCCTTTGAAGGTTCAGATGTGATTATTGATGTACATGTTCTTTCTCTTTCATTCGTTGTGCCATTGATATCTTATTTTCTTCTTTAAAGATCTGAAATAGAAATATTTTGTATCTAGACACACAAGTTTTGACATGGTGCTGCAACATACTTAGGACAGCCTGAATCTGGTGTTTCACAATGCAAAACAATCATGTTTTACCCTTTTTAATATACTCTGCAGCCTTTCATCAATCAATCACTTCTTCAGTATCCCTCCAAGCAATAGCTCACTACAAATAATCCACCGCCAAATACTTCTTTTTCCATGGGAACCTCCATGAGAGCCGTCTGGAAACTGTTTCGAAACTTTTTCCGTCACTATATATATGAAAGTTATTTTAATAACATTCTAACATGTGTGTTCATGGTTTCTGTTTGTGTACAAGACGCAAGACACACACACATGCCAATATGATAATTGATTAGTTATATATGATAGAATTTGATTCTACCACTTTTAGTGAACTATAATATTGATTGCTTTTGCAGTGAGGTGAATCTGTGCATGTTTGAGTTAAACATAATATTTGATAAACTTAGACTCCATAAATTTTATCTCTTTTCCGTTTACCTTTTGTTTTTTTTTTTCAATTATGACTATTCAGTACGGAAGGGCTGGTATGAAAAACATCATATCCTTAAACTAATCACTCCCTCAAAAACAACAGTCTACCACCTCCCTAAACTCTCACACACATGCCAATATGATAATCGATTAGTTATATATGATAGAATTTGATTCTACCACTTTTAGTGAACTATAATACCGATTACTTTTGCTGTGAGGTGAATATGTGCATGCTTGAGTTAAACATAATATTTGATAAACTTAGACTCCATAAATTTTATCTCTTTTCTGTTTACCTTTTGTTTTTTTCAATTATGACTATTCAGTACGGCAGGGATGGTATGAAAAATGCACTTTTTCAGGATAAAATGCCCAGTAAGTGAGGGACTCTAAGGGAATGATATATGCGGTCTCTTATGTCCTACTGAATCATGGTGGACAGGCCTGAAGGGTTTGAAACTTTTCTTTTACAAGAGAAAACAACACGTTTTCATGTTTTCTTGTATCAATATTTATCACGCTACACACTACAGAAAGACAAATTCCCTCCTGCCTTATTTCATCACTGTTCACCTCCGTGTTGGATAATATATCAAGGAAAAAATTTCATAGTATTGGATGGACATCATGCTAGGCGTAAGGCATTTTTTTACATGCTTAATGTAAATTTTATATGAAAAGATTTCATAGTAATAGATGGACATCATGCTAGGCATAAGGCATTTTTTTACATGCTTAATGTAAATTTAATATCATGTACACTGAGGTACTTTGTATATTAAATTAGTTTCATACTTTCTAAATAGATTGTTATATCATCTCGAAGTGTATACAATTTGATTATTACGAATATGGTTATGATTTATTCCTATATCAATATGATGCTAACAAACATGTAAGAAGCAGTTTGTAATTTCATTGTGAAATCATTAAATAAGTGCATGTCTTACTTCTCCGTTTATATTTGAAACATTTCACTCAAACTTTGAATACTACATGAATAATGAGTGATTCTAATACATTTGAGTGTTACTAAATATTTGTGAAATAATCTAATAAAATCATTTATTTGATCAAGTCTGGGTTTCTCTATGAGCATAAGTTGTCTCTCCTTTTCAGATTAACTTCGCATTAAATTTTGTTGTTTAAGATTCAAACTATGTTGAAGTCTTGTACATATATAACTCATGGTGTACAAATCATCCTTGAGGTTATTATTATTCTTATTACCTAATCTATTTTAGACAATAAGTTCATATTCAATGGGATATATGGGTGTGTGGTGAAGCCATTTGGATTGCCATTTGGTGTCTCTTGTAACATACTCGTTCTAGACACATAGGCTAATTTCCCATTCTTCTAGGCCCCTAATTGATTAGATGGATATCCAAAATCTCTTGTCCCTTTTCTTTACTTGTCTACCTTTCAATGTCTATATTTCGTTGTAATAGAATAGATCAAACCATATTAGGATCTGATAACCCTAATTGACTCTTTCGAATCACATGAACATGAAATCTTTGAATGGATAACCCTAATACTTGAAGGATGAGAATTGGTGGATACTAATATTAAACTATAGCCTAAACCAATATTTAACATCCTAGAATAACCATAAAATATTAGAGTGAGGAATGTGGAAGGTTTCACCATAATTGATCATTAGGCTATGATCATTACATTAAGTGAATGATTAATGCACAATGGTATAATAATAACTAAAGTAACCTCAAAATGCAAATATAAGCTCATAATCAAGTTCCTCATAGCTTAATTAGTCAACCCTCAAAATTTGGGGTCTTTCGCACATCAAATGCACCCTTATTTCAGACCCTAGTGAACTATGTATGTTTTAACCAAAGTTTGGGTCGATTTAAATCTAATTCTTTTGTCACGGTCTGACTTTGGCCCAAGGGCCAGTTTTGTTCTTGCGAGCAGTTCAGTCTAGGTAGCGGGACTCAGTTGTCCCCTACCTCCGTCTTCTATGCGGTTCAGATGGCAGCAGTACACACCTATCACCCGGTCACCCCGTGATCATACCAGTCGCCGATTCATCACGATTTCTTCGCCAACGAACTCCTCCCTCCCTGCCGAGCCCAACGACCCCTTACTCGGCCTCTATAGAACCCTAAGGCAAAAATGCCTATTTCAACCCTTTGAGCAGCCGCCACTGCCACTTTCCGAACTCACCAAAACCCCCACTCTAGTGCATCTACTTCTTCTCTTTCACTCCAGTATCGATTCGCGGGACCCCCTCATCTGTCCTCTTCAGTCAATTGCCCGCATAGGCATTCTGGAGCTGCTGCCAATGCTGGTCTTCTTCTCTGGCGAGGATGATGAGCAACAATTGTGTTCTTCACCTCGGTCCAATAGGTGTTGAGGTAACCATCTACGAGACCCCCTCTTTCATTATGTGTATTTGGCCTACCCAGAATCCTTCTGTATATTTCGGCCGACAAGGCTCTCTGTAACCTCTCGTCCATGGCGGTCAGTGGCCATGGCAACCTTGGTGCTCCGGCCTTGGAAAGACCTCCAGGACGTCTCGAGTTCACCATCAAACCCCCTGTGATGTATACAAATGTAAAGCATCTTCGTGCGTACCTTGGTTGCTCCGATGAGCATCTCAGTTTTCCTGTCCGCTGGAGTTTCCAGTCCTTGCGACGAGTCTTCTCTATGTTTTCTTCCTCCTCGACGGCATGTTCTTCCCAGTCACCGGCAACCCTAGCACCTGCACTAAGGCTCATGGCCTTCGGCTTGGCAAGTCGGAGCCATGGGACATGGTCCCTAACCGTGAAGAAGCCAACCTCAAGCGCTTGTTACTGGTCTGATCTCCAGTAGGTGCTAACGGCGTGAGAAGCAGGGAGATGAATCCCTGGGGCATAAGCTCGGTCTTGCCTTTGGTACATGTGACATTCATGTCACACCCATAAGGGCAAAATAGGAATTTCAAGTCGTGTTTGACTCTGTTGACCCCAATACAGTGTGTTTCCATTTTCCCCGAGTTCGCGTGACATCATGTCACATATAATCGCGTTGATTTAGGGGCATTTTAGTCAATTCACAATTTATTTTCCTTTTAAGCAGTAAATGTTTGTAACTTATAAAAATCATTACTATTTATTGGTTTGCAGAAAAATACAAATAAATATGTTTTTGAAATCAGAAAAATATGACTGATTTATTGGGACAAGTTTCACGCCCAGATTTACAACCTACTGTAGGGTCGATTTCTAAGAAAATGATTTAATGCATATTATATTAATTGAATGCACATATATTGTGACTAGGTTGAGACAACCCTGACCCTGAACTTAGGAGGTGTTATTAAATATCTAGGACTGATCATAAGGTATGTACATCCTCTATTTTATTTTGGGCATTATTTGACTAAATCCATATACATTTTAATGAGGCATCTCTTGAATTGTTATTTCTCTTAGAAATCTATTATTCTTGGACATTTATAATTTCTGATATGAATCTCTTTTACTATTGTGATTATTAATTTGATATGATTATGGGTCTTTAGTCCCCTCCTGCCTTGTTGCCTTTTGGTTGGATATTAACTAAATGATAGTCTTGCCACTCTATTATAGCATGTTGCGTGTTTGACTAGATATCTAGAATAGTGGTACTTATGTACAACCATACTTTTATAGGATGTGCGTATTCCTCCCGGGGTGTGCGTTTCCACCTTTGTTTACTTTTAGACCATGATCCTATGGTGTTATGGCCCTATTTTAGGTATTTTTAGTCTACATTGTTATGCATTCAAATATTTATTGTTTTAATATGAATCTGTGGATGATTGTTATGGCAAGACAGTCTTTTATTATCATGCATGTAATCTGAAATTTAATATGCCTAATTTCTTTTGTTACTTTTCTCTTGAACATACCTAATTCTAATTAGCCCCCTTTTTTTGTGGGAACATCTCTTTTTGTACTTTTAACCCTATATAATGCCCAAAGTATTTTATATATGTACATACTCAGCCTTTGTTGACCTCTTTGTTGTTTTCTATGTACTGGGTGATGTTCCCTTCCACCCAGGTTTAGGTACATTGGAAGACAAGAGCTCAAAAAGATCGCTAACACGACATGAAATTAAGGATAGCTTGGAATGGCTGGGTTACCCTCTGCTATTGGCTTAGTTGTGCTTAGTTTAAGTTTTTGTAAAATCACCTATTATGGTGAGGAAAAATTAAATAAATTAATCATGAAGTGACTTTGTAATAGTTTTGATTCTGCTACTTTATTATTACATGGCTCTTGTATTATATCATTTGAGTGGATTCCTTTCCGGGTCCCACTCTTTACATCTCTTGACTAATTTGGTGTCTCTTTAATAATACACATTGATTGTAAAATATAATATACTTTTAAAATAATTAATATACACAAATAGTTATTTCTAGAAGATAATTAATTTTTCATAAAATCTATGATCATACATTTATCTTAAATTTTGATGTGAGTTAGGATCATCATTGTTCATACTTTTTTAAATGTTCACTCAAACATGTGAAAATTTAGTTGATACTATATCACAAATTCATCTCTTAATTTACAAAACAATCTTATAACAATGGTGACTTCACCTATTTGTTTTCAATATTTACTAATTTTCATATTTCTCTTCAAATAAATAATTATTTTAATAGAAATTTCTTCAGATAAAATTTTAATTTTTATATAGAATTGTATCCCAATTTATAGTGCATATAGGTACAATATAATATTTTGTCATGTTTCCATATCTTTATTAGAGTAAATGCATGCCAAAGTAACCATAAACTATTTCAAATATTAAAGGCATTATCAATAATCTTCTCAATTTTTTTATTAATTTATTTGATTTGTACTTATATAAATAAAAATTATTTCATATATATAAAAATTCTACATCTATTATTAAAATATATTTTAGCAATGTATGTTTTTTTAGAATGTCACTTGCATATGCACGTGTGCGTTAACTAGTATATATAATATACCACTCTGCCCTTTTGTTTTCCATTCTAACAAAATATCCATTAATGTCTAAAATAATTATGGCCTATGGGAACATGTTCTCTGATAAAAAAGAGTGAATAAGTTAACAAAGGAATATACCAAAAGAGGGTAGAAGTATTTAGAGTATCCTTAAATTCTCTATCTTTTTTCCCTCATCTTAATTAACCTTCAAAGTCAAACAAAAATTACAATTAATAAGTTAAATGTAAGGTTCCAAGCATCTTCCCGCCCCCTCACAATCCGTTCCTCCTCCATAATGTCTCCACCAAATTATAAAAAAAATATTTTGTAACATTATAAATATGTCAATAGAAATTCAACATTTGTAATAAGACGTGTGCATGTGTACGGGTGTGCTTACTAGTGTTATATATATTATATATATATATATATATATATATATATAATCAAGGATGACATTTTGTAATACAAATCTGAATGCGAACTACATATTATAGTATGCCTAACCACATTATATTTTGTTACTACATACATAAATTTTGCAAACACACTAGTATTTTCAATTTAAATTATAGATGACACTTGCTTATTACAATAGACTATCCATATTACAAAATTGTCACCTACATTACAGTTGGCTCTTGCCTATTATAATGTGACTATCTATATTACAGATGACACTTTCTTATTACAATATGACTATCCATATTACAAACGGTCACCTACATTACAGTTGGCTCTTGCCTATTATAATGTGTCTGTCCATATTACATATGACACTTGCTTATTACACTATGGGTAAATAGTCACCTACATTACGGTTGGCTCTTGCCTATTACAATGTGACTGCCCATATTACATACGACACTTACTTATTACAATATGACTATCCATATTATAAAACTATCATCTACATTATAGTTGGCTGTTGTCTATTATAATGTGATTGGATATATTGTAATATACATGAGCAAATTATAAAGATTATGAACACTTTGTGTTATACATAAATAATTTGTAATGTGATTGATTATATTGTAATATAAGGAAATGACTTGTAAAGATACTGGATACTTTGTAATATACGTACAAAAATCATAATATGTCACAAGAGGCTAACTGACACTAACGAAAAGGCAACATAAAATAATCTTCAGTTCTGATTGTTGAGTTAAAAATAGATAATTGTTGAGTTAAATGTACACATTCTATATTAAGATGGCGTATAAGTGCATCATTACCAATGGATCTTTCATGCACGTTATCGCAGTTTTTCTATCCACTATTTATTTGCTTTCCATTCCCACGTTATTCGTCAACCACTTGCATAGAGTACGGTCACACCGAGAAGCACGTGACGCGTAAGACAAAATAGATGCACCGAACTGGCATTATCACGGAGACCGAACACGGTGGCAGGAAAGGTAAATACCAGATGCACTTAATCACACGGGTAACTAATGAATACTACCCACGCGGGCAGCAAAGACAAACTCATATATATATATATGAGTTTGTCTTTGCTGCCCGCGTGGGTAGTATTCATTAGTTACCCGTGTGATTAAGTGCATCTGGTATTTACCTTTCCTGCCACCGTGTTCGGTCTCCGTGATAATGCCAGTTCGGTGCATCTATTTTGTCTTACGCGTCACGTGCTTCTCGGTGTGACCGTACTCTATGCAAGTGGTTGACGAATAACGTGGGAATGGAAAGCAAATAAATAGTGGATAGAAAAACTGCGATAACGTGCATGAAAGATCTATTGGTAATGATGCACTTATACGCCATCTTAATATAGAATGTGTACATTTAACTCAACAATTCTCTATTTTTAACTCAACAATCAGAACTGAAGATTATTTTATGTTGCCTTTTCGATAGTGTCAGTTAGCCTCTTGTGACATATTATGATTTTTGTACGTATATTACAAAGTATCCACTATCTTTACAAGTCATTTCCTTATATTACAATATAATCAATCACATTACAAATTATTTATGTATAACACAAAGTGTTCACAATCTTTATAATTTGCTCATGTATATTACAATATATCCAATCACATTATAATAGACAACAACCAACTGTAATGTAGATGATAGTTTTATAATATGGATAGTCATATTGTAATAAGTAAGTGTCGTATGTAATATGGGCAGTCACATTATAATAGGAAAGAGCCAACCGTAATGTAGGTGACTATTTTGTAATATGGATACCCATAGTGTAATAAGCAAGTGTCATATGTAATATGGACATACACATTATAATAGGCAAGAGCCAACTGTAATGTAGGTGACCATTTGTAATATGGATAGTCATATTGTAATAAGAAAGTGTCATCTGTAATATAGATAGTCACATTATAATAGGCAAGAGCCAACCGTAATGTAGGTGACAATTTTATAATATGGATAGTCTATTGTAATAAGCAAGTGACATCTATAATTTAAATTGAAAATACTAGTGTGTTTGCAAAATTTATGTATGTAGTAACAAAATATAATGTGGTTAGGCATACTATAATATGTAGCTCACATTCAGATTTGTATTACAAAATGTCATCCTTGATTACATATGTTTCCTTTCCATTACAAATTATCTATTTTGAAATTAGGCATTTCTGTATAATTACAAAATGTCATCTTTCTTTACATGTTGTTGGAATTCACTATACGTCGTCAGAATGCCACTTATTTACTTGCTACTATTTCTTATAATTATTGTCTTTGTAATGATAAATGATATGTTGTAATGAGAACAGAGAATTTGTAATGGAAAGGAGAAATTTGTAACTAAAGATGATGTTACATAATATAATATGGAAGTATCATTTTATTTCTCATGTGTTTGCTTATCTTATAAAAGGACACTACTATAATAATTTTAGACTCGTTACATTAGGCATGAGTATATTTAAAGATTGGTACGTAATCAATTAGAAAATAATTATTGTGTTCATGCCTTTTTCTCTATGGGGATCATATTCAATGTGATATACAATTTCGTGAGTAATATAATAAAATATCTCAATCTCATCCTCACATCTCCCATTGTGATACTTTGTTTTTACTTTTTCGGCAGATGCAATCAGAAATAAAGTCCCGGTCAATAAAACAATAAGTCAAATACGTTTGGAATATTTAAAATGTGTGCCACCGGACCAATACTTACCATTTAATTATAATTGTGTGCCACCGAACCAATACTTACCATTTAATTATAATTGTGTGACACTGCTTCTACAACATGGTAACTTGGCTTATTTACCCACGCGAGCATCAAGTGAATATATATATATATATATATATATATATATATATATATATATATATATATATACTAGTAAATGCACACGTGCCATGCACGTGAACAACAAAATTTGTTAAATTTCTTAGATTCAATTTTATTAAATCAAAAGGTTAACTATAATGTCAAAAGTAGATATGTAAACAAACTCACATAATTATATTTTGACACAATTTGTACCATGATGATATCATCCATACATGTAAAATTAGATGTGTATAATTATGTAGGTTTATTTTCTCATTTAAATCAGTCGTAACCATATACAAAATATACACAAAGTATGATGCTATTACATGGTGGTCAATAAATATGTTTATTAAACTAAAATATCTTAAGCAAAAATGAATGAAATCATTAGTAATTCGAAGTTATAACCTAAAGAAACACACTTTATATCATAAGACATTTTTTTAAGGTGTGTCAACATGGGCATCTCAATTATATTTGATTGCATATTATTATCATGTGATTGACTCATATATAAGCCATGAAATTAGTTTATATGTGTGTGTGTGTGATCACGATGGGGAAAAGAAAAATGCTATTAAAAATAACATCTTTTAGCTCGTATTAAAGAACAAATGTTAGTGGTCATGAGGGAGGAAATATTGGTAATGAAGAATAATAATTCCCAAAATGTGTATTATATTTTTTAGCTCAGTTAATTTTTTTATAAATATGATGAAAAAATCACACATCATTGTGTATATGTCCATATCCATTATTCATATGATCAAGTGTTTTATATATCAAAATCTTACAAATTTACGTTTAGAGCAAACCTACAAAAATTAAATGAGAATTGACTTGTTTGTATTAAAGAAATTATTATCCTTAAAAATGAAGACAATGAAATGAACATTATATATATGTGTATATAATCATAGTATATTAATAACTTACAAAATTTCCTATTATTTCATGTATTTGTTTTTATATCTATGTGTTATGATATAATGTATTTTTTTATATCTAAAAAGGCGAAAAAGGTATACAGAATGGCTAGAGGAGACGTGTGGAAAGTTGGTTTTAAGATCAACGTGTATTGGCCGCTTTGTGAGGGACTCATTTAGTGGGGTCTGATTAATGGCGAGATAAATTAATGTAGGGATAAGAAAAATCAACAACCGAAATATATGGAAGGGGGGTAGGGGATGAACTATTCTATAGTAATTATGGGGAGAGATGGGATAAGTGGGAGGAAAGTAGTGGTTGAATCATGGGTTTGGACTGTGGTTTAGTGGAGATGGTTGAGGAGAATAAGGAAGCGGTTGAGGAGAATAAGGAAGCGTAAGGTTTGAATGAGATGAGAGATAAAGAGAGATTGTAGGAGTTAAGAGGAGAGATTGGGGCGAAGAGGGGGTGGGGTGTTGGGGATCGTGGTTTAGAGGAGTATAAAAAACAGTAAAAATTGTAAAATCCTCAAAAAAAGGAGAGAACAGAGTGAAAGAATGAGAGAGCATCATTTTAAAATGGTACAATCTAATTGGCCGGTGGCATGTTTTGTAATTAAAAAGAAAAACTCCTTCTTTTTATATTAGTATAGATATATATATATATATATATACATATATATATATATATATATATATATGGGCGTTCATTCATTGCCCACGTGGGTAGCCTATAATTTCGCTACCCGACAGCCAAAAAAGTAACTCTTTTGACAACAAAAGTAACCCTGCCGTTAAAAAAGTAACTATGGTGATAAGAAAGTAACTACACGACTAAAAGAGTAACTCTGTAAAAAATATACAGCAGATATATATAAGGACGGGTTTTTTTAATATTGGTGGGGCAAATGATATTATTTTTGGATGCAATTTTTTGGGGAGCTAGATAAAATGCTCCTCTGCAATTGCAAAAAAAAATTCAAAAAAAGTGGTCGGAAGGGTGGGCGGGTAGCTACCCGCGCGGGCAATAAAGATGGGCCATATATATATATATATATATATATATATATACTATATATATACGTATATATTTGTGTGTGTGTGTCTATATATATATATATATATATCTGTGTGTGTCTATATATATATATATATATATATATATATATATATAGTTAGGCTAGAATACACTCAAATGTACAGATTGCACGAATACACTCAAGTTTGTTTGAAAATGTAAACCATTGATCTTCATCGTCATACTATAACTAGGCTACATACAAATTTTGAGCCCATTTACTCATCAAAGGGCAACAAAATCGACGTGTGAAACTAATTTGCATATCAAGACTATTTTTTGCAAAATATAAACCATTGATCTTCATCATCATACTATAACTAGGCTACATAAAATTTTGAGTCCATTTGGATGAATGTAAGTCACTCATCCAAGGGCAAAAAAATCGATGGCGAAACTAATTTGAAATGTATAATTTTTGCGGACTTTATAACATGACCTATAAATGTCCAAATGTACTCAAATTTTGTGTATGAGCTATTCACAAGATGTTTAAGAAGATCAATGGATTAGATTTTAAAAAAAAAATATTACATCATGAAAGCTACTTGAGTGTATTCTGCTCCGAATACACTCAAGTGTATTTATTGTGATTGACGGGAAGGATTTATGAGTAAAGAAAATAGCAGACTTGTAATTAATGGAAAAGACACACACACACATATATATACTAGTTAACACACACGTGTACATATATGTGCCCCATTGAACATGTTTATTTTACATTAAATATTTACAAAATAAAATTTACCAAAAATATAATGGTAATTCTCGTAATTGTTTTGTAGAAAATTTAGAAACGTGTTGTTTATTGACTTCGAAACGCACGTTTGAAGGGAGGAATGTCACGGAAAATTGAGAGATTTGCGACAACTAATTTATCATGAAAGAGAAAAAATAAAATAGAACAAAACTAAAAAAGTTGAGAAAAATTGTGAGAAGAGAGAAATCAAAGAGAGCGCAACATGAACTCGCTCTTTTTGTAGTGTATATATATACATTATATATATTATATATATATAAAGTGTGAGTTTGTCTAAAAAAACTACAAAAACTGCTACTAGCCAATCAGGTTGTTCCATTTTCAATTGCTGCATTCTCTTCAACTCTCCTTGTTCTCTCCTTTTTTTTCAAGGATTTTCTATTTTTATTCAAGTAATTCATATGTCTCTACTAAGCCATGTTCTCCCTCCACGAACATTCGCTCTCCGCTCTCCTTTTCTAAACCTCCGTTCACCCTTTCCAACTCCCATTTTAGGCACCACTAGTGAACGCACACGTGCACATGCACGTGATATATAAAATTTGTTGGAAATGTACGGGGAGATGACTCGTTTGTGAAAGGGTCCCTACGATAAATGATATCTGTATTGGTTGTTTGAAAGGAGAGAATCAAGGAACCGTTTCCGTGGGATGGAGAGAGAAATACAGAATTAAAGATAATAAAAGTTAATGGGAGAGTGTGAGAATAAATATTTCTAGGAGTAAAATTCCTTAAAAAATGAGAGAAGAGAGTGAATCAAGGAGAGTGCAACATTAAACTCGCTGTTTTTATAGTAGTATAGATTTAGTGGAGATTAGATTAGATAGAAGATCAAACGCCATCCACGATTTACCTAAATGTTTGCTTCCTGAAACACGCGACAGACAATCGATTATTTTTCAGTTGCTTGAACATCTTTTTTTCCAGTCATCTGCGTTCTTTGATCCCAGATCTCCCACCGGACTGATTTCATGCAGTTGCAGATCACGGATGCATGAACCACGTTGGCAGGTAACGCGTTACCGAACGAAGTCTTAACCTCCACTTCTCTTTCTTATCATCGCAATTCTTTCCTTCTCTTCCTCCCATTCAAAAATGCCAGTCAACTCTCTCTTCCCCGCTTGATATTTATCTTCCTATTATCCTAACTATCTAATCTTCACCTCTTTCTCACACCTTTCTTGATTAGAAAAATGAGAAATGGTATTCAAACGTCTTGTACATTTACTGCGGCTTCTATATATAATATACCACTCTGGCCTTTTATTTTCCATTCTAACAAAATATCCGTTAATGTCTCACATAATTATGGTCTATGGGAACATGTTCTCTGATAAAAAAGAGTGAATAAGTTAACAAAGGAATATATCAAAAGAGGGCAGAATTATTTAAAATATCTTTAAATTCTCTATCTTTCTTCCCTCATCTTAATTAACCTTCCAAGTAAGTCAAATAAAATTACAATTAATAAGTTAAATGTAAGGTTCCAACCATCTTTCCGCCCCCTCATAGTCAGTTCCTCATCCATAATGTCTCCACCAAATTATAAAAAAAATTATTTTTTAACATTATAAATATGTCAATAGAAATTCAATATTTAATAAGGCACGTGCATGTCCACGTGTGTGCTTATTAGTGTGTGTGTGTGTGTGTGTGTGTTGTTGAGATATGAAAGGTAGGTTGTGACCGGTGATATGTTTGTTACCTAAGTAAGATGATAAGATAATGGTTGTGTTCATAAGATATAGGGCATTGTGGATACTCACGATTTGATAACACTAATTTAATTGTCAGACATGTAGATACCACTTTATACTCCATACGATCACCATAATGGATGTGGTTTTAATCATATGCCCCTAACTTTGAAGGGCATGATAATAATACTATGTTCTCTAAGATTTATGTTTGGTGATCCAGTTATCTCTCCTGATATGCATACTAACCATGCAGGTGTATCAATTGAATTCATAGCCAGGTGAGAGCTATGAGGTGTATGTGTTTTGTATAACACTGAATGATGATAATCCTTGTTGATGAGATAACATGTATCACCAGTATGATGAAAAGGGCCTGTTGACCTAATAAAAGTTGAGTGCCTAGTCGAGGTGTTATCCCCCTGATACTGAGATAAGGGATTGCTATCCCAGGATGATGATGTATGATGATGAAGCCTTGAGAGGCAGTGGTATTATGTGATGAGGGATTGAGATCCCATGGCAATATGATAATGGCAGTTGTAGTATGACACAATGTTGTTTATGGTTTATAACCTGGTTGCCTCAACAATTCACCTAAAACATACTAATTAATTACAGTGGAACATTTCATGTAGTTTTGCCCTGGCCATAGATCCATCGTCGTCAGTAGCTGGTGATGGTGAAACGGGTTTATCCTGCGGGATTACCTGGAGCGCATATTGTTGAATATGCGGGGTTTCTCCTAGCCGAAAGTAGGAGGATTAGAGTGCAACTGCGGTTGTGGACTCAAGATGTGTATAAGAGCATGGTGAACAAGCCCATGGCTCAATATGATAGAGCATGAATGTGTTCATGGCTCAAGGAATACGGTGAACTGGCCCGTGGCTCAAGTATACTAGCACTGTGACCTGTACCAAGGGCGGGCTAGATAAAAAGGGTAGACTGCGTGAGCTAACCCTGTGGCGGAGGCCACTCAAGCAAGAGAATGCGGTCCTACTTTGGTTATCATGCACTAACCACGAAGAGGTGAGGTCATGGAGTCCGGCTCTCCCAATGACCTTGTATGGCACCAGTTTTGGGTTTTGCAGCTGAAGGTTGAATTTAAGCAGGATGACTCACTTCCTCAGGGCATAATAAAATTTGTAATCTAGCCGTATAGTATGTATCGCTTAAGGCAAAACACAGAACACTGGTTGAGGCCTTGCATGTATAGTTGCACTAGTTATATCTTGCAAGTTATTTGTACATTCGTCATATCTGGTGATAAGTTCTTATAAAGATTATCTTGTCAATCATGTTCCATAAAAAATATCTGGTTATATGCCTCCTGGATATCTTGGTAAGCTAGTTCTGTTCATTATGCCCTATATATGAGCTGATTATATCAGTTACCTGCTTTATTTGTTCTAGCTCTCCTTTGAGGTTTTATAGTTTTGGTGGGGGTTATGTTTCTCGCTGGGACTGTGTGTCTCACCCTGCTAGTTTTAAACCTTTTTAGGTGATCGTGCTATACGTGGTGGTGGTCGTGAGGTTGTAGCTGAGCAGCAGGAAGAACAGTAGGAGGCAAGAGATAGATATATTGCTATTTTGGTTGTTTGGTAGTAGAGTCCTAGAGTCATCCATGTACTCTCAGGTCCTTGGGAGTGTTTCGACGGCATCTCGTGATGTATGGCTGATGTAGTTTTGTTTATCCTGCTATTGGCCTGGTATGGCCTATTCTATAAATAAACAGGTGGTGAACTCTTTGTGCCTATGTGACAGCTGGATCCTATGAACTATGGACACATATCAAGGTTTATTTATGTTTATATAATATGTTTCCTTACTGGATAAGGATGTGGATGTAATAGTTTCTTTGTTTATTTATTTTCTGCAATCGGTTTTAATTAACCCGTGTTTTTGGTAATATGTAGTTTATGGAAGTTCCGCACATTTTTGTGTGGTATTTCGTTGTCTGTGTGATAGCGGGATGTCCCAGTTCCTATACCAAACAACTCATTCATATCATGCTCTGATTTCCCTACAAGATTACTAGATACCTATGTGTAAGAGATCCCTACTATTTTAGTGAAACACCTTCTAGAGAATAAATGGTATCGCGTGTGTATGAAGTGATGCATAAATAAAAAAAATCTTCACTTGTTTCTGTCACCTACACAACAGCTTCAATTGTTGTGACCACTCTAGCAGTTGTGGTAATTTCCTCCTGGCACCTATATCTCCTCCCCGGGTTCTAGGTGAGCCACCTCTTCTATTGAACTCTTTTTTATTCTTCTACTACCCCTTCTTCCTATACCCGTGATCTTCTTTCTTCCTCTATCAGTACCCTTCTTCTTGTACACATCTTCTTCCTTATATTTTTACTCACCTTCTTCCTCGATTCCTCTCCTTCTTTCCCTAATTCTCCCCTTGCCTATTTGCACATTTTTCCTTACTAATATATTATTTTTGTTCTAGTGATGCGATTTAAAGATTGTAGAGGTAATGCGGAAATGATAAAAAAATTGTGAATAAATTTTTGAAAATGACTTATCTACTATCTCGTCACCTACAAAATTATTTGGGTATGTGAGGACTCCTTGACTGGATGTCAATCAAGGGACATGCTTGTTGACCTAGAAGTTATACATTGTCCATATTTTGATAATGACTTAACCATTCCATTCATATGTATCTAATATGTGTATTCAAAATTGATTTCAGGAATTAGGTACATGAAAAGGATCAAAATTCTCAAGCCCTAATTTGCTATAGTTCAAGCCCAAAAGCTATACAAGTGTGTAATTTGGGAAATCCATGTAAACGAACTTAGAAGATTTTTTTAATAACTTGTATTGATGTATTGGCTTGTAACTAAGATGAGAAAATTGATTGGGACACTTAACACCAAGCTTTAATCACTTTTGATGCACTTTAGAAAATTGATCACAGGTAGTTAATCGGTCGAGTTCTAATCTTGACCGATCCTCTTGGATCAATTCTCTGAAGAGTGCATCGGTCGATTGTGTTTTCACAGAACTCGACCGATGGGGTTACTGACCAAACATAACTTTCATTGGTTGGTTGAGTTTCTCCAGGACAAACTCGACCGATGGTTTGAAATTTGGGTTTGTCTTTTACCCTATCGGTTGAGTTACCTTTATTGAAACTTGACAGATTGCATTATACGGAATTTGTAGAAAAAGTGATTGTGACCGTTGGTGAGCTATTTGATCGAAAATAGAGTCATTTCTTTGAGAAAAAATGTCTATATTTCGGCCCTAAGTGTCCCAGAACTCAAAGGGGCACCTCAGCTATAAATAGGACCTCTTGGAGTTCATTCCAAGGTTGCTCATTCGCTATATGCTTGGTCCTAACTTAGTTGAGAGTGTTCCAACCCTTTGAGCCAATTTCCTTCTCTAGTTTCAAATCAAATTCATGAGTATGAGTGAGATAGGTTCCCTTGTATGAGAGCTACTCCCTATATTGATGTAAAGCTCTCCACCTCCATCTTCCTACCCCCTTTCCTATTGAAGAAAAGGCTGAAGATCTTCTCCGAGTGAAGGAGAAGGAGTTGTTGTTCTTCAAGGTTGAAGAAAGCAAGGTGTTCCAGATCTCTAAGTGAAGGAGATAGGAAAGCAGACGCTCAAGAAGGATAGGTAATTCCTTGAAGGCCAAAGAGTTTAAGAAGGAGTGGGTAAGTCCATGTTGATGGCTGAAGACTCCATTGTTCAAGTGGGTAAACTCCTTCTATAGGTTGAAGATCCTTGCTTGAGTTACTAATCCCTTGGATGAAGGTAAGCAGGTGATCGAACCAGAAGATGAAGAGAAGAAGGATTCCACTCTTTTCTTTGTAAAGAATCATCCCAAAGAGCTAATCATTGGCAACCCATTTGAGAGAGTGAAGACCCGAGCTGCCTACACCAAAGAACAAGCAGACAGTGCCTTTGTCTCACAACTAGAGCAAACGAACATCAAAGAAGCTCTTGGAGATGATGAGTGGATCCTAGCCATGCAGAAGGAACTAGAGCAATTTGAGAAGAATCATGTGTGGACTCTAGTGCCAAGACCAAGTGACAGAAAAATCATTGGCACTAAATGGGTCTACCGCAACAAGCTTGATGAGAATGGTAAGGTGGTAAGAAACAAAGCAAGGTTAGTAGCCCAAGGTTACAATCAGCAGGAAGGTATTGATTTTGATGAAACATATGCTCATGTTGCTAGACTTGAATCTATTAGGATGCAACTTGCCTTTGCTAGTTATAAAAATTTCTTGCTTTATCAAATGGATGTTAAAAGTGTGTTTTTGAATGGTACAATCGAGGAGGAAGTATTTGTTACTCAACCTCTGAGCTTTGAAAATGACAAGCAACCTAACCATGTTTACTTGTTACAAAAAGCTCTCTATGGACTCAAACAAGCACCTTGATCTTGGTATGAGAAATTAAAGAACTTTTTGTTAGACAATGGCTATTTCATGGACAAAGTTGATTCTACCTTATTTCTAAAACACACTTCTAGCAATTTTCTTATCATTCAAATTTATGTTGATGATATCATATTTGGTGAAACTTGTAACGACCCTGACCTGGGTTATGAGGTAACCCTATTTGTTTTGTCTAATAAAGTTTCTTAGAACTTTAATATAATCCTCCAAGGTGTTTTGTTATCATGTGACACACTCATGTTTCAAGTTTGGTCCCGATTGAATGTTGTTTGAGCAATTTTCCTTTATTTTGGACCAAAGTGCAATTTACCCAAATGGAGGGGCTATAATGCAAAATGTCACATGTTGAACATGCCTCATGTTTTTTAGCATCATTATAGTGAGAATGATGCAAGGTGGTGGCTTTTGGAAAGCCTAAATTCCAAGTTTGAACTTGTTTGAACAATGCTGGAGCATTGTGTGCCAATTTTGGTACAAATTGTAATTTACCCAAAATGTGGGGTTGATATGCAAATTACCACCTCTATAGTGTTACTACTTCCTATATGTATCATTTAGAGGAGAGAGAATGAATGGGACACCATGTTTTATTCCATTATGAATGATGGTAATCTTGGTGAAGAAATGACCAAGAAAAGGGTTGAATTTGAAAGCTTAACTTGAGTTGTATTAAGTTGAAAAGCTTATATATGAGTGCCTATCGGCCATGGAGCCCAAGGAGGTGTCCCATATCGTTTTGTGAACTCTTGGAAAAGTCCATATCATGAAAAGCACCTCAAGGAGGTGAGGTGTGACGGCCAACAAGTTTCCTTAGAAAAAGTGTATCGGCTTGACTTAAAATAGTGATTAAACCTAGATGACTTATCCAAATGGATAAGTAATGGATGAATTTGCATATCAATATGATCCTCAACCATTTTGCAAGAAAAGATAAATGTTGATGCATGCATGGACACGTGTCACCCATGCATGACACGTGGCACCTACTAGCTCAAAATGTTGACACCTCATTTTTGCCTTTCTTCATGAACAACAAGTATATATACCCCTAGTTTCACCCTTAAGTGAAAATTTTCGACCCTTACCACCCTCCTACCTTGTGGTATCGTTCATGGGGCTCTTGTATCGTGCAGGAAAGCAAGGGTATCATTCATAGTCCCTTGGATATTGCCCATAGCAAAAGCATATCGGCCAAGTAGGTGAAATTGGCCATATAAGGTGATATCGGCCAATAGGGTGAAGAGTTGAGTGCCATATCGTGCAAGTGAGTGCCATATCGTGCAAGTGAGTGCCATATCGTGCAAGAGGGTTGGAATATACTGCAAGGGCACAAGGGTATCGTGCATAGGCCTTGGGTATCGGCCATAGCAAGTGTATCGGCCATACCATGTTGATATTGTCCATAGCAAGTTGATATCGGCCAATTGAAGTGATTTTGGCCACAAGTGAGGGGGTATCGGCCACAAGCAAGGTTGTGTCGGCCAAGAGGAAGTCCATATCGCCCAAGAGTGGTGGGGTGTCGGCCAAGGAGCTAAGGAACTCAAAACTTAACCCTAAGGTGAGGCAATGATCATCTTCAACATTGGATTGAAACATGAATTTAGGGTTTTGATCTTCTTTTCTTTTCTTCTTCACCAATTGCTTATCCATGGTGATTCCTTGTATATGAAGGAGTTGTGAACGATCCTTGGACCTTTTATAAAGTAATCTTCAACCTTAGGAACATGGAGATTTGTATCTTGAAGCTTTGAAGTGGTTCTTAAGGCGGGTTATATAACTTGGAACTCAACCATGTTATTATTCTTCACCTAAGTTGCTCTAATTAGTGAAATACTTTTAATTCCGAAATTTCCTGAAATAGTTGATGAAATTATGAGTTCAATTAGTTTCTTAGACCTGTTTCCATGAATTATATCAGTTAGAACAAAGGTCTAGAGCTTGAATATGATGGTATCACTTTATAAAAGTGATATCGAGTGCAAGCACATATGCAAGCACCTCTAACCCGATATGATGATGCAGCTACTTCACTAAAAAGATATGAATAGGTTTTTAAACCTTATTGAACGATATAGGGGTGTAGTATACACCTCTTGCACGATAGGGAGTCAAGTATAGACTCCATGCACGATATAAGGTCAATTGTATACTTGTAAGTTGACAAGGAAACCCTAAATTGGGTAACCCGATATAAGTGAAGAGTAACAAGTGTTATTGCATAATATGATCATATGATACATAATTGATACTTAGTATCATGAGGTATACATGACCTTGTACGACATGGTTGCACGATAGGGTTGCACGATACACAACCCTAGACGATATGGTAACCCTAGCCCGTCATGGCTAACCCTAGATGGTGACTAGCCTGATAGGGTGATTGAATGTACTTCTAGCCCGACATGGTGATGGGTTGATACCTCATACGTATCATGGGTGATACATACATATATATTGTGCCTGATATGAGGTCAAGAAGGTACCTCATGCCCGATATGGAGACAAGTGTAAATCCTAGCCCGATATGGTGAGTGTCTATACACCTACAACTCGATATGGTGAACATATGCACATGATTTAACCCTATACACCTTGTAAAGGTAAGGGCAAGACACTCTTAGGAGTGATGAGTGTAACACCAAGTAATGGTGTGGATAATACCTTGATAGGTGAAACACCTAGAGTGGTTGATAATGGTTAATCCTATATCAATAATGCCTTAACCCGAGATGAGTTCATATCATTAATGATGGTTGAATAATTCAATTGTGTGACTTATCACCAATACATTACATGATAAATGTGATGAGCTAGTACATAAAGTATTAGGATGGGACATACCCTAATACAAGATAAGTTGATGAACTTAAGTATGTTAAAAGTGATGAGGGAAGTGATACATCAAGACATGATAGATATCACATCCAGCACTTCAAGGTTGATGTACCTTGATGCACCTTAAATGCAATATACTTGGATGAGTAACACATGAAGTGTGTTATGTCAATTGCTACATTGAGATGTAATAAGTTTAATGCACTTTGATAAGTGTGGGCTAACATACTTTGAGAAAGGGTTAAGCCAAGTTAATAAAGTCTGATGTAATCATACCCTGGTAAGGATGAGAGAGGAACTCATACTTTGTGTTGATGATTCATTTAATGATAAATGATGAGAATGAATAAGTATGATTGAATACTTATGATATCAATGTTTTCTCCTAGATGTGTGGAGCAATGAATTAGGGTTTGATCATTGATAATATGATCTTGAAAATCTAAATGGTTAATAATGGAAACCCCTAACCCTAATGAAGGGTAATGATATGTAAGAGAAACCCTAATCGATAAGAAAGGGAAAACCCTAACCCTAATGATGGGAAGGTTTTATTTCTTTTATTGCATAAGCCTTGGAAGACATGTGAAATACTTGTATAAAAGTATAAAGATGTTTTATGGCCTTGTGAGCCATGTGATAATTTGTTGCCTAGTGAGAGGTGACAAGATGTGTTATGGCCTTGTGAGCCATGTGATAATTTGTTGCCTAGTGAGAGGTGACAAGATGTGTTATGGGCTTTGTGAGCCATGTGAATAAGTTGTTGCCTAGTGAGAGGTGACAAGATGTGAATGGCCTTTTGTGCCATGTGAATAAGTTGTTGCCTAGTGAGAGATGACAAGATGTGAATGGCCTTGTGAGCCATGTGAATAAGTTGTTTCCTAGTGAGAGGTGACAAGATGTGAATGGCCTTGTGAGTAATGAGAATACTTGTACAACAAGTGAAATGAATACCTTGGTCTGAGGACCTAGCGGTAATGGTTACCTGTTATAGAGGTAACAATGTTATGTGACGATCTAAGGGTTTTAATACCCAGATCCAGCAATCATGATAATGATTATGTGAAGGGATGAGAATTCCCAGTAATGTGATAAGGGACTGAGATCCCAAGTATCATGTGTTTTAAAGATTTGAAAAGTACGTGATAGATGTATTATACCTTTCTTTGTAGCATTTGTCATAATAATTCATGTGTGAAAACTTGACTGATGGTAAAAGAATATGGTAATGCACTTAATTAATCAAGTGGAATTTTATCATGTAGTACCCTGGCCATAGATCCATCATCGTCAGCAGCTGGTGATCGTGAAACAGGTTCTCCTACGGGTTAATCCGGAGCGCATATTGTTGAATATGTGGGGTTGCTCCTAGCCACAAATAGGAAGGTTAGAGTACAACTTCGGTTGTAGACTCTAGAGCACGGTTTCAGGCCCGCGGCTCAGTGTGATAAGAGCATGGTGAATAGGCAGATGGCTCAGTGTGATAGAGCATGAATGCGTTCATGGCTAAGGGAGCACGGTGAACTAGCCCGTGGCTCGATTCACTAGCGTCGACACCTGTACCAAGGTGGGCTAGGCATTGGGTAGCCTGACCCTGTGTGACTAAGGTCACTTAAGCAAGAGACTGCGGTCCTACTTGTGGTCTCGCACTGACCGAGACGTGGGAGGTCATGGAGTCCGACTCTTCCATGGACCTTTTATGGTACCGATTTCGACTTCGCAATGGTCGGTTGGATTTGAGCGGTACGGCTCACTTCCTCAGGGCATAAGTGTGATTGTAAAATGTAATCATCCGTATAGCATGTTTGCTTAAGGATTGAATACGGAAATCATTGGCTGATGTTATATTTCTTTTATGCATCCTTAGTGGATAGATGTGATTTATGTTTCTTTACATTCCTTGCAAAGAAGATAGTTGATTATTAATTCTACCATGGATAGATGCAATGTTCTCCTTAAGAAAGGAGATTACTTCATTCTATTTATACAATGATTAGTCATGCTTGTTAATATAATAAGAACCTCTGCTCAGTTTATAAATGTTTAACTGTGATAATAATATGGTCGGCGGAGAGTTATATCTCACGCTGGGACAATTACAATTGTCTCACCCCCGTGGGACCCAAATTTTTAGGTGGACATGTACGAGGAGGTGAAGACCTTTCTGCAGAGGATGAACAACAACTGAGGCAGCAGTGATAGGTCAGGTTGAGTGTACTGTCTGTCATGTCTTGTAGATGTGAGTCATATGTGTCGTCTCTGTACTCTCACGTCCTTGGAGTTGGTTTGTACTGGTTTTATGATCAATAAGAGATTTTGGCTTACGTGCCTCAAGGTTTTATGTTGCTCATGTATAGTTTGGTAAAGCAACTGTTATATGTTATTCTCGAGATGAGATGTACCAGATATGTACAATGTGAATAATGATGTATATAAGGTTTTGGACCTTTCAGTAAGAGTTTTCCTTTGAATGGATCTCTTTGAAAAATGGTTTTAATTTTTAGTGATTTTTGTTAATCTGTTGTTTATGTTTAATTCCGCTTAATTAGTAATGATTTGTTTGTCGGTCATTACAGTTTTGGTATCAGAGCTTAAGATTCACTGAGTCTACAGAGACATAGGACTAAGGTGTTGAGTCTGTGTTAGTGTCCTCCAGTATACCCTATAGTGACTTCTGCTTGTACAGAAGAAAGGGTGAAGTTTATAAATGACTGGGGAACACGAGGAATACATTGTTGAGGGCAATGTTGTTGCACCAGGAAAGGGTGCAAGGGATCAGGCAAGAGAAGAATGAATGCCTGAGAATTCCCATCATGACCCGATCAGGATAGAGATTCCTATGTTTATGCTCTTAATAGGCAGATTAAGACAATAGTGATACATATAGTAGACTGGATACTAGCATTACAACCTAGGTTACCAGTCTTTACTACATAAACTTTGGGCTTTGAAAGGATTCCTGAATGACATCGTCATGTTGGAACATTGGAAAATGTGGGGAAGATTAATAGATGGTGAGAAAGTAGACTCTGCCATAAGTTTAGATAGATAGTATATCTGTGATGGTAGTGCCCAAGAAGGGGCAATAAGCCAAGAATTAAGGAAATGTCATTACAATTCCAGAGACTTTTGCCTAGTGGTTCTAAAAAGCCAAAAGTAACAACATGAAACAGCTAGACTCTATGGGTTGAGTCAACCTAATGCGGTGGAGGACCGCGAGGGGTAACAATCAGATAGAGATTTTTCATTTTGATATATCTTATTTTGATGTTACCTGATAATCCTAAAAAGGATTGCTGTTATGGACTTCCCTATTGATTGTCCTATGGGGACATAGGGAAGAAATGATGAGAACTAGAATTTATATTCTGTTCAGTATTCTTTTAAATGCTCTATAATTGCTCTTATCTATGTGAAAAAGGATGATGTATAGAAGAGATGCCTGGAGAAAATCCAGGAATGTTAAATCATGTGTTGGTTATTATACGAAAAGTAAGGAATATGATAGTAAACAAAGTGTATACTACTTAATCTCAGTACTTGTATACCCTGGCCAGGTATATAATTATTGGAGATAAGGTGAGTATGGAACTCTTAGATTGTTATCTTTCTGATTACTCTGATCAAGTAGTCATTCTGAGACAATCTAGTGAGTATAATGAAACTGGAAATATGGTATGGACATGTATATCACATCCTAAGTGCAATAAAGTGGAATCTGAGATTATCTCATATCAATCTGTATGTATGAGGAAATGAAAAGTATAATCCTCATGATAAGAGAATGAGAACAAGGGAGATGATCAATGTTAGATAAAGCATGTCTGAATAGTAAAGATCTTTTCCCATGATGTGGAAATGGGAAATGTGATAAAATCACAAAATGCTCATGAACATGTTAGACAATAACAAAGAAAGGAATAATGACATGTAATCATCCTTATAATTCCTATGCTGATGGCAAGGAACCTAGGATGAAACACGAGTAAATGACTCATGAATAGTTGAATGTTCATGCAATAATCAGAGGAGATGATAATCTCTTCTCTTTGATAAAAAAAAACCCTGGATGATGATGGGGTGATAATAGGAATATGTTCCTTTGTGTTCTTTCCCTTCTGGGACATGGTAATCATGTGGGTCTTATGACACTTGATGTGCATAAGTTAAAAATGTTCAATTGATGGATACTTAGAAAAGTATCAGTTTGTCTTGGACTTTGGTTCCAAGATAAAGATATGTGTAACAAGTAATGTCCCAAGATGAAAGAAAGATGAAGATGTGATGTGTTTTCGACACATGTGATGGATACCAAGATAAGAAATTCTGGTATCTAAGAAGTATCAAGTGATATGGCAAAGTAAAAGCATAACTCCTAATCAACTGATTTATGTTGGTTGCCTGGGATGGCCAACTGTGAAATCAGTCTAGTTACATGAAATAGTATGGACATCATATGTTAGGGGTTTATGCTCTGCATAAACATAACATTGATGAGAATGATTTACTTGAAGGAATAATTGTAAAAATATTACAATAAAAGCTTGTCAAATGAGATTAACAAACAACCTCTATCTTAGTGAGAAAAGTATTACCTGACATAGAGTTGACACTACAGTCAATAATGAAAAAGACAATGGAATATGTGCCTTGTGTGAAAGATTCAATGATAACCCTGTATGTAAGAACTTTGTGTTGATCAAAGTTCTATGTCATCTCCATGACATTAAGATGTTATGTGGAGACTTGATGGTATGATGAATGAATAATATTTGTCTTCCTTTACTTGAGATTTTGGGGACGAAATCCTTGTTAGGGGTTTATAACTTGTAACGACCCTGACCTGGGTTATGAGGTAACCCTATTTGTTTTGGCTAATAAAGTTTCTTAGAACTTTAATATAATCCTCTAAGGTGTTTTGTTATCATGTGACACACTCATGTTTCAAGTTTGGTCCCGATTGAATGTTGTTTGAGCAATTTTCCTTTGTTTTGGACCAAAGTATAATTTACCCAAATGGAGGGGCTATAATGCAAATTTCACATGTTGAACATGCCTCATGTTTTGTAGAATCATTATAGTGAGAATGATGCAAGGTGGTGGCTTTTGGAAAGCCTAAATTCCAAGTTTGAACTTGTTTGAACAATGCTGGAGCATTGTGTGCCAATTTTGGTACAAATTATAATTTACCCAAAATGTGGGGTCGATATGCAAATTACCACCTCTATAGTGTTACTACTTCCTATATGTATCATTTAGAGGAGAGAGAATGAATGGGACACCATGTTTTATTCCATTATGAATGATGGTAATCTTGGTGAAGAAATGACCAAGAAAAGGGTTGAATTTGAAAGCTTAACTTGAGTTGTATCAAGTTGAAAAGCTTATATATGAGTGCCTATCGGCCATGGAGCCCAAGGAGGTGTCCCATATCGTTTTGTGAACTCTTGGAAAAGTCCATATCGTGAAAAGCACCTCAAGGAGGTGAGGTGTGACGGCCAACAAGATTCCTTAGAAAAAGTGTATCGGCTTGACTTAAAATAGTGATTAAACCTAGATGACTTATCCAAATGGATAAGTAATGGTCGAATTTGCATCTCAATATGATCCTCAACCATTTTGCAAGACAAGATAAATGTTGATGCATGCATGGACACGTGTCACTTATGCATGACACGTGGCACCTACTAGCTCAAAATGTTGACACCTCATTTTTGCCTTTCTTCATGAACAACAAGTATATATACCCCTAGTTTCACCCTTAAGTGAAAATGTTCGACCCTTACCACCCTCCTACCTTGTGGTATCGTGCATGGGGCTCTTTTATCGTGCAGGAAAGCAAGGGTATCATTCATAGGCCCTTGGATATTGCCCATAGCAAAAGCATATCGGCCAAGTAGGTGAAATTGGCCATATAAGGTGATATCGGCCAATAGGGTGAAGAGTTGAGTGCCATATCGTGCAAGTGAGTGCCATATCGTGCAAGTGAGTGCCATATCGTGCAAGAGGGTTGGCATAAAGTGAAAGGGCACAAGGGTATCGTCCATAGGCCTTGGGTATCGGCCATAGCAAGTGTATCGACCATACCATGTTGATATTGTCCATAGCAAGTTGATATCGGCCAATTGAAGTGATTTTGGCCACAAGTGAGGGGGTATCGGTCACAAGAAAGGTTGTGTCGGCCAAAAGGAAGTCCATATCGCCCAAGAGTGGTGGGGTGTCGGCCAAGGAGCTAAGGAACTCAAAACTTAACCCTAAGGTGAGGCAATGATCATCTTCAACATTGGATTGAAACATGAATTTAGGGTTTTGATCTTCTTTTCTTTTCTTCTTCACCAATTGCTTATCCATGGTGACTCCTTGTATATGAAGGAGTTGTGAACGAGCCTTGGACCTTTTATAAAGTCATCTTCAACCTTAGGAACATGGATCTTTGTAGCTTGAAGCTTTGAAGTGGTTCTTAAGGCGGGTTATATAACTTGAACTCAACCATGTTATTATTCTTCACCTAAATTGCTCTAATTAGTGAAATACTTTTAATTCCGAAATTTCCTGAAATAGTTGATGAAATTATGAGTTCAATTAGTTTCTTAGACCTGTTTCCATGAATTATATCAGTTAGAACAAAGGTCTAGAGCTTGAATATGATGGTATCACTACATAAAAGTGATATCGGGTGCAAGCACATATGCAAGCACCTCTAACCCGATATGATGATGCAGCTACTTCACTAAAAAGATATGAATAGGTTTTTAAACCTTATTGAACGATATAGGGGTGTAGTATACACCTCTTGCACGATAGGGAGTCAAGTATAGACTCCATGCACGATATAAGGTCAATTGTATACTTGTAAGTTGACAAGGAAACCCTAAATTGGGTAACCCGATATAAGTGAAGAGTAACAAGTGTTTTTGCATAAGATGATCATATGATACATAATTGATACTTAGTATCATGAGGTCTACATGACCTTGTACAAAATGGTTGCACGATAGGGTTGCACGATACACAACCCTAGACGATATGGTAACCCTAGCCCGTCATGGCTAACCCTAGATGGTGACTAGCCTGATAGGGTGATTGAATGTACTTCTAGCCCGACATGGTGATGGGTTGATACCTCATACGTATCATGGGCGATGCATACATATATATTGTGCCCGATATGAGGTCAAGAAGGTACCTCATGCCCGATATGGAGACAAGTGTAAATCCTAGCCCGATATGGTGAGTGTCTATACACCTACAACCCGATATGGTGAACATATGCACATGATTTAACCCTATACACCTTGTAAAGGTAAGGGCAAGACACTCTTAGGAGTGATGAGTGTAACACCAAGTAATAGTGTGGATAATACCTTGATAGGTGAAACACCTAGAGTGGTTGATAATAGTTAATCCTATATCAATAATGCCTTAACCCGAGATGAGTTCATATCATTAATGATGGTTGAATAATTCAATTGTGTGACTTATGACCAATACATTACATGATAAATGTGATGAGCTAGTGCATAAAGTATTAGGATGGGACATACCCTAATACAAGATAAGTTGATGAACTTAAGTATGTTAAAAGTGATGAGGGAAGTGATACATCAAGACATGATAGAGATCACATCCAGCACTTCAAGGTTGATGTACCTTGATGCGCCTTAAATCCAATATACTTGGATGTGTAACACATGAAGTGTGTTATGTCAATTGTTACATTGAGATGTAATAAGTTTAATGCACTTTGATAAGTGTGGGCTAACATACTTTGAGAAAGGGTTAAGCCAAGTTAATAAAGACTAATATAATCATACCCTGGTAAGGATGAGAGAGGAACTCATACCTTATGTTGATGATTCATTTAATGATAAATGATGAGAATGAATAAGTATGATTGAATACTTATGATATCAATGTTTTCTCCTAGATGTGTGGAGCAATGAATTAGGGTTTGATCATTGATAATATGATCTTGAAAACCTAAATGGTTAATAATGGAAACCCCTAACCCTAATGAAGGGTAATGATATGTAAGAGAAACCCTAATCGATAAGAAAGGGAAAACCCTAACCCTAATGATGGGAAGGTTGTATTTCTTTTATTGCATAAGCCTTGTAAGACATGTTAAATGCTTGTATAAAAGTATAAAGATGTTTTATGGCCTTGTGATCCATGTGATAATTTGTTGCCTAGTGAGAGGTGACAAGATGTGTTATGGCCTTGTGAGCCATGTGATAATTTGTTGCCTAGTGAGAGGTGACAAGATGTGTTATGGGCTTTGTGAGCCATGTGAATAAGTTGTTGCCTAGTGAGAGGTGACAAGATGTGAATGGCCTTGTGAGCCATGTGAATAAGTTGTTGCCTAGTGAGAGGTGATAAGATGTGAATGGCCTTGTGATCCATGTGAATAAGTTGTTGCCTAGTGAGAGGTGATAAGATGTGAATGGCCTTGTGAGTAATGAGAATACTTGTACAACAAGTGAAATGAATACCTTGGTTTGAGGACCTAGCGGTAATGGTTACCTGTTATAGAGGTAACAATGTTATGTGACGATCTAAGGGTTTGAATACCCAGATCCAGCAATCATGATAATGATTATGTGAAGGGATGAGAATTCCCAGTAATGTGATAAGGGACTGAGATCCCAAGTATCATGTGTTTTAAAGATTTGAAAAGTACGTGATAGATGTATTATACCTTTCTTTGTAGCATTTGTCATAATAATTCATGTGTGAAAACTTGACTGATGGTAAAAGAATATGGTAATGCACTTAATTAATCAAGTGGAATTTTATCATGTAGTGCCCTGGCCATAGATCCATCATCGTCAGCAGCTGGTGATGGTGAAACAGTTTCTCCTACGGGTTAATCCGGAGCGCATATTGTTGAATATGCGGGGTTGCTCCTAGCCAAAAATAGGAAGGTTAGAGTACAACTTCGGTTGTAGACTCTAGAGCACGGTTTCAGGCCCGTGGCTCAGTGTGATAAGAGCATGGTGAATAGGCCCATGGCTCAGTTTGATAGAGCATGAATGCGTTCATGGCTCAGGGAGCACGGTGAACTGGCCCATGGCTCGATTCACTAGCTCCGACACCTGTACCAAGGTGGGCTAGGCAGAGGGTAGCCTGACCATGTGTGACTAAGGTCACTTAAGCAAGAGACTGCGGTCCTGCTTGTGGTCTCGCACTGACCGAGACGTGGGAGGTCATGGAGTCCGGCTCTTCCATGGACCTTGTATGGTACCGATTTCGACTTCGCAATGGTCGGTTGGATTTGAGCGGTACAGCTCACTTCCTCAGGGCATAAGTGTGATTGTAAAATGTAATCATCCGTATAGCATGTTTGCTTAAGGATTGAATACGGAAATCATTGGCTGATGTTATATTTCTTTTATGCATCCTTAGTGGATAGATGTGATTTATGTTCCTTTACATTCCTTGCAAAGAAGATAGTTGATTATTAATTCTACGATGGATAGATGCAATGTTCTCCTTAAGAAAGGAGATTACTTCATTCTGTTTATACAATGATTAGTCCTTCCTGTTAATATAATAAGAACCTCTGCTCAGTTTATAAATGTTTAACTGTGATAATAATATGGTCGGCGGAGAGTTATATCTCTCGCTGGGACAATTACAATTGTCTCACCCCCGTGGGACCCAAATTTTTAGGTGGACGTGTACGAGGAGGTGAAGACCTTTCTGCAGAGGATGAACAACAACTGAGGCAGCAGTGATAGGTCAGGTTGAGTGTACTGTTTGTCATGTCTTGTAGATGTGAGTCATATGTGTCGTCTCTGTACTCTCAGGTCCTTGGAGATGGTTCGTACTGCTTTTATGATCAATAAGAGATTTTAGCTTACGTGCCTCGAGGTTTTATGTTGCTCATGTATAGTTTGGTAAAGCAACTATTATATGTTATTCTCGAGATGAGATGTACCAGATATGTACAATGTGAATAATGATGTATATAAGGTTTTGGACCTTTCAGTAAGAGTTTTCCTTTGAATGGATCTATTTGAAAAATGGTTTTAATTTTTTGTGATTTTTGTTAATATGTTGTTTATGTTTAATTCTACTTAATTAGTAATGATTTGTTTGTCGGTCATTACAAAACTGATCTTGATCTTTGTAAGAAGTTTAGTTCTCTTATACAGAGTGAGTTCGAGATGAGCATGATGGGTGAGTTGACTTTCTTCCTCAACTTCCAAATCAAGCAAACTAAAAATGGAAACTTCATCAACCAAGGCAAGTACACAATGAACTACTCAAATGCTTTGGAATGGAGAATATGAAGACGATGGACACACCCATGTCCAACACCGCCAAACTTGATAGAGTTGAAGAAGGTGAGAAGGTAGATGAGAAGCTCTATAGAGGTATGATTGGAAGTTTACTTTATTTAACTACCTCTAGACCAGATATTATGTTTAGTGTTGGCTTGGGTGCTCACTTTCAATTAAGTCCTAGGAAATCACATCTTATTGTTGTTAAGAGGATTTTGAGGTACTTAGACAAAAATCAAAACTTTGGTCTATGGTACCCTAAGTCAAGAGACTTTACTCTTATAGCATATAGTGATGTAGATTATGCAGGCTATTTGGTTGATAGAATGTGCACAAGTGGCACTTGCTTCCTTCTAGGACCATGCTTGATGTCTTGGTTTTCCAAGAAACAGAGCACCGTGGCATTATCAACTACTGAGGCTAAGTACATTGCATCCAGGAGTTGTTGTGCACAGGTCCTATGGATGAAGCAAATGCTTTAAGACTTTAATATACATTTTGATGCTTCTCCTATCTATTGTAATAATACTAGTGCAATCAATCTTTCTTATAATCCTATATTGCATAGTAGAGCTAAACATATAGAGGTTTTCCATCATTTTCTTCCTGATCACATTTCTAAAAAGGATATTTATATCACGCATGTGGACACAGAAAATCATTTGGCAGACATTTTTACTAAACCTCTAGCTAGAGAGCAATTTAACTTTATTAGATCAAAATTGCCTATAACTACTTTGGATGAATCTGACATGCCTTCTAGATAGTAGTCATCTATGCTATATGTTTTGCATCTATCTTGGTCATCTTTGAATGCTTGCATGCCTAAAATTGCTTTTTCTTGTTCATATATGCCTTGTTTTCTCTTGTTTTTGGGTATTTCTCAAATTTCTTGTTTTTATTGCAAAATAGTACCCAACGATGAGTGATATGTGCCTAAGTATCTTCAAAATGCATAATGGACTCGAAAAATAAATTTAATTAGCATTCAAGAGGCTAGAAATTAAGTTTGATGGTTTTAGATTAGGTTGACCATCGGTCGAGTTTCCCTAGGAAAAACTCGACCGATCTATGGCCGACAACTATTCTAAAATGGACCAATAGGTCGAGTTTTCGACTCTCAGAACTCGACCGATCAGTGGGATGAAGCCAACTTAAGTTTGGTTTGGTCGACTATTCTCCCTCTCAATTAGAGAATGGTCGCCCGATTCCTCTTCTTCTAGCCCTAAGCTCTCTACCCTAGCCCTAACCTTCCCTATCCTAGCCGTTTCCCGACCTAGATAGGTTGACCTAGACCTTCCCTGTGGCACCACATTCTGCTATCACACAGACAACGAGATGGCACGTGAAAATGTACGGAAACACCATAACCACATATTACTGAAAACACGGGTTAATTAAAACCGTTTGTGGAAAATAGACAAAAGAGAACTATTACATCCAGATCCTCATCCTGCAAGGAAACATGTTATATAAACATTTACAAGCCTTGATATATGTCCACAACTTAAAGGAACCAGATGTCCTGTCAGTACCAGAGTTCATCACCTGTTTATATATACATAACGGGACACATCAGGCCATCAACAGGATATACAAGTTACATCAGCTATACATCGTAAAACATCATCAAAACACCTTCGAGGACCTAATAGTACAGGGATGACTCTAGGACTCTACTACAAAATAATCAAAATGGTAGCATATCCATCTCTTGCCTCCTACTGCTCTTCCCCTTGATGCTTGGCTGCAACCTCACGACTACCATCACATCTAGCACGATCACCTAAAAAGGTTGTAAACTAGCGGGGTGACACACACAGTCCCAGTGAGTAACATAACTCCCCGCAAAAACTATAAAACCTCAGAAGGTTTAAAGTAGATAAAGCAAATAGTTGGTTTAGACGTATAATAAGAGCAGCATACTGAGCAAGACTATTATTATCATCAATCTTACCAAGATATTCATGAGGACTATATCCAGATTTTCTTTATGGAACATGATTGACAAGATAAGCCTTATGAGAATTTATTACAAGATATCAAGATCGTACAAGTAACTGGATCATCTACATAAACGAGGCCTCAACCAATGTTCTGTGTTTTGCTCTAAGAAATATATACTATTCGGCTGGATTACATTTTATTATGCCCTGAGGAAGTGAGTTGTCCCTGCTCAAATCCAACCTTCGATTGTGAAGCCCAAAACCGGTGCCATACAAGGTCAATGGGAGAGTCGGACTGCATGACCTCACCTCCTTGTGGTCAGTGCACAAAAACCAAAGCAGGACCGCAATCTCTTCCTTGAATGGCCTCAGCCATAGGGTCAACTCTGTAGGCTACCCTTCTATAATACTGACCCATGGGCCTGTTCACCATGCTCTATAATCACTGAGCCATGGGCCTGTTCACCATGCTCTATAAACAACCGCAGTTGTACTCAAATCCTCCTACTTTTGGCTAGGATAAAACCCCGCATATTCAACAATATGCGCTCTAGGTAATCCCGCAGGATAAACCTATTTCACCATCACCAATTACTAACGATGATGGATCTCTGGCCAGGGCAAACTACATAATATGTTCCACTATAATTAATTAGTATATTTTAAGTGAATTGTTGAGGCAACCAAGTTGTAAAACATAAACAACATTGAGTTACATTAATATTGTCATTATCACATCATCATGGGATCTCAATCCCTCATCACAGAATGCCACTTCCTCTCAAGGCTTACATCATCACCATGGGATAGCAATCCTTTATCTCAACATCAGAGGATAACACCTCAACTAGGCACCCATCCTTTACTAGGTCAACAGACCTTTTCATATCATACGAGTGATACAGGTTATCCCATCAACAAGGATTATCATCATTCAATGTTATTCCAACACATAAACCTCATAGATCTTACCTGGCTATGAATCCATCTGATACACCTGCATGGTTAGTATGCATATCAAGAGAGATAACATAAATCACCAACCATAGATCTTTATGATTATCATGCTATCATGTTTGGAACAACATCCATGATTATATGAAACATAAGTTGTATTAATCATATTATTGTTATCAAACAATGAGCATGCATTGTGCCCTATTCCTGTGAACATAACCATGTATCTTATCATCTTATGTAGCAGCATCTTAGATTCCCAACATACCCCAGTTCACAACCTACCATCATATCCCATTACTAACATAGATGCAGGTACAAGGTGATTAATCCATTTATTAGGATTTTCGGGCTAAACATAACCTTCACCAAAGATTCCAACTTCCCTCACTATAAGTGTGGCGGGTAGCGCCACCCTCACCAAAAGAATAGCGGGCAAGATCTTATCCCTCATTAAAGCCTATCGGCTAGGGTTTTCAAACCCTAAAGCACTTATGTCACCATATCGACCATCAACACTTCACCCTATCGTGCACCATAGATCAACCAGCACTGAGTTGTGTCATGCAGCTTGAACTAGAGGTGTGTATCGTGCACAAGAAGCTAGCATATCATGACTTAACCTAATAACCAAGAACCCTATCATTTACTAGGGTTAGGGTTTCTATCGACCAACCCTCTCAACAAGGATCATATCGACCAGGAGCATGGCGCCCAAGACACCCTATCGCCCAACCATCAAACCATGTCGTCCAAGGGACCCTCATGTCGGCCAAGGCACTCTATCACCCAAAGCATCATGTCGTCCATGGGCAAGGTAGCCACTAAGGCACCTATTATGGTTTCACCATGCAAACACCATATCGGGCAACTCAAGACGAAACCATGTCACCCAAAATAGAGATAACTTACTAGCCACCATGTCGACCAAGGGGACATCCAAAGCAAGGGATCAACTCGACCAAAACATATCGTCCAAGGATACTAATAAGGTGAAAGGGGTCATATCGGGCACGAAACCAATAGGGCTCAACTGAACATATCGGCCAAGCTAAAACCCACAAAAGGGTGTAACATGCAAGGGCACAAGAACTTCACCAAGATGGTCATCCTCAACCTCAAACTCTTTAGCAACAAACCCTAATTGATCAAGATAGTTGGCTCACCTCTCAACAACCAAGTGAGAGGGGTTTTGCACAACCTCCATCACAAATTGGGCAACATGATGGATCATCTCCAACTTAGGTCATCACTCATCCAAAGGCTCACCTCTCAAATCCATGGTGAGAGGAGGGTGTTTCCCAAGCAACTAGAGCATAGACTCGCCTCTCAATGACTAAGGAAGAGAGGAATTTTGCCTACACCACTAGAGCTCAAACTCACTTCTCAAAACCAAGGAGAGAAAGGGGTATTGCCCCAAAGGAAACCCTAATCTATGGGTTCGGCTAACTAGGTCCAAAGGTACTCAATAAACAACAACATCATCAACAACATGATCACCATATCCACAAGATTAAAGGTACATGGTAGACCAAGAAACATATCTAACAACATGCCTGGTCAATCATGATCATATATGAACATGCAACATAAAAGAAGGTAGTATAGTTAGGGTTAGAAGTTATGTAACCCGCCTTAAGCAAACTCCTCAAGCTCCAAATATCCAAGCTTTAAGCTCCTAGCTCCAAGGCACACCACCTTCGGCCACCTCAAGGAAAGGAACAAAGCTCATAACCACCATTGCCTAAGAGTAAGCAAGAAGGAGAAGGAGATGCTAAGGGGAGAGGGAAGATTCTTACCAAGGAAGCAAGACTCACCTATGGTTCGGCCACCAAGCTAGAGGAAGAAGAAGAGAACTCCTTCAAAGGGATCGGCCACCAAGCGCACCAAGGGAAGGTGTATAGTGCACCAAGGAAGAGGGAGGCAACAAAGAACTAAAGGGATTCTAAGCAAGTGAAAGGGAAGGTATATATAGAAGAGGATGAAGGGGAAACCAAGGCAAGGTGTCGTCCCACTTAGGGACACTTACCCAACATCTTTCCACCTTGCAAACCACGTGTGCATGTCATGCCACCCACTATCAAAGGATAGCCACTTGTCCAAGGTATGGTGACACAACCAAAGCTAGGTCAAATGGGTGACACACCCATACTAGATGATACACTCCTGGGCGACACAGCTCATGGATGATACACCATGGTCGACACAAGCACCCAACACACCCTTGCCCGATACAAGGCTCATCAAGGCAAGACAAATCCCAAACAAGGCTAGATAAGGCCCAAGGCTACTCAAGCAACAAGCCCAACCCATCCTCTCAACTCTAGAGAATGCAAGGAGAGAGAGAAACATCTCTCAAGGTTACAAACTTGCTCATCAACCCTAAAAGTTGGGTTATTTACAAGTAGCACCTCCAACTCTCAACAAAGCACAAAAAACCCTAATCACCACTTGAGGTGATTAGCAAGCAACTAAACACTAGGGTTAGGCAAAGCAAATAGGATAAGCCCAAAACGAAGGTTGGGGTCCTTACAAGCCATAAACCCCTACAAAGGGATTTCTCCCCCGAAATCTGAAGAGAAAAGCGAGGGATACTTCCTCCTCTCTCTTCCTCAAGCTTCCATGAGGCTTATTCAACACCACGATGATGCCAAAGAACTTTCATAAGAACCATGTCTTTCCTTTTTAACTTCTTTACTCTTCTATCAAGGATCGTCATTGGACCTTCCTCGTAGGTCACATCTTCATCGAGCTCAACCTCAACTGGCTGTATCATTGTCCCTGTGTCTGGATGACTTTTCTTCAGCATGCTGACATGGAAAACCGGATGTAACATGTACAACTCTGGCTGAAGCTCTAACTTATAAGCTAAATTGGCAACACGTTCTATTACCGGACATGGCCCCATATACCTGGGTCCCAGTTTGCCTTTCCGGCCAAACCTCATCATGCCTTTCCAAGGTGAGACCTTGAGATACACTTTTTCTCCCACCTGGAACTCTAAAGGTCATCGGCGATTATCTGCGTACGACTTCTGTCTGTCCTGTGTCGCTTTCAACTTTTGTTGTATCATTCTGATCTTCTTCGTTGTGTGATGTACTAACTCAGGACCCAAAAGTTGATACTCACCAGACTCATACCAACATAGAGGAGATCTGTACTTTCTACCATATAGAGCCTCATAAGGAGCCATTTTGATGCTTCGCTGGTAACTATTGTTGTAGGCGAACTCTATCAAACTGAGATGTACATCCCAACTGCCTAAGAACTGCAAAACACAAGCTCAGAGAAGATCCTCTCAAGTCTGAATAGTCCTTTCAGACTGCCCATCTGTCTGTGGGTGGAAAGCAGTACCGAACCTCAACTACGTTCATAATGCTTTGTGCGACTGTTCCCAAAACCGACTCATGAATTGGGGTCCTCTGTCAGAGATTATCATTTCAGGCACACCGTGCAAACACACTATCTCATCCACATACACATGAGCAAGCTTCTCTGCTGTATACTTTGTCTTCACATGTATGAAATGAGCAAACTTTGTCAATCTATCCACTATCACCCAAATGGAATCATGATTCTTAGTTGTCCTTGGCAGACCGACTACGAAATACATGGTTATATGATCCCATTTACACTACAGTATCGGAAGGGGTTGCAACATACCTGCCGACTTCTAATGCTTAGTCTTAACCTACTGGCATACCGCACACCTTGCCACAAACTTGACAACATCCATATTTAAGCCAAGACACAAATACATGTCCTTCATATTATGATACATCTTGGTGACACCTGGATGCATGGCATACATTGATGTGTGTGCTTCCTCAAGCACTAACCTCATCAAATCATCAACATCGGGGACCACAATCCTATCATGACAGCAAACTAGTCCATCCTCGGACTCATGGAACCCATCACGCTTTTAGCTGCCAAACTCTGAACGTATCAACTGAACTGAAGCATTTGCATGTTGTGCATCTTAGATCTACTATCTCAACATAGGCTTTACTTGCATCTGTGCCAACAATCCTACCAATAAGGAGACTTCCATCTATACATTCATCTGCTGCAAAGAGACAAGCATATCCCGCCTATGGCATACCAAGGAACTCAACTGTGCCTTCTTCATAGAGTAAGAAGGAGACTTTCTGCTAAGTGCATCAGCTACCACGTTCACCTTACCAGGATGATACTCAATGGTGCATTCATAATCATTGATCAGCTCCATCCAGTGACGATGTTGCATGTTCAACTCACTCTGCTAGAAGATGTACTTCAAGTTCTTGTGATCTGTAAATATCTAACACACTTCCCCATAAAGATAGTGTCTCTAAATTTTTAATGCATGGACAACAGCTTCCAGCTCCAAATCATGTGTCAGATAGTTCTCCTCATGTTTTTTAAGTTGTCGCGAAGCAAAAAAAACCACATGATCTTCCTGCATCAACACACATCCTAAGCCTTTCTTGGAAGAATCACAGAAAACAACATAGCCCTTCCCAGGCTCTGGCAACACCAATACTGGACCACTAGTCAGCTTCTCCTTCAAACCTTGGAAAGCTTACTGACAACGATTATTCCAAACAAAAGGTACATCCTTCCTGGTCAACTTTGTTAACGGTAACATGATTACACTAAAGTTCCTTATAAACCTCCGGTAGTATCCTGCTAAACCCAGAAAACTACGAACTTCTGTCGGCGTCTTCGGTTGCTCCCAATCTGTAACCTTCTTAGGGTCCACTCTGACTCCTTCTGTAGATATTACATGACCCAAGAAAGTCACTTCTTCCAACCAGAACTCGCACTTACTAAACTTGGCATACAACTGATGTTGGCGAAGAAGAGTCAAAGCTTTTCGAAGATGCTGTTCATGCTCTTGACTGTCCCGACTATAGATCAAGATGTCATCTATAAAACCTACAACAAACTGATCTAGAAACAGACGGAACACCTTGTTCATTAGATCCATGAAAGCAGCAGGAACATTGGTTAGCCCAAACGGCATAACCATGAACTCAAAGTGACCATACCTCGTCCTAAAAGATGACTTTGATATGTCCCCATCCTTAATTCTTAACTGACGATATCTAGACCGTAGATCGATCTTTGAGAACACTGTAGCGCCACACAACTGATCAAACAGATCATCCATCCTCGTCAATGGGTACTTATTCTTGATCGTAACTTTGTTCAACTGTCGGTAATCTATGCACAAACACATCGATCCATCCTTCTTTTTTTATGAATAAGACTGGAGCACCCCGCGGAGATGTGCTCGGTCTGATGAAACATTTATCCAGCAACTCATGTAACTACTGCTTCAGCTCTGCCATCTCAGCTGGATCCATCCTATATGGTGTTTGAGCAACTGGCTGGGTTCCTAGCACCAGATTGATCTCAAAGTCAATCTTTCGAGGTGGGGGAACACCAGGGAACTCATCGGGAAACACATCTGCAAACTCTTGAACAACAGACACCTCCTCAAGGCTAGGACCTTTCGCCTTGGTATCCAAAATGTGAGCTAAGAACGCCTTACATCCTTGCCATAGCAACTTCTCTGCCACCATAGCTAACACTAAACATGTCAGAAGAATCTTCCTAACTCCTTGGAAGATCCATCTTTCACCATCATCATCAAACACTGCTTGCTGGAAACCACAGTCCATCACAACCTTATACTTTTCTAAGGTATCCATCCCAAGGATCACATCGAATCCATACATATCAAGTGGTATAAGATCCACTTGTATACTGTGTCTCGAAAAGGATAAAACACAAGATGGACACTCCTCTCAAAGCATCGAGGAACCATTAAGAGGGGTTTCTAACAACAGACTATCCTTCTTACAACTAACAGGTAAAAGACAGTTATCAAGCATACTACGTGTGGTAAAAGAGTGCATAGCACCTGGGTCAACTAGAATAGATATAAAGCAAGAAGAAGACAAATCAGAATAAAAAAACTCCATCTAACCTGCCACCACTCGCGGGTTGACTATCGCCTCCGGCTGACTCATAGCATAGAGTCGAGTCGTTGCTTGTTGTCCATGTCCTCTACTTCCTTGAGCAGATGATCCTGCTTGCGACGCTTGACCGCATCCTCACTCTCTGTTACCACTAGACTGATGTCTATCTGACACTTGTTGACTTTGTCTCGGTTGCTGTGTCACTTCGACATCTTTCCTTGGGCAATTTGACCTCAAATGCCCGGTCTGTCCATAGAGACAACATGACATGTCCTCTAACTGTGACTTAGATGGCCCTGTTACTGCTACTGAAGCTGTGTTGTAAGCTCTGGATGGAAAAAATCCACGCCCTCTTCCCTTACTCGGAGACCACTATGAAGGTGCACTAGAACCTTGCCTTACAAAAGGCGCAGAAAACCTTAGCTTCTTGTGGCTATCAAACCTCTGTTTCTGAAACTGAGCAGGCCTTTTCTTGGTCATAGACTCCCTTTTCTCCCTGACAGACCGTTCGATCCTTTGGATAGACTCCAAAAATGTGGCAAACTGCTCCCGATTCTCTAAGGCAGCAGTAGGTGTTGACATCTCGACACTCAAACCTTTCTCAAACCACCTGATTCTCTCATCATCTATTGCCTCCATGTGAGGGAAAAAGCTCAAAAGATCCATAAACTTGGCTTCATACTCGGTGATGCTCAACGATCCTTGGTGTAGACGCTCAAACTAGTTGATCTTCTCATCTAGATACGTCTTCGGGAAGTATCGACTGACGAACTCCCACTGGAAAACATCCCAACAGATCACCTCATCGGGTCGCTTCTCCTCCTCGATAGCCCACCAGTGGCCAGCACTACCCTTCAAAAGGTAGACATCGTGCTTGACTTTGTCTACTTCGGGGATGTTGAGGATCTGGAAGGCTTTCTCGAGACCTGTCAGCCACAGATCTGCATCCGCTGGATCAGCCATTCCATCATAATCCAAAGCTTCGACTCGGTGAAGCTGCTCAAAGGTCTTCCCAATACCTGAAGATTCACCATGGGGAGCCTGTGCTCTTGGCAAAGGAACTGGCAATCTATCCACCATGTGATCCATTATAGCCATTAACTGTCCCATAAGTTGTTGATAGGCAGGGTTTTCAAGAATGGCTGGGTCAAGTTGGGGGACCCCAGGCACCCGATCTTCATGTGCCTGCACTCTTGCTCCATCAATTGATTCAGCATCGCTACTCTTGGCAGCATGTTTTTCATGGTTTCCAGACATCTTTAAGCTTTATCTTCCGCTGAGGGCAGAAGGTTATTGTAAGAAAATTTGGAAAACTCACAAGAACAAACACAACCCTAGTCCTAGATCCCTGTAGACTCAGCGAACCTAGGGCTATGATACCAAAACTTGTGGCACAACATCCCGCTATCACACAGACAACGAGATGCCACACAAAAATGTGCGGAAACACCATAAACCACATATTACCGAAAATACGGGTTAATTAAAACCATTTGTGAAAAATAGATAAAAGAGAACTATTACATCCAAATCCTCATCCTACAAGGAAACATGTTATATAAACATTTACAAGCCTTGATATATGTCCACAGCTTAAAGGAACTAGCTGTCCTCTTAGCACCAGAGTTCATCACCTGTTTATATATACATAATGGGCCACATCAGGCCAGCAGCAAGATATACGAGCTACATCAGCTATACATCATAAAACATCGTCAAAACACCTCTGAGGACCTGAGAGTACATGGATGACTCTAGGACTCTACTACAAAACAACCAAAATGGCAGCATATCCATCTCTTGCCTCCTACTACTCTTCCCCTTGCTTCTCGGCCGCAAACTCGTGACCACCACCACGTCTAGCGTGATCACCTAAAAAGGTTGTAAACTAGTGGGGTGAGACACATAGTCCCAGTGAGAAACATAACTCCCTGCCAAAACTATAAAACCTCAGAAGGTTTAAAGCAGATAAAGCAGATAACTGGTAAAGAGGTTTAATAAGAACAACATACTGAGCAAGACTATTATTACCATCAATCTTACCAAGATATTCATGAGGACTATATCCAGATTTTCTTTATGGAATATGATTGATAAGATAAGCTTTATGAGAATTTATCATAGGATATCAAGATCGTACAAGTAACTGTAAGAGATAACTGGATCTTCTACATAAACGAGGCCTCAACCAATGTTCTGTGTTTTGTTCTAAGCAATATATACTATTCGGCTGGATTACGTTTTATTATGCCCTAAGAAAGTGAGTTGTCCCTTCTCAAATCCAACCTTCGGCTACAAAGCCCAAAACCGGTGCCATACAAGGTCAATTGGAGAGATGGACTCCATGACCTCACCTCCTCGTGGTCAGTGCATGAAAACCAAAGTAGGATCACAGTCTCTTACTTGAGTGGCCTCAACCACAGGGTCAGCTCTGCAGGCTACCCTTCTATAATACTGAGCCATGGGATTATTCACCATGCTCTATAATCACTGAGCCATGGGCCTGTTCACCATGCTTTATACACAACTATAGTTGTACTCAAATCCTCCTACTTTTGGCTGGAGAAAACCCCACATATTCAACAATATGTGCTCTAGGTAATCCCGCAGGATAAACCTGTTTCACCATCACCAATTACTGACGATGATGGATCTATGACCATGGCAAACTACATGATATGTTCCACTGTAATTAATTAGTATATTTTAAGTGAATTGTTGAGGCAACCAAGTTGTAAAACATAAACATCATTGAGTTACATTAATATTGTCATTGTCACATTATCATGGGATCCCAATCCCTCATCACAGAATGCCACTTCCTCTCAAGGCTTACATCATCACCATGGGATAGCAATCCCTTATCTCAACATCAGAGGATAACACCTCAACTAGGCACTCAGCCTTTACTAGGTCAACATACCTTTTCACATCATACGGGTGATACAGGTTATCCCATCGACGAGGATTATCATCATTCAATGATATTCAAACACATAAACCTCATAGATCTTACCTGGCTATGAATCCATCTATTACACCTGCATGGTTAGTATGCATATCAAGAGAGATAGCATAAATCACCAACCATAGATCTTTATGACTATCATGCTATCATGTTTGGAACAACATCCATGATTATATGAAGCATAAGCTGTATCAGTCATATTATTGTTATCAAACAATGAGCATACACTATGCCCTATTCTTGTGAACATAACCATGTATCTTATCATTTTATGTAGCAGCGTCTTAGATTCCCAACATACCCTGGTTCACAACCTACCATCATATCCCATTACTAACATAGATGCGGGTACAAGGTGATTAATCCATTTATTAGGATTTTCGGGTTAAACATAACCTTCACCAAAGATTCCAACTTCCCTCACTATAAGCGTGGCGGGTAGCGCCACCCTCACCAAAATAATAGCGGGTAAGATCTTATCCCTCATTAAAGCCTATCGGCTAGGGTTTTCAAACCCTAAAGCACTTATGTCACCATATCGGCCATCAACACTTCACCCTATCGTGCACTAGAGAGCAACCAGAACTGAGTTGCGTCGTGCAGCTTGAACTAGAGGTGTGTATCGTTCACAAGAAGCTAGGCTATCATGACTTAACCTATCGACCAAGAACCCTATTGTTTACTAGGGTTAGGGTTTCTATCGGCCAACCCTCTCAACAAGGATCATATCGACCGGGAGCATGGAGCCCAAGACACCCTATCGCCCAACCATCAAACCATGTCATCCAAGGGACCCTCATGTCGGCCAAGGCAATCTATCGCCCAAAGCATCATGTGGTCCATGGGCAAGGTGGCCACTAAGGCACCTATTAGGGTTTCACCATGCAAACACCATATCGGGCAACTCAAGACCAAACCATGTCACTTAAAATAGAGATAATTTACCATCCACCATGTCGACCAATGGGACATCCAAAGCAAGGGATCATCTCGGCCAAAGCATATCATCCAAGGATACTAACAAGGTCAAAGGGGTCATATCGGGCACAAAGCCAACATGGTTCAACTGAACATGTCGGTCAAGCTAAAACCCACAAAAGCGTGTAATGTGCAAGGGCACAAGAACCTCACCAAGATGGTCATCCTCAACCTCAAACTCTTTAGCAACAAACCCTAATTGATCAAGATAGTTGGCTCACCTCTCAATAACCAAGTGAGAGGGGTTTTGCACAACCTCCATCACAAATCGGGCAACATGATGGATCATCTCCAACTTAGGTCATTACTCAACCAAAGGCTCACCTCTCAAATCCATGGTGAGAGGAGGGTGTTTCCCAAGCAACTAGAGCATAGACTCACCTCTCAATGACTAAGGAAGAGAGGGGTTTTTCCTACACCACTAGAGCTCAAACTCACTTCTTAAAACCAAGGAGAGAAAGGGGTATTGCCCCAAAGGAAACCCTAATCTATGGGTTCGGCCAACTAGGTCCAAAGGTACTCAATAAACAACAACATCATCAACAACATGATCACCATATCCACAAGATTAAAGGTACATGCTAGCGCAAGAAACATATCTAACAACATGCATGGCCGATCATGATCATATATGAACATGCAACATAAAAGAAGGTAGTACAATTAGGGTTAGAAGTTATGTAACCTGCCTTAAGCAAACTCCTCAAGCTCCAAAGCTCTAAGGCACACCACCTTCAGCCACCTCAAGGAAACGAACAAATCTCATAACCACCATGGCCGAAGAGAAAGTAAGAAGGAGAAGGAGATGCTAAGGGGAGAGGGAAGATTCTTACCAAGGAAGCAAGACTCACCTATGGTTCATCCACCAAGCTAGAGGAAGAAGAAGAGAACTCCTTCAAAGGGATCAGCCACCAAGCGCACCAAGGGAAGGTGTATCATGCACCAAGGTAGAGGGAGGCAACAAAGAACTAAAGGGATCCTAAGAAACTGAAAGGGAAGGTATATATAGAAGAGGATGAAGGGGAAACCAAGGCAAGGTGTCATCCCACTTAGGGACACTTGCCCAACGTCTTGCTACCTTGCAAATCACACACTACAAAAAAAAGATGATTTATCTACGATTGTTTTAGTTACATTTAAATAATTTGTAGCGATAGCTATTTTTACTTATAAAATATCTTTGTGCAGCTTAAATAATTGTACCACCTCACTAAATAAGATCTAGCCACAAAATATCACTCCTTTAAATTGTATCTAGAAGAAATGTCACCAGAAGGACTACAGGAAAAAAAAATCCCCCGATCTCTCCCAATTAACGCAAACGGTTCCCCCCCCAACCCGTGCATCCCCTTTCCCCCTCACTTGATAGAATCAGATCGCACTTCTCCCCTGCGTCATCTACACCACAAAGACATCCCTCTCTCCCGATGACTCCCGCTCGCCTTGATCCCATGGACTCCCGCTCACCGCTCTCCTATCAACTCCTGCTTGCCCTAATCCCACGCATCCCGATGACGCCATGGCGTGGGCATTCCTCCCACGCATCCCGACGACACCCTAGCGTGGGGGCGTTCCTCCCACCTTTTGTCCAAGTGGAACCATCGACCGGACTGCCACCTCATGACCCTCAGCTCGTACTTCTTGTCTTCATGGGACCCCCTCACGGCGTCGATTCCTCCCAGGCAGACTACTGCCTCACTTCCCTCAGCTTGCCCTCACTGCTTGCCTTTACGGGCCGCCCTCACGGCTCCAATTCCTCCCAGAATAGACAATGCTTGTTTACGTGTATGTAGAATATTTTAGTTGAAAAATATCAGCCTAAGTTTATTCCTGATGAAATTAGATTGGTTGATGCTTGTGAACAAGCATTGTCTCTTTTCTGCTGCTTATGAACAAGCATTGTCTATTCAATCTTCTATGTTATCTAGATAGATGGTTTATCTAGGATGTACATATTTATAGGATTTCACAGAGCTTCGACCCAATGTCTCATATTTTTAAGAAGTTCATTTTTATTTAAGTTGAGATAGCAGATCTGGTCTGCATTTCTTGCCCATTTACTCTATTTTTGGTTGGTTGATGTGCCATGTTATCCCTTATAGTCTATGGTACAAGAGGAATGTGAAGGTTCATTTCTTGCCCATTTACTCTATTTTTGGTTGGTTGAGTCTGATGTTTGGATTTCAGTTCGTTTTAGTTGGGCCCACTTCCTTGCCTTATAATGTTATTTGCTTTTTCTATTTGCAGTTTTCACTTTTAATGGTCCATGCCTGTTCTACGAGCTATAGTGGTTGGTTAGTGTAGGTTCTACATTTTTGAGATATGGTGAGTAGACAAGTCTTTTGATCTTGATAACTAGTAACTTCCATTGGAATGTCAATTCCAATTTTCTATACGTCCTTCAATGTTGAGTTCTATTTTATTTTGTTTGTATTTGTATTTTTTATAAACAATCTTCAAGAGTATTTTTACTCACCATAACAAATGAACCTTCATGGCAAACTTTGTCCCCTTTGATAACGAACATGCCTCTTCACTTCATTCAACTAGTTATCATTTGTTGATTCCATGTTGCATATATGGTCAACTATGTGCAGGTCAATGTTTTGGTGGGTGGTCTGTTATTTTTATGTACATATTGTATGATAGGACTTGTAGTAGGAAGGTGATATTACATTGACTTCTCTCAGTGAACCTCTCTTCGACTATTTTGGATCCATTTCAGGTGATTAGCACTAGTTTTTCTAAGATGAAATGTATGCATGATCACTACATATAATCCCTTAAAACCAGTTGTCATCTTGGAAAATGTCCATATGTTTTCAAATAAATATTATTTTGTAGGAGTGTTGTATTTTCCTAGCATAGTATGAAGATCAAATGGAGCTACTCATCCTTCCCTGCAACTACCATTTCCATACATGATGCATCGCCAAGTGGCTGCATATTAATGTAATGTGTCCACTCTACAAGTATAACATCCATAGGGGAAACAAGCTAGTATGATTTGTGAACCGTCAGAGACACATTGATTATACATATCATTCAGATATGTGGATACATTCTTTTGTTTGACTAGAGTGGTTCTCCATAGGACAATCTGGGTGCCACAGCTTAGGGCATGCATATAACACAATAAGGCCTTGGTTTGGAGAACATGCCAAGGAAACTTCAGCCACAAAAAATCAAGGATGGCATGCTAATTTTTGTAGTTTTCAAACATGATGCAGCAATGCCAATCTAAAAAGAACTGAAATTTTAATTTCAATTTTGTTTTGCAAGTTGCGAGTTTTATTAATTTTCTTTATTCTCTCATGAGAGATCATCTTGTCAGGTTGTTGTTGCATGTTCTCTTGCTACTTGAAAATTGCTAAGGCATGTTTACATGTATCTTGAGAGAAAAATAGTTATGGTATTAGGCGGAGGCCACCAACCCATTAATATGAACTACTCTATTCTCTTTAATAATGATGGGAAGATAACTATCTTGCACTTGGATATTTGGTTAACTTTGGGATTTCCTTGGATATTAACCTAGTAATGCCTTTGAATATTATAGAATCACAAAAGAAGTATTATTGGGAAGTATGAAAAACTAACCATTTAACTATGTTAGCCATATGCAACCCTAGAGAGGTTCTGGGATCATTGATTGTTGAATCTATTATTGAGCATGTTGCATATGTTCTCTCAATCGATTCTAATTGTGTTAAGATAGATAAATATACATACTTTTGAAAACATTGAAGTGTTATGTGAACACAACGTTGGATAGCCATTTGAGTATACTAGGTCTATAACAGGGAGTGTCATTTACAGATCAAACCGAAGCAGCGTGACATCCTCTAAAATGGTCTTCCTACTAGGTCTGAGTGGAACATCCTCGACCATGCCATTTTGCAACTTCAATTCAAAGATGAAACAGAGAAAGAGAAGCAAGAACCAGTCACATAACAATGATGATGAACCTTCTTCTCACTTTCATAGAACAAAGTAAGTCCATAGCTATAACTCATTCTATCATTCAACTCTTCATATGACAAAGGAGAAAGATCAAATCTAAGGCACAAGCTCATAAGAAAAAGCATAGGTAAATTCAATTAATGTTATGTTTCTTGTGAGTAGAGCCATTTTATGGATTGTTTTATCATTTGCCATAGTGTTTAGTTAATATTAGGCTACTTGTTGAAAATTTGTGTAGCTTTATGTGATTTCCAGCACAAGACTATCCAGGTTTCTATTTTGTAAAAACTCTCAACATCAATAAAAGGTGCTAGTGTGGTATCATAGTAGCTTTAATGCCTTAAGGATGGATAGGATATATAAGTTCATGCGGAACACACAAGACAAGGGATAGCCCTTCTTTTTTTGAACTACAAAATATAAAAAAAAGCCATGATGGTGGTTCTGATCCATAGGCTATGAGCACACTATTAAAGTATGTGGCCTTGCAGTTTATCATAAACATATGTTATAGAATACGTAGTGTGTTTTGATATCTTCCTCTAGAAGGGAAGGTATCACCTGTGATAGGAATGATGCAGGATTATGTGGCACTTACATGAACACTTGGAGGAGTTCCCCTCAGTGCCATTCCTCATGCCGACAGTTCACTTGCATTGTTCCCATATAGAAACAATATGAGCACCCATGTACCTACTGATCTGGTTCCTTGCACATGTTTCCTTCCTCTGCTTGCAGTCACTCTGGCCTTGTGAAAGAAGGATACCACTACTTCCAATTAATGACCAATCAGTATCAGATTGTTCCAACCATTGAGCACTACACATGCATGGTAGATCTTCTTGCACATTCAGGTAATCTCAGAGAAGTTGTTGCTTTTGTCCAAAAAATGCTTGCAGAGCCAAATGAAAAAATATGGGGAACTTTGCTTAGTGCTTGCCATGTTTATTCTAATATAAATGTTGGTGTGACTGTTGCTGATAAGTTATTTAAGTTAGTACTAGAGCAGCCTGGATACTATGTCCTTTTATAAAACATGTACGCAAAAGCTGGCAGATGGGCAGATGTTTCATCTGTGAGGAACATTATGAAAAGCAAAGGGATCAAGAAAATTGCAGGCTGCAACAATTTTCTACGGAAATTTTACAGGACATATCTTCGAAATCAAGTGCTTATTAGGCAACTTCAAACAATTTAGCAGGGTGGTTTGGGGCTTCTTGACTTTATATCTCACTATGGACACTTAATAGTAGCAAGTTTTAACAGTAGGATTCTCAAATCCGTTCATTTGCAGCAACTATACTAATCAGGGAGCTATTGCTTCAAACATGAACCAACATAAGGTACCATCAGACTTTAAAGGATGATAACCCAGCTGATATATATGTTTCATGTATACTAGGATAGTATACTAGGACAATGATGATATATATGTTTCGTGTCTTCTTTTTAGAAATTTTTTCTATTTTGAATATAGCTCTGTTTTGAATGCTCTTGTGGCGGAAATTTAGAAAACCCAAATGTTGCTTGTTTATTAATGAATATATTTTTCTCAGCCCATGCAGAATTGGGGTCACGCTATGTTTTAGATAAACACTTTGAATACATCAATATATTTGTTTTCAACCAGCTATACATGTCGACCTGCTTTATTTATTTATATTTACTAAACATAAGTTAGAAGTAAAAAATGTTCTGGTTTGGTTAGTTTGATCACGGAGGAAGGGAGAATAATGAAATTTGAACAATAATCAAGTGGCTACACATAGGACAACGATGTAATCATCTTTGAACTATGCAGATCTAGTATATGGAATCTAATCTTATGTAGGGGCAGTGGAAAGCTGAAGACTCTGTATGGCAATATTAAACTTGAGTCATGGGGTCTTCTTTTCATTCACCGCTTATTGATTTCATTCACTAGGTTTTTAATAGTTCTTATCCTTCGAAAACACAACCAACATTCGTATCATGTTTTGTGAATGTGTGGTACTTCTAATTAAAATTTTCCTCTTATATTAAATCCATAATATAGAAGTTTGATTTAGCTCCTGTTAATTGGAAAGAAGCATGTGAGTTATGATTGCATATCACTACTGATTCGAAAGAAGCCTCAGAATTCATAATAACAGAGTCAATATGTTTTGCATTCTTAGGCTATCCAAAATTTCTGGCTTGCTTGTCTTTTGTTTTCTATCAGGACATTCTGGCCGAATGGTCCTCATGAGGTATCTAGCTGATCTTTTTCCTATAGTTCCCTGTTGCAGGCTTATGGTGCTTGGTTTTTCTCTTCGAGATGAACTTATTAATTGTCCAAGCTGAGACATGATAGTTTGTTGGGAGTGTTCTACTGTTGTGGAACTTATTGAACGTCTGATAAGGCAGTAAGAGTTGGTAGACTGGGGTATGTACGTGCCTTGTATATGATGATGTTGCTTCGTGAGTTTGTGCATTGCTAAAATCACCAAATTTTGAATGAGTTCATTCATTTTGCTTTATTTATGACCCTATTTTCTTTATGGATGTAGTTGTTCTAGTGATGAATAACTACTCTTTGTTAGATTGTTATTATATTTGGTTAGATCCATGTATTAGAGGTATTCAAACAATTGCTTCTAACTTATGCACATATCAACACATGATCCCAATGTACCTGAAACCACTGAATGCTTGTCCTCCTCTTTCTTATTTTTTCACATATCAACACATGATCCTTGACTACCCTTTCATAGCAAGCCCTCTTACATTCATTTATAGGTTGAAAACCATTCAAGTACATGTTTGAACCAATTGAAATTTGTTATAGGTAAAATTGTGTGTAGCACGGCCGTGGTGGGCAGTGGGTAGCACGTGTGTGGTGGATGGGAACGATCATGGTGGAAAAATGGAGTGAACAGAAGAATTTTGGGTTTCTGGAATCGGTAGCACGGCCGTGCTGGCCTCTGGCTAGCACAGGCCTGATGGCTAGCACGGGCATGCTGGCTACCATGGGTGTGCTGGCTAGCATGGCCGGGCTGGGCTCTGGCTACCACGGGCCTGCTGGCTAGCACAGCCGTGATGGGCTCTGGCTAGCATAGGCCTGCTGGCTAGCACGGTCATGTTGGGCTCTGGCTACCATGGGCGTGTTGGCTAGTCGGGCCTGCTGGCATTCTGGGTCATTTTCTGAAGTTATTGTTAGTTATTTGTTTATATAATGCTAATTATTATAATTTCGTATGATTATGATTTCTGAAAATCACTAAAAATATCATCCTCCATCTGTATAGAAGAAATTTGAAGACTCTTATCTTTCAATTTGAAGGATTTACTTGATTCGATTCATATCTTCTTTTACTGACCAGTTAGTATCCATTTAAATTCTTGCAATTCACAAATTGTCATTAGGGAAACTAGACTATATATTGAATTGTAGAAAACTGAAGGCATGAAGCCCATTGATACTTCTCATTCACTTCATACTTCTCATTCACTGGGAGAAGATGTCTTATGTAATAGCTAAGTTATGAGTAGGAGAAACTATGTTTGCTTGTTTCTTTCATGAGCTATATCTCAAAACTTGTATGTTTCTTTGTAGGTATCCATGGTGGTTCGCACAAAGTGGATGCTACTATCAACTTGATGGTGCTTGAGATCCACAACATACAAAAGTACAAAACGTATGGATTATGAGAAGAAATGCCAATATGTTCTGATCTAGGGGATTCGCCAACCAAAACTACATACATGAACCTCTACATGACGTTGCCAAGAGGAAAGGCTACGACTCTTATGCTTAGTCCTATGTGTTGAGAGCTCTGGGAGTTGATGAGGACATGTCACATACCTTGTTTGGGATTGGAAGATTCACCACTAAAGATGAGATTCATAGGGTTGTTGAACTCATTGGGAATTAGGTGAAGGAACTAAGGAAGATTAGCCCTCTTTATATTGTGCTTTGTAGTCTGCAATGGATAGATGTAGTCAGAAGAAGATATTGTATACATGTGTCTTTTTTCCATGCATATTGTAAAATAGGGGCCAGGTTAATGTCCTCCCCATGTGTACTCATTGTTCAAATATAAATAAAAGTATCATTGTTGACATTGTAAGCACAACTTGATCTTGATTAACATTCATCTTTTTTCTTATTGAAAACCCCTCTATATTGGCAAGCGACTGACTGGATACATAATGTATCTCACTACATATGTATGTATAGTACATGGTGTCTTTCACTACACACTAGCTATAATTACATGTATAGCAAGTGCTAATTTTTTCTATACATGAACTACAAATACAAATTGTAACCAATGTCATCTCTCCCTATATATCATAGGTACAAATTGAATTGTAGTCATATATTTGGCTACAATTGAAACTACATGTTTATGTGTAAGGACATTTTTACCTACAATTAGGGTTACATATGAATTTGTAGCCAGAGGAATAACTAACTACAACTTTAAAAAATGTAGCCTAAACAATTAGCTACACGGGTATTAGCAATATATTATAAATGTAAGGATAAATGTAGCCAAAGCTTTTAGCTACAAATTTTGGGATTTTAGCTACAATTTTTTTTTGTAGTTAAAGATCATATTTTTTCATAGTAACGTGTGCATGTCATGACACCCACAATCAAAGGATAGCCACTTGTCCAAGGTATGGTGACACAACCAAAGCTAGGTCACATGGGCGACACACCCATACTGGACGATACACTCCTGGGCGACACAGCTCATGGTCGATACACCATGGCCGACACAAGCACCCAACACACCCTTGCCCGATACAAGGGTCATCAAGGAAAGACAAAGCCCAAACAAGGCAAAACAAGGCCCAAGGCTACTCAAGCAACGAGCCCAACCCATCCTCTAAACTCTAGAGAATGCAAGGAGAGAGAGAAACATCTCTCAAGGTGACAAACTTGCTCATCAACCCTAAAACTTGGGTTATTTGTAAGTAGCACCTCCAACTCTCAACAAAGCACAAACAAACCCCAGTCACCACTTGAGGTGATTAGCAAGCAACTAAACACCAGGGTTAGGCAAAGAAAACAGGATAAGCCCAAAACGGAGGTCAGAGTCCTTACATCCCCGGTTGCTCCTTGTTGGTGTTTGGACAATTTTTGTTGGTTTCTTTGTGTGTTTGATCATTTCTTCTCCTCTTTTTCACCTCTATGGCTTCTCATAGGAGAAAACAACCCGCCCCTAGCAATGCACCATCCTCTTCTTCATCTAATCGCTTGATTCCCTTTGATGACACCTCATTTGTCTCAATAGAGGTTGTTAATCGGTATAAGGACCTTCTTCCTAGGAGTCCTTTCCCTTTTCGAGCCTTGTTTGAGCCTAGCCCTAGGCGTAAAGCGGTTATATACTAAGTTTCTAGGTTGCTTGCCGTTCACCACCTCTCTGCCTTGGCTGTCGAGCGTGATTGCTTTTTCAATTCTATGACAAGCAAAAAAGTAGTTCATGAATTCCACTCAAATTTGCATTGGAATTAGGACACCCTCATACCCCCGTCGAATACTCAAGTAATCATAACTTCAATGATCGTCGGTAAGTGTTTCCAAATCTCTGATGATATTTTAAATGTCTTCTTTTCTAGAGATGAGGAAAATGATACATGGCATAAGGATTACAATGAGTACTTCGATCTTTTGGATCCTGATGGTTTCTACAAGCAGAATGAACTTACTCTCCCTAACCTTCATCACTACTTGAAGAAACTGAATGTTCCATATAAGAAGAGGAGAACCCTACCCTCCTCCTCCCTTGATCTCAATAAGTGCATCTTGTCTTTAGTGATCAACTGCAACATCCATCTGAAGAAAAACCAAACAGATCTTATAGAGAACACTACATTCATCATGTACTACATCCTTGAGAATATCGGTGTCAATTGGTCCCCATACATTCTACACCACATGACTTGCTTTGACACCAGTAAGAACACCCGAGGCACCCATCCCCCGTATCTAGCCCTGATTTGTGGTTTGTTCTAGTTTTCTACTGAGAAATCACACTTCTTTGACGTTCATTACAAGTTATCCAGGAAGGGTGTCTGTATCAGTGAAACCACAATTAAGATGTTTGTGCCTATCTTTGCCTCCACTACACCTGGTTCTTCTCCCTCTGCCTCTACCTCTGCCTCTACAGCCCCTGCCTCCTCTGCCCGAGCTCCACCTCCTTAGCCTCCTCCTCGACCTAGTCGTGCTTCGTTCTGTGTGTCAAATGAAATCCTTATGGGATACATGATGCACCAACAAGCATACAACCAACAGGTTCAGGAGTACCTGCATCAGGATCTATGTTCAATCATGTCTACCATGAACATATCCTGTACACATCCCTATCCCACCTACCAGCCTTTCCCCAGTAGTGATTATGCTTCATATGCATACAATCATTACTATCCTACCCCCAGTCTTCCACCGCTACTGCTCCTCCACCCTTTATTGTTGGTGATCCTGCTACTGCTCCCACCTACCTACTGTTGCATGTTGGCCCCCTGGCCACCCTGCTTGTCTCTCTTGGTGACTCTGCTCCATCCTTTCCTCAGGCCAATGAGCTCTATGCTCTTGGTATGACTTGGGATGAGCAGAATGCTTGTTAGCCCGGTCGCAGTTTTAGTCCTCCTGTAGACGAGGAAATGCCTGACCAGGCTAAGGATGCTAAGGTTGTTGATGACGGCGATGGTGAGGACGCTTCAGATGAGGGTGATGGCTCTGGTGCTGATTCTGGTGATGAAGGAACTACAACTGCACCTTCAGATGGAGACGAGGACTACTAGCTTGGAGTCGATGAAGATGATGTTGTGGATATAAATAGTCTAGATGTCTAGTTTGTGTCTTAGTTTTTAGTCTAGTATGTTGATCATATATATCTTTCTAGGCTATTTTGTATAAGAAACATCTGGGCACATTGGGCATGTTATCTGAGTTGTACTATTTTATCTTATATTTTTCATTGCTTCTTTCTTGTAGTTGCTTTCATGCGAACATGCTTTTGAGTTGCAATATATGTGATGTGCACTCTTACTCTTTGCTATGCTATATATTATGCATTGGTGCCATCTTTCACCATATTTTGATTATGATTGAGATTGTATGTTTCTTTTGTCTCTTTTCAACATATGATATGACATTGCTTGTATGATTATCTGGTTGATTGTGTTTTCGAGAAGACCTGGATATATGCTCTTCTACCCCCCTACTTTTTGATAATGTCAAAAGGGGGAGAGAACTTTAAATGTCTTGAAACTCAGTCATATTGTTATTAATTGTCATACTATTGTTTATTGCTTATGAGATCCTTTTCTTGTTCATTTACTATTTTATCATGTGACTTGTAAAGGACCATATAGTACATGTATGCTATAATTGCTTTGTGTAGATAGACTAACTATGCAGGTTAGAGGAAGCATAGATTGAGGGGGAGAAATTCACATTTTTCAAATCTTGAATCCCCCTAATTCACAAGGCAAAGGTATAATTTATATATCCTTTTCAATATGCTTGAGGAATGGTTTGTCATTGTCAAAAAGGGGGAGAATGTTGACCTAGAAGTTATACATTGTCCATATTTTGATAATGACTTAACCATTCCATTCATATGTATCTAATATGTGTATTTAAGTTTGATTTCAGGAATTAGGTACATGAAAAGGATCAAAATTCTTAAGCCCTAATTTGCTACAGTTCAAGCCCAAAAGCTATACAAGTGTGTAATTTGGGAAATCCATGTAAACGACCTTAGAAGATTTTTGTAAACACTTGTATTGATGCATTGGCTTGTAACTAAGATGATAAAATTGATTGGGACACTTAACACCAAGTTTTAATCACTTTTGATGCACTTTAGAAAATTGATCACAGGCAGTCAATCAGTCTAGTTCTAATCTCGACCGATCCTCTTGGATCAATTCCCTGAAGAGTGCATCGATCGAGTTGTGTTTTCACAGAACTTGACCGATGGGGTTACTGACCAAACACAACTTTCATTGGTCGATCGAGTTTCCCCAAGACAAACTCGACTGATGGTTTGAAATTTGGGTTTGTCTTTTACCCTATTGGTGGAGTTACCTTAGACTCTAACTTGTTGTTTGGTTTGGATAATCTAAATGGAATCATAATGTTCATATGTCACCCCCCAACTTAAGTGATAAGTTCATACCCCTAAACAACCCACACATCTCTTTACTGCTTGAAACCCTAGTTTTGTGCTTGCTTAGCTTAATTAGTTCTTTCCTTTCTTAGTTAGCTTCTTGCTTTGCTCTTGTCTTATTCATGCTAGTGTAGCTCTTTAATTGCTATTTTACTTCTCTCTTGCTTGCCTTAGTGTAATTTGTCTTTTCATACCTAGCTTAGTCCTTTCTTTCCTGCTTAGTCTTAATCTAGTCTAGGGTTAACATAGATTTCATTCTTGTCTTTAATTCCTCATTTGTTCATAGTAGTTTAACAATCAAATCAACCTTCAAACCCTTGACCCTAGTCTCCACAATAGGAACCTTGCAAAACTAAATCTAGCTCTAGTGCCCCCTCTTTTCCCTGTGGATGGACTCTATACTTGCCACCTTCCTATACTACGACACGACCCCGTATGCTTGTAGGTGTAGTTGTTTTAGTAGAAGTAGGTGTGTTAGTTAGGTTTATAAACTTCGAAAGTGAATCCACTGTGTGTTCTGACCTTGTGGGGCGCATCTAGTCGAGTCAAATCGGCTAGTGTGTTGCACCTCTAGCAGAATCACACCAAGCTTTCTGGCACCGTTGCTGGGGATTAGAGGCACTCAGCCTAGCTAGTTAGTTTTGCTTTGACTTTTCCTAATGCCCTCATCATTGCTATTCTTTATTCATTACTCTTTGAATTCTTTGTGTATATTGGTTTGCTAACTTGCTTTCTTTTGTTTGGTTGTGCCTTTTGCATGTGACAAGCCACTCGGAGAAGACAAGATGGAAGGCCAAAATGCACAAACCCATCCATTTCCTCCACCACCCTACCTCCAAGGCTATCCTAAGCCTTACACACCTCCACCACCTCCATTTCTGCAACCTTCCCACCACTTCACTTTCCAACCTCAATTCCCTCCTCCACTACCCTACCTCCAAGGCTATCCTAAGCCTTACACACTACCACCACCTCCATTGCCACAACCCTCCTACCAGTTCACCTTCCAAACTCAATTCATTCTACCACCTCCATCACCACAACCCTCCCACCAATCCACCTTCCAACCTCAATGCCCTCCTCCACCTAAAGTCCAACGGCCATCAACACTGATGCCACCACCACAACTATCGCATGCTCCCCCTACTTCCCATGAGCAAATGGATATGATTTAGACCCCTCTCTTTGGTGCCTATGAAGACCCATTCCTCAAGAGAGAGAAAACCTATGGCATGAGATTTATGAGGGTCTTAAGGCTGATTAAGATCTATGATGATGATCCCTAAGGAGAGAGAATTGCTAAAAAAGACTTACACAGCTCGCATGACCCTTGGGAGGAAGATCAATCAAGGAAAGCATTTGAGAGGATTGTTTATGATGGGGGTGAAAACATTTTGTTTTTAGACCATGGTTGATGGTGAAAGAACAACAAGCCCAGCTGAAGGCATGAAACTTAGCGCTTGTGGGAGGAAACCCACCTAGGTTTGGGATTTTTTCACCCAAAATTCAATTTTTGATACTTTTGCTTTGCTTTTACACTTTCCAAGAAAACACATACACACACACTTTATGCTTGATGGTTTTTGTTATTTATGTCATTTTAGGATAGGTACATTGGAAGGAGAGTGATGCATGGATGACATTGACAAGGAGGAGAACAAAAAATGAAGAGAAAATTGCAAATCAGTAGAGAAGCTACGGAAAGGATATCAGCACGGCCGTGCCACACAACACGGCCATGTTGCATGCATTCCAAAATAGGCATGGTGAACACCACAGCCGTGGAGGCTATCCGCTGCTCAATGGACACATTGAGATCTCTCTCCCCTCTTAGCATTTATATACCACGACTCCATGCCCTCTACCCTACCATTCTGAGCTTCTATTTCATGTTGAGGACAACATGGTTTAAATGTTTGGGGTGGTAGGGCGGTAATCCCTTATTCACCCCACTTTCTTCTATGTTCCTTGTTCTAAGTTTTTGCTCAAGATGACTGAATACTATAACCATCTTCCATATTTGTGTATCCATACTTTGTGTGCTTGTTTTGCATACTTGCATGCCATGTAGTTTTCTTCCTTGCTATTTTTGCGTAATTTTCCAAAATGTTTCTATTTTTTCCATGCATTGCATATCATGTAGATTTTTGTTAATTTTTGCATGTTTTGGCTAGGATTTGCTTATTTGCTTCTTTAAGTTTAATAATATAGGATTAGATGTGATTAGAGGCAACTTGGCATAGTTTTGGCTATTTTTGCCCAAATTTGAGATTTCTTGTCTCAAAAGTGTGTTTTGACCTAATCTCTATTGTTTTAAATAAAAATGATGACCTTTGACAAATGCAAGTGAATTACCATTGTTTGTTGCTAAGTGGTATTAATGTTTGACTTTTTACATGTGCATCACCTCTCTTAGGATTGTGATTGATTTGGTTGAATTGTGAGTTGAGCAAGCTTTGAACGCTTAGTGTTTGTAGAATCACTTAATTGATATATCAATTTCATCTTGTTCATTCATGTGGTGTGATATCTAGGATGAAGTATTGGATTAATTTTCATGCAGGATGTCTTATGTGGAGAATCATACCAATGCCCCCTCTTTGATCTGATTCTTCTTCCACCATCTTCATACCCCTCCACTTCATAAAAAGATGCCTTAGTGCACATAATCAGCCTTGGACACCTCCAAAAGTTTGGGGTGGCCATATATTTACCCCCTCGCTTCACTCTATCCACCATATGCCCTATCTACACCAAGGGCAAGAAAAAAAGAAAAAAAAAGAAAAAGAAAAGCAAAAACAAAATAAAAGGATGCTCCTGTTTAAGAGCATTTAAATAAACAAAAGATGAGTGTGTAAAAACACTCCAAAAATCTTACCGCAACCCTTTCTTCCACTTTCTTACCTATTGATCTAGGAAACATCAAACCTAGCTCATTTTGCCTTTTTTCGCAGCCATGTGGGTCTTTTGGTGTGACTTGAAACATAAGATTGAATGCATAAATGTGAAACAATACTCCTAGTCGTCCTTGATTAACACCATCATGAAACGGTTTACCCGGAACTTTATGGAAGAAATATGGATAACTTGTGTATTCTATGCGCTATATTTGAAGTTCATATGCTTTGTGCTCTTTTCATGATTGGATTGTGAAAGCATGAGAGGAGAGAGGTGGAATGCATGTAGTTAGTAATCTTTGATACCATTCAACAATAATATCTTTTACATTGCATATGTCATTTCTTATTTGTGGAAGATTTGTAGAGAGATTGAGTTGGAGCATACTTGAGGACAAGTATGTTTCAATTTTGGGGTGGTGATTCAGCCCTATTTTGGGGCTTCATCTTGTGGCATTTTGCATTTCAATCACATCTATACCTATTAGATTACATGTTATTTCCCTTAATATGCATATTTATGTAAAATGCACTTATGGAAATTTTTTGCATGTTTTTCAGGTACTTGGACCACACTTGGATGGACGAGAGAGATGGAGGGGCCCAAAGAAGGCCCCAAAACTCTCCCAACCTACCCGTAGTAGCCAAGAGTCAAGCTTAAGCAAAGAAGTCCATGGATAACAAAGTTTGAAGCTCAAAGTGCAAGAAAAGCCCCCAACACATCCGTGGTAACACAGAACGGTCGTGTTGCAAATGAAGAAATCATAGGAAAAATCCCAATTTTGAAGCAGTTGCAGAGCATACTCAACCACGGTCGTGCCAAGCAGCATGGCCGTGCCACACAGCACGATTGTACTACCATCTCCCACCACAGTCGTTCCACGTAGCAAGGCCTTGCTACCAGATCCCACCACGGTCGTGCTATGCAGCACGACCGTGTTACCCTCAACCCACCACGGTCGTGTCCATTTCAGCCCAAAATTGACCAAAACCCTGTTAACTTTGATGGAATAAACCCACGACCGTGCCCATCCACCATGTTCGTGGTCTACCCTACCCACCACGGCCGTGGTGACCCACCACGGCCATGCTACTCATAAAACCTTCCCATTTTTCCACTGCTTTCCCCATTTTACCCCTAACTTAACCCTAGACTCCCTAGATCCCTATATAAGCCCTAGTGGCGGCTGGGGGTTGGGGGGTTGTCTACTTAGATTCCCATTTTCGCTCCCTTGTCACCTCCACTACATTCCACTTCACCTCCACCTCAAATCCATTCCATTTCACCATTTCCACCACATAACCCCCCATATCTAAGCCTTCCATCCACTTCCCACCATCATCCCACTCCATTCCATCCAAGGAGAAGAAGGAGGACGTCCTTGCAGTAGCTGGAGGGAGGAGATTCCTCATCTACACCGAGCTCCATGGCTACTTCTTCCTCTATCTCCTTTCTTTTTGTATTTTGCTTTGTTATGAGTATCTAGGCCCCTTGGGTGGGCTGTTTGGGGGAAATTATGTTACTTTGATACCATGTTGGGGGAAAATGACATGCAAACGTTGTAATTCCATTTGCTAATGATTATATTCTATTTACATCTCATTCTCCATGAATTGCTTATTGGTTTTTGTGTGAAATCACCTTGGAATTTAGGCAAATTGCTTTTATGTGTGAATTTTTGGATTTGCCCCTAAGTCCAATTCTTGGATCCCTAGGTTGCCTCCCATCTTCCTACATCCTAATCAATCTCCCTAAACCTAAGTGAGAGATCTAAGTAGCTAGATTAGATAATTCTAGTGCAATTAGCATGGAGCCTTCTCAAGGCTAGAATGTGGGGGAATTGGGGTCCAAAACCCTAATTTCACCTCCCCATTACTACCCTCGGCCCCTAATTGCCCTAGGAATGCCTAATCTATAAACCTAGACTTGATTAGACTCTAATTGAATTGTACCTAATCACTAACCCAATTGAGCTTCGTAAGGGTAGTAGGGGGTGTTAGGGACTAGTTCTCCTATGCACAACCTAGCATATCCATGGCCAGTTAGTAGCTTAGGTTAATTCATTAGACTCTAACGTGTTGTTTGGTTTGGATAATCTAAATGGAATCATAATGTTCATATGTCACCCCCCAAGTTAAGTGATAAGTTCATACCCCTAACAACCCACACATCTCTTTACTGCTTGAAACCCTAGTTTTGTGCTTTCTAAGCATAATTAGTTCTTTCCTTGCTTAGTTAGCTTCTAGCTTTGATCTTGTCTTGTTCATGCTAGTGTAGCTCTTTAATTGCTCTTTTACTTCTCTCTTGCTTGCCTTAGTGTAATTTGCCTTTTCATACCTAGCTTAGTCCTTTCTTTCCTTCTTAGTCTTAATCTAGTCTAGGGTTAACATAGATTTCATTGTTGTCTTTAATTCCTCATTTGTTCATAGTAGTTTAACAATCAAATCAACCTTCAAACCCTTGACCCTAGTCTCTACAGTAGGAACCTAGCGAAACTAAATCTATCTCTAGCGCCCACTCTTTTCCCTGTAGATCGACCCTATACTTGCCACCTTCCTATACTATGACACGACACCGTGCGCTTGTGGGTGTAATTGTTTTAGTAGAAGCAGCTGTGTTAGTTAGGTTTATAAATTTCGAAAGTGAATCCACCATGTGTTCCGACCTCGTGGGGCACATCTAGTCGGGTCAAATCGGCTAGTGTGTTGCACCTGTAGCAGAATTGCACCAAGCTTTCTGGCGTCGGTGTCGGGGATTAGTGGCGCTCGGCCTAGCTAGTTAATTTTTCTTTGACTTTTCCTACTGCCCTCATCATTGCTATTCTTTATTCATTACTCTTTGCAGTCTTTGTGTATATTGGTTTGCTAACTTGCTTTTTTCGTTTGGTTGTTCCTTGTGCATGTGACAAGCCACTCGGAGAAGACAAGATGGAAGGACAAAATGCACAAACCCATCCATTTCCTCCACCACCCTACCTCCAAGGCTATCCTAAGCCTTACACACCTCCACCACCTCCATTGTCGCAACCTTCCCACCACTTCACTTTCCAACCTCAATTCCCACCTCCACTACCCTACCTCCAAGGCTATCCTAAGCCTTACACACTACTACCACCTCCATTGCCATAACCCTCCTACCAGTTCACCTTCCAACCTCAATTCATTCTACCACCTCCATCACCACAACCCTCCCACCAATTCACCTTCCAACCTCAATGCCCTCCTCCACCTAAAGTCCAATGGCCATCAACACTGATGCCACCACTACAACTATCACATGCTCCCCCTAATTCCCATGAGCAAATGTATATGATTGAGACCCCTCTCTTTGGTGCCTATGAAGACCCATTCCTCAAGAGAGAGAAAACCTATGGCATGAGATTTTTGAGGGTCTTAAGGCTGATTAAGATCTGTGATGATGATTCCCAAGGAGAGAGAATTGCTGAAAAAGACTTACGAAGCTCGCATGACCCTTGGGAGGAAGATCAATCAAGGAAAGCATTTGAGGGGATTGCTTATGATGGAGGTGAAAACATTTTGTTTTTGGATCATGGTTGACGGTGAAAGAACAACAAGCCCAGCTGAAGGCATGAAACTTAGCACTTGTGGGAGGCAACACACCTAGGTTTGGGATTTTTTCACCCAAACTTCAATTTTTTATACTTTTGCTTTACTTTTACACTTTCCAAAAAAAACACACACACACACACTTTATGCTTGATGGTTTTTGTTGTTTATGTCATTTTAGGACAGGCACATTGGAAGGATAGTGATGCATGGATGATATTGACAAGGAGGAGAACAAAAAATGAAGAGAAAATTGAAAATGAGTAGAGAAGCTAAGGAAAGGATATCAGCACGGTCGTGCCACACAACACGCCTGTGTTGCATGCATTCCAAAACGTGCGCGATGCACACCACGGCCGTGGATGCTATCCCCTACTCAATGGACAAATTGAGATCTCTCTCCCCTCTTGGCATTTATATACCATGACTCCAAGCACTCTACCCTACCATTCTGAGCTTCTATTTCATGTTGAGGACAACATGGTTTAAAAGTTTGGGGTGGTAGGGAGGTAAGCCCCTGTTTACCCCACTTTCTTCTATGTTCCTTGTTCTAAGTTTTTGCTCAAGATGACCGAATGGTATAGCCATCTCTCATATTTGTGTAACTGTGTTCTTGTTTTGCATACTTTCAAGCCATGTAGTTTGCTTCCTTGCTATTTTTGCATAATTTTCAAAAAATTTGCTATTTTTGCCATGCATTGCATATCATGTAGATTTTTGGTAATTTTTGCATGTTTTGGCTAGGATTTGCTTATTTGCTGCTTTAAGTTTAATAATATAGGATTAGCTATGATTGGAGGCAACTTGGCACAATTTTGGCCAATTTTGCCCAAATTTGAGATTTCTTGTCTCAAAAGTGTGTTTTTACCCAATCTCTACTGTTTTAAGTAAAAATGACGACTTTTGACAAATGCAAGTGAATTACCATTGTTTGTTGCTAAGTGGTATTAATGTTTGAATTTTTACATGTGCATCACCTCTCTAAGGATTGTGATTGATTTGGTTGAATTGTGAGTTGAGCAAGCTTTGAACGCTTAGTGTTTGTAGAATCACTTAATGGATATATCAATTTCATCTTGTTCATTCATGTGGTGTGATATCTAGGATGAAGTATTGAATTAATTTTCATGCAGGATGTCTTATGTTGAGAATCATACCAATGACCCCTCTTTGCTCCGATTCTTCTTCCACCATCTTCATACCCCTATGCTTCATAAAAGGATGCCTTAGTGCACATAATCAGCCTTGACCACCTCTAAAAGTTTGGGGTGGCCATATCTTTACCCCCTCACTTCACTCTATCCACCATATGCCCTATCTACACCAAGGGTAAGAAAAAAAAAGCAAAAACAAAATAAAAGGATGCTCATGTTTAAGAGAATTTAAATAAAGAAAAGTTGAGTGTGTCAAAACACTCCAAAACTCTTACCGCAACCCTTTCTTCCACTTTCTTACCTATTGAGCTAGGAAACATCAAACCTAGCTCATTTTGCCTTTTTCACAACCATGTGAGTCTTTTGGTGTGATTTGAAACATAATATTGAATGTATAGATGTGAAACAATACTCCTAGTCGTCCTTGATTAACACCATCATGAAACGGTTTACTCAGAACTTTATGGAAGAAATATGGATAACTTGCGTATTCTATGCGCTATATTTGAAGTTCATATTGTGTGTACTCTTTTCATGATTGGATTGTGAAAGCATCAGAGGAGAGATGTGGAATGCATGTACTTAGTCATCTTTGATACCATTCAACAATAATCATCTATTACATTACATATGTCATTTCTTATTTGTGGAAGATTTGCAGATAGATTGAGTTGGAGCATACTTGAGGACAAGTATGTTTCAAGTTTGGGGTGGTGATTCAGCCCTATTTTAGGGCTTCATCTTGTGGCATTTTGCATTTCAATCACATCTATACCTATTAGATTACATGTTATTTCCATTATTATGCATATTTGTGTAAAATGCACTTATGGACATTGTTTGCATGTTTTTCAGGTACTTGGACCACACTTGGATAGATGAGAGAGATGGAGGGGCCCAAAGAAGGCCCCAGAACTCCCCCAACCTACCCGTAGTGGCCAAGAGTCAAGCTTAAGCAAAGAAGTCCATGGATAACGAAGTTTGAAGCTCAAAGTGCAAGCAAAGCCCCCAACATGGCCGTGGTAACACAGAACGGTCGTGCCGTAAATGAAGAAATCACAGGCAAAATCTCAATTTTGAAGTAGCTGCAGAGCATACTCTACCATGGCCGTGCCACGCAGCACGGTCGTGCTACCATCTCCCACCACAGCCGTGCCAAGCAGCACGGCCGTACTACCAGATCCCACCTTGGCTTTGCTATGCAGCACGACCGTGCTACCCTCAACCCACCATGACCATGGCCATTTCATCCCAAAATTGACCAAAACTCTGTTATCTTTGATGGAATAAACCCACGACCGTGCCCATCCACCACGGCCGTGGTCTACCCTACCCACCACGGTTGTGGTGACCCACCACGGTCGTGGTGACCCACCACGGCTATGCTATTCACATAACCTTCCCATTTTTCCACTGCTTTCCCCATTTTACCCCTAACTTAACCCTAGACCCCCTAGATCCCTATATAAGCCCTAGTGGCAGTTGGGGGTCAGAGGGTTGGCTTCTTAGAGTCCCATTTTCACTCCCTTGTCACCTCCACTCCATTCCACTTCACCTCCACCTCAAATCCATTCCATTTTACCATTTCCACCACATAACCCCCCATATCTAAGCCTTCCATCCACTTCCCACCATCATCCCACTCCATTCCATCCAAGGAGAAGAACGAGGACATCCTTACAGTAGCTGGAGGGAGGAGATTCCTCATCTACACCGAGCTTCATGGCTACTTCTTCCTCTATCTCCTTTCTTTTTGTATTTTGCTTTGTTATGAGTAGTTAGGCCCCTTGCGTGGGCTGTTTAGGGGAAATTATATTAATTTGATACCATGTTGAGGTAAAATGACATGTAAACATTGTATTTCCATTTGCTAATGATTATATTCTATTTACATCTCATTCTCCATGAATTTCTTATTGGTTTGTGTGTGAAATCACCTAGGAATTTAAGCAAATTGCTTTTATGTATGAATTTTGGGATTTGCCCCTAGGTCCAATTCTTAGATCCCTAGGTTGCCTCCCATCTTCCTACATCCTAATCAATCTCCCTAAACCTAAGTGAGAGATCTAAGTAGCTATATTAGATAATTCTAGAGCAATTAGCATGGAGCCTTCTCAAGGCTAGAATGTGGGGGAATTGGGGTCCAAAACCCTAATTTCACCTCCCCATTACTACCCTCAGCCCCTAATTGCCCTAGGAATGCCTAATCTAGAAACCTATACTTGATTAGACTCTAATTGAATTGTACCTAATCACTAACCCAATTGAGCTTCGTAAGGGTAGTATGGGGTGTTAGGGACTAGTTCTCCTATGCACAACCTAGTATATCCATGGCCAGTTAGTAGATTAGGTTAATTCATTAGACTCTAACTTGTTGTTTGGTTTGGATAATCTAAATGGAATCATAATGTTCATATGTCACCCCCCAACTTAAGTGATAAGTTCATACCCCTAAACAACCCACACATCTCTTTACTGCTTGAAACCCTAGTTTTGTGCTTGCTTAGCTTAATTAGTTCTTTCCTAGCTTAGTTAGCTTCTTGCTTTGCTCTTGTCTTGTTCATGTTAGTGTAGCTCTTTAATTGCTCTTTTATTTCTCTCTTGCTTGCCTTAGTGTAATTTGCCTTTTCATACCTAGCTTAGTCCTTTCTTTCCTTCTTAGTCTTAATCTAGTCTAGGGTTAACATAGATTTCATTGTTGTCTTTAATTCCTCATTTGTTCATAGTAGTTTAACAATCAAATCAACCTTCAAACCCTTGACCCTAATCTCTACAGTAGGAACCTAGCGAAACTAAATCTGTCTCTAGCGCCCGCTCTTTTCCCTGTGGATCGACCCTATACTTTCCACCTTCCTATACTACGACACGACACCGTGCGCTTGCGGGTGTAGTTGTTTTAGTAGAAGTAGGTTTGTTAGTTAGGTTTATAAATTTTGAAAGTGAATCCACCATGTGTTCCGACCTCGTGGGGCGCATCTATTCGGGTCAAATCGGCTAGTGTGTTGCACCTGTAGCAGAATCACACCAAGCTTTTTGAGGTAGGGCGGTAAGCCCCTGTTTACCCCACTTTCTTCTATGTTCCTTGTTCTAAGTTTTTGCTCAAGTTGACTGAATAGTATAACCATCTCTCATATTTGTATATCCATACTTTGTGTGCTTGTTTTGCATACTTGCATGCCATGTAGTTTGCTTCCTTGCTATTTTTGCGTAATTTTCAAAAATGTTTCTATTTTTGCCATACATTTTATATCATGTAGAATTTTGGTAATTTTTGCATGTTTTGGCTAAGATTTGCTTGTTTGCTACTTGGAGTTTAATAATATAGGATTAGATGTCATTGCAGGCAACTTGGCATAGTTTTGGCCAATTTTGCCCAAATTTGAGATTTCTTGTCTGAAAAGTGTGTTTTGACCCAATCTCTATTGTTTTAAGTAAAAATGATGACCTTTGACAAATTCAAGTGAATTACCATTGTTTGTTGCTAAGCAATATCAATGTTTGACTTTTTACATGTGCATCACCTCTCTTAGGATTGTGATTTATTTGGTCGAATTATGAGTTGAGCAAGCTTTGAACGCTTAGTATTTGTAGAATCACTTAATTGATATATCAATTTCACCTTGTTCATTCATGTGGTGTGATATCTAGGATGAAGTATTGGATTAATTTTCATGCAGGATGTCTTATGTGGAGAATCATACCAATGACCCCTCTCTGATCCGATTCTTCTTCCACAATCTTCATACCCCTCCGCTTCATAAAAAGATGCCTTAGTGCACATAATCAGCCTTGGCCACCTCCAAAAGTTTGGGGTGGCCATATCTTTACCCCCTCGCTTCACTCTATCCACCATATGCCCTATCTACACCAAGGGCAAGAAACAAAGAAAAACAAAAGAAAAAACAAAATAAAAGGATGCTCCTATTTAAGAGCATTTAAATAAAGAAAAGATGAGTGTGTAAAAACACTCCAAAAATTTTAACGCAACCCTTTCTTCCACTTTCATACCTATTGAGCTAGGAAACATCAAACCTAGATCATTTTGCCTTTTCTCGCACCCATGTGGGTCTTTTGGTGTGATTTGAAACATAAGATTGAATGCATAAATGTGAAACAATACTCGTAGTCATCCTTGATTAACACCATCATGAAACGGTTTACCCGAAACTTTATGGAAGAAATATGGATAACTTGTGTATTCTATGCGCTATATTTGAAGTTCATATGCTTTGTGCTCTTTTCATGATTGGATTATGAAAGAATGAGAGGAGAGAGGTGGAATGCATGTACTTAGTCATCTTTGATACCATTCAACAATAATCAACTTTTACATTGCATATGTCATTTCTTATTTGTGGAAGATTTGTAGAGAGATTGAGTTGGAGCATACTTGAGGACAAGTATGTTTCAAGTTTGGGGTGGTGATTCAGCCCTATTTTATGGCTTCATCTTGTGGAATTTTGCATTTCAATCACATCTATACCTATTAGATTACATGTTATTTATGTTAATATGCATATTTGTGTAAAATGCACTTATGGACATTTTTTGCATGTTTTCCAGGTACTTGGACCTCACTTGGATGGACAAGAGAGATGGAGGGGCCCAAAGAAGGCCTCAGAGCTCCCCCAACCTACCTGTAGTAGCCAAGAGTCAAACTTAAGCAAAGAAGTCCATGGATAATGAAGTTTGAAGCTCAAAGTGCAAGCAAAGCCTCCAGCACGGCCGTGGTAACACATAACGGTCCTCGTGCAAATAAAGAAATCACATGAAAAATCTCAATTTTGCAGCAGCTGCAGAGCATACTCTACCACGGCCGTGCCACGTAGCACGGCCATGCTGCGACCACCCACCACGGTCGTGCCACGCAGCAGGGCCGTGCTACCATTTCCCACCATGGTCGTGCCACGCAGCACGGTCGTACTACCAGATCCCACCACGGCCGTGCTACGTAGCACGACCGTGCTACCCTCAGCCCACCATGGTCGTGGTGACCACCACGACCATGGCCATTTCAGCCCAAAATTGACCAAAACCCTATTAACTTTGATGGAATAAACCCACGACCATGCCCATCTAGCACACCATGGTCTACCCTACCCACCATGGCCGTGGTGACCCACCACGGCCATGCTACTCACAAAACATTCCCATTTTTCCACTACTTTACCCATTTTACCCCTAACTTAACCCTAGATCCCTATATAAGCCCTAGTGGCGGCTGGGGGTCGGGAGGTTGGCTGCTTAGAGTCCCATTTTCACTCGCTTGTCACCTCCACTCCATTCCACTTCACCTCCACCTCAAATCCATTCCATTTCACCATTTCTACCACATAACCCCCCATATCTAAGCCTTCCATCCACTTCCCACCATCATCCCACTCCATTCCATCCAAGGAGAAGAAGGAGGACGTCCTTGTAGCAGTTGGAGGGAGGAGATTCCTCATCTACACCAAGCTCCATGGCTACTTCTTCCTCTATCTCCTTTCTTTTTGTATTTTGCTTTGTTATGAGTAGCTAGGCCCCTTGGGTGGGCTATTTGGGGGAAATTATGTTACTTTGATACCATGTTGGGGGGAAATGACATGTAAATATTGTAGTTCCATTTTCTAATGATTATATTCTATTTGCATCTCATTCTCCATGAATTTCTTGTTGGTTTGTGTGTGAAATCACCTAGGAATTTAGGCAAATTACTTTTATGTGTGAATTTTGGGATTTGCCCCTAGGTCCAATTCTTGGATCCCTAGGTTGCCTCTCATCTTCCTACATCCTAATCAATCTCCCTAAACCTAAGTGAGAGATCTAAGTAGCTAGATTATATAATTCTAGTGCAATTAGCATGGAGCCTTCTCAAGGCTAGAATGTGGGGGAATTGGGGTCCAAAACCCTAATTTCACCTCCCCATTACTACCCTCGGCCCCTAATTGCCCTAGGAATGTCTAATCTAGAAATCTAGACTTGATTAGACTCTAATTGAATTGTACCTGATCCCTAACCCAATTGAGCCTCGTAAGGGTAGTAGGGGGTGTTAGGGACTAGTTCCCCTATGCATAACCTAGCATATCCATGGCCAGTTAGTAGCTTAGGTTAATTCATTAGACTCTACCTTGTTGTTTGGTTTGGATAATCTAAATGGAATCATAATGTTCATATGTCACCCCCAACTTAAGTGATAAGTTCATACCCCTAAACAACCCACACATCTCTTTACTGCTTGAAACCCTAGTTTTGTGCTTTCTTAGCTTAATTAGTTCTTTCCTTGCTTAGTTAGCTTCTTGCTTTGCTCTTGTCTTGTTCATACTAGTGTATCTCTTTAATTGCTCTTTTACTTCTCTCTTGCTTGCCTTAGTGTAATTTGCCTTTTCATACCTAGCTTAGTCCTTTCTTTCCTGCTTAGTCTTAATCTAGTCTAGGGTTAACATAGAATTCATTCTTGTCTTTAATTCCTCATTTGTTCATAGAAGTTTAACAATCAAATCAACCTTCAAACCCTTGACCCTAGTCTCCATAGTAGGAACATAGAGAAACTAAATCTAGCTCTAGGGCCCCCTCTTTTCCCTGTGGATCGGCCCTATACTTGCCACCTTCCTATACTACGACATGACCCCGTGCGCTTGCGGGTGTAGTTGTTTTAGTAGAAGTAGGTGTGTTAGTTAGGTTTATAAATTCTGTATTGATGTAAATCTCTCCACCTCCATCTTCCTACCCTCTTTCCTATTGAAAAAAAGGCTGAAGATCTTCTCCGAGTGAAGGAGAAGGAGTTGTTGTTCTTTAAGGTGTAAGAAAGCAAGGTGTTTCAGATCTATAAGTGAAGGAGATAGGCAAGGCAGACGCTCAAGAAGGATAGGTAATTCTTTGAAGGCCAAAGACTTGAAGAAGGAGTGGGTAAGTCCATGTTGATGGCTAAAGACTCCATGGTTCAAGTGGATAAGCTCCTTCTATAGGTTGAAGATCCTTGTTTGAGATACTAAGCCCTTGGATGAATGTGGTTTTGTCTTGTAATCTTATTTTGGAATATAAGAGTACCAAGATTGCAAATCTTAGAGATTAACCACTCTAGGTAGTGGATTGACATTGCTCCTAGTTAAGACGTGGAACTACTCTAAACCACCTTGTCCACGTGTATGCTTTCCTTGTCTCTCTTCCTTGAAGTGCATGCTAGTTAGGACCTCAAATTTGATGTATGCTTTAGCTTTTGCACTTAATATAATTTGGTGGTCTAATCCATTTTGTGAGAATTGTGAAGCTCTATTCACCCCCCTCTAGAGCCCTTGATCCAACAATGATTTTCTTATGCCGTACACTCTAGAGACTTGATGGTGCCGATGTTGATTCTTCATGAGGGCGTGTATATTGACCGTGAGTCGAGGGTTTCCAGTGGATTGTGGTAAAGGAGGGGCCAGAGGGGGAGGAGTGAGGAGCGGCTAGAGCGAGAGCATTCTGTAGGAAGAGAAGTGGCAGGGGGAAGAGGAGCAGAAAAACATGCGCTCGCAAGGGGAAGAGTCGATGCGCGTGAGTGCAACAGAGGAAGAGGAGTTGCATGGCCAGGGAGAGTGGAGATTGTGACGGAGAGCGTGTGTGGGTGGAGAAAGGGAAAGTGGTTTTGTGATTAACAAAAATGAATTATATACGAGAGATGTTATTCTGCGATGTGTGTATTTGTGCAACAATGAGTGTGTCCCGAGTGTTTCTTATGCGGGTTTTTCAGTCACATGAATACTTTGGTTTTGTAGAAGAGAGTATATCGACATTATGAAAAAAAATACCAATAATTAATGACGTATTAGATTAGATTTGTTGTAATGACATGTTATGCGACTCAAATAAATATGATCATACAATTGTAGATCCGGTCCCAAAATTAAATGGATCGTTTCCGACCTGATTAACATGCATTGTGTGGGAATTAGCCCGCTAATGCCAAGGGGGTGTGGGGGAGAAGCCCCCATGGTATATTACGGTCTATTTTCCAGATATGAATAGGAATTTGATTACGGTTTTACATCTATAAATATATACGCCATGGTTACGGTTTGTAATCATCCTGTGTATTCTATTTAGACGACATCTGATGTACTCAAGGTGTACTCTACCTCTTTTGAAAACGCTCCTCCTTGTAATCTTTCTCTGATATAGTGGAAATTTTGCCCCCTTCCATAGAGTAGGTCATCAAACAAACCACGCAAGTTTTGTATTTTGGTTGTATGATCGTTCTCTTTTCTTCTCGTCTTGTTCTTCCGCCGAACTTGTTGTATTCTCTCTTCAAAATCTTAACACCACATCACTGTCTGATCTCCATCTTTGTGTGAAACATGTGCATTTTCACCAAATTATGTGGCAGTCTTGTTCGGTCTTTTGGCGATTTCAATGAACAACCTACTACTAAGAAACACTCCTTCCCAGCAAAATTGGCACGCTCTTTGTTAGGATTTTGTCTCTTCTCCTAATTGGATAAGAAATAATATCTAAAAATATTAGGAAAGTGCAATTAATGTTAGACTTGGAGTCCAAGACATTATTTTCTTATCCTTCTGTATTGTCGTTTCCTAATCCCTATAGAATACCTAGATTCCCTTGTATTGTCTAGCTGGGAGTCTCTATCTATAAATAGGGATAGACACTATTTCAATACAGAGCACCGATGTGTGGGGTTCCAACGTGTAGTGTGGGCTCTGATCTCCAAACCATGACATAAACACGATTAAAACTTAGCGGAAGCGAATCGGTAATCAGCGGAAGACAAAAATCACGGGAAATTAAAACTTTTCGTGACAAGAACTTGAATCCATAGAAGCCTCTTTCATAAAGTGAGGTAAACTGTTTACATCTCAGGATAATTACTTCTTGAGTAATTATATACATCAGGATACAAAATCTCAAGATCACTTATACAAAAAGACTCCAAGACCTGAGAGTACAGAGGACACATAGGACTGACTCTAACTACACCATAGGGCAGGACAATCTCCACCTGAGATTACTGCTTCCCCTGATGCTGCTGCTGAGACTGATCACCTGTAGGCTGGTTCCTTCGTCTCCGACGTCCACCTAAAAAGTTGAAGCCTACGGGGTGAGACAGTTATACATAATTGTCCCAGCGAGAGTTATAACTCTTCGCTAGAAGCTTTATTATAACATCAAAGAATATTTTAAACAGTAAAGCCTTCAAAGCATTCTGTAACAGTTGCAGGTATAACAAGATCTCAACCATTTAGGAGATATGGAGAATATAAACACTATTGCAATGTAACATCAATCAACTAACTCGGAGTTATCTCTAACAAGTTATACTATATGGTTGATTATGTTTTACAAACAACATTATGCCCTGTGGAGATGAGGCTTACCACTCATACTCCAACTGATCGCTGAGAAGCCGCATCAGTATCATACATAGGTCATTAAGAGAGTCGGATTCTCATGACCTTCACCTTCCTCAGTCAGTAAGAGGATCACTTGTAGGACATCTCGTGTCTCTACTACTATAGCTCACCAGGGTAAACTGGTCCTTCGCTATTCTAGAGTCACAGTGGCGTTCTGTACTCTCTTCGTCATCAGGAGGTTTCATATTTACCTACCACTGATACGGATATTTGCGCTTTCTTCGTCATCAGGAGGTTTCATGTTTACCTACCACTGATACGGTATGGAACTATAGTGAAGGATGGATGGATTCCACATCTACATCACTTTCCTACACTAGGATGTAAGGTTCTACACATCCATGTACCCCACATACTCAAAAGTATGTGCTCCAGGAGTTCCCTAAGGAAAACCTGTTTCACCATCACTTAATTTCTGACAATGATGGATCTATGATCAGGGCTCTACATTATACTTGATTAGTTAGGTACATTCAGTATTCTTTAACAGCATACATTGTTCTTCAAACAATAACAGTAGCATAGCAGCTATAAAAGAAGAATACTAAATGTAACAGGCCTAACTCATATCAATCATCATTTCTCATTATCCTCATCACAAGTCATCTCTAAGGCATGACCTTGATGGTATTCATGGCTCTCACAGCCCATTATCAGTATAGGATGCCACTGGCAAGGCATCAGATTACTTTACTTATTCATAAGGCTAACAACATACCTTCAATGAATATAACATCAACATCCATACCTGGATATGATTACCTTCATATCAGAACATGCATGGTTAATATATCTGATAAAGGTAATACAACAATAAGGAATGTACTTCCTACTCTTGTCATAAGAGTTAAATCTTTAACTCAAATCAAATAGAGTTTAATACTCAAAAGCATGCCATCACCCTTGAATTAGGGTTTACTATTCACATCAAGGTGAATTAAACTCATAACATCATCATGTATGAGTAACATCTTCATTGATGCTCTTGGATTAGTTAAAGGTTCATCATTTATCATAATTAGGGTTTCTATGATCTCACATAGGTGGGTCATACCCTAATTATGCTCATTCCTGTGCATTGGGGATGCTTCAATTGAGTTTCCATTTAAAAAGGGTACTTTCTCTCTCTAGAAGTACTTTCTCTCTCTAGAAGTACTTTCTCTCTCATCATAAGGTTAGGTGATGTCAACATCACTCTAAAACAGATTGGATTGAGGCATCATAGGCTAACATAGCCAAAAAAAACATCATCATTATGTGATTAGAGTTACTTTCTCTCTCTAGGGTACTTTCTCTCTCTAGAAGTACTTTCTCTTTCATCATACTAATGGTTGATGGTAACATTAGACTAGATCAAGTTGGATAGAGTCATTATGACTAAAAACATCATTCTCATGTAATTAGGGTTTGAATTGAGCAAGGTATAACTTAATTGACCCTTCAGGGGTATTTTGGTAATTCACCCCATTGATCATCATCATGGTCAAAAACCTTAGTCAAATAACCCCTTACTATCCTATATTATCATTAGGGTTTGATTTGGGCAACATTGAACCATTTACATCATCAAATGATTGAATGAGGTCAACCTTGAATCACATTGATTGATTTCAATCATTAATCATCAATTGGGTTGAGATTGGTTGAAAGTGTTGACCGTTTGCCCACTTTGACCCTCCAAGACCGCGAGCCTCTTTCTAACTCCAAGACCGCGAGCCCCCTTAGGCTTCAAGACCGCGAGCCTCTTCAAGGGTTCAAGACCGCGAAGCCTTCCATTGGTTCAAGTTAATGTTGAGACCGCGAAGACCAATTTGAGTTGAGACCGCGAGGGTCATGAAGACCGTTTGCCCTTCTTTGACCTCAGGACCACGAGGCCCTTCGTGGTCTTGAGACTGCGAGCCTCCTCTTGGTCTTGAGACCGTGAGCCCCCTCACGGTCTTGAGACCGCGAGCCCTCTCACGGTCTTGAGACCGCGAGGCTCACATGGTCTCAGCCGCTTGGTCCATCAACAAAATCAACAAAGCAATCGATGATGTCAACCGATGTTGAAGCCCTCAAAAGGTCAAATCTATGTTGACCACTTATGGATTGAGTCAATTAAGATTATGCTTGATCACTTGGTCATTCAATTGACCCATAATGGTTAACCAATTATGGTTGAAATCGATTCAATTAGGGTCTATCAATGTTCGCCCATCAACACTCAACAGTGTGCATCAACACAAGGTTGAACCCTTCAATTGAGCTCCAATTGGGCCCAAACTTGGCCCAAACGGTCTTGAGGTCATGTGGGTGGACCCCACATGGTCTTAAGACCGTTTTCCCAAGATTTCATCAAAGTCTAAGGTGATTTGATAGGGGTTAAACCATGATTGAACCACAAAACAAAATTTTGATTAAATTAATAACTTATTTGCAATTGGGTCCTCAATTGGTCAAATTACTCAACCCTAGACCTTCAAATGGTCTTGGGTGATTGTCCTCTCGGTCTTGAGACCGTTTGGATGAGTTCCAAATGGTCTTGAGACCGTTTGCCCATCCAATTTTTGGATTCTAGTGCAGATTCATCAAGGTTGAACAAATTATGTTGATGATTATATCAATATTTAATTGCAATGTAACTTGGTGTAAAAGTACCTTCAATTGGTCAACAAATCTTGACCCCAGACCTCTAAACGGTCTTGGTTGATTGCCCTCGTGGTCTTGAGACCGTTTGGTGACCCCCAAACGGTCTTGAGACCGTTTAGGTCAATCAACCCTAAAAACCCTAATTAGGTCACCATAATTTCAGTACTGATTTTATCTAGGGTTATCCCTAGTATTCACCCTTCAACTCTTAGCCCGTTTGGAATTAGACCATCAAACTTGGTGAGTTGTTAAGTAACATAATTTTGAACAGTAATCTCATATGGTCAACGCTTAGTCAACGACCGTACACGGTCTTGAGACCGTTTGCCCAAAAAAGGCAATTTCAGACCGTTTGAAAATCAGCAATTAATTCATTTAAAGTTGTGACTTAAAAAGGTCATATCTCCCGATTCCTTTGGAGTTAGTCTCCCATATTTTGAGGGTAATTATCCTATATAATTAGGAACAGATTTCTTATACGGTCCACGCTCGGTCAACGGGGCCAAACGGTCTTGAGACCGTTTGCCCTGTCGCGGTCTCGAGACCGTTTGCTCACCTCGCGGTCTTGAGTCCGAGAGAGCAAACTGTTAGGACCGTTTAAGGAAAAGAAAAGCGGTGGGTTTTTCTTGGAAATCACGCCTTCATCTTCTAGCTCAAGAACAGTACAGATATCCCACGGGTTTGCTTGCAAAATAGCAGGGAAAAGTAGGGAAACACTAAGAGCTATCATCAAAACGCATATAAAGATGCATATAGTAAAGCATGGGTTTAGAGTTATAAAACCCGCCTAAAGCTTGCTTCTTGAGCTCCAAGCTTTCAAGATCCAATATCTAATGGCGTCCTTGAGTTCTTACAGGTTGGCCAAGGTGAAAACTCCAAGGAAGGATGAAAAGAGACGGCTAGAAAGGTAGGGTTTCAAGAGTTAGCCATGAAGATGACCTTGAATTCGAGTTTTAACCATGGAATTAGGCAAGAAGAGGGGTTTAAACCTACCTTGCACCCCTTGGTCGTCCTCCTTAGCTCCAAGGCAGTCCTTGGTCGTCTTTGGTGAAATGAAACAGTAAGGGAACGAAGGGTGAGTTCCCTTGCAACTAAGGGAAGGAGAGCTTATATACATGGGGTAGGATTTTCAACATTAGTTCATAAGTTTCCCTTAATTCCAACTCAGTCCTTCCTTTATTACTTGCTCGTCCCTTCCTCTTTATTCTAAGGACAAACCTTAACTTAAGTTATAGAAAAGAAGGCAAGGAAGAACAATCTAATAATAAAGTTCATACTTAAAGGGATATTACACATATACCCTGATTATTCAATCACAAAGCCTATTTCTTAACTTGATAACTCAATTGAGGTGAATTCCTCATCATTTCTTCTCTAAATGATGGAAAGAGTCTAAAAAGATACTTGAGATGACATTCTTTACAAATTGCATCCCTTTATTTGGGTAAATTGCATTTTACCCCAAATTAGGGTTTCAAGCCCTGGGATTGCTTCCACAGCTGCACCTTGGTGCTCTAGCTTGGGAAATCCTTCAAACTTTGCCAAAGAGATTCTCATGATGTCTCAACATCAGAGGAACATCTCATCATGTGCAAATTGCAAGCTAACCCTTTTAACTGGGTAAATTGCACATAGGTCCCTGTATATCAAAACAATGCTACAACTTTAAAATAAAAAGGAGCAAATACTGAAATATACATTTCTGGGAATTTAATTACATGCTCAGAGTTAATCACAAAGATTTAATTACATATTTAGGCAAAACACCTAGGGTTAACTCATAACCCAGGTCAGGGATGTTACAAATTATCCACCCCTTACAAGGATTTCATCCCCGAAATCGATAAAACATACTAAGAGAAAAGGACAGGATACTTCCTTCTCATCTCATCCTCTAACTCCCAAGTGGCTTCTTCAATACCACGATGGTTCCAGAGGACTTTCACAAGACTTATATCTTTCTTCTTTAGCTTTTTAATTCGTTTATCAAGGATTGACACTGGTCCCTCCTCATAGGATATGTCATCATTCAATTCTACCTCCATAGGTTGTAGAACTGACTCGGTATCTGGGTGACATTTCTTCAACATAGAAATGTGAAACACAGGATGTAACCTCTGTAATTCTGGGGGAAGCTCTAGTTTATATGCTACCTTTCCAATCCGTTCAATGATTGGATAAGGCCCCATATATCTAGGAGCTAACTTCCCTTTCCTTCCAAAACGAAGGACCCCTTTCCAAGGTGAGACCTTAAGATACACTTTGTCTCCAACCTGGAACTCTAAGGGTCTACGACATTTGTCAGCATAAGATTTCTGCCTATCCTGAGCAGTCTTAATCTTATGTTGTATAACTTTAATCTTTTCTGTGGTTTGCTGCACCAGGTCAGGACCTAACAACTGGTGCTCACCAGTCTCAAACCAACACAAGGGTGATCTACAACGTCTACCATATAAGGCTTCATAAGGTGCCATATCAATACTATGCTGGTAGCTATTGTTATAGGCAAACTCTATCAGGCTTAGGTGTAGATCCCAACTTCCGGTGAACTGGAGAACACATGCTCGCAACAGGTCTTCTAAGGTTTGTATGGTCCTTTCAGACTGTCCATCAGTCTGTGGATGAAAGGCCGTACTAAATATTAGCTTGGTGCCTAAGGCTCTGTGCAACTGTTCCCAAAAATGACTTGTAAACTGAGGACCTCTGTCAGAAACTATTGTGACAGGATCTCCGTGCAAACGCACTATCTCTTGAACATACAACTCTGATAACCTTTCAGCAGAATAGGTTGTTTTGACAGGTAAGAAATGTGTTGTCTTAGTCAACCTATCAACAATTACCCAAATGGAATCATGTCCTTTGCTTGTCCTGGGTAGGCCAACAACAAAGTCCATGGTCACATGGTCCCATTTCCACTGTGATATGGGTAAAGGTTGCATTGTTCCTGCAGGCTTCTGGTGTTCAGCTTTAACTTGCTGACACACAGGGCACCTCAGAACAAACTCTGCAACGTCCTTCTTCATCCCAGGCCACCAATACAGATCCTTCAAATTCTGATACATCTTGGTGCTCCCTGGATGCATAGCATACATGGAAGAATGGGCTTCTTCCAGGACTAACTTCCTTAAGTTGTCCACATCCGGCACTATCATTCTTCCATTATAACAAGCTACTTGATCTTTTGAGTCATGAAACCCATCTTGCTTCTCATTTCCATACTCAGATCTTATATGTTGAACTGCAGCATCACCTAGCTGTGCTTCTTTAATCTGCTCTCTTAGGGTAGGTTTAATATGCATCTCAGCTAACAAACCGGCTAGCAATGACACCTTCAACTGTACATTGTCTTGCCTTAAAGAGATAAGCATATCTCTCCTAGAGCATACTAAAGAGTTTAGTTGTGCTCTATTCATAGTTGATGTTGCTGATTTCCTACTCAAGGTATCTGCAACAACATTGGCCTTACCTGGATGGTAATCAATTGTACACTCGTAGTCCTTGATTAACTCCATCCAGCGACGTTGCCTCATGTTGAGCTCATGCTGCGAGAAGATATACTTAAGGTTTTTGTGGTCTGTGAAAATCTGGAATGTCTCTCCGTAGAGATAATGTCTCCAGATCTTCAAAGCATGAACCACAGCTGCTAACTCCAGATCGTGTGTTGGATAATTCTCCTCGTGTTTCTTAAGCTGTCGGGAAGCAAAAGAAATCACTTGTTTATCCTGCATCAACACACATCCTAGTCCATTTTTGGAAGCATCACAGAAAACTACATATCCTTTTCCTTGTTCAGGTAGCACTAATACAGGTGCACTTGTCAACCTCTCCTTCAGCAACTGGAAAGATTGTTGACACTTATCACTCCAAGAAAAAGGAACATCTTTCCGGGTTAAGTTGGTCAAAGGTAAAGCTATAGAACTAAAGTTCTTTATGAACCTTCGATAATAGCCAGCTAACCCCAAGAAACTTCGAATCTCCGTCGGTGTCTTCGGTTGTTCCCATTGTAGAACAGATTCTACCTTTGCAGGGTCAACACGAATTCCCGAGGCGGATATTACATGTCCAAGAAAAGATACCTCCGGCAGCCAGAACTCACACTTGCTAAACTTAGCATACAACTTATGTTCTCTTAGCAAGGTCAAAGCTTGGCGAAGATGCTGCTCATGCTGCTGAGCATCTTTACTATAAATCAGTATGTCATCTATGAAGACGACAACACACTGATCAAGGAAAGGTCGAAAAACTCTATTCATGAGTTCCATAAATGCAGCTGGTGCATTGGTTAGTCCAAACGACATAACCGTGAACTCATAGTGACCATATCTTGTCCTAAAGGCAGACTTGGATATGTCACTATCCTTAATACGAAGTTGGTGATATCCAGACCTCAAGTCTATCTTTGAAAAGACTGTTGCACCACGCAACTGGTCAAAGAGATCATCAATCCTCGGCAGAGGATACTTATTCTTTATTGTTACTTTATTGAGTTGTCTATAGTCGATGCACAACCGTATTGACCCATCTTTCTTTTTAACAAACAAGACCGGAGCACCCCAAGGTGAAGTACTCGGTCGGATAAAACCTCTCTCAAGTAGCTCTTGAAGCTGTTTCTTGAGTTCTGCCATCTCGGCAGGAGCCATTCTATACGGAGTTTGAGCTATGGGTTTCGTATCTGGAATCAGATTGATTTCAAAGTCAATCTCCCAAGGTGGTGGTATACCAGGAAGTTCTTCAGGAAACACATCCTCGAATTCCCTGACTATGGGAACTTCAGCAGGGTTGGTCCTTTCCTTGGTAACATCTACCACATGGGCTAAGAATGCATAACATCCTTGCCTCAACAGCTTATCAGCAACCATAGCTGATACAAGACAGGTGGGCAGAATCTTTCTTTCTCCTTGAAAGATCCATGTGCTGCTTTCATCAGCAAACACAGCCAACTTGGACTCACAATCCAAGACAACTCTATACCTTTCTAAGGTATCCATCCCGAGGATTATATCAAATCCCTGCATATCAAGTGGTATAAGATCCACTTGAATGCGATGGTCAGAAAAGAAAAGGATGCAGGGAGAACATACCTCCTGCAAAACGGCAGACCCACTCAACGGAGTCTCTAACAACAAACTATCTGCTCTATGACTAACAGTCACATTACAGTTACGAATCACTTCACGAGTGATGAAAGAGTGCGTAGCACCCGAATCAATCAGAATGGATACAACACAGGATATAGACATATCAGAATATAAAAGTTTCATCTGACCTGCCACTACCCGTGGATTGACCACTGCCTCAGGTGGGTTCATAGCATAGAACCTCGCAGTCGCCTGGTGTTGAGGTGGTGCTGATGATCCAGCTTGAGATGCTTGTCCACGTCCTCGAGCTGCTCCTTGATGTTGTCTATTCTGAGATCCCTGTTGATTCTGTCTCGGGGTTTGTTGTGTCACACCGACAGCCCTAGAACGGCAATCCTTCATCAAGTGTCCCACCTTACCACAGTTGTAGCAACTCTTTTCCTGTTGTTGTGGTCTGGATGGTCCAGTAACTGACACTGATGCAGAACTGTGCGTCCCTTGAAGCGGTTGACTCCATCCTCTACCTCTGCTTGGTGTCCATTGAGTTTGAAAACTCAATCTGGGTGGTGGAGGGTTAGGTGCAGAGAATCTAGGTCTCTTGGAATCCCTAGATGAAGAACCCTGGAACTGTGGATATCTTTTATGGGTTTGTCTTTTCTCAACCACAGATCTCTCTATCCTTCGGACTGACTCAACGAAGGTAGAGAATCTCTCTTTGTTTTCTAAGGCAGACACAGGGGTTGACATATCAGAATTCAAACCCTTCTCGAATCTTCTAATTCTTTCCTCATTCGTAGCAGCCATGTGCGGACAGAACCGCAACAACTCCATAAACTTAGCTTCATACTCACTAATGTTCATCATACCCTGCCTTAGTTTCTCAAACTGAGAGATCTTCTCATCTAGGAAGGTCTTTGGAAAATATCTATTGATAAATTCCCGACGAAACTCTTCCCATGAGAACTCTACTCCAGGTCTCTTCTGCTCCTCCATGTTCCACCAGTGACCAGCACTGCCTTTGAGAAGATAGACAGCATGTCTAACCTTCTCAGCTTCCGGAATCATAAGAATCCTAAAAGCCTTCTCCAACTCTGTCAACCATAAGTCAGCATCTGCAGGGTCGGCAGTTCCGAAGTACTCGGTAGCTCCGACACGACGAAGTCGTTCGAACGTCTTACCGATACCTTGTGCTTCAGGCTGGACAGGTGCCCTAGGTGCAGGAATGGGCATCCTATCGGTTATATGTGTCATGGCAGTCATAAACTGCCCGAACATCGTCTGTACAGCTGGATCACTCATGTCAGCTGGGTCGAACTGGGGTGGCTCTCTTGGCGACTCAGGTGCAGGTTGTTCTATTCTCGGAACTCTTGCACCGCCTCGAGGTGCACTAGCACTACTCTCTGCCACGTGCTCATCACGATGTTCCGACATTCTTATGTATCTTCTTCTCCTGAGGAGCAGAAGATTCTATTAGATAAGGAAGGAGTACTAAAGGTAGACTCGACATCCTAAGTCCTATGCCTCTGTAGACTCAACTGAACCTGGAGCTCTGATACCACTAGTTGTCGGCTCTGATCTCCAAACCATGACATAAACACGATTAAAACTTAACGGAAGCGAATCGGTAATCAGCGGAAGACAAAAATCACGGGAAATTTAAACTTTTCGTGACAAGAACTTGAATCCATAGAAGCCTCTTTCATAAAGTGAGGTAAACTGTTTACATCTCAGGATAATTACTTCTTGAGTAATTATATACATCAGGATACAAAATCTCAAGATCACTTATACAAAAAGACTCCAAGACCTGAGAGTACAGAGGACACATAGGACTGACTCTAACTACACCATAGGGCAGGACAATCTCCACCTGAGATTACTGCTGCCCCTGATGCTGCTGCTGAGACTGATCACCTATAGGCTGGTTCCTTCGTCTCCGACGTCCACCTAAAAAGTTGAAGCCTACGGGGTGAGACAGTTATACATAATTGTCCCAGCGAGAGTTATAACTCTTTGCCAGAAGCTTTATTATAACATCAAAGAATATTTTAAACAGTAAAGCCTTCAAAGCATTCTGTAACAGTTGCAGGTATAACAAGATCTCAACCATTTAGGAGATATGGAGAATATAAACACTATTGCAATGTAACATCAATCAACTAACTTGGAGTTATCTCTAACAAGTTATACTATATGGTTGATTATGTTTTACAAACAACATTATGCCCTGTGGAGATGAGGCTTACCACTCATACTCCAACTGATCGCTGAGAAGCCGCATCAGTATCATACATAGGTCATTAAGAGAGCCGGATTCTCATGACCTTCACCTTCCTCAGTCAGTAAGAGGATCACTTGTAGGACATCTCGTGTCTCTACTACTATAGCTCACCAGGGTAAACTGGTCCTTCGCTATTCTAGAGTCACAGTGGCGTTCTGTACTCTCTTCGTCATCAGGAGGTTTCATATTTACCTACCACTGATACGGATATCTGTGCTTTCTTCGTCATCAGGAGGTTTCATGTTTACCTACCACTGATACGGTATGGAACTATAGTGAAGGATGGATGGATTCCACATCTACATCACTTTCCTACACTAGGATGTAAGGTTCTACACATCCATGTACCCCACATACTCAAAAGTATGTGCTCCAGGAGTTCCCTAAGGAAAACCTGTTTCACCATCACTTAATTTCTGACAATGATGGATCTATGATCAGGGCTCTACATTATACTTGATTAGTTAGGTACATTCAGTATTCTTTAACAGCATACATTGTTCTTCAAACAATAACAGTAGCATAGCAACTATAAAAGAAGAATACTAAATGTAACAGGCCTAACTCATATCAATCATCATTTCTCATTATCCTCATCACAAGTCATCTCTAAGGCATGACCTTGATGGTATTCATGGCTCTCACAGCCCATTATCAGTATAGGATGCCACTGGCAAGGCATCAGATTACTTTACTTATTCATAAGGCTAACAACATACATTCAATGAATATAACATCAACATCCATACCTGGATATGATTACCTTCATATCAGAACCTGCATGGTTAATATATCTGATAAAGGTAATACAACAATAAGGAATGTACTTCCTACTCTTGTCATAAGAGTTAAATCTTTAACTCAAATCAAATAGAGTTTAATACTCAAAAGCATGCCATCACCCTTGAATTAGGGTTTACTATTCACATCAAGGTGAATTAAACTCATAACATCATCATGTATGAGTAACATCTTCATTGATGCTCTTGGATTAGTTAAAGGTTCATCATTTATCATAATTAGGGTTTCTATGATCTCACATAGGTGGGTCATACCCTAATTATGCTCATTCCTGTGCATTGGGGATGCTTCAATTGAGTTTCCATTTAAAAAGGGTACTTTCTCTCTCTAGAAGTACTTTCTCTCTCTAGAAGTACTTTCTCTCTCATCATAAGGTTAGGTGATGTCAACATCACTCTAAAACAGATTGGATTGAGGCATCATAGGCTAACATAGCCAAAAAAACATCATCATTATGTGATTAGAGTTACTTTCTCTCTCTAGGGTACTTTCTCTCTCTAGAAGTACTTTATCTTTCATCATACTAATGGTTGATGGTAACATTAGACTAGATCAAGTTGGATAGAGTCATTATGACTAAAAACATCATTCTCATGTAATTAGGGTTTGAATTGAGCAAGGTATAACTTAATTGACCCTTTAGGGGTATTTTGGTAATTCACCCCATTGATCATCATCATGGTCAAAAACCTTAGTCAAATAACCCCTTACTATCCTAGATTATCATTAGGGTTTGATTTGGGCAACATTGAACCATTTACATCATCAAATGATTGAATGAGGTCAACCTTGAATCACATTGATTGATTTCAATCATTAATCATCAATTGGGTTGAGATTGGTTGAAAGTGTTGACCGTTTGCCCACTTTGACCCTCCAAGACCGTGAGCCTCTTTCTAACTCCAAGACCGCGAGCCCCCTTAGGCTTCAAGACCGCGAGCCTCTTCAAGGGTTCAAGACCGCGAAGCCTTCCATTGGTTCAAGTTAATGTTGAGACCGCGAAGACCAATTTGAGTTGAGACCGCGAGGGTCATGAAGACCGTTTGCCCTTCTTTGACCTCAGGACCGCGAGGCCCTTTGCGGTCTTGAGACCGCGAGCCTCCTCTCGGTCTTGAGACCGTGAGCCCCCTCATGGTCTTGAGACCGCGAGCCCTCTCACGGTCTTGAGACCGCGAGGCTCACATGGTCTCAGCCGCTTGGTCCATCAACAAAATCAACAAAACAATCGATGATGTCAACCGATGTTGAAGCCCTCAAAAGGTCAAATCTATGTTGACCACTTATGGATTGAGTCAATTAAGATTATGCTTGATCACTTGGTCATTCAATTGACCCGTAATGGTTAACCAATTATGGTTGAAATCGATTCAATTAGGGTCTATCAATGTTCGCCCATCAACACTCAACAGTGTGCATCAACACAAGGTTGAACCCTTCAATTGAGCTCCAATTGGGCCCAAACTTGTCCCAAATGGTCTTGCGGTCATGTGGGTGGACCCCACATGGTCTTAAGACCGTTTGCCCAAGATTTCATCAAAGTATAAGGTGATTTGATAGGGGTTAAACCATGATTGAACCACAAAACAGAATTTTGATTAAATTAATAACTTATTTGCAATTGGGTCCTCAATTGGTCAAATTACTCAACCCTAGACCTTCAAACGGTCTTGGGTGATTGTCCTCTCGGTCTTGAGACCGTTTGGATGAGTTCCAAACGGTCTTGAGACCGTTTGCCCATCCAATTTTTGGATTCTAGTGCAGATTCATCAAGGTTGAACAAATTATGTTGATGATTATATCAATATTTAATTGCAATGTAACTTGGTGTAAAAGTACCTTCAGTTGGTCAACAAATCTTGACCCCAGACCTCCAAACGGTCTTGGTTGATTGCCCTCGCGGTCTTGAGACCGTTTGGTGACCCCCAAACGGTCTTGAGACCGTTTAGGTCAATCAACCCTAAAAACCCTAATTAGGTCACCATAATTTCAGTACTGATTTTATCTAGGGTTAGCCCTAGTATTCACCCTTCAACTCTTAGCCCGTTTGGAATTAGACCATCAAACTTGGTGAGTTGTTAATTAACATAATTTTGAACAGTAATATCATACGGTCAACGCTTAGTCAACGACCTTACACGGTCTTGAGACCGTTTGCCCAAAAAAGGCAATTTCAGACCGTTTGAAAATCAGCAATTAATTCATTTAAAGTTGTGACTTAAAAAGGTCATATCTCCCGATTCCTTTGGAGTTAGTCTCCCAAATTTTGAGGGTAATTAGCCTATATAATTAGGAACAGATCCCTGTCGCGGTCTCGAGACCGTTTGCTCACCTCGCGGTCTTGAGTCCGAGAGAGCAAACTGTTAGGACCGTTTAAGGAAAAGAAAAGCGGTGGGTTTTTCTTGGAAATCACGCCTTCGTCTTCTAGCTCAAGAACAGTACAGATATCCCACGGGTTTGCTTGCAAAATAGCAGGGAAAAGTAGGGAAACACTAAGAGCTATCATCAAAACGCATATAAAGATGCATATAGTAAAGCATGGGTTTAGAGTTATAAAACCCGCCTAAAGCTTGCTTCTTGAGCTCCAAGCTTTCAAGCTCCAAGCTCTAATGGCGTCCTTGAGTTCTTACAGGTTGGCCAAGGTGAAAACTCCAAGGATGGATGAAAAGAGACGGCTAGAAAGGTAGGGTTTCAAGAGTTAGCCATGAAGATGACCTTGAATTCGAGTTTTAACCATGGAATTAGGCAAGAAGAGGGGTTTAAACCTACCTTGCACCCCTTGGTCGTCCTCCTTAGCTCCAAGGCAGTCCTTGGTCGTCTTTGGTGAAATGAAACAGTAAGGGAACGAAGGGTGAGTTCCCTTGCAACTAAGGGAAGGAGAGCTTATATACATGGGGTAGGATTTTCAACATTAGTTCATAAGTTTCCCTTAATTCCAACTAAGTCCTTCCTTTATTACTTGCTCGTCCCTTCCTCTTTATTCTAAGGACAAACCTTAACTTAAGTTATAGAAAAGAAGGCAAGGAAGAACAATCTAATAATAAAGTTCATACTTAAAGGGATATTGCACATATACCCTGATTATTCAATCACAAAGCCTATTTCTTAACTTGATAACTCAATTGAGGTGAATTCCTCATCATTTCTTCTCTAAATGATGGCAAGAGTCTAAAAAGATACTTTAGATGACATTCTTTACAAATTGCATCCCTTTATTTGGGTAAATTGCATTTTACCCCAAATTAGGGTTTCAAGCCCTGGGATTGCTTCCACAGCTGCACCTTGGTGCTCTAGCTTGGGAAATCCTTCAAACTTTGCCAAAGAGATTCTCATGATGTCTCAACATCGGAGGAACATCTCATCATGTGCAAATTGCAAGCTAACCCTTTTAACTGGGTAAATTGCACATAGGTCCCTGTATATCAAAACAATGCTACAACTTTAAAATAAAAAGGAGCAAAAACTGAAATATACGTTTCTGGGAATTTAATTACATGCTCAGAGTTAATCACAAAGATTTAATTACATATTTAGGCAAAACACCTAGGGTTAACTCATAACCCGGGTCAGGGATGTTACATGTAGTAACTTCGGATGTGAAAACGTCGGACAACATCGTGTGTCAAAACGGGAAGCCACAAAGGATAGCCAAAGAGGGAGAGAACGAGAGTGGGTTACGGGATTCTATTGTGGGCACGCGATTGTGAGAGAGCGACAATCCTTGTAATCTTTTTGAGGTTGCTTAATAGAATTTTGCGGTCTTCTTCATTGATCATGTTCTCTACTTGGTTATTTATTTGGTAGTTATTGGCTTTGTCGACGTGGGCAGTCGTAGCTTTTGTTGTGTATGCTTGGGTTGTATCTCGTGTAGTGTTTTTCTTGGGCTTGAAGCTTCCACAAATCATTTAAAGTGGTTTCAGAGCAAGGTTTATGTCGAGACGATCAGAAAGCATCAGGGACACAAAAAAACATGACGATGTCGACAACTACCGTTGGAGGTCATCCGGTAGTAAATCTTGATGGCAACATTGTTACGTTACCCGACGGGAGAAAATCCACGTGTTGTGAAATATCAACGTGCGATGGAATTGTGTAACTCACTTGCAAGGGGCAAGCGACAATGGAGAGATCCTAGTTTAATGGAGAATATCGCCTGGTTGGATACTATCTAACCAAAAGAGGAGTGGCTGATGAGAGATCTACCAACAAGGGAGGCGTAGATGAAGAAGTAGCATGGGTGGCAGACGTCATGAACCCAAATATTGCTACATGTATTCAACTCTCACGGGTAGTCTGGTGCGAGATTACAAACTCGGCTGTAAATTTCAACAGATGCAGAGATGCAGAGGCGAAGATGTCAACTGTTGGAAAGAGGAAGTCGTTGTTGGACCGACCATATAATATCTTCAAGTGGGTGTGACTGAAAGAAGACACAACCATATGATATAGGGGCCAAAGGTGCGAAGTATGCGGTTCATTCAACTGCAGGTGGAGGCGGTGCAGTTTCCCAAACTGTACAACTTGAGCAGCTCTCGCATGAAGAGTTCGGGAAATCATGCCTGGATACGCACTCCATACAGGCGTGCATGGTAAAGCGCTTCTGAAAACAGGAGCAGCTTCCGAGGGCGGAAGCACAGAAGAACAGGAGCAGACTTCTTGGAGGAGCAACTTCAGCAGATAAGACTCAAGGTGGAGATTGTTAGGATTTTGTCTCTTATCCTAATTCTAGATCTGCTGCCATGTGATGAACCAAGACAACCAATAAACAAAGACAAACTCACAATACAGTACTCAAAAGAGTTAATAACAATCTTGAATTTCATGCATGGGGAGTTGAGGGAGTTGAGCTGTAGTTGGACTTATCACCAACTCTAGAAGAAACAATAGCTACTCATAGCCTTGACAGCCTCAATCCAGTAGCGCCATCTCAAGGTCTGTAATCATTGATTTACAGTTACACCATATATCATTATTTTTAAGATCAAATCCAGCCAAGACGATCTGCCATTATAAATAAGATCTCGAGGAAGTTCATTGCTAAATCACCTACTTAGTCATATTTCTTGGCAGTTGGCATCACCATCGTTGGCAAAGCCATTCCTATCTTAGCTTGGCACTCAAAATAGACAGAAAAGGTCCGTAACTCACACAATCAATTTGTTGTTTCTTCATGGTTAGTGGGTCAATCATCATCCTCTAATGATTTTGTTCAACGCGATGAGTTCTGCTATAACAAACGATGTTACAGTTGCTGTTCCGGCTATATCCTCAGCATATGTTCATTGAATAACTATGTATGACTTCCCTCATCTCATATGAATATATGGCGAGATGTGTCCGCTACAGCAACCAGCAGCGTCCCTCACAGCAGATTTGATCCCTTATTCAACATAGGTGACTTTTCAATCGACCAACTTTGTCATGGCTATGTAAATCGTCATGAAGGGCGCCTTCTGCATGATAATATACCAAGATTTGAGGAATAGCTGGTTTCTGTCCTTGACATTGTCGCATGCATATTGATTTTGTTTAGATTCAACCTGGAAACACAATCCAATGTGCCTTAAGCATGTTTGAGTTTTTGAATTTCTCCTTTATATATATATATATACACACACACACACTATATATATATATATATATATAGCTTGTTTTTAATGCCCACGCGGGTACTGTAGCGGAGCTGCCCGTTTCAGAAAATGCAGTGGCATCTATTCTAAATAATCCAAAAAAACAAGGACACGCTAGTACTTACAGAATAAACACATTCGCGAATCATTCTCCGCCCGAAAACCCCAATCCCGCCTTCTTCCCGCTCCAGAACTCCCGAATTCATCCACCTTGGTCTCCACTCCCCAACCCCATATGCCGAATTCTTCGGCCTGTGGTCTACATTGCCCATAATTTGGGCGATTTGGTCTGTACTTGCGCTGCTATGTGTGGCGTTCTTCTCCGCTGCAGCACTCACCGCTGTTTCTGCCGCAACTGCTTTTGCCAGTCTCTGCCGCTGAGATCAAAATGGGGATAACAAAGGTAAAAGTAAAGAAGGCGACAGGAAAGGGAAGTACAAAAATAACGGATAGTGAAGATTTGTTGAGCAAGCACTATGAAGATGTGGACAACATGGTAGAATAGGTAGTTGCAACCATACTGCAAGGAGATGAAACGGGCAAGAGTGTTGAAGAGCACATCGAACATGCTATGCCGAGAAAAGAAAAGAAAGTTAAGAAGAAGAAATACAACGTTGAGAAAACTGACACTCTCCAAAAGACTACTGGAGATGACAACGCATCAGGGGAGAAACCAGCCGATGACGTTACTGAGAAACGATTGGCTGCAGTACATGAAGAGACTGAAGAGCCAGAAACAGAAGATGCTGAAGAAGTTGAACAGGATGAAGCAAAAGATCATAAAAGAAACCAGAATAAGACTTTTGTTCAAAAAACCAATCAAAAAGGAAAAGCAAAAATTGCAGAAGAAGGTAATATTGATTATTTTTACACTTCTATACGAAAGTGTAACTTGCGACTAAAGAGTAACGGTGCTGACAATAGAGTAACTTGTAGCAACCTAAGAGTATTTATGATTATATAAAAAGTAACAAAATCAATTACGAAGTAACTTGGTTAACAGAAAACATATCTACACAATTTGGAAAGTAACTTCAAATTAACTTGGCTAGTCAGGTATTTCTGTTAGAAGACAAGGCATTTTATGTTTATATTGTACTCGATATATTTATGTACATTTATATTTGCATAACCAATCTAACACCCCACAAACTCACCTTATCTACAAACGATGACTGAAAAGTAAATTTACTGAATACAACGTAACTCTGAAAAATGAATAGTAACTATAAAAGTTAAAAAGTAACTACCTGAAAACAAGAGTAATTGTGACAGGTAGAAAATAACATGTTGAACAGAAAAGGTAACACTGAAAGCTAGAAAGTAACTAGACAAATTAACACAAACTTTTTCATATAGATGCAGGTACACAAAAGCTTTTCCATAGATGCTATATAAAAAGTCACAACAGCATACAAAACAACATGTTGTTTAGCACAAATCAAATGAGGATGATGAAGTCAACCACATTTGCAAATCTGATAGCCAAGCCTTATCTTACTGTAGATGTAACTCTTTTAGAAGATCTGATAGAGAGATATGTTGAAGACGACAAGTTCATGTTAGCACTAGGTTTTGAGGCGAGGATGATTGTAGACGATGTAGGAGTGATACTAGGTTTGCCTAGTAAAGGTATGGATATAGTTCCACGAAATCAATCACAGATTGTAAGAAAAATATGGGAGGATTTTGCTAATGCAACAAGAGGAAAAGATAAAGTTGGTGAAAGTAGTAAGAAAATAAGAGAGAAGGATGTGTTACACAAGGGGAACTTGAGTAAACTCTGGCAGGAATTTGCAAAGAATGACTCCGAAGAAAACTACCAAAACATGTGTCGTGCATGGATGTTGCACTTGTTAGCAACATTCCTTTTACCGGACACTTGCTATTGTTCCCCCATTTACCTTCTACATTATTTGGATGATGTAACTACTACAGGGCAGATAAACTGGGTAAAGTTAGTACACGGCAGCATATTCAAGAGAATGAAAGTTTTAAGTGAGAATATAAGGATGAGGAGAAGAGGGGAAACCAGTAAAAGAACACTCTACACTACTGGATGTGTAATGTGCATATGTGTAAGTGACACAGTGCATAGTTACTTTGGTTACATTAAATAACCATATATGAACATTTAAAACTCTAATTTATACTTTTCTTGTCAACACAGGTATGGGCTTATGAGTTAACAGGGATAGCAAAGCTTGCATTCCTTGAGGCAAAACCATGGATAAAAAGATAAGCAACTCCTGTTAAGATGGTGAAGGATTTTAAAAGTTTGGACAATGACAATGTAAGAATCAGTGTGGGTAAAGTGAAAATAAATATGCCAATTAATATAAGAGCTTTATAATAAATTGATATCTTTTGTGCATAGGTTTCTACAGTGTTGAAGAAGGATGAAAATGATGATTGGGAAGTTGCAAAGGCAGTGAAAGATTTGCCTTATTATCTCACAGCAAATAAAGCCAAGAGCAAGGTAGTTAGTAAGAAGATACTTACATCAAATAACACAAGTAGAGAAGTTTCAGGAAGCTTGGAGAATAGAGTATTGATTCTTGAGGACGAGCTGAGACTGTAGAAGGAAACATACAACAGAATTGCCCTAGAAGCTTTTACTGCTCTAAGAGAAGAAAATGAGCAGTTGAAGAGAAGACTAGAGGAAGTTGAAGCTGAAAATAGATTGCTAAGGAGGCAAGATGATAATTACAAGCATTCATAATCTGCAGCTATACCAACTCCCAATTTCATTCAGAATGAAAGTTGGCATTCAAATGATTTAAGTGTAATTAGACAGAGGACGCAGGATCTGAAGAAAAAGTTGTTGGAAATGGACCAACATGGACCTAAAGAAGAAATACCAAGATTGAGCAAGCTTCGACTAAGGAGAAAAGTAGTGGAGAAAACACATACGAAAGATTCATAGAAAGTGCAAGATGATAACAAAGACAAAGAAGTAGAAGCCCAAACAACAGAAAATGTACCACAAGATTCAAAGAAAGTAGAAGAAGATCGATATGAAGAAACCAAAGAACCAGCACAAGATGAAATGGAAAAAGATCCATCTGAAGAAGATCCAGCTGAAGAAAAATACACAGAAGAAAAAGAAGAACTAGCAGATAAAAAAGAGCTAGCAGAAGATGTAATGGAAAACATAATGATGGATATAGACATTGAAGTTGGAGTGAATGAGAAGGAGATAAATTCTGGTGAAGTTGAGAAGAGAACAACTGAAATGTTGAGAAAGAGGAAGGGGAAGATGCAGACGGGCATTGGGAGCATAGAGGAAAATATCAAGATGAGAAGGCATGCACATGTAAAATTTGTTTTGTAATGGTGCTCGTTCCATCAATGAAGCAACTGTATGATCTAAAAAGTAAAATATGTCATCCATAAAGTAACTATGTTAATATAAAAAGTAACTGCTATAATGATAGAGTAATATTATGGAATGTAAAGCAATATTATGGACTAAATAGTAGAGTAACTGTAATAATATATGTCTTTTACATAGACTACTAACCAAAATTTGTACTTCAAAAATAGCAAAAGATTTCGACATTCATAGGATTCGAGCACTTCAGAACAAAGGAAATGAAAGAGGATGTCAAAGAATTTATTGACAACATTGATGAAGTGTAAGTTGATATTTTTTAAAGTTCTATCAGTCACATGTTTTTTATAGATTAGTTGATCAATCCATAAATTTCTGTCTCACAACTTCAGTATTAATTCTTTTGAAAAAAAAATGCACTGGTCAAGAAGAGAATGGATTTTTGGAAAGGAAGCATGGTGCACGAGAAAGGACTTATCAGCGCTGTTGTTTAAAGATAAGATGATGCAGTCACCTGTAAGAAATGGAATATTAAACATTTATTACGAAATTATAGATCACTAATTGATGCTTGTGCATTTTCAGATAATGGATTGCTTTGTACAAATGTTGAAAGAGACAACAAGCAGAAAGAGGAAGAAGGGACTGCTTTCATGGCATTGCTTGAGCACTTATGTTCCGGTAAGACAAACAGACTATCACACTAGATTACATTTATCACAAAAAGGCCACTAAAGGTTGTAGAAAAGTAATTCATAATATTGTTTTTACAGCAAAAGCTAAACATGATGGTGGATGAGATAACACTCAAAGAGATCGATATGCTGTCACCACTCTTCAATGTACCTGACAAGGAATTCATGACAATGGACTCCGTGTTTACAATACTTAACAACGACAATCACTGGCACTTGCTTGAAGCAAGTTTTAGGGATGGGGTGCACATGTCTTATAATTCAATGTCAGGAAGTTCAAAATCTGAGACAAAAGTGAATAGATGGGTAAGGAACAAAAAAGAAACACTATTAGAAAACAGTTGAATGAAATAGTGGAGGTTACATTATACTTATGAATGTTTTGTTGTGCATGCAGGTGGGGTTCGTTCATGAATTCTTCAGGGGGGTGCCTGAGCGTGGAAGTCAACTATCTCAATGGGAAATAGAGTACCCTGATTGCCCCAAGCAAGAAGGTGATGATGTTGACTGTGGAGTCTACGTTATGAAGTATCTGGAATGCTTAGTGAATGGAAAGGAAATGAACTTCACGAGCAAAGACATCCCTACAATAAGGGCAGAGATCTTCCAAACAATGATGAAGAAGGGGAGACTGCATCCAGTTGAAGAACATACTAGAGATCAACAAGAGACCAAAGAAGGAGCAGGTGACAAGTAGAACAAAGAAAATTCAGAAGATGTTGTGCCAAGTCTGAATGCTTGGCTTATGTCAGATTAAAAAGAACTCTTAGATAAACAATGTAGTACCACAATGTGAAGTGTCTGTTACAGAATCTGAAGTAAACTCTGCCTGGATGTCAAAGAATGTAAAAGAAATAGTGTATGTTATTTTTTCTATGTGACCACAGCCGCACTATTGGATGTTCCACTGAATTTATGTGTAGCAATGAATGTGATTACCTCCAAGGGTCATCGCCGTCGAGCTACCTTGGTTCTTCAAGTTCTTCTTCTAAAGAACCCATCCCTTGCTCTCTGAATCGTCAGTCCCTGTCCCGTGTGACAAAAGTGAAGACTGCTACGCCGCCGACAACTCTAATGATGGCACAGATGAGCTTCTCGTGGTTTCCTCCCTTGTGCTCCGCTTCCCCGCCTTTGGCTTCAATTTTGGCGGTCCGACGAAGGAAGACAGGAAACGAGAGATTTCAAATTAATTACACATACTACCACCGCGTCAAGGAGACGGGTAGCCTATCTATAGTACCCGCGCGAGCAATAAAAAAACTGCCTATATATTTCATTTTTTGTGGTAACATACACTTTGACATCCTCAGATTCTGTAACATACAACAGAAAATGCCCGTGTCACAAAAGTGAAGACTGCTACGTCGCTGATGACTTTGATGATGGCGCAGATGAGCTTCCCATGGTTTCCTCCCTTGTACTACGCTGCCCCGCCTTTGGCTTCAATTTTGGCGGTCCGACGGTGGAAGACGGGAAACGGGAGATTTCAAATAAATTACAAATACTGCCACCGCGTCAAGGAGATGGGTAGCGTATCTACAGTACCCGCGCGGGCGATAAAAAAACTATCTATATGGGATTTTTTTAATGCCCACGCAGATCCTGTAGCAGAGCTTCCCGTTTCAGAAAATGCGGTGACATCTATTGTAAATAATCCAAAAAAGCAAGGACGCACTAGTACTTACAGAAGAAACACATTCGTGAATCATTATGCAGAGTACAAGGGAGGAAACCACGGAAAGCTCATTTGCGCCATCATCAGAGTCATCGACGGCGTAGCAGTCTTCACTTTTGTCACACGGGACAGGGACTGACGATTCAGAGAGCAAGAGATGGGTTCTGAAGAAGAAGAACCTGAAGAACCAAGGTATCTCGACGGAAACAGCCCTTGGAGGTAATCACATTCATTGCTACACATAAATTTAGTGGAACATCCGATAGTGCGGCTGTGGTCACATAGCAAAAATAACATACACGATTTCTTTTACATTCTTTGACATCCATGCAGAGTTTACTTCAGATTCTGTAACATACACTTTACATTGTGGTACTACATTGTTTATCTAAGAGTTCTTTTTAATCTGACATAAGCCAAGCATTCAGACTTGGCACAACATCTTCTGATTTTTCTTTGTTCTGCTTGTCACCTGCACCTTCTTTGGTCTCTTGTTGATCTCTAGTATGTTCTTCAACTGGCTGCAGTCTCCGCTTCTTCATCATTGTTTGGAAGATCTCTGTCCTTATTGTAGGGATGTCTTTGCTCGTGAAGTTCATTTCCTTTCCATTCACTAAGCATTCCAGATACTTCATAATGTAGACTCCACAGTCAACATCATCACCTTCTTGCTGGGGGCAATCAGGGTACTCTATTTGTGGCAACACATCCCACTATCACACAGACAACGAGGTGTTACGCGAAAACGTGCGGAAATCACCATAACCACAGATTACCAAAAACTCAGGTTAATTAAAACCGATTGCGGAAAGCTGATAAACTGAGAAACTATTACATTCAAGTCCTCATCCTGCAAGGAAATAGGTTATATAAACTTATACAAGCCTTAAAATTTGTCCACAGCTTAGAGCAACAACTGTCTTGTCATCACATGAGTTCATCACCTATTCATACATACATAAAGGCCCACATCCGACAAACAACAGGATATACAAAACATCTACGATCATACATCGTGAAACCACGTAAAAACACCTCCAAGGACCTGAGAGTACAGGGATGACTCTATACTCTACTACAAAACATCCAAAACAGCAGGATATCCATCGCTTGCCTTCTACTGCTCGTCTAGCTACTCGGCCGCAACTCTACGACCACCACCACGTCTAGCTCGACCACCTAAAAAGGGTGTAGACTAGCGGAGTGAGACAATTGAACATTCTCCCAGCGAGAAACATAAATCCCCGCCGAAACTACAAAACCTCAGATATATATATAAAGTTATAACAGCAGATAACTGATAATAGGTATAAAAAGAGTAGTTTATGTAGAGCAAAGCTATTCTTACCGACAAGCTTACCAGTTGTATAAAAGGCATATAACTAATATATTTCTCAATGCAACATGATTGACAAGATAAAATATATTGCTATGTAACATGAGGAACATATGAGTAACTACAAGATATAACGGATTAACTACACAAGCAAGACCTCAACCAATGTTTCATGTTTTGCCTTAAGAAATAAATACTAAACGGCTGGATTACGTATTATTATGCCCTAAGGAAGTGAACCATACCGTTCAAATCCAACCTTCGGCTGTGAATCCCATAGCCGGTGTCATACAAGGTTAATGGAAGAGCCGGACTCCACAACCTCCCCCCTCATGGTCAGTGCACGAGAACCAAAGCAGGACCGCATTCTCATGCTCAAGTGGCCTCAGCCATAGGGTCAGCTCCTCAGGCTACCCTTCCTCTAGCCCGCCTCGGTACAGGTCACGATGCTAGTATATCTGAGCCACGGGCCTGATCACCATGCTCTGAGCAATGAACGCATTCATGCTCTTCATATCACATATCCGGAGCCATGGGCCTGTTCACCATGCTCATCACATATCCGAGTCTGCAACCGTAGCTGCACTCATTTTCCTCTCTATTTGAGGCTAGGAGAAACCTCACATATTCAAAAATATGCGCTCCGGGTTAACCCGCAGGAGAACCCGTTTCACCATCACCAGCTCCTGACGATGATGGATCTATGGCCAGGGCAACTACATGATATATTCCACTGTAATTAATTAGTGTCTTTTATATGGATTGCAAGATTCAACCAAGTTGTATAACATGCAAACTATACAAGAAATAAACAATATAAACTCAACATTATGCTTTTATTGTAATCACATCAACCTGATCCATCTCAAGGATCCAACATCACATGTTATCACTTGGCCTCTTACCAGTCATCCAGATCCATCTCAAGGATCATCACATACCATGTGATCTCAATCCCTCATCATATATTGTCACTGCCTTTCAAGTCTTACCCCATCATCATGGGACAACACATCATAGTTGCAATCTCATCAACAAGAGTAATTATTAAAGTGATGTTACTCATCACATATTTCTCATAGCCTTTTCATGGCTAATCATCACCTGCATGGTTAGTGTACTCAATAATCATAGGTTCAACAGTAAAACTATGCTATCAACATAGGGTGACATTAAAGATTCTATACTTATCAATCATACATCAACTGATTATCATGTGCATAAGATACATCATAAGGCAAACCTCTTAACATACTTATCATTATTGTCCTTATCATTAAAAGCTAATCATGATGATAAAGTTCATGCATTTAGTCATGTCAAATATGACAGACAAACGTTACCATTATCATTTACATTCAGTAAGAAAGAACATATGTAACAGTCTACTTTCCCTGCACCATGAAACCCTCTCTATAGGTGCTAGGAACCCTCACTAAAGATCAACACATAATAGCCCACAACGCTGCGTTGCCACTAAGGCAACCAAGTGTGCAATGCGGCGTCACATGAGGAGTATCGCGCGTCAGGGATGTCGGGCACTATCACTATCGGGCAACGCCCGTCACACATGGTGTTATCGGCCTATATAAGGGTAGCGTGATGCCCGTCACAGCATGAGGTGTATCATCTGTCATAGGTCAGTGTGACGCCCTCACACACCGCTCAGCAACGCCCGTCACAGGGCAGCTATCGGCCATGATCCAACCACAAAGGATAGCATTCAAGGTAGGTAGCCCCTCCATGTATCGTGCAACTAACTAGTCAAGGCCTAACGGCCGTCACAAGACAAGATAGAAGTGTGACGCCCGTCACAAGTCTAGGTATATCGTCTGTCACAACAGCCTATCGCCCAACAAGCTAGGTCAAGAGGGCTGTCGTGCAGCACCTCCCCAAACCCATATCGTCCAAGGTACATCACACACAAGGTCATCGTCTACCTCATGCACAAGGCAACCAAAACCCTAGAGGGTCAAGGACACAACTCACCAAGAACCCTAATCCACAAGAGGATCGGCCAACAAGGATACTTATGCAAGAAGCTAAACTAACAACAACATATAAGCAAGGTCATAGAAAAGGAGATAGTGTAGCTAGGGTTAGGAGTTATGTGACCCGCCTTAAGCAAGCTCCAAGCTCCTAGCTCCAAGCACCACCAAGCAAGGAAGAAGAAGCACCAAGGGATATCGTCCACCACTTGCTCCTTCAAGGGGATATCGGCCACCAACAAGCAAAGGAAAGGGTTGTGTCGTGCACACCAAGGTGGAGAAGAAAATTAAGGACCAAAAGGACTCAAAGCAAGGAAAAGAACCACTTATATAGGAGGAAAGGGAGGAGAAAAAAGGTAGAGCAAGGCAAGGTGTCGTCCACCTAGGGACACTTGTCCTAGAGCACAAGCCACCACTCTAGCAAGCCCTAGACACTTGTCCAAGGTCATTGCCACATGCAAGCGTCATGTGTGTCCACTAGTGGTGACACAAATGAGGTCAAAGCTAGGTCAAACACCATGGGCGACACACAACTTGCACCATGGGCAACACACACACTCCTGGCCGACACACTCCCCATCTTGGGCGATACACACATCTCTTGGCCGATACAAGGCTCAACCAAGGCAAGGCAAGGCACCTCAAGGCCCAAACAAGCTCAACCAATCCCAAAAGAACTCAAACAACGAGCCCAAGCCTTCCTTACAACACCAGAGGAAGCAAAGAGAGAGAGGAACACCTCACAATGTGGCAAACTTGCCCACAAAACCCTAGACTTGGGTTATTTGCAAGTAGCACCTCCAACTCTCAACAAAGCACAACCAACCCCTAATCACCACTAAAGGTGATTAGCAAGCACCTAAGCACCAAGGTTAAGCAAAACAAATAGGGTAAACCCTAAACGAAGGTCAGGGTCCTTACAAGCTAACCCCCTTCAAGGGATTTCGTTCCCGAAATCCGAAGAGAAAAGCGAGGGATACTTCCTCCTCATCTCTACCTCAAGCTCCTACGTGGCTTCCTCAACGCCACGATGATGCCAAAGAACCTTCACAAGAACTAGGTCCTTCCTCTTCAGCTTCTTAACCCTTCTATCAAGGATCGCCGTAGGACCTTCCTCGTAGGTCACATCTTCATCAAGCTCAACCTCAACTGGCTGTATCACTGTTCCTGAATCCGGATGACTTTTCTTCAGCATACTGACATGGAATACTAGATGTAATCTATGCAACTTTGGAGGCAACTCTAACTCGTAAGCTACCTTTCCAACACGTGCTATGACTGAGTAAGGCCCCATATACCTGGGTGCTAACTTACCCTTCCGACCAAACCTTAGCACACCTTTCCACGGTGAGACCTTAAGATACACTTTGTCTCCTACATGGAACTCCAAAGGTCGTCGGCGATTGTCTACATAAGACTTCTTCCTGTCCCGTGCCACTTTCAACTATTGTTGTATCACTTTGATCTTTTATGTTGTCTGCTGTACTAACTCAGGACCCAAAAGCTGATACTCACCAGACTCGTACCAACACAAAGGAGATCTGCACTTCCTTCCATACAAAGCCTCATAAGGAGCCATGTCAATGCTCCGTTGATAACTGTTGTTGTAGGCAAACTATATCAAACTCAGATGTACATCCCCGTTGCCTAAAAACTGCAAAACACAAGCTCGAAGGAGATCTTCCAAAGTCTGAATAGTCCTCTCAGACTGTCCATCTGTCTGCGGGTGAAAGGCGGTACTGAACCTCAACTACGTTCCCAACACTTTGTGCAACTGTTCCCAGAAACGACTCATAAACTGAGGACCTCTATCAGAAACTATCGTTACTGGCACACCATGCAAACATACTATCTCATCAACATACACTCGAGTGAGTTTCTCAGCTGTATACGTCATCTTCGTTGGTAGAAAATGGGCAGACTTCATCAATCTGTCCACTATCACCCAAATGGAATCATGATTCCTAGTTGTCCGGGGTAGACCAACTACGAAATCCATAGTTATATGATCCCATTTCCACTGCGGTATCGGCAAAGGTTGCAACGTACCTGCCAGTTTCTAATGCTCAGCCTTCACTTGCTGACAAACCGCACATCTCACCACGAACTCAGCTACATCTTTCTTCAAGTCGGGCCACCAATACAAGTCCTTCAGATTATGATACATACCACATCATCTGTCTGATGTGCATCTTTGATCTGCTGTCTCAGTGTAGGCTTGACTTGCATCTGTGCTAGAAGTCCAGCTAACAAAGAAACTTCCATCTGTACATTCATATGTCATAGAGAGACAAACATATCTCGCCTATGGCATACTAGAGAACTCAACCGTGCCTTCTTTGCAGAAAGAGAAGAAGACTTTCTGCTAAGCGCATCAGCTCCCACATTTGCATTACCAGGATGATACTCGATAGTGCAGTCGTAATCATTGATCAACTCCATCCATCGACGTTGTCGCATGTTCAACTCATGCTGCAAAAAGATGTACTTTAGATTCTTATGATCCGTAAAGATCTGACACACTTCCCCATAAACATAGTGTCTCCAAATCTTCAATGCATGAACCACTACTGCCAACTCCAAGTCATGAGTAGGATAGTTCTCCTCATGTTTCTTGAGCTGTCGTGAAGCAAAAGAAACCACATGGTCTTCCTGCATCAGCACACAACCTAAACCTTTCTTGGAAGCGTCACAGAAAACAACATATCCCTTTCCAGGTTCTGGCAGGATCAACACTGGAGCACTAGTCAGCTTCCCCTTCAAACTTTGGAAAGCTTGTTGACATTGATCATCCCAAATGAAAGGTACATCCTTCCTAGTCAACTTCGTCATCGGCAACGCAATCGTACTGAAGTCCTTGATAAACCTCCGGTAGTATCCTGCTAACCCAAGGAAACTACGAACTTCTGTTGGCGTCTTCGGTTGTTCCCAATCTGCAACGGATTCCACCTTCTTCAGATCTACTTTGACTCCTTCAGCAGATATCACATGACCCAAGAAAGTCACTTCCTCCAACCAGAATTCACACTTGCTGAATTTGGCATACAACTGATGTTGGCAAAGAAGAGTCAACGCTAGACGAATATGTTGCTCATGTTCTAGCCTGTCCCGACCATAGATCAAGATGTCATCTATAAAAACTACAACAAATTGATCTAAGAACGGACGGAACACTCTGTTCATCAGATCCATGAAAGCAGCAGGTGCAATAGTTAGCCCAAATGGCATAACCACGAACTCAAAGTGACCATACCTCATCCTGAAGGCTGACTTTGGTATGTCATCCGCCTTAATCCTCAACTGATGATATCCAGACCACAGATCGATCTTCGAAAACATTGCAGCACCACGCAACTGATCAAACAGATCATCTATCCTCGGCAACGGGTACTTATTCTTGATTGTGACCTTATTCAACTGCCGGTAATCTATACATAACCGCATCGATCCATCCTTCTTCTTAACAAACAACACTGGAGCACCCCAAGGCGACGTACTCAGTCAGATGAAACCTTTCTCCAACAATTCTTGCAACTGCTTCTTTAGCTCTACCATCTCTACTAGAGCCATCCTATACGGTGTCTGTGCAACTGGCTGTGTTCCTGGCACCAGATTGATCTCGAAGTCAATCTCTCGGGGTGGAGGAACACCAGGAAACTCCTCAGGAAACACGTCGGCAAACTCTCAAACAACTGACACCTCCTCTAGGCTAGGACCTTTTGCCTTGGTAACCACAACGGTATCCACCACTTGAGCTAAGAACGCCTCACATCCTTGTCGTAGCAACTTTTCTGCCACCATAACCGATACCAGACACGTCGGAAGAATCTTCCTATCTCCCTAGAAGATCCACTTCTCTCCTCCATCATCAAACACCGCCTACTTGGAACCACAGTCCAAAACAACATGATACTTCTCTAAGGTATCCATCCCAAGGATGACATCGAAACCATGCATATCAAGTGGTATAAGATCCACTTGAATGTGATGTCCCGAGAAAGATAGAACACAAGATAGACACTCTTCTCGAAGCAATGAGGAACCATCAAGAGGGGTTTCTAACAACAAGCTATCCTTCTTACAGCTAACAGGTAAACGATAGTTTTCAAGCATACTATAGGCGATAAAAGAGTGTGTAGCCCCTGGGTCAACCAGAATAGATATAAAGCAAGAAGAAGACATATCAGAATGAAATAACTCCATCTGACCTATCACCACTCGCGGGTTGACTATCGCCTCTGACTGACTCATGGCATAGAATCGAGCTGTTGCTTGCTGTCCACATCCTCTGCTTCCTTGAGCAGACGATCCAGCTTGCGATGCCTGACCGCGTCCTCGCCCTCTGCTACCACTGGACTGCAGCCTCTCTGACCCTTGTTGATTCTGCCTTGACTTCTGTGTCACTTCATCATCTCTGTAGGGACAACTCGACTTGACATGCCCTATCTGACCGCAGGCATAGCATGTTCTATTGTCAAACTGTGGCCTAGGTGGCCCTGTCACTGCCACTAAAGTTGTACTATGTGCCTTCGACGGTGAAGAAATATAACCTCTTCCCTTACTCAGAGACCACTGCGATGGTACACTGGGACCTCTCATTGCTGATGGTGCCACAAACCTTGGCTTCTTGAAGCCACCAAACATCTGCCCTTGGAACTGAGCAGGTCTCTTCTTAGCCATAGACTCTCTCTTCTCTCTTACAGATCGTTCGATCCTCCGGATAGATTCCACAAATGTAGCAAACCGCTCCCGGTTCTCCAATGTAGACACAGGTGTTGTCAGCTCAGAACTCAAACCTTTCTCAAAGCGTCTGATCCGCTCCTCGTCTGTCGCTGTCATATGAGGACAAAACCTCAACAGATCCATGAACTTGGCTTCATACTCAGTGATATTCATCGTTCCTTGTCGCAAATGCTCAAACTGACTGATCTTCTCATCCAGATACGTCTTCGGGAAGTATCTGCTGACGAACTCACGCCGGAAAACTTCCCAACAGATCACCTCACCAGGCCGCTTCTCTTCCTCGATGGTCCACCAGTGACCAGCACTACCCTTCAGAAGGTAGACATCATGCTTTACTTTGTCTGCTTCGGGGATGTACAGGATTCGGAAAGCCTTCTCAAGACTTGTCAGCCACACATCTGCATCTGTTGGATCAGCCGTTCCAGCATAATCCGAAGCTCCGACTCGGCGAAGCCGCTCGAAGGTCTTCCCAATACCCGATGCTTCTCCATGGGGATCATGTGCTCACGGAGGAGGCACTGGCAATCGATCAACCATGACATTCATCGTAGCCATCATCTGCTTCATAAGCTGTTGATAGGCAGGATGTTCGAGTATGGCTGGGTTAGGTTGGGGGACCTCAGGCACCCGATCTCCATGTGCCTGCTCAAAAGCTCCATCGACTGATGTAGCATCACTGTGCTCATCAGCCCGTTCTTCATGGTTTCTAGACATCTTTGCTTTTCTTCTGCTGAGGGCAGAAGACGATTATGAGAAAATCTGGAAAACTCATAAGAATAGACTCAACCTAGTCCTAAATCCCTGTAGACTCAGCAAACCTAAAGCTCTGATACTAAAAACTTGTGGCAACACATCCCACTATCACACAGACAGTGAGGTGTTACGCAAAAATGTATGGAAATCACCATAACCACAGATTACCAAAAACTCGGGTTAATTAAAACTAGTTGCGGAAAGCTGATAAACTGAGAAACTATTACATTCAAGTCCTCATCCTGCAAGGAAACATGTTATATAAACATATACAAGCCTTAAAACCTGTCCACAGCTTAGAGAAACAGCTGTCTTGTCATCACATGAGTTCATCACCTGTTCATACATACATAAAGGCCCACATCCGGCCAACAGCAGGATATACAAAACATCTACAATCATACATCGTGAAACCACATCAAAACACCTCCAAGGACCTGAGAGTACATGGATGACTCTAGACTCTACTACAAAACATCCAAAACAGCAGCATATCCATCGCTTGCCTTCTACTGCTCGTCTAGCTGCTCGGCCGCAACTCCACGACCACCACCACGTCTAGCTTGACCACCTAAAAAGGGTGTAGACCAGCAGAGTGAGACAATTGAACATTGTCCAAGCGAGAAACATAACTCCCCGCCGAAACTACAAAACCTCAGATATATATATAAAGCTATAACAACAGATAACTGATAAAAGGTATAACAAGAGCAGTTTATGTAGAGCAAAGCTATTCTTACCGACAAGCTTACCAGTTGTACAGAAGGCATATAACCAATATATTTCTCAATGGAACATGATTGACAAGATAAGATATATTTCTATGTAACATGAGGAACATATGAGTAACTACAAGATATAACGAATTAACTACACAAGCAAGCCTCAACCAATGTTCTGTGTTTTGCCTTAAGCAATAAATACTAAATGGCTGGATTACGTATTATTATGCCCTGAGGAAGTGAACCGTACCGTTCAAATCCAACCTTCGGCTGTGAAGCCCATAGTCGGTGCCATACAAGGTTAATGGAAGAGCCGGACTCCACAACCTTCCCCCCTCGTGGTCAGTGCACGAGAACCAAAGCAGGACCGCAGTCTCATGCTCAAGTGGCCTCAGCCACAGGGTCAGCTCCTCAGGCTACCCTTCCTCTAGCCCGCCTCGGTACAGGTCACGACGCTAGTATATCTGAGCCACGGGCCTGATCACCGTGCTCTGAGCCATGAATGCATTCATGCTCTTCATATCACATATCCAGAGCCATGGGCCTGTTCACCATGCTCATCACATATCCGAGTCTGCAACCACAGCTGCACTCGTTTTCCTCTCTATTTGAGGCTAGGAGAAACCTCGCATATTCAAAAATATGCACTCCGGGTTAACCCGCAGGAGAACCCGTTTCACCATCACTAGCTCCTGACGATGATGGATCTATGGCCAGGGCAACTACATGATATATTCCAATGTAATTAATTAGTGTCTTTTATATGGATTGAAGATTCAACCAAATTGTATGACATGCAAACTATACAAGAAATAAACAATATAAACTCAACATTATGCTTTTATTGTAATCACATCAACCTGATCCATCTCAAGGATCCAACATCACATGTTATCACTTGGCCTCTTGCCAGTCATCCAGATCCATCTCAAGGATCATCACATACCATGGGATCTCAATCCCTCATCATATATTGTCACTGCCTTTCAAGGCTTACCCCATCATCATGGGACAACACATCATAGTTGCAATCTCATCAACAAGAGTAATTATTAAAGTGATGTTACTCATCACATATTTCTCATAGCCTTTTCATGGCTAATCATCACCTGCATGGTTAGTGTACTCAATAATCATAGGTTCAACAGTAAAACTACGCTATCAACATAGGGTGACATTAAAGATTCTATACTTATCAATCATACATCAACTGATTATCATGTGCATAAGATACATCATAAGGCAAACCTCTTAACATACTTATCATTATTGTCCTTATCATTAACAGCTAATCATGATGATAAAGTTCATGCATTTAGTCATGTCAAATATGACGGACAAATGTTACCATTATCATTTACATTCAGTAAGAAAGAACATATGTAACAGTCTACTTTCCCTGCACCGTGAAACCCTCTCTATAGGTGCTAGGAACCCTCACTAAAGATCAACACATAATAGCCCACAACGCTGCGTTGCCACTAAGGCAACCAAGTGTGCAACGCGGCGTCACATGAGGAGTATCGTGCGTCAGGGATGTCGGGCACTATCACTATCGGGCAACGCCCGTCACACATGGTGTTATCGGCCGATATAAGGGTAGCGTGATGCCCGTCACAGCATGAGGTGTATCATCTGTCATAGGTCAGTGTGACGCCCATCACACACCGCTCAGCAACGCCCGTCACAGGGCAGCTATCGGCCAAGATCCAACCACAAAGGATAGCATTCAAGGTAGGTAGCCCCTCCATGTATCGTGCAACCAACTGGTCAAGGCCTAACGGCCGTCACAAGACAAGATAGAAGTGTGACGCCCATCACAAGTCTAGGTATATCGTCTGTCACAACAGCCTATCGCCCAATAAGCTAGGTCAAGAGGGCTGTCGTGCAGCACCTCCCCAAACCCATATCGTCCAAGGTACATCACACACAAGGTCATCGTCTACCTCATGCACAAGGCAACCAAAACCCTAGAGGGTCAAGGACACAACTCACCAAGAACCCTAATCCACAAGAGGATCGGCCAACAAGGATACTTATGCAAGAAGCTAAACTAACAACAACATATAAGCAAGGTCATAGAAAAGGAGATAGTGTAGCTAGGGTTAGGAGTTATGTGACCCGCCTTAAGCAAGCTCCAAGCTCCTAGCTCCAAGCACCACCAAGCAAGGAAGAAGAAGCACCAAGGGATATCGTCCACCACTTGCTCCTTCAAGGGGATATCGGCCACCAACAAGCAAAGGAAAGGGTTGTGTCGTGCACACCAAGGTGGAGAAGAAAACTAAGGACCAAAAGGACTCAAAGCAAGGAAAAGAACCACTTATATAGGAGGAAAGGGAGGAGAAAACAAGGTAGAGCAAGGCAAGGTGTCGTCCACCTAGGGACACTTGTCCTAGAGCACAAGCCACCACTCTAGCAAGCCCTAGACACTTGTCCAAGGTCATTTCCACATGCAAGCATCATGCACCAAGTGTCCACGAGTGGTGACACAAACGAGGTCAAAGCTAGGTCAAACACCATGGGCGACACACAACTTGCACCATGGGCGACACACACACTCCTGGCCGACACGCTCCCCATCTTGGGCGATACACACATCTCTTGGCCGATACAAGGCTCAACCAAGGCAAGGCAAGGCACCTCAAGGCCCAAACAAGCTCAACCAAGCCCAAAAGAACTCAAACAATGAGCCCAAGCCTTCCTTACAACACCAGAGGAAGCAAAGAGAGAGAGGAACACCTCACAAGGTGGAAAACTTGCCCACAAAACCCTAGACTTGGGTTATTTGCAAGTAGCACCTCCAACTCTCAACAAAGCACAACCAACCCCTAATCACCACTAAAGGTGATTAGCAAGCACCTAAGCACCAAGGTTAAGCAAAACAAACAGGGTAAACCCTAAATGAAGGTCAGGGTCCTTACACTATTTCCCATTGAGACAGTTGACTTCCACGCTCAGGCACCCCCCTGAAGAATTCATGAACAAACCCCACCTGCATGCACAACAAAACGTTCATAAGTATAATGTAACCTACACTATTTCATTCAACTGTTTTCTAACAGTGTTTCTTTTTTGTTCCTTACCCCTCTATTCACTTCTTTCTCAGATTTTGAACTTCTTGACATTGAATTGTAAGACTTGTGCACCCCATCCCTAAAACTTGCTTCAAGCAAGTGCCAGTGATTGTTGTTGTTAAGTATTATAAACACGGAGTCCATTGTCATGAATTCCTTGTCAGGTACATTGAAGAGTGGTGACAACATATCGATCTCTTTGAGTGTTATCTCATCCACCATCATGTTTAGCTTTTGCTGTAAAACAATATTGTGAATTACTTTTCTGCAACCTTTAGTGGCCTTGTTGTGATAAATGTAATCTAGTGTGATAGTCTGTTTTTCTTACCGGAACATAAGTGCTCAAGTAATGCCATGAAAGCAGTCCCTTCTTCCTCTTTCTGCTTGTTGTCTCTTTCAACATTTGTACAAAGCAATCCATTATCTGAAAATGCACAAGCATCAATTAGTGATCTATAATTTCATAATAAATGTTTAATATTCCATTTCTTACAGGTGACTGCATCATCTTATCTTTAAACAACAGTGCTGATAAGTCCTTTCCCGTGCACCATGCTTCCATTCCAAAAATACATTCTCTTCTTGACATGTGCATTTTTTTTCAAAAGAATTCATACTGAAGTTGTGAGAGAGAAATTTATGGATTGATCAACTAATCTATAATAAACATGTGACTGATAGAACTTTAAAAAGTATCTACTTACACTTCATTAATGTTGTCAATAAATTCTTTGACATCCTCTTTCATTTCCTTTGTTCTGAAGTGCTCGAATCCTATGAATGTTGAATTCTTTTGCTATTTTTGAAGTACAAATTTTAGTTAGTAGTCTATGTAAAAGACATATATTATTACAGTTACTCTACTTTTTAGTCCATAATATTGCTTTACATTCCATAATATTACTCTATCATTGTAACAGTTACTTTTTATATTAACATAGTTACTTTATGGATGACATATTTTACTTTGTAGATCAGACAGTTGCTTCATTGATGGAACGAGCACCATTACAAAACAAATTTTACCTGTGCATGCCTTCTTATCTTGATATTTTCCTGTATGCTCCCAATGCCCGTATGCATCTTCCCCTTCCTCTTTCTCAACATTTTAGTTGTTCTCTTCTCAACTTCACCAGAATTTATCTTCTTCTCATTCACTCCAACTTCAATGTCTATATCCATCATTATGTTTTCCATTACATCTCCTGCTGGCTCTTTTTTATCTGCTAGTTCTTCTTTTTCTTCTGTGTATTTTTCTTCGGCTGGATCTTCTTCAGATGGATCTTTTTCCATTTCATCTTGTACTGGTTCTTTGGTTTCTTCAGATCAATCTTCTTCTACTTTCTTTGAATCTTGTGGTACATTTTCTGTTATTTGGGCTTCTACTTCTTTGTCTTTGTTATCATCTTGCACTTTCTCTGAATCTTTCGTATGCATTTTCTCCACAACTTTTATCCTTAGTCGAAGCTTTCTCAATCTTGGTCTTTCTTCTGTAGGTCCATGTTGGTCTGTTTCCAATAACTTTTTCTTCAGATCTTGCGTCCCCTGTCTAATTACACTTAAATCATCTGAATGCCAACTTTCATTCTAAATGAAATTGGGAGTGGGTGTAGCTGCAGATTGCGAATGCTTGTAATTGTCATCTTGCCTCCTTAGCAATCTATTTTCAGCTTCAACTTCCACCAGTCTTCTCTTCAACTGCTCATTTTCTTCTCTTAGAGCAGTAAAAGCTTCTAGGGCAATTCTGTTGCATGTTTCCTTCTGCAGTCTCAACTCATCCTCGAGAATCAATACTCTATTCTCCAAGCTTCCTGAGACTTCTCAGCTTGTGTTATTTGATGTAAGTATCTTCTTACTAACTACCTTGCTCTTGGCTTTATTTTCTGCGAGATAATAAGGCAAATCTTTCACTGCCTTTGCATCTTCCCAATCAGCATTGTCATCCTTCTTCAACACTGCAGAAACATGTGCACAAAAGTTATCAATTTATTATAAAGCTCTTATATTAATTGGCATATTTATTTTCACTTTACCCACACTGATTCTTACATTGTCATTGTCCAAACTTTTAAAATACTTCACCATCTTAACAGGAGTTGCCCATCTTTTTATCCATGGTTTTTCCTCAAGGAATGCAAGCTCTGCTATCCCTGTTAACTCATAAGCCTAGACTTGTGTTGACAAGAAAAGTATAAATCAGAGTTTTAAATGTTCATATATGGCTGTTTAATGTAACCAAAGTAACTATGCAATGTGTCACTTACACACAAGCACATTACACATACAGTTGTATAGAGTGTTCTTTGGTTTCCCCTCTTCTCCTCATCCTTATATTCTCACTTAAAACTTTCATTCTCTTGAATATGCTGCCGTGCACTAACTTTGCCCAGTTTAACTGCCCTATAGCAGTTACATCATCCAAATAATGTAGAAGGTAAATGGGGGCACAATAGCTAGTGTTTGGTAAAAGGAATGTTGCAAACAAGTGCAACATCCATGCATGACACATATTTTGGTAGTTTTCTTCGGAGTCGTTCTTTGCAAATTCTTGCCAGAGTTTACTCAAGTTCTCCTTGTGTAACACATCCTTCTCTCTTATTTTCTTACTACTTTCACCAACTTTATCTTTTCTTCTTGTTGCTTTAGCAAAATCCTCCCATATTTTTCTTACAATCTGTGATTGCTTTTGTGGAACTATATCCATACCATTACTAGGCAAACCTAGTATCACTCCTACATCGTCTACTGTCATCCTCACCTCAAAACCTGGTGCTAACATGAACTTGTCGTCTTCAACATATCTCTCTATCAGATCTTCTAAAAGAGTTGCATCTACAGTAAGATGAGGCATGGCTATCAGATTTGCAAATGTGGTTGACTTCATCATCCTCATTTGATTTGTGCTAAACAGCATGTTGTTTTGTATGCTATTGTAACTTTTTATGTAGCATATATGGAAAAGCTTTCATGTACCTGCATCTATATGAAAAAGTTTGTGTTAATTTGTCTAGTTACTTTCTAGCTTTCAGTGTTACTTTTTCAGTTCAACATGTTATTTTCTATCTGTCACAATTACTCTTGTTTTTAGGTAGTTACTTTTTAACTTTCAAAGTTACTATTTATTTTTTGAAGTTACGTTGTATTCAGTAAATTTACTTTTCTGTCATCGTTTGTAGATAAGGTGAGTTTGTGGGGTATTAGATTGGTTATTCTAACATAAATGTACATAAATATATCGAGTATAGTATAAACATAAAATGCCCTGTCTTCTAATAGAAATACCTGACTAACCAAGTTAATTCGAAGTTACTTTCCACTTTGTGTAGATATGTTTTCTGTTAACCAAGTTACTTCATAGTTGATTTAGTTACTTTTTATATACTCATAAATACTCTTAGGTTGCTACAAGTTACTCTATTATCAGCACCGTTACTCTTTAGTCTAGCAAGTTACACTTTCGTATAGAAGTGTAAAAATAATCAATATTACCTTCTTCTGCAATTTTTACTTTTCCTTTTTTCTTGGATTTTTGTTCTAAAGTCTTATTGTGGTTTCTTTTACGATCTTCTGCTTCATCCTGTTCAACTTCTTCAACATCTTCTATTTCTGGCTCTTCAGTCTCTTCATGTACTACATCCAATCATTTCTCAGTAATGTCATAGGCTGGTTTCTCCCCTGATGCGTTGTCATCTCCAGCAGTCTTTTGGAGAGTGTCAGTTTTCTCAACGTTGTATTTGTTCTTCTTAACTTTCTTTTCTCAGCATAGCATGTTCGCTGTGCTCTTCAACACTCTTGCCCGTTTCATCTCCTTGCAGTATGGTTGCAACTACCTCTTCTACCATGATGCCCACATCTTCATAGTGCTTGCTCAATAAATCTTCACTTTCTATTATTTTTGTACTTCCCTTTCCTGTCGCCTTCTTTACTTTTACCTTTGTTCTCCCCATTTTGATCTCAGCGGCAGAGACTGGCAAAAGCAGTTGCGGCAGAAATAGCGGTGAATGTTGTAGCGGAGAAGAACGCCACACACAACAATGCAAGTACAGACCAAATCGCCCAAATTATGGGCAATGTACACCACAGGCCAAAGAATTCGATCGATGGGGTTGGGGAGTGGAGACCAAGGTGGATGAATTCGGGAGTTCTGGAGCGGGAAGAAGGCGGTATTGGGGTTTTCTGGCGGAGAATGATTCACGAATGTGTTTCTTCTGTAAGTACTAGCGTGTCCTTGCTTTTTTGGATTATTTACAATAGATGCCACCGCATTTTCTGAAATGGGCAGCTCCGCTACAGTGCCCGTGCGGGCATTAAAAACAAGCCCATATATATATATATATATATAATGTGCACACATACGCACGCATATATATATACATAAACATATATGTAGATACATACATACATAGAGAGAGAGTCGGGCTAGAATACACTCGAGTCTACAGATCGCACCATACACTCCAATGGTGTTTTCCTATCTAGACCATATATTTGCAAAATATAATCCATCAATCTTCATTGTTAGAATAATAATAGACCACATACCAAATTTGAGCCCATTTAGATGAGTGAAAGTCACTCATCCAAATACAACAAAATCGAAGCACATAACTAATTGAAATGCATGGATGCATGACCTATAGGTGTTCAAATGAGCTAAAATTTATTACATAGTATGTTGTTAAGATATTTAAGAGGATCAAATGTTTAGGTTTCAAAAATAGTTGCTCCATGATGAAAAATGACTGAGGTGTATAGCGCATCTAGTACACTCGAGTGTATTCCAACTTAACTCACTACATATATGTGTGTGTGTGTGCGCGCACACGTGCGTGTGTTGCACATATATAAGTTGTAACCATGGAATATGACTTTGACTTCGAGCCAACTTTGACAGGTATGGGCATGGAAGTTTGTGGAAATGTTGAGGATTTTTACAACCAAACTTCAATGTAGCTTCGACAAAAAAAGCTAAATGTTGTAACCATGGAATAGGACTTTGACTTCGAGCCAACTTTGATAGATATGGGCATGGAAGTTTGTGGAAATGTTGAGGATTTTTACAACCAGACTTCGATGTAGCTTTGACAAAAAAGCTAAATATAGTCATTTTGTGATGAAAATCGATAAATTTTATCAACTCTAGCTAAAAAACACAATATATGTTTACATATAGCCATCACAATTACATATAGTCGTCTCTAAAATACAGAGTTTTTCCATATATAAAGTTTGTGACAATAAACAAACTACATAAAAATGGTGTAAATCTATGGTAGATTTAATAGAGAGGAGGTAGGTCTATTACTATTATCTTAGAATAATAAAAAATAACATCAAAATCATCTTACCACAAGCTCCGACACTTTCCCCCTCAAATAGCAAACTCCAAAAAAACCAGAAGAATGTAGTCGACTTCGACGACTTCAACAAATGTCGAGGACATTGTGGAATTCTTGAATGAACTTGGGTCAACTTCATCAACATATGGGAAAACGTTGACAACTTTGACGAAATGTCAAGGATATTGTGGAATGAGGATATTTATGTGGATTCGATGTTGCCAGCCATCAACATCGACAATATCAATGAAATTTCATCCCATGTCGATGACATTTAGTACCATGGTTGTAACACGTACACATATATTACACATGTATGCATAAATATATGTATATAACCATATATACAGACACAAATATACACTAACGATGTGCATAAAACCGAAAAACATATGGTGGCAAATGTATAAAATGGCAAAAAATGTAGAATGCAAATAATGTGTAACAAAAATAATTAGGAGTTACTCGACTGTTACATATGGCTAGGATAAAATCACGTTTAAACACGATTTTTCAAAAATTTGGAGATAGTCATGATAGTTGTTGCTACAGTGTATTTCTACAGACGGGGGGGGGGGGGCTTAGGCTAGGTGACCCTAGGATTCCTCCTTCCTTTCCGATCATCCCTATGCCCCATCCTAACCCCTCCTTCCCTTTTCTTCATCTCCCCCCCCCCCACTCCTTCCTCCATCGCTAGCAGCTGACGGTACCTTCCTCAACTTCTTATAGCCACTATGAGGAGGCCACCCTCTAGGTCCCTACAAGTCACCCATACCCGAAAATCGTGTGGCAGGTGTTAACTTCCCATGGTCAGGAGCTAAGGTGCTTTTTTACCTCTCTAATGTTACTAAGTTAGACAATCAAGGCCATCAATTGTAACAAACACAATTCTTCGAATAATAAATCTCCAATGGCTTGGTATTTATTTATGTTGCTCTTAGTTGATCCTCTACAAGTTCTTCATTTATGTGCAAAGAGGGTTCAAAAGATCTTAATCCCTAATCCAATATTAAGCTACAACACCTATTTCAGACATCCTTGTGGGTTTTCCAGACTATATAAAGTGTCATGTGGTGATATCTACCTCTGTTGGTGCCTAAGCACTTGTGTGTATGTTTTATGGTACTTCTATGCATATTTTACGCATCTTTCTTGTGGCCTTGATCTTTCATTCCTTCTATAGTTGTCAGTAGCATTTTACCTACAATGTTTGCCCTAGATCAATCCTGCATCAAGTGACTATTGTCTGTCAGAACAGCAAAACTATCTCCAATAGCATCAATGCATGCAGATCTAAAACACCTCTCAAAACAAGGCTTAACTAATTATGTGTCATGACACAACACTGACTTTCTTATTATAAATTCGAACATTAGTAGTGTAACCCCGTGAGAATGCTTCTCTTCTCTACTTGAAGACTACGGAAGACATGTTGAAACAAATGTACATACCTATACTCAACAAGAAGAATCCCAAAAAGGTATATGACATATACAGGAACATGAATAGACTCAAGCTTGGACCTCACACCGATACTACGTCTATTTCAAAAATCTTTGTATTGTTCTTAAGATGCATCATCCCCTAGAGATATCATTAAACTTCAAAAGCAACATTCAAATTTTCCACTTGTTAAATTCCAAACTAAGTTCCTGAAAGTGTCTTTAGTGTTGTTGATTAGATTTTGGCAGTGATCATCTCCCTAATGTAGATGATGTTTTAAAATGACTTCAATGCTCTACTCTAGCCCTTATGATTTGAATGTTGCATCAGGTTCCACTACTCTTCTTGCCAACTCGAACGGTGGTCGTGGCATGGTCGTGACCACTCTCCAGTAGGAGTAGACATGGCCAAGGTTCCACCTCTAACTCTCACCAGTGAAACTTATATGGAGGAACAAGAAGGACGTTGATTGCCACTCTGGCCTTTGATCACTAGTCTCTGTCACCAAGAGTTGGACTACCTTCAAAAAAGGCTTTTCATTTTGACTCTAGCATATGTTGCTCACTGGTCCCAAAAGGCAGCTCTACCTTCCCCAATGTTGCACAACACATCGCAATGATTATTGGATTATTGATTTTGTTGTGTCTTCTCACATTGTAATGTAAGTATATGCTTCACACCTCACTTAATCTTCAAGACACCACCGATCATATTTGTCGACGGATTAGTTGATTGTTGAAGGCGCTGGGATAACTCTTGCTTCTTAACCTGATATTCTACCCCTTCTTTTATCAAAATTGTCTCTCCACTTACTATTTGTCAGCAAATTGGTACAAAAAATGCAAACTCCCCTAACTTCTCTTCTTGACTCTAGAATTCTACATGACCTCTACATGAAGATAATATGATGTTGTGGGCACAATTGACCTTTATTATCTTGACAATATGACATAGACTATCGAATCTACTATGGCTCTGACTTCCTAATACAAACCTTGTTGCAAAACTCAATTCATTCATCTAATTCAACAAGCGGACAATACCCTCAGGCAAGGGTAACGTGTATTTCTGCATGCATTTTGAGACCTACAATTTTGTCTTTGATTTTAAAATGTTCCAGCATTTTAGTTAATTAGTCAATTCAAATTCACACAGTTGATCACTCATCAGTTAATTACAAATCAACAATAGTACCCAAAAGCATGTCTCTGATATTTATCTTACACTTCTTGCCTATTTAAGTTGATTTTACATCATTTTTAACTATTGCAAAGGAGAAAAAAATATATGAGAAATCATGCTGATGTTACCAATTAAATTGGTGAGGCACTAACCAACTTATGAATAAGTATCTAGAGGACAATTCAATTTCTCATGTTTATTTTCCAAAAATTCGCACACAATTAGAGTTGAGGTCATATAGTGTTGTTTCTTTTCGTATGACTATGATTTTGATATGTAGATACATATTCATTTAAAAATCAGTGGCATAATCATATAAGTTGGCATGAAACATTTTTCTATATAACACACAAATATGAGAACTACATTATCACACAGGATTCATAGATAAGTAAAGAACAGTTACCAGTTTCTTCCATGCCATCTCGTAGTATTCATCTTTTATTATCTCTTTCGTCATCATGTACGGTCCAGACTCCCTTTAATTTTCTTGCTCCTTGCATCTTTGACCCCATTCAGTCATTAGCCAAACAAAAAGGGCATCCAACCTACCACATGTTTCTTTGATCTTGATGACTGCTTTTTCCTGTCTCTTAGGAGACATCCGATAAAATTGGAACGATACAGAGAAGATTAGCATGGCCCCTGCGCAAGGATGACACGCACAAATCGAGATGACTGCTTTTTCCTGATTAGCATGCCAGTCGTATAAAATTTCATCTAAAGACTTTATGGTTTCAACTCCCTCATCCTTAACCATAAAACTCATATAATAAAAAAAGTCACAAATTACACTTGGGTTCGGACGACAAAGTACTTGAGTGAAATCATCACCCGTGTAAGTGTGACGATAAGCAATAAGAAGAGCATCTTCCTCCTCATAATCTACACCACAATAAATTGGGTTCAACGTCATGTGGCATGGATGAATTGAATCAGTCGATTCTGTGTTTGGGCATTGAATACTGGGAAAAAAATTTGTACTATTAAGGCATGTCCAGCAAAATAAGTGCCCACTTTTGTTAACCATGGGTTCATATGCAGTTCTGAAACATATACTGCATGAGAAAGAACTAAGATCAGCAGCTTGTTGATCAAGATGTTGGAAAAGCGGCTCTTTTGTAAAGAACAGATTTTTCCTTGCTCTCTCACTGTGAAAAAACTGATATGACATTCTCAACTTCACTATTGGCTTCAATATTGCTCTTTTCTTACCTTTGCTGTGAAATGTTTTGCTCTTTTTCTCAGTACCATTCTTTTTCTCAATCTCAACTCCTTCTATCCAAAACCTGTCATCTTCCATGATTTTCAGCATGTTAGTGATGTTCCTTTGTAGAATTTGAATATGCCTTTCTATATCCAACTCGCTGTCCCTACATAGATCCTCCAAACAACTACAGATAGTCCGACGCACACCATACCGCATTAATAAACGACAAATAAGATTTCCCAAGGAGCAAAAACGACTGGCGTCCATGAAACATGGACGTGCTGGGATACCTTTCGTTTTAAGACTTTGTTCTACTTTGACAGCTTTTTCTGTGCGCTCAGGATCGAAATCAGTTGGACTCACCACAGCACCCGCTTGAGGTCCAGAAGAAAGACGGATTACAGTAATATTGGAAGAAGAGATGTCCATATGACGAGCACAATACGGACAAGTTAGAGATAGGCCTTTGCGGGAGCAGCCCTTTGAATACTTGTAGATACAAGGCCAGCAGTATAAATGGCTGCAGATGAATTTCAGAACAGGCTGTCTCGATAATTGACGGCAGATTTTGCACAGGTAGACGTCCCGCCAGATAACACCGGCATCCTTTTTCTCTGTTTCCATAGCAGCATTTCGCAACCGTGAACTTGTTGGCTGATCCCTGTTTTGCGAGCCCTCTACGCCGAACGGCCCGAACCGGGTGATGGACAACGCCCTCTACGCGATGCCCCGCCGTGGGTGTCCCTTTCTGTGGTGAAAGTGGTAGAAGCAAAGTTTTCGCGAGTTGTTGCGTGGATGGTTTGTTGTCGGTTTACCTAAACCTGCCCGCCCAAAGTAGTTGGGCCGCGGTCCGCTTAGAAAAAATAATATTATCAGAGGATATCCCACCCGGTGGGGCCGTCCTTTGCTACATGCACATGGAAGGATACATTTAAATCATATATATGCAGTCGTTTGGCAACGCGATTGGTGAGTCAACAATCTGGTACGGTGAAATGGATTCTTATAAGATTTCTTTTGTCCGGTAAGAAAAAGTTACCGCTGAACACTACTCAACACTAAAAACAATACAAATTAAAAGTGGTGACTGATGAAAGATCTTGTGTTTGGTAACAACAGTTACGAGCGATTGCAACCTGCTCGACCTTGCTCCATCGTTGCCTGGAAAATCGCACCGTTTTACCAAATGGAACAATAGTGGACTAGAACAAGTGTGTCTTCGAAGCGCACCTTAACCTCCATAATTTCACTTCAATTCATGGCATTAGTTTTTGACTTAGAGAGATAAATGTTAAACATTAGTAACTCTAAATCAAGTAATACTATACATATAGATAGTACAGAAATTGCATCGTAAATTAGTATTAACAACTAAACTTAAAAGTTAAACATATATTCAAATTCCTTAACAATAAACTAAATCTAAAAGAATGCAATGCTCTTAGAGTTTGTACATCTTTAATTGAAATTCATAATTATTATACAAAGGCAACATTACCATAAATATTAAACTGGATACACTTATATACTAAAGATATATGTATAAATAGTGTGATGTATAGGTAAATTTGATTCAAGAATTACTTATATGGTATTAATATTACAAGTTCTAGATGGGTCCATGGGTCCTCATGCTTTGGTTTACATCAACATTGGTTTGGTCCAAGTAAATCTTTGACCTAAAATCAACGACCTATCCCACTCACCAAAATATGTGGGATGCATTTAAGACGGTTTGTAGGTTGAGTCGAGTACAACGCAACCCAACCCTGAACGATACTCGCACCCTAACCTCAGTTGGGGTCGTCAATGCATGATTGATGCTTTGCAATAATCACCCATATCGTGGCTAAGCGCCCCACCCCCCTAGTTCATCCGATCCATAGCCAACCCAAAAGGTTGTTGTTATGTTGCGGGGACTGTGACGTACAAATCGTCATCGACTAAGCGGAAGCAATCATTAGAAACAGATTAACAAAAATCACTAAAAATTTAAACCGTTTTACAAAAAGATCTAATTCCAGAAAACTCTTATAACAAGAATCAAAGTATTACATATACATTCTGGTTCTCAAGTACATACCATGTACCATCTCTTCTCGAGGATTACATACAACAATTACTTTGTCAAACTATACATAACCAACATAAACCTCGAGGCGTTCAAGCCAAAATCTCAGATCGATGTTAAAAGCACTATCTATTAACTCCGAGGACCTGAGAGTACATAGACGACACATAGGACTTTTTATATAAAACATGACAGTTAGTGCCTCCACCTGAGATATCACTGCTGTCCCTGATGATGTTGCTGCTGTCCTTTCCCTGCAATAGGGTTTTTGCCTCTTCTTCTGCGTTTACCTAAAATGTTGGATCCCACGGGGGTGAGACAATTGAAATTGTTCCAGTGAGAGATATAACTCTCCGCCAGAACATTATTATTGCAGATAAATAGTAATAAACTGAGCAGGAGTTCTTTTATATCAACAACAATATTAATCATTGTATGCTCAGAATAAGATAATCTCCTTCCTTAAGGAGAGCATTGCATCTACCCATAGTAGATTTATACATCATCTATCCACTTTGCAAGGAAGGTAAGGAAACATAAATATATCATCTATCAACTAAAGATGCATAAAAGAAATGTAACATCAGCCAATGATTTTTGTATTCAATCCTTAAGCAAACATGTTATACGGATGATTACATTTTACAGTCACACTTATGCCCTGAGGAGATGAGGAATATCGCTCATACTCCAACCGACCATTGCGAAGTCGAAATCGGTGCCATACAAGGTCAATGGAAGAGCCGGCTTCCATGACCTCCCTTATCTCAGTCAGTACGAGATTCAATGTACGACATCTTGTGTCTCTGCTAAATAGCTTTTCAGGGTATACTGGCAACTTCACTATAGAGTTACAGTGGCAGATGTACTCTCTTCACAATCGAGAGATTTCATTTTTATCTCACATCGATCTGGTATTAATATTATCGGGAGATTCGTGATACATCCATCCTATTATCAGGGGATTAGTGGTACATCTACCCCGACATATATAATGAAGGATTGAGAGATTTAATGTTTATCTCACATCAATTCCTCCATTAGGGCATAACGATATTTTCGCCCATTAACTCCGCATATTCAAAAATATGCGTTCCGAGTTATGCCACGGAGCAACCCGTTTTACCATCCAGCAAATTCTGACGCTGATGGTTATATGGCCAGGCACTACATGATGAGATTTCACTTGATAATTAGGTACATTATTGTATTCTTTTAGCATCAGTCAAGTTTCCAAACAAGAATTATTATGACAATTGCTACAAAGAAAAGTATAATACATCTATCAAGTACTTTTCAAAGCTTTATAAATCATTGGGATTTCAATCCCTTGTCACATCATGGGCATTCTCATCCCTTAACATCTCATCATCATGATTACGGAATATGGGTATTCAAACCCTCCGTTCATCAAAGAACACTTGTTACCACTTATCAGGTAACTACTACCTTCAGGTCATCTGACCAAGGTAAACATGATACTTGCTACACAAGCATCTCACATGGCTCTCAAAGCCCATTTAGTCTCTTGTTACCTCTTACTAGGCAAAAAAGAATATAATGGCTCACAAGGCCCATAAAGCATTTAAATAATTAACACATCATAGCTCATACCTGGCTATGTTCATCATCTCAATGTTACTTTCATGATCATTACATGATAATAGTTATATCAATTACATATCAACACTATGCAATGTAAGAGTAGCATCACCATTCCCTTATTTAGGGTTAGGATTTCTCTTACATATCATCACCCTTCATTAGGGTTAGGGTTTTCCATCATTAACCATTTAGGTTCTCAAGATCATATTATTAATGATCAAGCCCTAATTCATTGCTCCACACAGCTAGGAGCCAACATTAATAACAGAAGTATTCACACAACCCTAATTCCATGAGTTTCTCTCTCTCATATTTACCAAAATATGATTACATCATACTTTATTAACTTGGCTTAACCTTTTCTTAAAGTATGATAGCCTACACTTATCAAAGTAAGTAACATCTCAATGTAACAATTGAAACGACACCCTTTATGTGTTACTCATCCAAGTATATTGGATTTAGGATACATCAAGGTGTATCAATCTTGAGGTGTTGGATGTGATATTTATCATGTCTTGATGTATCACTTCCCTCATCACTTTATCTTAAGTTCATCAACTTATCTTGTATTAGGGTATCTTCCATCCTAATACTTTATGCACCAGATCATCACATTTATCATGTAATATATTGGTCATAAGTCACTTATTTGAAATATGCAGCCATTATCAATGATATGGTCTCATCTTGAGTTAAGGCATTATTGATATAAAGATATCCATTATCAACCTCTTTAGGTGTTTTACTTATGAATCTATTAGTCACTATTCCATTATTAGGAATAGGGTTTTCCATCTTTATCAATAAGGGTTACATAACATCTCCCCATATTTGGGTTCCACATAACAACACCCTATATTAAAATTTCACATAACATCCTTCTATATCAGGGTTTCTCATAGCATTACCTGAAATTAGGGTTTCTCAACTCATAGCCCAAAGTTAGATTTATGGTTTATCATCATATTACCCAAAATTAGGGTTTCATGCCCTATATTCAAAAATTAGGATTTTACATACCTTCAACCTATATGGTAGGATTTCATATAGCATTACATAGCATCACACTGAATTGAATTTCACATCACACCTCTGTATTAGGGTTTCACTTGGCATCACCCTTGATTAGGGTTTCACATTACCTTTCTGCATTAGGATTTCACAGGGCATCACCCTTGATTAGGATTTCACATGACATCACCCTTAATTAGGGTTTCACATGTCATCACCCTTAATAAGAATTTAACATAACATCACCCTTAATTAGGGTTTCACATGACATCACCCTTAATTAGGGTTTCACATGTCATCACCCTTAATTAGGGTTTCACATGTCTTCACCTTTAATTAGGGTTTCACATGTCATCACCCTTAATTAGGGTTTCACATAACATCACCCTTAATTAGAGTTTCACATGACATCACCCTTAATTAGGGTTTCACATGTCATCACTCTTAATTAGGGTTTCACATAACATCACCCTTAATTAGGGTTTCACGTGACATCACCCTTAATTAGGGTTTCACATAACATCACCCTTAATTAGAGTTTTACATGACACCACCCTTAATTAGGGTTTCACATGTCATCACCCTTAATTAGGGTTTCACATAACATCACCCTTAATTAGGGTTTCACATGACATCACCCTTAATTAGGGTTTCACATCACAACACCTTGAATTAAGGTTCATTATCACTTTTCCCCAAATTAGGGTTTCATGAAGCATCCTCTTAAATTAGGTTTTTTTGTTATATTACCCTAAATTGGGATTTCTCATATCATCTCCCTAGATTAGGGTAACATCATTACCCTAGATTAGGGTTTCTCCCATTATTGCCCTAAATTAGGGTTAGGGCTCATCAATTGTGGGATCCGACTTATAAATCATGAGATAAACTAAAGCGGAAGCGTTTGATTAACAGATGAATATGAAAATCACTGGAAATCAAATCTTTTTAAGAAAAGCTCTTTGAAACATAAAACTCCTTTATAAGAAACAAGATAAACAGTTAACATCATGTTTTAACATTACATATCTGATGAATCACCTCTCGAGTGATTATATACATCCAGATACAAAATCTCGAGGTTTAAAACCAAAATCTCAGACCTACTGACTCCTAGGACCTGAGAGTACAGAGACGACATAAGACCAACTAACTACAGGACTTGACAGTCAGTATCTCCACCTGAGATTCACTGCTGCCCCTGGTGTTGCTGCTGCTGATACTGCTCACCCTCGGATTGGTTTCTCCGTCCTCGACGTCCACCTAAAAAAAAGTTGAAACCTACGGAGTGAGACAATCTGAATAATTGTCCCAGCGAGAGTTATAACTCTCCGCCAGAAGCTTTTTTATAGCAAGTAAGGAATAACATAAGCAAAGTAACTTAAATCATTTCAACAGCAGGTCTGATAATAAGTAAACAACAATTACTTAAGCAATCACTTCTTTAAATAATACGAAGAACATGTATACTAATGTAAACAATGTAACATCAATCATTGTTTCCCGTAGTTCAACCTAAGCAGATATACTACACGGTTGATTATGTTTTACAAACATTATTATGCCCTGCGGAGATGAGGTATACCGCTCATACTCCAACCGATCACTACTAAGTCGCATCAGTATCATACATAGGTCATCAAAAAAGCCGGATTCTTATGACCTCATCTTCCCCAGTCAGTGTGAGGATCAACATGCAGGACATCTCATGTCTCTGCTAAGATAGCTCACCAGGGTATTCTGGCACATCGCTATTAGAGTCACAGTGGCATTCTGTACTCTCTTTGCCATCGAAAGATTTCTTGTTTATCTCTCATCGATGCGGTATTTAAAGATTCCCTCGGGAGATTTGTGGTACATCATCCCGGCATAAACACATATAGTGAAGGGTTGATAGATTAAGGTACATCTACATCAATTCCTACACTAGGATGTAAGGATATTCACATCCATATTCCCCCACATACTCAAAAGTATGTGATCCAGGAGTTCCCTTAGGAAAACTTGTTTCACCATCATTTAGCTTCTGACAATGATGGATCTATGATCAGGGCTCTACATGATACGATTATACTTGATTAGTTAGGTACATTTCAGCAGTATCTTTTTAACATCAAGCATGTTTTCCAGCATTTAACTATTAAAACACTGCTATATAAGAAGAATACTAAATGTATCAAGTCTAACTCTCATCAGTTATCATTTAGATATCATTTCTTAACCATCTCATCATATACTTCAGGAGCATGGTATTCAAACCTTGAAATTATCATAACACTTACTACCAAGTGATATATAAGCATCAAGTCATCTAACAACATGATCTTGATTGAAGAAATGTATATACTTCTCACATATCATTACTCTTTAAGCTTATAAATGTATCAAGGAATATGACATCATAACCCTTACCTGGCTATGATCACCTCATAATATCAACCTGCATGACTATTATAATTAAAGGCATGCATATATAACAGTATTAGCACAATATCAAAACCTTTCAATTTCTTTATAGGCACCATGACCGTGCTCCCTTGCACGGTCGTGCAAAGGTAAGCTACCACGGCCGTGGTCCTTAGCACGGGCGTGCTAAGAATCGGCATATCTCCATTGATTTCTAGGGTTTGGATTTAATCACTTCAACATAGGGTTATTGAATCGCTTATCTTACAAGGCATAAAGATTCTTCATGTTACAACATGTAATTAGGGTTTTATACCCAAAGGCATGGCCCAGATAATTCATTCATCAAATTACCCTAAATTAGGGTTTACTATTCTCATTACATGTTATTACCCTAGAAATTAGGGTTTACTATTTACTTCATAGTTAATTGAGCTCATAGCATCATCATGTATGAAGATCATTATCATTGATGCCCTCAAATTAGATTAAGATTCATTAATCATCATAATTAGGGTTTCCATGATCTCACCTTGATGGATTATACCCTAATCATGTACATTCTTACATATTGGAGATAGGTTACTTGATTCTCATTCATATTAGGAGCCTTCTCTCTCCTCTCATTACTAGATGATGTTTACATCACTCTAGATTAGGTTAAGTCAATTAAACTTGATTAACATAGGTCAAGTCATCACCATTATGGTTATTAGGGTTTGCTTGATCAAGATGTGTTGTCTACTTGAACCCTTTATAAGTACCTTGATTAGGTTCATCATTAAGCATAACATGGGTCAAGTTACTAATTACTTAACCCCTTAATGTCCTTAGGTATCATTAGGGCTTAAGTTGAACAACCATTGAACCATTTATACCTTCAAAGTACTAAGTAATCACAACCCTAAAGTTCCCAAATGATTACACACTTTCAACCTCCAAACAGTCCTGAGACCGTTTGGAAGGGTTGACCGTTTGGTTAGGTTGACTTCCAAACCATTTGAACTTGGTCACCCTCAATACCGTTTGCCCTTAAACGGTCTTGAGACCGTTTCAACTTGTTGACCGTTTGAAAGAGTTGACTTTGAAACCGTTTGAAATTGATTGACCTTGAGATCGATTGGATCCAAATGACATTGAGATCGTTTGAGCCCAAACGGTCTTGAGTCCGTTTGGTCCAAACATCTCAAAACCGATTGGACCCAAAAATTGCATCAACACTTGTAATCGATTAGGGTTTTCAATGTTGAACCCCTCAATTGACCTCATATATGTTAACCACTTATCAATTGAGCCAATTAGGGTTAACCTTAACCAATTGGAAACTCAATTGACCCTCAATTGATAGTCAATTAGGGTTGGAACCATTTCAATTAGGGTTTGTAATCGATCAACCATCAATGTCCATCAACATGAGTCTAATTAAGGTTGAACCCATCAATTGACATCCAATTGGGCCCCAACTTGGCCCAAACGGTCTTGAGACCGTTTTCCCAAAGTCTCATCAAAATCTAAGTCGATTTGTCAAGGGTTGAACACTAATTAAGTCTCAAATCAGCATTTTCAATTAATTCAACAACCCATTGTGATTGGACCTTCAATTGATTAAATTGCCTTGACCCTAGACCTCCAAACGGTATTTGGTGTTACCAAACGGTCTTGAGACCGTTTGAGTGATCCCCAAACGGTCTTGATACCGTTTGGTGCACTGAACCCAAAGTTCAACACAATCGATCCTTGAAAACATCAATTGAACCCGATTAGGATTTAGAGGGTTGAAGTGCCTTCAACTTGTGATTGGTTTACAATTAGATTATGATTCTTTGTAATTGATTAACTCAACATGTGTTCAATAGACCTCTAAACGGTCTTGACTTGGTCAAACTTTCCAAACGGTCTTGGAGACCATTTGAATCTAAACGGTCTTGCAAACCGCATGAAATCAAACGGTTGTGAGACCGTTTGGTTTCACACGGTCTTGCAAACCGTTTACACCAAATGGTCCAGGGTCATTTGGTAAAGTTGCCTAGGAATTCATGCCCATCATCTTCAACCTCAAGTCAGGTCGGTTTCTTCCCAGATTGCTTGCAAGATTGTAAGGAAAGATGGGGAAGAAGAAGAACTAGCTACTATTTGCAAGAACAAAGATATGCATAATCAAAGAAAGAGGTTTAGAGTTATAAAACCCACCTTAAGGTTGTTCCTAGAGCTCCAAGCTTCCACGCTTCAAGCCTTTAATGGCGTCTTGAGCTCCATAGGTTGGACAAGGGTGTTTCTCCAAGGAAAGGTTGGGAAAGATCGGCTAGAAAGAGAAAGCTAAGTAAGAAAACCATGAAACCAACCTTGTAATCCAACTTTCTCCATGAATCCGAGCAAGATGATGGTCTCTTCTTACCTTAGGACAAGTTGGTCGTTCTCATATGCTCCAAAGCTCTGTCTTAGTCAGTTTGAGCAAGGTGATAAGTGAAAGAAGAAGGGAAACGTTCCTTTGCAAACAAAGGAAGGTTGTATATATACTATGGGGTTATTTTCAACTTAAGGACAACTTACTTCTCCTTTTCTCATCTAAGTCCTTCCTTTATTCTTTGCAAGTCCCTCCTACTCATTTCTAAGGTAAAACTCCTTCTAAAACCAAGGACTAAAGGCAAAGAAGGTCCACTTGTTACTAAGTTGCACATATATAAGGGTCTCCTTACTTATAACTTGGTGATTTAATTACAAAGGTGTTCCTTATTATATGATTATTCTAATGAAGCGCCCCCTTCGTCATTATTACTCTAAATGATGCCAAGAGTCATAAAAGATATACTAGAAAGTTTATTTTACAAGTTGCATCCCTCATTCTGGGTAAATTGCATTTTACACCAAAATTAGGGTTTTAAGCACAAGGATTGCTCCACAAGCTGCATCTTGGTGCCCAAGCTTGGGAAATCCATCATACTTCATAATATTCAATATTATGATGACTCAACACTAAAGAAACATATTAACATGTGTAAATTGCAATTTAACCCCTTTAATTGGGTAATTTGCACATAGGTCCCTATATTACAAAACAATACTACAACATTGTTTAAAAAGGACAGAAATGGAAATATATGTTCCTCAGGAACTTTAATTACATGCCAAAAGATAATCACAAGTATCTTAATTACATAATTAAGAAAAACACCTAGGGTTAGCTCATAACCCAGGTCAGGGATGTTACAAATTATCCACCCCTTACAAGGATTTCATCCCCGAAATCAACAAAACATATTAAGAGAAAAGAGCAGGGTATTTCCTTCTCATCTCTTCCTCTAGTTCCCAAGTGGCTTCTTCAACACCACGGTGATTCGAGAGGACTTTCACAAGACTTATATCTTTCTTTTTCAACTTTTTAATTCTGTTATCAAGGATTGACACTGGTCCTTCCTCATAAGATATATTATCATTCAATTCTACCTCCATAGGTTGTAGAACTGACTCGGTATCAGGGTGACATTTCCTCAACATAGAAATGTGAAACACAGGGTGTAACCTCTGTAACTCTAGTGGCAACTCTAGTCTATAGGCTACCTTTCCAACCCGTTCAATGATTGGATAAGGCCCCATAAATCTAGGAGCTAACTTCCCTTTCCTTCCAAATATCAGAACTCCCTTCCAAGGCGAGACCTTGAGATACACTTTGTCTCCAACCTGGAATTCTAAGGGTCTACGACGTCTGTCAGCATATGACTTCTGCCTATCCTGTGCAATCTTAATCTGTTGCTGTATCACTTTAATCTTCTCTGTGGTCTGCTGCACAAGATCAGGACCTAACAGCTAATGTTCACCAGTCTCATACCAGCATAAGGGTGATCTACAATGTCTACCATACAAAGCTTCATAAGGTGTCATATCAATTCTATGTTGATAGCTATTGTTATAGGCAAACTCTATCAAGCTTAGGTGCAGATCCCAACTTCCTGTAAACTGGAGAACACATGCTCTCAGCAAGTCTTCCAAGGTCTGTATAGTCCTTTCTGACTGTCCATCAGTCTGTGGATGAAAGGCTATACTAAACCTTAACTGGGTGCCTAAAGCTTTGTGCAGTCGCTCCCAAAAATGACTTGTAAACTGAGGACCTATGTCAGAAACTATAGTGACTAGAACTCCGTGCAATCACACTATCTCTTCTACATACAGCTATGCTAGCTTCTCAACAGAGTAGGTTGTTTTGACAGGTAAGAAATGAGCTGTCTTTGTCAACCTATCAACTAATACCCAAATGGAATCATGCCCTTTGCTTGTCCTGGGTAGGCCAACAACAAAGTCCATGGTTACATGATCCCACTTCCACTGTGGTATGGGTAAAGGTTGCATTATTCCTACAGGTTTCTGGTGTTCAGCCTTAACCTGTTGACACACAGGACACCTCATCACAAACTCTGCAACATCCTTCTTCATTCTAAGCCACAAATACATGTCTTTCAAGTTTCGATACATCTTAGTGCTCCCTGGATGCATGGCATACATTGAAGAATGAGCTTCTTCCAGGACTAAAGTCCTCAAGTTACCCATATCTGGCACTATCATCCTCCCATGATAACATGCTACTTGATCATCTGAGTCATGGAAACCATCTCGTTTCTCATCAGCATACTCTGATATGATCTGTTGAACTGCAGCATCAACTTGTTGTGCCTCCTTGATCTGCTCTCTTAGGGTAGGTTTTATATGCATCTCAGCTAACAACCTGGCTAACAATGACACCTTCAACTGTACATTGTCTTGCCTTAAAGAGATAAGCATATCTCTCCTAGAGCATACTAAGGAGTTTAGTTGTGCCATATCCATGGTTGATGTTGCTGATTTTCTACTCAGAGCATCTGCAACCATATTGGCCTTCCCTGGATGATAATCGATTGTACAATCGTAGTCCTTGATCAACTCCATCCAGCGACGTTGCCTCATGTTAAGTTCGTGCTGAGAGAAGATATACTTAAGGTTCTTATGATCAGTGAAAATTTGGAATGTCTCTCCGTAGAGATAGTGTCTCCAGATCTTCAAAGCATGAACCACAACAGCTACCTCTAGATCGTGTGTCGGATAATTCTCTTCGTGTTTCTTAAGCTGTCGGGAAGCAAAAGAAATCACTTGCTTATCCTGCATCAACACACATCCAAGTCCATTCTTGGAGGCATCACAGAAAACTATGTATCCTTTGCCTTGCTGAGGTAGCACAAGTACAGGTGCACTTGTCAACCTCTCCTTCAGCAGCTGAAAAGATTACTGACACTTGTCACTCCAGACAAAAGAAACTTCTTTCCGGGTCAACTTAGTCAAGGGTAAGGCTATGGAACTGAAGTCCTTAATGAAACTTCGGTAATAGCCAGCCAACCCTACGAAACTACGGATCTCTGTCGGTGTCTTCGGTTGTTCCCATTGTAGAACATATTTTACCTTTTTAGGGTCAACACGAATGCCCGAAGCAGATACCACATGTCCAAGAAAAGATACCTCCGGCAACCATAACTCACACTTGATAAACTTAGCATATAGCTTATGTTCTCTTAGCAAAGTTAGAGCCTGACGAAGATGTTGTTCATGTTGCTGAGCATCTCTACTAAAGATCAGAATGTCATCTATGAAGACAACAACACACTGATCGAGGAAAGGTCGGAAGATTCTATTCATGAGTTCCATAAATGCAGCTGGTGCATTAGTTAGTCCAAACGACATAACTGTGAACTCATAGTGACCATACCTTATCCTAAAAGAAGACTTGGATATGTCACTATCCTTAATACGGAGTTGATGATATCCCGACCTCAAATCTATCTTTGAGAAGACGGTTGCACCACGCAACTGGTCAAAGAGATCATCAATCCTCGGAAGAGGGTACTTATTCTTTATTATTACTTTGTTTAGTTGTCTGTAATCAATGCACAACCACATTGATCCATCTTTCTTTTTAACAAAAAGAACCGGAGCACCCCAAGGCGAAGTACTCAGTCGGATGAAACCCTTCTCAAGCAACTCTTACAGTTGTTTCTTGAGTTCTGCCATCTCAGCAGGCGCCATCCTATACGGTGTTTGTGCTATAGGTTGGGTGTCTGGGATCAAATTGATTTCAAAATCAATTTCCCGAGGCGGTGGCACACCTGAAAGTTCTTCAAGAAATACATCTTCAAATTCCCTGACTACAGGAACTTCAACAGGGTTAGGACTCTCCATGGTAGTATCTACCACATGGGCTAAGAATGCACCACATCCTTGCCTCATCAGCTTATCAGCAACCATAGCTGACACAAGACAGGTGGGTAGAATCTTTCTCTCTCCTTGAAAGATCCATGTGTTGCTATCATCAGCAAACGCAGCTTGTTTGGATTCACAATCCAAAACAACCCTATACCTTTCCAAGGTATCCATCCCAAGGATTATATCAAATCCTTGCATATCAAGTGGTATTATATCCACTTGAATGTGATGATCAGATAAGATAAGGATGCAGGGAGAACATACCTCCTGCAACACATCAAACCCTCTCAACGGAGTCTCAAGCAACAAGCTATATGCCCTATGACTAACTGTCATATTGCAGTTACGAATCACTCTTCGAGTGATAAAGGAGTGCGTAGCACCCGGATCAATCAAAACAGATACAACACAAGATGTAGACATATCAAAATATAACAACTCCATCTGACCTGCCACAACCTGTGGGTTGATCACTGCATCAGGTGGGTTCATTGCATAGAACCTTGGTGTCGCCTGAGGTTGATTTGGTGCTGACGATCTAGCTTGGGACGCTTGTCCACGCCCTCTAGATGCTCCTTGAAACTACCTCCTCTGGGATCCTTGCTGACTCTGCCTCTGTGGTTGGGTTACACTTGCTGGTCTAGCTCTGTAGTCTTTCATCAGATGTCCCACCTTCCCACATATGTAGCAGCTTCTCTCCAGTTGTTGTGGTCTTGGTGGTCCTGTGACTGACATCGATGCTGAACTGCGAGCCCCTTGTAGTGGTAGGCTTCGTCCTCTACCTCTACTCGGTGTCCACTGTGTCTGAGCACTAGGTTTAGGTGGTGGTGGTGTAGGAGCAGAAAACCTAGGCTTCTTGAAGTCTCTGGATGAAGATCCCTGAAACTGAGGATATCTTTTATGGGTTTACCTCTTCTCAGCTACAGACCTTTCTATCCTTCGGACTGACTCAACGAAGGTAGCAAACCTTTCTCGGTTCTCTAGGGAAGACACGGGAGTAGTCAACTCAGCATTCAACCCCTTCTCAAACCGTCTGATCCTCTCTTCATCTGTAGTAGCCATGTGTGGACAGAACCGCAATAGCTCCATGAACTTAGCTTCGTACTTGCTAATGTTCATCAGACCTTGCCTTAACCTCTCGAACTAAGAGATTTTCTCATCCAGGAATGTCTTAGGGAAATATCTATTGATAAATTCCCGTCAGAAGACTTCCCATGCTACTTCCACACCAGGCCTCTTCTGCTCTTCCATGGTCCACCAGTGACCACCACTTCCCTTGAGAAGATAGACAACATGTCTAACCTTCTCGGGTTCTGGGATGTTCAGGATTCTAAAGGCCTTCTCTAACTTGGTTAACCACATATCGGCATCTACAGGATCAGCTGTTCCAAAGTACTCGGTTGCTCCGACACGATGAAGTCATTCGAATGTCTTACTGATACCTTGTCCTTCAGACTGGACAGGTGCCATAGGTGCATGCATGTGCATCCTATCTGCTATGTGTGTCATGGCAGTCATAAACTGTCCGAACATGGTCTGGACAGCTGGGTTTCCCATGTCGGCTGGGTCAAACTGAGGTAGCTCCATAGGTGGCTCAAGTACAGGTTGCTCTACTTCTGGGTTCCTTGCACCATCTCGGGGTGCAACAACACTACTTTCTGCCACATACTCCTCGTGTGGTCCAGACATCCTTACTTATCTTCTTCTCCTGAGGAGAAGAAGACACTATTAGATATACTGGAAAACACTAAGAATAGACTCGACATCCTAAATCCTATGTCTCTGTAGACTCGGCGAACCTAGAGCTCTGATACCACTAATTGTGGGATCTGACTTATAAATCATGAGATAAACTAAAGCGGAAGCGTTCGATTAGCAGTGGAATATGAAAATAACTGGAAATTAAAACTTTTTAAGAAAAGCTCTTTGAAACATAAAACTCCTTTATAAGAAACAAGATAAACAATTAACATCATGTTTTAACATTAAATCTTTGATGAATCACCTCTCAAGTGATTATATACATCCAGATACAAAATCTCGAGGTTTAAAACCAAAATCTCAGACCTACTAACTCCTAGGACCTGAGAGTACAGAGACGACATAAGACCAACTAACTACATGACTTGACAGTCAGTATCTCCACTTGAGATTCACTACTGCCCCTTGTGTTGCTGTTGCTGCTGCTGATACTGCTCACCCTCGGATTGGTTTCTCCGTCCTCGACGTCCACCTAAAAAAAGTTAAAACCTACGCAGTGAGACAATCTGAATAATTGTCCCAGCGAGAGTTATAACTCTCTGCCATAAGCTTTGTTATAGCAAGTAAGGAATAACATAAGCAAAGTAACTTAAATCATTTCAACAACAGTTCTGATAATAAGTAAACAACAATTACTTAAGCAATCACTTCTTTAAAGAATATGAAGAACATGTATACTAATGTAAACAATGTAACATCAATCATTGTTTCTTGTAGTTCAACCTAAGTAGATATACTACGCAGTTGATTATGTTTTACAAACATTATTATGCCCTGCGGAGATGAGGTATACCGCTCATACTCCAACCGATCACTACTAAGTCGCATCGGTATCATACATAGGTCATCAAAAGAGCTGGATTCTTATGACCTCATCTTCCTCAGTCAGTGTGAGGATCAACATGCAGTACATCTCATGTCTCTGCTAAGATAGCTCATCAGGGTATTCTGGCACTTCACTATTAGAGTCACAGTGGCATTCTGTACTCTCTTCGCCATCGAAAGATTTCTTGTTTATCTCTCATCGATGCGGTATTTAAAGATTCCCTCGGGAGATTTGTGGTACATCATCCCGGCATAAACACATATAGTGAAGGGTTGATAGATTAAGGTACATCTACATCAATTCCTACACTAGGATGTAAGGATATTCACATCCATATTCCCCCACATACTCAAAAGTATGTGATCCAGGAGTTCCCTTAGGAAAACTTGTTTCACCATCATTTAGCTTCTGACAATGATGGATCTATGATCAGGGCTCTACATGATACGATTATACTTGATTAGTTAGGTACATTTCAGCATTCTTTTAACATCAAGCATGTTTCCAAGCATTTAACTATTAAAACACTGCTATATAAGAAGAATACTAAATGTATCAAGTCTAACTCTCATCAATTATCATTTAGATATCATTTCTTAACCATCTCATCATATACTTCAGGAGCATGGTATTCAAACCTTGAAATTATCATAACACTTACTACCAAGTGATATATAAGCATCAAGTCATCTAACAACATGACCTTGATTGAAGCAATGTATATACTTCTCACATATCATTACTCTTTAACTTATAAATGTATCAAGGAATATGACATCATAGCCCTTACCTGGCTATGATCACCTCATAATATCAACCTGCATGACTATTATAATTAAAGGCATGCATATATAACAATATTAGCACAATATCAAAACCTTTCAATTTCTTTATAGGCACCACGACCGTGCTCCCTTGCATGGTCGTGCAAAGGTAAGCTACCACGGTCGTGCTCCTTAGCACGGGCGTGCTGAGAATCGGCATATCGCCATTGATTTCTAGGGTTTGGATTTAATCACTTCAACATAGGTCTATTGAATCTCTTAGCTTACAAGGCATAAAGATTCTTCATGTTACAACATGTAATTAGGGTTTCATGCCGAAAGGCATGGCCCAGATATACTTCATTCATCAAATTACCCTAAATTAGGGTTTACTATTCTCATTACATGTTATTACCCTAGAAATTAGGGTTTACTATTTACTTCATAGTGAACTGATCTCATATCATCATCATGTATGAATATCATCATCATTGATGCCCTCAAATTAGATTAAGATTCATTAATCATCATAATTAGGGTTTCCATGATCTCACCTTGATGGATCATACCCTAATCATGTACATTCTTACATATTGGAGATAGGTTACTTAATTCTCATTCATATTAGGAGCCTTCTCTCTCCTTTCATTACTAGATGATGTTTACATCACTCTAGATTAGGTTAAGTCAATTAAACTTGATTAACATAGGTCAAGTCATCACCATTATGGTTATTAGGGTTTGCTTGATTAAGATGTGTTGTCTACCTGAACCCTTTATAAGTACCTTGATTAGGTTCATCATTAAGCATAAAATGGGTCAAGTTACTAATTACATAACCCGTTAATGTCCTTAGGTATCATTAGGGTTTAAGTTGAACAACCATTGAACCATTTATACCTTCAAAGTACTAAGTAATCACAACCCTAAAGTTCCCAAACGATTACACACTTTCAACCTCCAAACGGTCCTGAGACCGTTTGGAAGGGTTGACCGTTTGGTTAGGTCGACTTACAAACCATTTGAACTTGGTCACCCTTAAGACCGTTTGCCCTTAAACGGTCTTGAGACTGTTTCAACTTGTTGACTATTTGAAAGAGTTGACTTTGAAACCGTTTGAAATTGATCGACCTTGAGATCGATTGGATCCAAACGACCTTGAGATCGTTTGAGCCCAAATGGTCTTGAGACCGTTTGGATTCAAACGGTCTTGAGACCGTTTGGTCCCAAATGGTCTTGAGACCATTTGGATTCAAACGGTCTTGAGACCGTTTGGTCCAAACATCTCAAAACTGATTGGACCCAAAAAGTGCATCAACACTTGCAATCGATTAGGGTTTTCAATGTTGAACCCCTCAATTGACCTCATATATGTTAACCACTTATCAATTGAGCCAATTAGGGTTAACCTTAACCAATTGGACACTCAATTGACCCTCAATTGATAGTCAATTAGGGTTGTAACCATTTCAATTAGGGTTTGTAATCGATCAACCATCAATGTTCATCAACATGAGTCTAATTAAGGTTGAACCCATCAATTGACATCCAATTGGGCCCCAACTTGGCCCAAACGGTCTTGGGATCATTTGGACACCCTCCAAACGGTCTTGAGACCGTTTTACCAAAGTCTCATCAAAATCTAAGTCGATTTGTCAAGGGTTGAACCCTAATTAAGTCTCAAATCAGCATTTTCAATTAATTCAACAACCCATTGTGATTGGACCTTCAATTGATTAAATTGCCTTACCCTAGACCTCCAAACGGTCTTGGGTGTCACCAAACGGTCTTCAGACCGTTTGAGTGATCCCTAAATGGTCTTGATACCGTTTGGTCCACTCAACCCAAAGTTCAACACAATCGATCCTTGAAAACATCAATTGAACCCGATTAGGATTTAGAGGGTTGAAGTGCCTTCAACTTGTGATTGGTTTACAATTAGATTATGATTCTTAGCAATTGATTAATTGAACATGTGTTCAACAGACCTCTAAATGGTCTTGACTTGGTCAAACTTTCCAAACGGTCTTGGAGACCATTTGAATCTAAACGGTCTTGCAAACCGCATGAAATCAAATAGTTGTGAGACCGTTTGGTTTCAAACGGTCTTGCAAACCGTTTAGACCAAATGGTCCAAGGTCATTTGGTAAAGTTTCCTAGGAATTCACGCCCATCATCTTCAACCTCAAGTCAGGTCGGTTTCTTCACGGATTGCTTGCAAGATTGTAAGGAAAGATGGGGAAGAAGAAGAACTAGCTACTATTTGCAAGAACAAAGATATGCATAATCAAAGCAAGAGGTTTAGAGTTATAAAACCCGCCTTAAGGTTGTTCCAAGAGCTCCAAGCTTCCAAGCTTCAAGCCTTTAATGGCGTCTTGAGCTCCACAGGTTGGCCAAGGGTGTTTCTCCAAGGAAAGGTTGGGAAAGATCGGCTAGAAAGAGAAAGCTAAGTAAGAAAACCATGAAACCAACCTTGTAATCCAACTTTCTCCATGAATCCGAGAAAGATGATGGTCTCTTCTTACCTTAGGACAAGTTGGTCATTCCCCTATGCTCCAAAGCTCTGCCTTAGTCGGTTTGAGAAAGGTGATAAGTGAAAGAAGAAGGGAAACGTTCCTTTGCAAACAAAGGAAGGTTGTATATATACTATGGGGTTATTTTCAACTTAAGGACAACTTACTTCTCCTTTTCTCATCTAAGTCCTTCCTTTATTCTTTGCACGTCCCTCCTCCTCATTTCTAAGGTAAAACTCCTTCTAAAACCAAGGACTAAAGGCAAAGAAGGTCAACTTGTTACTAAGTTGCACATATATAAGGGTCTCCTTACTTATAACTTGGTGATTTAATTACAAAGGTGTTCCTTATTAAATGATTATTCAAATGAAGTGCCCCCTTCATCATTATTACTCTAAATGATGCCAAGAGTCATAAAAGATATACTAGAAAGTGTATTTTACAAGTTGCACCCCTGACTCAAATTTACCGTGCGCTGAAATGCTTGTGAACGCTTCAAAGTAATATAGGCCTTGTGAGGCCTGAGTCGAACTCAGGGATACGTGAAATTGTCAGAGACTCTTACTAACTGCTCACGATCAGCTAGACTGATTAAATAATTGAGAGTTGTTGTAATTAAAAGAAAATAAAAATAAAACAAAACAAGGCAATCGATTAAATGTTTGGTTTAATCAATTCAAAATGAGATCTTTAGGATTGTGGTTTCACCACGGGTTTTCATTGTATTAAATTCTATTTGGTCATTCAAATTTATCTCTTTATCCGGGTAGCGGCCTAAAATCAGAATTTCCCACTGTCGTGGTACAATTCACTACCTATGTCTAGGTCGGTTCCATCGTCGGAGTAACCTATACCCTAAACTAGGTGCATTAAAAACGATCTCTCGGTATCCACCATTAATCTTACACCACCTTGTTCAAGGGATTCGTCAATTAATGTAAATTCCGTCTCTTTTCAACCATTAATTCTTCTTTCAAAGCAATTAAGGGTATTAGATTATTATTATGGTGATCATGCATAACAATATATTGGAGAAAACGAAATTATACCGCGGATTTAAGAGATAAGATATGAATTACTATGATAGAATCGTCATACAATGAATTCCCAGGCTACTCCCGGTCCTAAAGACAGAGGGGATTATCCCCGCATGTTCATCTCATAACAAAATGTAGTAGAGAAAAGGGGAAACATGAGAAAAACGTGATTGAGTGGTGAAACCCCTGAACGGAGACAGTCCAATCGATCCTTGGCGTGGAATCCACGTTCTCCCGCCTTTCGGTGGTGGAATTCATCTTCTTCAGCGTTCGGATCGGCTGGGGCGTGCTCTCGTGCTCCGTCCTTCTCTCCTTTCTCTCCGGGAGGCGTGCAACAACTAATGACGTGATCATACCCACTGGGGCGCCGTCATTAGGTATATTTCCCGAATTAGGTCTCCAATTAACCACAACCGTCCGATTAAGATCATTCTGAATCAAACACATATCTGACGGTGTCGATACCATCGACGCGGGTCGATGGTATCGACCTAGAGCGATGCCGGTTGTTCTTCTTTTCTTTTGTCTATGCGCCTGATGTCATCTCGATACCATCGACGCGGGTCGATGGTATCGACATCTCTGTAGCGACGGTTTTGTCTTTTTGTGTCACTGTAGCTCCTCCCGTCAATAGTATCAACCATTGTGTCGATAGTATCGACTCTCTCCTCGCCAGCAACTTGATGGTATCTCGATACCATCGACATCCCTATCGATAGTATCAATCTTGTTCTGGTCCTTTTGGCTGGCAACCTGTGGTCCGGTCGATGGTATCGACCACTGTCGATGGTATCGACGGTGGAAGGTACTCGTTTTTCCTGAAACTAACACACGAAACCACATAAATCCATATAAAACATATTCTTTAGATAATTAACACTCAAAATGCTTAAATAAAGTAAATTTGACATAAAGAAGTAACATAGACCAAAATGAATGAATTATGCAACATTAACCATGAAAATGACTAATAAATGCATAAAACACATATCAAACAAGTCTATAAATGCGACTCAAAATCATCGCATCAAACTCCCCTAAGCTTGAACATTTCTCGCCCTCGAGTAACTAAACCTTAGAATAGAATTGCCAGAGTCAACGAAAGAACAAAGCATCACAATCGACATCCCATATGACTCCCACCGGACATTCACATACCGGCCCTCGCTAACCACAGAACGATAATTACCCTGAAGGTGACAGTAATCATCCATAAAAGATATTAACCTCAAACTGAAGAACACTATCACATAAGGCAGTTAACATAATAAAATTCACCAGTCCAGACTTAGTGCATCTTGTGATCTTCTATACTACGTTGCTCGCCCTAACTACCATCTACATGGAAGCAGTTCTCCTGATATTCATTAGTGAGGAGAAATTCACGGTGGCCTACCAATCCGAGCAACAGGTGGATGAAATAGGTGGCTAATGGAAGAAGTGGAAGCATTATACTATTTCAACATGCATAAAACAAAAATGCCCTAAATGATGCAAATGCACATGAAAAATGCCCTAATGCCTAAGATCGGGTGGAATGATGCATGCACTACATCCTATCTCAAAATGAGATGGATATCCAGCTGAGCTACATCATGTACTCATTCTTCTTAATATGCAGGTGAAATTATGTTCCTTTCTCCTACTTATTCCACTTGTTTCTTAATGACTTTCTCTTTTTTTTCAATTTCAGATTTTTTTTCTTTTCTCTTTTTTCAAACCCTTATATCCATAATTGACAATGAATATTTATTGGGCTTATTTTTTCTGCCTAACTCGAAAATTTACACTATTTGGAAGGTCTGGAACAAATTAATTCACCATTAAAGAATAAATGAGGTACATGATATACTCTATGCATAAAAGTTATGAATGCAACTACATGACATGCACCTAAGGGTAATGTGCATGTATATCTATTCTAATCTTTTTTTTATTTTTCATGCAAAACATATGAACATGGTTGCAATGCAAGTCCTATCTACATGCCATGCAATCAAAAAGGTTAAAACCGTACTTTGCTTCCAAATCTTGGTGGATTGTGAAAAACAATGAGGTGGACATATCACAAGACTAGTTGACTGAACCTTTGAAAAATATTATGTGTCCCTCCTTACTGACCTGTGTAGTAGTTAAAAGGTTTTTTCTCTCTTACTTCAAATTAAAGTCTCATTATCATTTGGTCAGTTTAGGCTCAAACAACCAATTCCGTCCACTTTCATGAATCATTAGGAATATACAATTATGATTTTCTGTTTTAAAGTTGACAAAACCAATCATTTTCTAAGTTAAGTGATCAAGGTTAAACAACACTCAAGGTTGCGAACACTCAAAAATGTTTAAATTCCCCTTAATTCCCATGCACATGCAACTGAGATGATACAAACTTAAGACATCCACGATTACACTAGATAGAATGTGGATCCTACAACAAACTAAAATTGCAAGAAACAAATGACAAGAAACAAAAGCAATAAAACTAAAAACAAAGAAAATAAAAGATAGAGTTGTTCCAATCACCCCCCCTAAGCTTGAATTCAACTATGGCCTCATAGTCAAAAACAATCTTAAAGGTTGGAACAGTGATACCGATTTACTCGTCAGCTGGAGGCGGGTACTGTGGAGCCGTAGGGTCCCAAGAAGGATACTCCCCCTGGAAGCTTGGATCAAACTGGGCCCTGGGTGGAGGTTGTGGATAACCTCCAAAGTAATTTTGGCTCCAATAGTGGTCGTAAAAGGGCTCCTATTGCATCTCCATCCGTTGCAACCGATCATGAATTTGTTGTTGGTTGTCAAGGAGAAGACGCTCGTTCTCGAACATTGCCCTTTGATTGTCCAGCAACCGGTTTGTAGTGTCTTGAATACCGGTGTAGATCGCCAAGTGCTGCTGCTGCGTCTGCTGTATGTCCTGCAGCATAGCATACATGCCCTGCATGGAGTAGGCATCCTCTCTTGTCTGCGAGGGCGGTGGTGGTGGCGGAGCCTGGGAAGATGAAGATGCACCCGGATGCATGCGAGGACGCTTCTGTGGTGCCACTCGTGCCCGAAGAGGAGTGTAGGCCTCCTCTTCCTCTTCAGCCTCATCGTTGTTGTTGTTGTCGTCGTCGTTGCCGCCGTCGTCTTCATCGGAATCGGCGATGGCTATGATAGGCCATCGGAAATGTTGCGCCCCTTCGATGTTGAAGACCAGATCGGGAAGCGAGCACTCCTGATAAGCTTGGTTGATGTGGCAATGTGCGTACGCCAAGCCATCTCGAAGAAGTAGGAGGTTGGAGCAGTGCAGATGTTGCAAGTTCACTTTGCTCCTGGTGGAGAGCGGGGTCAAATCTGAGAAATTCAGCCCAAGGTAGTGCGCCAGCTTGGTGATAAGTCCACCAAAGTGAATTGGGGCTTTCCTTATACTTCTCTTCACTGCTGAAACCCTCTGCAAAAAGAAAGCGCCCCAATTGCATTCTTGACATTTCAGGAGCTTATACAAGAAGAATAAGTTCGTCTCCTAAAACTTGCTGTGGGCCAAATCACCCCGAGCAAACAATGTAGAACTCAGCATCCGGTGCAGAATCCGGACGAAGGGGTGCTCGAAATCAGCTACCGCAGCATTATGGTAGCTTACTGACTTGCTCGACGGCACCGTCACCAGCTCGGCGAAGATCGCATCGTAGTCAGTGCGGTTGTCCGGCCGCTGATAGTCACTCCTGGAATGGTTCCAGTTGAAGATCCCATTGAACTGCCAGAGTGTGATGGTGTAGTCGATGTTGTACATCCGGAAAGACACCCAACCCTTAATCCACTCACGGTCGGTGGCTATGACATCGTTAGGCACGACACAGACGTCCAGCGACGCCATGAACTCAGCCACAATCTCCTTGTACGTAGGCCACTCACCGAAGAACGGCTGGCCATCAGCATGATACTCGAGCTTGTCAGGCCTTCTGCTCGTGTGATGCGCCTGTCCCTTCAAAACGTAGGCAAGGTTGGCGTCGAACCCCAGGTTGCGGATTGTATCCCGATCAACATATCGGGTCGGCTCGATCTTTCTCTTTAAGACCTCCTCGTAGATCTTTTTGACTTCCGTGGATGGATGAATAAGCCGCGGGCGTGAGATGGATGCAGTCGATGGTGGCACAAACTCCAGGATATCCATCAGGTTTGCTCGCGAAGACGACACACCAGCTACGTGCACCATGATGTTGAAAGAATGAGGAATAGAAAGGGAGCTCGGTGAAGACCGGAGAATCGAATCTCCCCTCGATGAAGAACTCGCTCGGTGTTGCTCGTCATCGGCCTTGGATAGATCTGGAACACACTCGACACAAGTGAAGGAGGATTGCACTGGAGGTGTGACGTCATCTGACGACAATCCTTCTCTTATATAGACGTGGCCGGCGCTACTACGTGCCCGTCGATACCATCGACACGGGTCGATGGTATCGATCAGGGTAGCACAATCTGTGTGACCGCTAGTATCGACGGTCGTCGATGGCTGGATCTGGGGGGCCCAGACTGCTGATGCGTCGATACTATCGACGCGAGTCGATGGTATCGACCCGTCCCCCGGATCGACTTCTTCGTTGCTGCGATCGCTGTTGATCTTTCCTCACGGATCGTTGACGTGGCGCGTCGATACTATCGACGTGAGTCGATAGTATCGACTCTCTGATTAGGGAAAACCATCACGAGGCCCGGCCGCTGCCTGCTGTGTGTGAAAGTGTCGATACCATCGACATGACCGTCGATGGTATCGACTTCACTGAGCCGATTTCTTCTGAAAATCTCCAGAGATTTCGATGGTATCGACTGGCATCTCGATACCATCGAACTTGACTTTGCGATCTGCCTGTAGGTATGTCGATACCATCGATGAGGCCGTCGATAGTATCAACGCAGTGCGATTCCTGCAGTCGCCAACCTATACCACGGTCGATACCATGGACACAAGGGTCCATGGTATCGACTCTGCCTCAGACCTGCACATGTAGCAAACGATCACGGTATCTTTTTTACACTAAAAACTAAGTTAAAACAAATCAAAGTACGAATGTAAAGGAACTAAACTAAAGTACCAATGGTTGGTTTGCCTCCCAACAAGCACCCTTATTTAACGTCTTAGGCTAGACGACTTGAGGCACATCATGTATCCGAAAGTGGAATGAGTTTGACCTCATTCACCTTCTTTGTGTAATCTTCACCAAAATATAGCTTCAACCTCTGTCCATTCAGCAAAAATGTGGTCTCGCCATCGCGCACCAAGATTGCGCCATGTGGTTTGACCTCTTCCACCGTAAATGGTCCACTCCACCGGGATTTTAGCTTCCCGGGATGCAACTTCAGCCTCGAATTGAACAAAAGCACACAATCTCCCTTCTTGAAGGTGTGCATCTGAATGTGGCGATCGTGGATCAACTTAGTGCGCTCCTTGTATATCCGAGAGTTCTCATATGCAGTCATTCGCAGCTCATCCAATTCATTCAATTCAAGCAATCTCTTCTTCCCCGCTTCATCATAACTCAAGTTGAGCTTTCTCAGCACCCAATGTGCTTTGTGCTCTAACTCCACCGGTAGGTGACAAGCCCGACCGTACGCCAACCTAAAAGGCATTGCACCTATAGGTGTCATGTATGCCGTCCTGTATGCCCACAACACATCCGGCAGTAAAGCACTCCAATTTTTCCTCGTGGAAGCCACCGTACACTCCAAGATCTTCTTAATTCCTCGATTGGAGACCTCCACTTGTCCTTGAGTTTGCGGGTGATACGGGGTACCAATGTTATGTTTGACCCCATATTTCTTCAGTAGTGCCGAGAACTTTTGATTCCTAAAGTGCGTACCCCCATCGCTAATGACCATTCGGGGCACTCCAAACCTACAGAAGATATTTTCTTTAACGAACCTGCACACTACAGTAGAATCATTAGTCCTTGTAGGTATTGCTTCTACCCACTTCGACACATAATCAACATCTAAGAGGATATATAAATTCGAATTTGAGGACTCAAAGGGTCCCATGAAATCTATACCCCATAAATCAAATACCTCAACCTCTTGAAAAATATTTAGGGGCATCTCTTGTCTCTTTGAAATGTTACCTGCCCTTTGGCAGGAATCACATTGTCTCACGAACTCATAGGCATCTCGGAACAAGGTAGGCCAATATAGGCCACTTTCCAACACTTTGACAGCTGTACGAGAGCTCGCATGGTGTCCGCCCGTAGGTAGAGTGTGGCAGTGATGAAGAACACTCTCGTATTCCTCCTCTGGTACACACTTGCGTAGAACACCATCCCCGCATTGCTTCAAAAGAATGGGGTCATCCCAAAAATAATATCGTAGAGAATGGAAAATTTTCTTCTTCTCTTGATATGTCCAATCATCCGGGATGATCCTGCAAGCAAGATAATTCACAATATAGGAAAACCACAGATACTTAGAATTCACTTTCAACAATTGTTCATGGAAATGTCTCGGTTATGGGTATCTGTAAATCTTTTTCATCTACCCTCTCTAACCTAGACAAATGATCCACTACAACATTTTCAATCCCCCCCTTGTCTTTAATTTCGATATCAAATTCTTGTAGGAGCAAGATCCACCTAATCAATCTAGGTTTGGCATCTTTTTTCTCCATCAAATATTTAATAGCGGCGTGATCAGTCGAAACAACTACTTTCGAGCCAACTAAATATTGCCGTAATTTTTCAAAAGTGAAAACAACAGCAAGCAATTCTTTTTTAGTAGTCGTGTAATTTAATTGAGCATCATTCAAAGTCTTAGAAGCATAAAAGATCATGGTAGGTTTATTGTCCACCCGCTGTCCCAACACAGCTCCTACAACAAAATCTGATGCGTCACACATGAGTTCAAACGGCTTAGCCCAATCCGGTGTTTGAACAACTGGTGCGGAAATCAATTTCTACTTCAGCACGTTGAACGTGTGTAAACATTTGTCATTAAAATAAAAAATGGCATCTTTCTTGAGAAGCTCAGATAGAGGTTTGGCGATTTTAGAAAAATCTTTTATGAACCGACGATAAAATCCGGCATGTCCTAAGAAGCTTCTTATCCCTTTTACCGAATTTGGTGGGGGCAATTTAGAAATTACTTCAATTTGTATCGGATCTACCTCCAAACATTTACTAGATACTTTATGTCCTAGCACTATCCCCTCACTCACCATCATATGACATTTCTCCTAGTTGAGGACCAAATGTGTGTCCTCACATCTCTGTAACACCTTATCCAAATTATAAAGGCATTCATCAAAAAAAGAACCATAAATCGAAAAATCATCCATAAAGACTTCTAAACAGCGTTCTACCATATCAGAAAAAATGGCTAGCATACAACGCTGAAAAGTCGCTGGTGCATTGCATAATCCAAAAGGCATGTGGCGATACGCAAAAGTTCCATAGGGACAAGTGAAAGTAGATTTCTCTTGGTCCTTAGGGTCGATTGAAATCTGATTGTATCCCGAATACCCGTCTAGAAAATAGAAATGAGATCGGCTGGCTAAGCGTTCTAGAATTTGATCAATAAATGGGAGAGGAAAGTGATCCTTTAGCGTAGCGGCATTAAGACGTCGGTAATCAATACAAACTCGCCAACCGGTTACCAAGCGGGTGGTGACAGGTTCATTTAAAATATTTTGAGTAACAATTATTCCCCCCTTCTTAGGGACTACCTGTGTGGGACTCACCCATGTCGAGTCTGAAATCGCATAGATGATACCTACAGATAGAATCTTAATCACCTCTTTCTTCACAACCTCCATCATGCTCGGATTCAGTCGACGTTGCGGTTGAATTACTGGCTTCGCTCCCTCCTCGAGCTGAATCTTATGCTGACACAAGGTAGGGGAAATCCCCTTGATATCTGCAACAGACCACCCAAATGCTCCCCGGTGGTTCTTCAGCACTATCAACAATTGGTCTTCCTCTTCCGCACTCAGATATGCAGAAATAATCACAGGTAACTTTTCTTCCTCAGCTAGAAAGGCGTACTTGAGATGCGGTGACAGTGGCTTTAACTCTAACTCCAGCGGGCTGATCAAGGATGATTGAAGCGGAGGGGGAAGTTCACCTAAATCTTCATAATACCTCGCATAGAAACATGGAAGCATCTGAAGCATTTTGGCGCACTCCTTGAGTGATTTGCTTCTCATCCAATCATGAGTGATATTGACTAAACAAGCCTCCAGTGGTAATTCCAGATATGCATCAAAAACTGAATTTGCTATGGCATCAATCTCCGTAGAGGGAGGAATGTCCTCATCCTCATCATTCGGGAACCCGACAGCCTTGCAAAGGGATATTACTTTGGTCTTCTCCATGATGTCTACAGCCAAAGTCCCTTTATCCACCTTGGTCATTACATGAGCCATATATAGAAATGGCTTCCCTAGACAAAGTGAGATGGTATTATCAAAATGTTTTACCATGTGGCATTGCTCCTTGGATTTAGGTGAAGTGGCGCTGGAAGGCATGACCATCTCAAATCGGTCATAGGCTATACCCAAGGTCAACCGACCTCTCCCCATCTCGAGTATCATGTCGGCTGTAGCTTGGAATGGTCTTCCGAGGATTAGCTCATTGCCTTGTTCATCTTGCATCTCCATGACGACAAAATCTACAGGAAATACAAATCTATCCACTTTCACAAGCACATCTTCACAAATCCCATATGGTTTCACCACAGAGTTATCCGCCAATTGAATTGTCATGTTGCTTTTCCGTGACTCCTTTAATCCCAACTTCTTGAATGTAGAAAGGGGCATTAAATTGATGCTTGCTCGCAAGTCACATAATGCCTCACCAAAGTTTGACTTTCCCGATATAGCATGAAATGTTGAAACAACCCGGATCCTGCCTCTTTGGTGGCAATGTGCGCATGATAAAGGCACTCACTTTCTCCTTAAGCACAACTACTTCAATGTCCGGAATTTTTCTTTTCTTGGTAATGATATCCTTCAAAAATTTCTCGTAAGAAGGGATTTTCTCAATAGCTTCCAATAGAGGGATGTTGAATGAAAGCTTTCTAAAACTGTCTAAGAACTTTTTGAATTGGGCATCTACCTTCCTTGCCTTAGCACTGTTCGGATAAGGGACCGGGATAGCCTGTGCCCTTTGATGTAGTGGCACATAGGGTGTCCTTTTCTGAGGATCCTCCTCCTCTACAATCGGGTCTTCAGTAGCATCCACTGCTATGTCATCAACTGGTTCTGTGACCGGTACGGGCGGCTCCTAAGTGGCCTCACCTACAATTTCATCTTGGGGTTTGTTTGCTTCATCGACCCTGGGATTTAACAATTTCTTGCCACTTCTTAGCAAGATGACCTTCGCTTGTTGGTTTCCTCCTGGAACATTAGTATTTCCCGGGAAACCCGGATGTGCCAGCTTCTTCAAACTGGCTATCTCTGCAGCCATCTGTGCCATAGATGTCTCTATTGTTCTCATTTGAGCCCCATGGCTCTACAGTGTCTGCCCAAATTGGTTCATGAACTCCCCTTGTTGCTTTATTTGTTGGCCGAAAGTAGCCATGAGTTCTTGATTTTGCTTTATCACTTGATTTAGTAGCTATGTGCTCTTATCATCCGCTACTAGTTGGGGTTTAGCATCCTGATCCTGCAAGAAGTTATTTGGATCCTTCCAGGAGAACTTCTTGTCTTTCCTCCATGAATAGTCGTTATTCCTGTAGCCTTGCTGCTGCCTCATGAATTTCACTTGAGCCTCGTCCTCAGACTCAGTATCCTCCTTTGCAAGCAATTTCTTTGTGAGAAGATCCATCTTCTCATTCAGCTCCTTTATTGCTTTAGATTCACCTGCCACACGAACCTGCTCCACGACACCTCTTTCGCCCCATGATTGTTTCTTAGCCATGTTCTTTAGGATCTCCCTGAAAACTACTAGAGGGGGGGGGGGTGAATAGAGTTTTATAGATAATTTAACAATTATTGAACTCAAGCAACCACAATGTAAATATTGGAAAAGGAGACGCAAGGTTTAGAGTGGTTCCAACTATAGCAAATACTATAGCCGTCAATCCACTACCCGGTTGCTTACCCAACCGGGATTTGAAAAGAAATTTATTTTATTACCTCTTCAAGGAATTTACATAAAATACAATCTCTTTTCCTAAACCCTTCAAGCAGACTTCACCTAGAAGTAATCGCCAACCTTGAAGCAGCCTTCCCTTGAAGTAGATGCACCAACTCCCGTTGCACCAGCCTTCTGAAGTAGCTTCCCTTGCGATAGCCTTCTTGAAGTAGCTTGAAGTCCCCTTCTCCACCTGAGAAGTCAACCCTCTCCAATCCGCAGCCTCCAACCCTAGGAGTAGCAAGGAGAGTACAAAAGATAAACATGAACAAGAAAGGAAATGGAAATTACAACTTATCCTTTAAGCTCGAGGCTTGATATGCCTAGATCAAGCGTAAGATCTCCTAGCCAAGTATGTGAACTTGTAATTGCAGTGGATAGGAGAATCTAGCCTATAGGACACAAGATTGAGCTAAGGAGAATGTAGGCCAATGATCACAGTGCTCAAATTGCTTGCAAAAGATTGCTCAAGTATGCTCAAGTGTATTCTCAAGTGTAACAAGTGAATTCTAGTGTCCTATGGCTTGTCCTATTTATAGGAATGGCCTAAGTATGCTTAAGGACGTTCTAGACAACTTCTAGGGGTTTCTAAGTGCTTAACTAGCCGTTAGGTACAAAGTTGTTGCTTTAACAACGGCTAATTAATTTATTCTGCAGTTGCTGTCAGAGACCATCTCGGTCGACAATTGGTCGACCGAGACACCTACTCGGTCGAAGTGTTGTCGACCGACAGGCTCTCTGGATCAACGTTCATTTGCAACTGCCAACTACTTTGTCTGTTGTGTCTAACGGCTACTTTGGATCTTTCTCGGTCGAGGAGTTTGTCGACCGAGAGTGTCTCGGTCGAGGAGTTTGTCGACCGAGAATGATCCTGTTTCAAGGTTTCAATTTAAGCATTAATTATATGTGTGAGTGTGCAAAGGTGATCCAAATTAAATGGGATGACATGTCTAACTATGGTGTTTGGCTAGGGAAAATCTAACGCTTGATTTACATGCAATTCTAAGTACTTGTACATTATATATTTGTACAAGTTTTACAACATTGATTACATTGCATGAAAATATAACTAAGTAAGCTCTTGGATTTTCCCTTGCTACTTTGTCATCCTGCTTAGTCCTGCACACTCAAGTAGCTTGTTAGATTAATAAGAATGAAATGTTTGTCATCATCGAAACAAAGGGATTTATCATAATATCCAATTTATCCAACAATCTCCCCCTTTTTGAAGATGACAAACATTTCCTAAATATGAAATAAGGAAATATAAAGCATGTGAGTTTCATACCTGAAAATTACCTTTTGTAGCCATTTATGTTTTGCAAGTGAGTGTTGGCCAAGATGTGATGAAACTAATTTATATTTTTTATTTTTATATTCTTTCTCCCCCTTTGTCATTTCAAAAAGATATCCAAGTTGAATGTTTTATTTTTCTTCTCCCCCTTAATATAATGCTCCCCCTTAATTAGAGATCCTATTAGAAACATGGATTTTTATCTAATTTATCCACAATTTGTTTCTCAATCATTTGCAAAGGATGTTAAGCCTTGAAATGATATGAGATTCCTTTAAGCATATGATGAATGTATATTGATTTCTCATGTATCAAAGGATGTTAAGCCCTAGATTAAATGAGAATCCTCTAAGCTTAGAGTACATAAAAATGTCTCCATCCAAAAGCAAGGGATGTTAAGCCCTATTTTGGGTAGAGAGTTCCTTCAAGTACAAGATACCATTTTCAATAAATTCATAAATTTCTTGAAAATATTCAGCTACACATGGTGATTACAATGTTTTTGTAAGCTTCTTCAATCAAATGATCAAAGTTTTGATGATCTCCCCCTTTTTCTTATGCTTTGCTCCCCCTTAGATAGATATCTCAAATGAAAGTTTGAATACTAAGCAAATATATAAAATGTTGTAGATGATCTCCAAGATTTAACAAAGATGTATGCAATTTATGTCAGTCTGGAAAAACAGAAACCCAGTCGGTCGACAATTGCTCGACCGACAGTGTTCTCGGTCGACTAGTTGCTCGACCGAGGATGTTTCTGGAGAACTGTTTTGTCATTTGGAAATTTAGCCACAATTGTAATAGTTGCTTGTTTTAATTATTACTCCCCTTGTTTGTTATGCTCTACAATAATGAACTGATAATCCATATTTTTGAAGATGTCTTATATGCCCAAAAAAAATATCCATTTGAATCAAGAAACAATGGCAAGCTTCATTCAATAGCATGGAAAGTATTACAATCATATAGAAATGACCAATTTAAAACAATCATTGTCATTACAACTAGTACAACTTCAACACTTCACTGGAAAGATTTAAGAATTACATCGATGTCCGGATCTTTCCCAAGGAATGTCTCGGCTCCATAATATTTGACCAGAGTTTGCTAATCCAAAGCACCTGTCATAGTTAACGCATATGCTTCCAGAAATGTGGGAACTTGGTCAAATCGAAAGTGAGCAGCTATATCTTGCAATTGTATGGATGAAAATTGAGTATGTGCAAGATCCATTGATGGTGGAGGTGGAGGTTGATAGTAGTTGTATGAAGGGTTAAATGGGTTGAGCATGCCAGGATTTAAGGAATGCGGATATTCATCGGTTTGGCTCGGAGAAAGATTTTGCATTCTTTGATTCAAGTATGTCATGGCATGGTGGGTATAGTTGAGTTGGTTACTAAGATGATATTGGGAGCCGACAAGATAAGTGAGAGTATTCTGGATGGGATCAACAGAAAGATTAGTAGGAGGAGGGGGTGGTGGTATATCTTGATGTGATGATTCTCCTTCTACTCTTGCCCTTTTATGACCAAAGTCAATCCCCATCTTCTCTACGGTATTCTTACTTATCTTTGGTGGTCTACGCTCCCATGTATACCCCATATCTTCAATTTGTAACTTAAGACAATGTTGAGTGATCTGGCATACAAAATCGGCATACGGTGGATTGCCAGAAAACTCAAGCATGTTTTTAAGTATTATGCGAATGAAGTTTGTAGGAATTTCTTTTATGATAGCATAAATTAGACACATGCGGAAAATAGGGACCTCAGATTTATTGGCTCTAGGATGTATGTTGGTGGAAACAATGAGGTTTACTATCCTACATGCAGGTTTCAGGTTTATTGCATAATAAGTTCCCCTATCTTCATGACAAGTGGTATTGGTTTGAAATATGGCTCTTTTTATATCACTAAGGCTAGTGGAGTGGTCATCATGGGAGAATAAATTTAGTGGATTGCCGGTGGTAAGGTCAAGGAAATCTTGGTATTCATCTATATCAATTTCTAGCATATCAAGAATATCCCCTTCGGAAAATTTAAAACTACGCCCATTGACCATGGTGTAGAAGAATGTGGTTTCATTTTCGGTGTGGGATAAGAGATTGGCATAGAATTCGTTGACTACCTTCGTGGAATAGGAAGGAAAAGAAGGATAGATGAAGTCCTTCAGCTTCTGCTCTCCAAAGAGATTCTCCAGGTCGACTATGTTGATGAAGTCCATAGCTTCGACCGGGCGTCGGGGAAGAGGAGCTTTAGAGGAAAGCCGTAGGTATCGATCTCCAGCATCTCCGTCGACGAAGGCGATGTCGTTGATGATCGTCAGTGGCGGAGTGGCTTCCCGAGCTTCTCTTCTTTTTCTTTCGGCGACTTTCTTCTTCCCACGGGTAGCTGAGGATGAGGCCATTTGTGTTTCTTGAGTGTGGAGAAGAAGCAAGGAAGATTGGAGGATAAGAATGCTGAAGGTTGGCACGAAAATGCACTAGAGATGGACTAAGGAGGCAAGGAAATGTAAGTGTGAGTAAGTGACTCGTTTTTACTCCTATTTATAGCATTCCAGCGACCTGGTCGGTCGACGACTCGTCGACCGAGCGTCCGCAACGGTCGAGTTGCAGACGCGCCACTTGGTTCCCCAACGGTCAAGAAAACGATCATAACGGTCGGTTTACAACGGTCATATCCAACGGCTATTTCTCGGTCGAGCACTTGTCGACTGACGTTGTCTCGGTCGAGCATCTGTCGACCGACAGTTCGTCCGATATTGAGTCTGTTTAGTATTTGTCGGTCGAGAGAGATGGGCTGACCGAGAGGTTCTCGGTCGACGAATTTGTCGACCGACAGACTTACTGAGCACAACTTTTAAAGTTGATATTTAAATGCAAATGGTAGATCATTTTTGTAGAGCATTTATATGGATATTCTAAGGGAGTAATATTGGGATAATTTAAGGCTTAAATGATAATAAATGATTTAATTTTCAAGAAAAATTTATTAAGATTAGATCCAAAGAGAGAATTTCCAAAATAAGCAATTTTTGTCGAAGCTTATTTTAGGTCGCCCTTGACTACGACCATAGCGCCCCTTAGTCAAGTTTTATTTTGACCAAGAGGCAGATTTTACAGATATTTTTCAGATTTGAATATATTGAGTCTAATATCTGCATAAAATTTAAATATCAAGTTGAAGCATACTACTTAATTTGAGACATAATTATTTCAAAAATACTGAGTTAGAGATTTTGTTGCAAGCAATAACATAAATAAATTATTTTTCTGACTTGCAAACAATTTTCTATGCTCACCCAATGATGAAAGCATGGTATAAAGCATACAATGATAATTCCATTTTATAATTAGTATATGTATAGACCAGAAAATACTTTTACGAAGAATCATATGAAGAATAGGAATTTTCTTTTTATTTGACTTAGACTTTGAATCATCTAGGGAACAAACTAATATTAATTTCATTTATATTTGTAATTATGTAGAGTTGAGATAGACATAGAAATATGCAGCTAATGTCTTTGGTCATATCTCAACTTGATTTTGTTCATTTAGTTTGGAGGTTTTGGAATCCAAACTAACTCTACATCTTTTCTCTGATAAGGACATGAAAATGAATAGTGACCAAGGCGCAAACAGTAATGACAACATATTGAGTCAACTTCATATCTTTTTCTATGGTTGTGTCCTATGTTGTCATTTGGTGAGGATGTCCTTTTAGGTACATATATAGATTGGGTGTGTGACTTTCTCTGACTAGGTTGTTGATGAGATTTTCCTTTAGGCTTGTAACCTAGTCCCCTTCTCCCAATTTGTTGATAGGGATTATTTAGAATTTGATCAAGAATGCCATGGTTATTCAAACTACGAACTTGTTGTTGTAGCTTGGCAATCTCATCCATTCTTTTCTTAATGTCTATTTTTGCTTGGTCTAGATTTGATGACAGTAAATTTCTTTCTTTAACAATAGTGTCATAATCTATATGGTTGCACAATAATGGTTGTTTCTGAAGATCGTTTACTTGAGTCTGTAAGTTTGAATTTTCAACAGAAAGAAGCTTGCAATCGGCTTCCATAGATTTTAAATTAAGATCAGAAAAGTTATTTCCCTCTTTAAGTTTCTCATTTTCAGATTCAAGAGCAAGAAGTTTAGCATTTAGATCATCATTTTCTTTATTTGATTTCTTTAATTTCCTTTTGCACTCAACATATTTATTATGTGTTTCTTCAATAATGGCAACTAGTTCTTCTTTAGATAAATCAAAAAGACTTACCTCTTCTTCTTCTTCTTCTTCACTAGTTGTAGCAATAAAGCATTCTTTGTGCTTATCCTCTTCCTTTGATCTCCATGGGCATCCGGTTGTTTTGTGGTTTGTTCCTAAACACCAATTGCAGCATGTAGTGGTTTTGTTCAAGCACTTTTCACCATTTCCCTCCATTCTTCAAGACCTGGTTAGGGTTCCTTGAAGCCTGCTCTGATACCAATTGAAAACTACAAGAGGGGGGGTGAATACAATTTTATAGATAATTTAACAATTATTGAACTCAAGCAACCACAATGTAAATATTGGACAAGGAGACGCAAGGTTTAGAGTGGTTCCAACTATAGAAAATACTATAGCCGTCAATCCACTACCCGGTTGCTTACCCAACCGGGATTTGAAAAGAAATTTATTTTATTACCTCTTCAAGGAATTTACATAAAATACAACCTCTTTTCCTAAACCCTTCAAGCAGCCTTCACCTAGAAGTAATCGCCAACCTTGAAGCAGCCTTCCCTTGAAGTAGATGCACCAACTCCCGTTGCACCAGCCTTCTGAAGTAGCTTCCCTTGCGATAGCCTTCTTGAAGTAGCTTGAAGTCCCCTTCTCCACCTGAGAAGTCAACCCTCTCCAATCCGCAGCCTCCAACCCTAGGAGTAGCAAGGAGAGTACAAAAGATAAACAGGAACAAGAAAGGAAATGGAAATTACAACTTATCCTTTAAGCCCGAGGCTTGATATGCCTAGATCAAGCGTAAGATCTCCTAGCCAAGTATGTGAACTTGTAATTGCAGTGGATAGGAGAATCTAGCCTATAGGACACGAGATTGAGCTAAGGAGAATGTAGGCCAATGATCACAGTGCTCAAATTGCTTGCAAAAGATTGCTCAAGTATGCTCAAGTGTATTCTCAAGTGTAACAAGTGAATTCTAGTGTCCTATGGCTTGTCCTATTTATAGGAATGGCCTAAGTATGCTTAAGGACGTTCTAGACAACTTCTAGGGGTTTCTAAGTGCTTAACTAGCCGTTAGGTACAAAGTTGTTGCTTTAACAATGACTAATTAATTTATTCTGCAGTTGCTGTCAGAGACCATCTCGGTCGACAATTGGTCGACCGAGACACCTACTCGGTCGAAGTGTTGTCGACCGACAGGCTCTCTGGATCAACGTTCATTTGCAACTGCCAACTACTTTGTCTGTTGTGTCTAACGGCTACTTTGGATCTTTCTCGGTCGAGGAGTTTGTCGACCGAGAGTGTCTCGGTCGAGGAGTTTGTCGACCGAGAATGATCCTGTTTCAAGGTTTCAATTTAAGCATTAATTATATGTGTGAGTGTGCAAAGGTGATCCAAATTAAATGGGATGACATGTCTAACTATGGTGTTTGGCTAGGGAAAATCTAACGCTTGATTTACATGCAATTCTAAGTACTTGTACATTATATATTTGTACAAGTTTTACAACATTGATTACATTGCATGAAAATATAACTAAGTAAGCTCTTGGATTTTCCCTTGCTACTTTGTCATCCTGCTTAGTCCTGCACACTCAAGTAGCTTGTTAGATTAATAAGAATGAAATGTTTGTCATCATCGAAACAAAGGGATTTATCATAATATCCAATTTATCCAACACTCCCAACATCTGGTGTTTGTGTTATTCAAGAAGAATCCAGAACCAGCTGAATCGAGGTTGCTTCTATCATGCTCGGAGAGAGCAAAATAGAAGATCTTGACTTGTGTCTCCTTATCAAGCTCGTGATGCGGGCATCACCTGAGCATGATCTGAAACCTTTCCCAGGTCTCAGAATAGGTCTCTCCTGCTTGTTGGGTGAAATTGTGGATCTTTCTGATCATGCCATTGGTCTTCTCGGGCGGAAAGAACCTCTCGAAGAAAACCTCCACCATGTGGTCCCAAGACTCCACGTATTCATCGTCCAAGTTGTGTAGCCATTCATGCGCATTTCCCGCTAGAGAGCTCTTAAAAGAGCTTCAAGTAGAGCACATCTTGTGGAAATCTGTCGATTTTTATCATATCACAATTCTCCACAAATTGACTGATATGTGCGACGGGGTCTTCATTTTTGAGCCCATGGAAAGCATTAGACTTCACCAAGTTGATTAAAGCCGGATCAATCTTGTATGACGGAATATTCATCGCTTGCTTCTTGATCGGCCCCTTGGAAGCAGATGAGGAAGAAGCCTTGATCTTCTCCCATATTGTATGTGGCTCGTCCATCTCTTCTTGTTCAGGTTCTGAATCTGTTTCTTCTAAATGGTCTTGATTGTGGCCTTCCTCGTCGTCAGGTCCCGTCAATGGAACCTCTGGTACGTGCCATGTGTAGTCTGTACTACGCGTTTGCACCATGCACCGTACATGCGAATAGAAAAATTAAATTTAGTGCAGTGCTTGACGATTGCAAATATTTAGAAAATAGATTATGAATTTTTGAAATGATAAAAATAAAATAAATAAAAAGTGGCCTAGAGTGGCCGCTTGCAGCACTCGTAGTGCTGACAATTGCCGTATCCCCGGCAACGGCGCCAAAAACTTGACGCAAATTTACCGTGCACTAAAATGCAAGTAAACGCGTCGAAGTAATATAGGCCTTGTGAGGCCCGAGTCGAACTCAGGGATACATGAAATTGTCAGAGACTCTTACTAACTGCTCACGATCATCTAGACCGATTCAATAATTGAGAGTTGTTGTAATTAAAAGAAAATAAAAACAAAACAAAACAAGGCAATCGATTAAATGTTTGGTTTAATCAATTCAAAATGAGATCTTTAGGAATGCGGTTTCACCGTGGGTTTTCATTGTATTAAATTCTATTTGGTCATTCAAAATTATCTCTCTATCCTGGTAGCGACTTGAAATCAGAATTGCCCACTGTCGTGGTACAATTCACTACCTATGTCTAGGTCGGTTCCACCGTCGTAGTAACCTATACCCTAAACTAGGTGCATTAAAAACGATCTCTCGGTATCCACCATTAATCTTACACCACCTTGTTCAAGGGATTCATCAATTAATGTAAATTCCGTCTCTTTTCAACCATTAATTCTTCAATCAAAGCAATTAAGGGTATTAGATTATTATTATTGGTGATCAAGCATAACAATATATTGGAGAAAACAAAATTATACCACGGATTTAAGAGATAAGATATGAATTACTATGATAGAATCATCATACAATGAATTCCCGGGCTACTCCCGGTCCTAAAGACAGAGGGGATTAGCCCCGCATGTTCATCTCAGAGCAAAATGTAGTACAGAAAAGGGGAAACATGAGAAAAATGTGATTGAGTGGTGAAACCCCTAAATGGAGACGGTCCAATCGATCATTGGCATGGAATCCGCATTCTCCCACCTTTCGGTGGTGGAATTCGTCTTCTTCAGCATCCAGATCAGCTGGGGCGTGCTCTCGTGCTCCGTCCTTCTCTCCTTACTCTCCAGGAGGCGTGCAACAACTAATGACGTGATCATACCCACTGGGGCACCGTCATTAGGTATATTTACCGAATTAGGTCGCCAATTAACCACAACCATCTGATTAAGATCATTCTAAATCAAACACATATCTGACAGTGTCGATACCATCGACGCGGGTCGATGGTATCGACCTAGCGCGATATTGATTGTTCTTCTTTTCTTTCGTCTGTGCGCCTGATGTCATCTCGATACCATCGACGCGGGTCGATGGTATCGAAATCTCTGTAGCAACGGTTTTGTCTTTTTGTGTCACTGTAGCTCCTCCCGTCGATAGTATCGACCGTTGTGTCGATAGTATCGACTCACTCCTCGCCAGCAACCTGATGGTATCTCGATACCATCGACATCCCTGTCGATAGTATCGATCTTGTTCTGGTCCTTTTGGCTGGCAACCTGTGGTCCGGTCGATGGTATCGACCACCGTCGATGGTATCGATGGTGGCAGGTACTCGTTTTTCCTGAAATTAACACACAAAACCACATAAGTCCATATAAAACATATTCTTTAGATAAGTAATACTCAAAATGCTTAAATAAAGGAAATTTGACATAAAGAAGTAGCATAGACCAAAATGAATGAATTATGCAATATTAACCATGAAAATGAATAATAAATGCATAAAACACATATCAAACAAGTCTATAAATGCGACTCAAAATCATCGCATCAACCCCTCATTCTGGGTAAATTGCATTTTACACCAAAATTAGGGTTTTAAGCACAAGGATTGCTCCACAAGCTGCATCTTGGTGCCCAAGCTTGGGAAATCCATCATACTTCATCATATTCATTCTTATGATGACTCAACAATAAAGGAACATATTAACATGTGTAAATTGCAAGTTAACCCCTTTAATTGGGTAATTTACACATTGGTCCCTGTATTATAAAACAATACTACAACATTGTTTAAAAAGGACAGAAATGGAAATATATGTTCCTTAGGAACTTTAATTACATGCCAAAAGATAATCACAAGTATCTTAATTACATAATTAAGCAAAACACCTAGGGTTAGCTCATAACCCAGGTCAGGGTTGTTACATCAACCTTCTCAATTAGGGTTTCATGATCTCTTTATCAAGAATCATACCCTAATTGCATATTTATTTATGTTGAGAGTGTTGAGGTTTAACCATTGCATGTTTATTATACATTTATGGACTCTCTCTCTATCTCATACTCTCTAGGATATTAATTACTTTAAACTTGATTATATTAGGTTAACTCAATCTTGAATGAAGGGTTGACATAGTGTATTAAGTCATTGCTTCCATAAGCATAAAAAGTTAACCACTCAAAAGGTACTAATCACTTAAGTACCTTGAAGGTACAACCATTGTAATTACCTTTGATAAAAATCATCAACAATCATGGGGTTGATTGTACTTACATGGTTTGAATCAATTAAACCTTCAAACAGTCTTGGGGTATTAGACCTTTAAACGGTCTTGAAGAGCTTGACCTCCATTCGGTCTTGCCCTAACTCCATTATTCGGTTTTGAAACCATTTGCTCAATTGAAACCGAATGAACCTCAAATGGTTTGAGTCCATTTGCCCTCCAAACGGTCTGAGGACCGTTTGGTCCAAACCATCTTGAAACTGATTGGACCAATTAGGGTTTTCTTCCAACCAATTGATTGATTTTAGGGTTTGCTTTATTGAATCGATCATCAATGAACCATTGAGAGTACATCCAATTAAATCTCTTGGATATCCAATCATCCATCACAATACTTGACCTCCAAACGGTCTTGAGACTGTTTGGACCATCCACAAAGAAAATGATCCAATTCAATTAGGAATTTTTCAATCAATCGATTAGGGTTTGCAATCCATGGACCATTCATTCTAGAATTAATTATAATCAAATCAATTTGAGTCATTTGATCTTAATCAATCACATCAACAATTAACCCCAAATGGTTTTGAAGTTCAATTTACCCATTCGATCTAAAAATCCATTATCCATTCGGTTTTGAACTCAATTACCCATTCAATCTTGTAGTCATTTACCCATTCGGTCTTGAACTTAATTACCCATTTGGTTTGAATTAGATTACCCATTCGGTCTTGGGTTCTATTCCCATTCGGTCTTGGGTTCAATTTCCTATTCGGTCTTGAAACCGAATCAGCTCATTCGGTTTTGAAACCGCATCAGCTCAATCAGTTTTGAAAACTGATTGCCCCTTCCTTTGTTGAGGTGTGTGCTTAAGATGACATCATCATATTCAAGCTTCAAACCTTCGAATTCAGTTATGATTCTTATGGTGATTTCAACAACTTAATCAAAAGGAAATCGAGAAGAAGAAAGGTTCAACACGAAGTGAATAAATTGCAAGAAATAATAACATTTACGGGTTCAAGTTATATAACCCGCCTTCAAAGCTGAATCTAAGCTTAAAGCTTCACGTCCTAAATGGTGAATGAAGCTCTCTCAACTATCAAAGGCCCGTTCTCAAGTCTTTGAGTGAAATGAATGGCTAAGGTTGAAGATTGAATGAAAAAAAGAAGAAATTAAGCATTGAATTTCGATTTCCACCATGAAATCAAGGTTGAAGATGACTATGGAGCTTACCTACAGGTTGGGGCACGTCCTCCTGTTTCTCCTAAGTTCCCTTGTGCACGGCCAAAGCAAGGAAAGAAAGAAGGGTCGAAAAGAGTCTTTCATGTGGGTGAAAAATGGGATATATGTAAAGGAATTTCATGAGAGAGAAAGTGATAAATAATTCCTTCAACTCCCAAAATTGATGCCACATACTCCCCTCCATACCTTGCATATGAAGCCATCTCCCCCACCTTGTAATTACTCTTCATTATCCATGAATTAAAATAAAGCAATTTAAGCACCTTAACCATTATTATAATAATATCCAAAATTGAGTGGATATTACTTTTCCTTTTCCTAATGTGAGTGGGCTCTCCACTCACTTTAGATATATCGTTGCCTTTGCAAGGCAAAATGACGTCCATACTTATTCAAATTTAACCATCACACTTTTGGTTGAAGGGCAATTCCATTAATCTATTTATTTTTGCATTAAATTGAATTAGGGTTTTAATTATGCTTAAATCTTGATTATTTTAATATCAAGATTCTCTCTCCTCCAAAGAGATTCAAATGAGATACCCCTCTAATTTTCTTGTCTCTAATTAATACCAAGAAACATTATGGACTCTCTAGAAGTGGTATTTTGCATATTGAACCCTAGGTTTTGGGTAAATTGCACATTACACCAAAACTAGGTTTTAATGCACAAACATTGCTTAATAAGCTCTTTCTTAGTGCTCAGGCTACCACAAGCCATACCTCTACATCATTCTCATTCTTATGATGCTTCAACACTTGAGGAACATTTTATCATGTAACATTTACAAGTTAACCCCTCAACTTGGGTAATTTGCACTTTGGTCCGAAATAGGCAAAACATTGTTTCAACATTATTCAAATAGGACCAAAATTGAAACATAATTCCTCTTGAGCCTTTATTACTTTTTAAAAGATAAGAGCAGGCATATAATTATCTTTCTAAAACAAAACATCTAGGGTTAAAGCATAACCCAGGTCAGGGATGTTACAAATTATAAACCCCTAACAAGGATTTCATCCCCGAAATCCCAGGTAAAGAGAGACAAATATTATTCATTCATTATATCATCAGGTCTCTTCATAACATCTTAATGTCATGAAGATATCATAGAACTTTGATCAACACACCGTTCTTCCACACATGGTTATCATAGAATCAGTTACACAGGACACATACTCCACTGTCCTTTTCATTATTGACTATAGAGTCAACTCTATATCAGATAATGCTTTTCTTAGTCGGAGATACATTATACACACCTCATTTAATTTAGGTGTCAAACCTTACTGATTTATCACCTTTCTCAACTTATAACTTTATGTGACATGATTCTTGATTTTGAGGAGTCTTTCATTTTCCTTATTTAGTTAAGCTTTTCACTTCCAAGGAAAGACCAGGGTTACATTTTGTCACCCACTTGTGACTACAAGTATTATTATACATCTGTTGTGCCATCCAATCTACTGACACAACACTAAACTTTCTTACTACTTATACCAACTATCTCATTAGTTGTACATACTTTGTCATAAGGGGAGGTTACCTATCAATTAAGAACTTTTCTTAGAGGTATCTTAAAGAATTATTTTTAGCTTGATAAGCTTTTCCCACAACGGTTTTACAATTATTCCTTCAATTAATGCTTTCTTGTCGATGTTATGTTTATGCATAGCATAAACCCCTAACATATGATGTCCATACTATTTTATGTACCTAGACTGATTTCACAACTGGCCAGTCCAGGTATCTAACATAAGTCATCTAATTAGGAGTTATGTTTTTACTTTTCCATACCACCTGATATTTCTTAGACAACAGAATTCCTTACTTTGGTATCCATCACATGTGTGAAAACACATCACATCCTCATCATTGTTTCATCTTGGGACATTACTTGTTACACATATCTCTATCTTGGAACCATAGTCCAAGATGAACTGATACTTTTCTAAGTATCCATCATTGGATTAGTTCTAATCCATGCACATCAAGTGTCATAGTACTCACTTGATTGTCATATTACAAAGAAAGATGTTTCTCTTTTCATTTTATCATCACCCAAGGTTGTTTATCAAAGAGAAAAGATTATCATTTCCTCTAATTATTGCATGAACTTTCAACTGTTCATGATTCATTCACTCTTACTTCATCCTAGGTTCCTTGCCATCAACAAAGGAATTGTAGGGATGATTACATGTCATTACTCACTCTTTTTCTATTGTCTAACATATTTATAAACATTTTGTGATTTTATCACATTTCCCATTTCTACATCATGGAAAAAGATCTTTACTATACTCACAGGATTTATAAGACAAGGATCATCTCCCTTGTCCTCATTTTCTTTATCATGAGGATTATACGTTTTACTTCCTCATATACACAGATTGATCTGAGATCATCTCAGATTTCATTTAATGCTCTTAGTATGTGATAAAAATATCCATACCATATTTCTAGTTTCTTTAAGATCAATAGGTTGTTTCAAAATGACTACTTGATCAGAGTAATAAGAAAGATAACAATCTAAGAGTTCCATACTTGCCCTATCTCCAATAATCATATACCTGGCCAGGGTATACAAGTACTGGGATTAGGTAGTATGCACTTTATTTACTATCATGTTCCTCACTTTTCATATTATTATAAACACAGGATTTAACATTCCTAGATTTTCTTCAGGCATCACTTCTATATCTCATCCTTTTTCTCACAAATAAGAGAAATTATAAAGCATTTAAAGGAATACTGAGTAAAATATAAGTTCTCATCTTCTTTGTTCCCTCATATGACTAGTCAAAGGAAGCTAAAAAAACAACTGCTTTCTTATATTTAACACATGAAATCATGAAATAATATACATCAGAATAAAACTATTTCATCTGACCTGTCTCATGTCGTAGTTTGTTTACTGCCTCAGGCTGATTCTTTTCATAGAATCTTACCATTGCCTGATGTTGACCTTGTGCTTTGTTATTTAATGCAATTGATCCTACCTGGGACGTCTGTCCACATCCTCGAGTACCACTAGAAAACTATTTCCTCTGATGACCTTGATGTCTCTGCCTCGATGGTCGGGTTACCATTGTGTTTCCAGCTGGACAATTCCTTGCTAGATGTCCTACCTGTCTACACTGGTGATAGGTTCTATTCTCTTGATATGGTCTAAAATGTCCCTTACCCTTTTCGGGTAGCCCTTTCCCTAGTGCACTAGACCTTGGTTGTACCGATGGTACCAAAAAAATCCCCTTTTTGGAACTACTAGGCCTGTGATCCCGAGTTTGGATAGGCCTTTTATTAATTCTTTCCTCATTATCCTTTTCTGGACAATCTTTCCTGATATGTCCAGGCTGCCTACACCCATGGCAAATCCTGATTTCAGGTTGTAACCTATTCCTTTCATCAATACTCATTGCTCCAACATGGTAATGTTGAGCAAGAATCCTATTGGAGTCCAAATCTTCATCATAGGGGGCTGGTAGTCTAGGTTGTATTGCTAATATATGGTCCACTATATGCATCATTTCTGTCCTAGCTTGCCCAACACTGATATTAAAAGAAGGATTCCTTATCATAGTTGGGTCATTTTGGGGGTTCTCAGGCAGTCGTTCTTCTCTCACATGGTTCCTTACACCTTCTGTTGGTGCAACTTTACTGCTCTCAGCAGCATGTTCTTTGTGTGATCCAGACATCTTTTAGTTCTTCTCCTCCTATATGAGTAGAAGACACTTATCAGATAAACTGGAAGACACTAGAATAGAATCAACAACCTTCATCCTATGTCTCTATAGACTTAGCGAACCTAGAGCTCTGATACCACTAAATTGTGACGTACAAATCGTCATTGACTAAGAGGAAGCGATCATTAGCAGAGGATTAACAAAAATCACTGAAAATTTAAACCTTTTTACAAAGAGATCCAATTCCAAAAAACTCTTATAACAAGAACCAAAGTATTACATATACATTATGGTTTTCAAGTACATACCATGTACCATCTCTTCTCAAGGATTACATACAACAGTTGCTTTGTCAAACTATACATAAGAAACATAAACCTCAGGGTGTTCAAGACAAAATCTCAGATCGATGTTAAAAGCACTATCTACTAACTCCGAAGACTTGCGAGTACAGAGATGACACATAGGACTTTCTATATAAAACATGACAGCCAGTGCCTCCACCTGAGATATCACTGTTGTCCCTGTTGATGCTGCTACTGTCCTTTCCCTGCAATAGGGTTTCTGCCTCTTGTTCTGCGTTTACCTAAAAAGTTGGATCCCACGGGGGTGAGACAATTGAAATTGTCCCAGCGAGAGATATAACTCTCCGCCAAAAACATTATTATTGCAGATAAATAGTAATAAAATGAGCAGGAGTTCTTTTATATCAATAGCGGTATTAATCATTGTATGCTCAAAATAAGATAATCTCCTTCCTTAAGGAGAGCATTGCATCTACCCATAGTAGATTTATACATCATCCATCCACTTTGCAAGGAATGTAAGGAAACATAAATATATCGTCTATCAACTAAAGATGCATAAAAAAAATGTAACATCAACCAATGATTTTTGTATTCAATCCTTAAGCAAACATGCTATATGGCTGATTACATTTTACAGTCACACTTATGCCCTGAGGAGATGAGGTACACCGCTCATACTCCAACCGACCATTGCAAAGTCAAAATCGGTGCCATACAAGGTCAATGGAAGATCCGACTGCCATGACCTCCCTTATCTCGGTCAGTACGAGATTCAATGCTGGACATCTTGTGTCTTTGCTAAATAGCTTTCCAGGGTATACTGGCAACTTCGCTATAGAGTTACAGTGGCAGTTGTACTCTCTTCGCAATCGAGAGATTTCATGTTTATCTCACATCGATCCAATATTAATATTATCGGGAGATTCGTGATACATCCATCCCGTTATCGGGGGATTAGTGATACATCCACCCCAACATATATAATGAAGGATTAAGAGATTTAATGTTTATCTCGCATCAATTCCTCCATTAGAGTGTAAGGATATTTTCACCCATTACCCCTGCATATTCAAAAATATGCGTTCTGAGTTATGCCGCGGAGCAACCTGTTTCACCATCCAACAAATTCTGACGCTGATGGTTATATGGCCAGGGCAATACATGATGAGATTTCACTTGATAATTAAGTACACTACTGTATTCTTTTAGCATCAGTCAAGTTTCCAAACAAGAATTATTATGAAAATTGCTACAAAGAAAAGTATAATACATCTATCAAGTACTTTTCAAAGCTTTATAAATCATTGGGATCTCAATCCCATATCACATCATAGGCATTCTCATCCCTTAACATCTCATCATCATGATTATGGAATATGGGTATTCAAACCCTCTGTTCATCAAAGAACACTTGTTACCACTTATCAGGTAACTACTACCTTCACGTCATCTGACCAAGGTAAACATGATACTTGCTACACAAGCATCTCACATGGCTCTCAAAGCCCATTTAGTCTCTTGTTACCTCTTACTAGGCAACAAAGCATATAATGGCTCACAAGGCCCATAAAGCATTTAAATAATTAACACATCATAGCTCATACCTGGCTATGCACATCATCTCAATGTGACTTGCATGATCATTACATGATAACAGTTATATCAATTACATATCAACACTATGCAATGTAAGAGTAGCGTCACCATTGCCTTATTTAGGGTTAGGATTTCTCTTACATATCATCACCCTTCATTAGGGTTATGGTTTTCCATCATTAACCATTTAGGTTCTCAAGATGATATTATTAATGATCAAGATCTAATTCATTGCTCCACACAGCTAGGAGCCAACATTAACAACATAAGTATTCACTCATACTCATCTTTTATCAATAATTGGATTATTAACACAAGATATGAGTTTCTCTCTCTCATATTTACCAAAATATGATTACATCATACTTTATTAACTTGGCTTAACCTTTTCTTAAATGCTGATAGCCTACACTTATTAAAGTGCATAACATCTCAATGTAAAAATTGACATGGCATCCTTTATGTGTTACTCATCCAAGTATATTGGATTTAGGATACATCAAGGTGTATCAATCTTGAGGTGTTGGATGTGATATTTATCATGTCTTGATGTATCACTTCCCTCATCACTTTATCTTAAGTTCATCAACTTATCTTGTATTAGGGTATCTTCCATCCTAATACTTTATGTACTAGTTCATCACATTTATCATGTAATATATTGGTCATAAGTCACTTATTTGAAATATGCAACCATATCAATGATATGGTCTCATCTTGAGTTAAGGCATTATTGATATAAATATATACATTATCAACCTCTTTAGGTGTTTTACTTATGAATCTATTAGTCACTATTCCATTATTAGGAATAGGGTTTTCCATCTTTATCAATTAGGGTTTACATAACATCTCCCCATATTTGGATTCCACATAACAGCACCCTATATTAAAATTTCACATAACATCCTTCTATATCAGGGTTTCTCATAGCATTACCTGAAATTAGGGTTTCTCAACTCATAACCCAAAGTTAGAGTTATGGTTTATCATCATATTGCCCAAGATTAGGGTTTCATGCCCTATATTCAAAAATTAGGATTTTACATACCTTCAACCTATATGGTAGGATTTCATATAACATTACATAGCATCACCCTAAATTGAATTTCACATCACATCTCTGTATTAGGGTTTCACTTGGCATCACCCTTGATTAGGGTTTCACATTACCTTTCTGCATTAGGATTTCACAGGGCATCACCCTTGATTAGGATTTTACATGACATCACCCTTAATTAGGGTTTCACATGTCATCACCCTTAATTAGGGTTTCACATAACATCACCCTTAATTAGGGTTTCACATGACATCACCCTTAATTAGGGTTTCACATGTCATCACCCTTAATTAGGGTTTCACATGACTTCACCTTTAATTAGGGTTTCACATGTCATCACCCTTAATTAGGGTTTCACATAACATCACCCTTAATTAGAGTTTCACATGACATCACCCTTAATTAGGGTTTCACATGTCATCATACTTAATTAGGGTTTCACATAACATCACCCTTAATTAGGGTTTCACGTGACATCACCCTTAATTAGGGTTTCACATAACATCACCCTTAATTAGAGTTTTACATGACATCACCCTTAATTAGGGTTTCACATGTCATCACCCTTAATTAGGGTTTCACATAACATCACCCTTAATTAGGGTTTCACATGACATCACCCTTAATTAGGGTTTCACATCACAACACGTTGAATTAAGGTTCATTATAACTTTTCCCCAAATTAGGGTTTCATGAAGCATCCTCTTAAATTAGGGTTTTTCGTTATATTACCCTGAATTTGGATTTCTCATATCATCTCCCTAGATTAGGGTAACATCATTACCCTAGATTTGGGTTTTTCCTATTATTGCCCTAAATTAGGGTTAGGGCTCATCAACCTTCTCAATTAGGGTTTCATGATCTCTTTATCAAGAATCATACCCTAATTGCATATTTATTTATGTTGAGAGTGTTGAGGTTTAACCACTACATGTTTATTATACATGTATGGACTCTCTCTCTCTCTCATCCTCACTAGGATATTAATTACTGTAAACTTGATTATATTAGGTTAACTCAATTTTGAATGAAGGGTTGACATAGTGTATTAAGTCATTGCTTCCTTTAGCATAAAAAATTAACCACTCAAAAGGTACTAATCACTTAAGTACCTTGAAGGTACAACCAATATAATTACCTTTGATAAACATCATCAACAATCATGGGGTTGATTGTACTTACAAGGTTTGAATCAATTAAACCTTCAAAAAGTCTTGGGGTATTAGACCTTTAAACGGTCTTGAAGAGCTTGACCTCCATTCGGTCTTGCCCTAACTCCTTTATTCGGTTTTGAAACCGTTTGCTCAATTGAAACCGAATGAACCTCAAATGGTTTGAGGACATTTGCCCTCCAAGCAGTCTGAGGACCGTTTGGTCCAAACCATCTTGAAATCGATTGGAGAAATTAGGGTTTTCTTCCAACCAATCGATTGATTTTAGGGTTTGCTTTATTGAATCGATCATCAATGAACCATTGAGAGTACATCCAATTACAGCCCTTGGATCTCCAATCATCCATCATAACTCTTGACCTCCACATGGTCTTGAGACTGTTTGCCTCCAAACGGTCTTGAGACTGTTTGGACCATCCACAAAGAAAATAATCCAATTCAATTCGGAATTCTTCAATCAATCGATTAGGATTTGCAATCCATGGACCATTCATTCTAGAATTAATTATAATCAAATCAATTTGAGTCATTGGATCTTAATCAATCACATCAGCAATTAACCCCAAATGGTTTTGAAGTTCGATTTACCCATTCGATCTTAAAATCCATTATCCATTCGGTTTTGAACTCAATTACCCATTCGATCTTGTAGTCATTTACCCATTCGGTCTTGAACTTAATTACCCATTCAGTTTGAATTGGATTACCCATTCGGTCTTGGGTTCTATTCCCATTCGGTCTTGGATTCAATTGCCCATTCGGTCTTGAAACCGAATCAACTCATTCGGTTTTGAGACCGAATTAGCTCAATCAGTTTTGAAAACTGATTGACCCTTCCTTTGTTGAGGTGTGTGCTTAAGATGACATCATCATCTTCAAGCTTCAAACCTTCAAATTCAGTTATGATTCTTATGGTGATTTCAACAACTTAATCAAAAGGAAATCGAGAAGAAGAAAGGTTCAACACATATTGAATAAATTGCAAGAAATAATAACATTTAAGGGTTCAAGTTATATAACCCACCTTCAAAGCTGAATCCAAGCTTCAAGCTTCACGTCCTCAATGGTGAATGAAGCTCTCTCAACTATCAAAGGCCCGTTCTCAAGTTTTTGAGTGAAATGAATGGCTAAGGTTGAAGATTGAATGAAGAAAAGAAGAAATTAAGCATTGAATTTCGATTTCCACCATGAAATCAAGGTTGAAGATGACTATGGAGCTTACCTACAGGTTGGGGCACGTCCTCCTGTTTCTCCTAAGTTCCCTTGTGCACGTCCAAAGTAAGGAAAGAATGAAGGGTCGAAAAGAGTCTTTCATGTGGGTGAAAAATGGGATATATGTAAAGGAATTTCATGAGAGAGAAAGTGATAAATAATTCCTTCAACTCCCAAAATTGATGCCACATACTCCCCTCCATCCCTTTCATACGAAGCAATCTCCCCCAACTTGTAATTCCTCTTCATTATCCATGAATTAAATGAAAGCAATTTAAGCACCTTAACCATTATTATAATAATATCCAAAATTGAGTGGATATTACTTTTCCTTTTACTAATGTGAGTGGGCTCTCCACTCACTTTAGATATTTCGGTGCCTTTGCAAGGAACAAATACATCCATACTTATTCAAATTCAACCATCACACATTTGGTTGAAGGGCAATTCCATTAATATATTTATTTTTGCATTAAATTGAATTAGGGTTTCAATTATGCTTAAATCTTGATTATTTTAATATCAAGATTCTCTCTCCTCCAAAGAGATTCAAATGAGACGCCCCTCTGATTTTTTGTTTCTAATTAATACCAAGAAACATTAGGGACTCTCTATAAGTGGTATTTTGCATATTAAACCCTAGGTTTTGGGTAAATTGCACATTACACCAAAACTAGGTTTTAATGCACAAACATGGCTTAATAAGCTCTTTCTTAGTGCTCAAGCTACCACTAGCCATACCTATGCATCATTCTCATTCTTATGATGCTTCAAAACCTGAGGAACATTTTATCATGTAAAATTTGCAAGTTAACCCCTCAACTTGGGTAATTTGCACTTTGGTCCAAAACCGGCAAAACATTATTTCAACATTGTTCAAATAGGACCAAAATTGAAACATAAGTTCCTCTTGAGCATTAATCACTTATCAAAAGATAAGAGCAGGCATATAATTATCTTTCTTAAACAAAACATCTAGGGTTAAAGCATAACCCAGGTCAGGGATGTTACAGGGACACTAATCCCTCATATCCCATTTTGACATGATAGTATGAGTGAAGTGAGTATCAAAGAAATTGGAAGATGTTGAGTTTGTTACATTAATGAGTTTCAATCATAAGAATGATCTTTTACTCGACCAATTATTTCCAACAAGTATACGAGAGTAGTTACAGTCGAGGTCAAACACAAGGAGCGTTGGTTAGCTAGGCACAAGAGTTATGCTTTTCAAAAATCTAGATCGTTGTACACAATATGATTGGATTAGAACATCTAAATTATAGATTTAAAACAAAACATTAAATTATCACTTAAGAAAGGTTAAGATTCAGATTTAGGAGGATACTAGACTTGGGATTTTACTATCACATCATAGCTTATATTAAAATATGAATTTAAACATGTTAATTAACTTGTAAAGGAGGTTTGTAGTCATCACTCACCTCACAGTGAAGTGATGACGATTCTAACTCCATACATCACTCTCGTGTATGTATTTCATTTTGAATCACAAACCTTGCTCCTCAACTTAATCCCAACCACTCTCGCGGTCAAGGACAAGTTGCCAAAAGAGTAACTCCATACTCTCAAACAAATCTTCTCATATTATGAAAGAAAGCATAAAACATGCAAGTATGATGGACAATCACACAAACAAGCATTTCAGATCTGAAACAACTCTTGGATCATGCAAGCAACTAACATTTAGTATAAAATTCATATGTTCATACAAGCTATGACATGGGAGTTACTCTCCCATGTCTAAGATTCGAATTCTACTCATCCATGGCTAGAGAAAGAAGGTACAAGCAGCAGAAAACATCAAAGGACATAGTAAAAGAGTAGAAAGAACTAGTATGTCTGTGAGAAGTAATAGAACAAAGAAGAACTCTGACTAGAAGTCAAGCTTCATCCTTGCTTGCAGCACTTTCTCTAGATTTCTTCACTCCCAAGCAGAAAGAAGAGTAAGAAGAAGATCATTGCTACAAATAGTGAAGAAGAAAGAAGAAGAAGAAGAGGGTTCTCTCTCAAGTAACTACCTCCTATCTCCCTTGGTATCCTCTAACTTCTCCTAGACTCCCTCCAGTCGAGGTGCCCTCCAAAAAGTTTATCCTATGTTTTCGGACCTATTCCAAGATGGCTTGGGGTCATATATATATATGTGTGAGACAGTTACATTTGTGTTTGAATGAAATCTGCACGTCACACGACGTGTCTTTTAGAAGACATGACGTGTCTTATGCAATAACTGAAGTTTGGATCGAGTTCTGGGAGGTTACACGACGTGTATTTAATTAGACACGATGTGTCTTTAATAAAACACGGTGTGTTGCTGCAAATCTAGAGTTCGACATTCAATTTCTGGGTTGAGACATGGGGTGTCTTTAATAAGACATGTTGTGTCTTTTTAAGACACAGGGTGTCTTAATTAAGACATTGGGTGTCTTTGTCAGTTTCAGCAATATTGATTTTCTAAATATCTAGAAGATTGGGGAATGTCTTTATGGATATTATAATGGCATTTTCTCCCCGTTTTGATGTCAAATTGTTGTACCTACAAACCAAACCATAGATCAAGTAAAAAAAACAATAAAGATGGAAAATCTAGCATGATTAAGAGTGACTATTGAGTTAAAATGATTGAGAAATGTATACATAAACCATTGCTTGTCCTCAAGTGACTATTGAGTTAAAATGATTAAGAGTGACTATTAAAGTGATCCAAAATATGATCTAAAATGCATACATAAAATCCCCCTAAGCTTAAACCATTGCTTGTCCTCAAGTAAAAAGAGAATAGAAACACCAATGAAGGAATTGTCAAGTTCATGCATAGATCAAATGAACTAAAAGATGTGTATAAGACCAAACCAACCATGATCAACATGTTTATACTCATAACCATCAGTTCAACTTAAACACCCAAGAAAGAGACTTTTAGTTCAACAGGGGTGGTCACAATTAAATGAATCAATCAATTAAATAACACTAAGTAGAATTTGGATGACCAAGTCTAGAAATTAGTGGATGTGCAACTCAAACTCTCAACTACTAAGGATACAAATGATGAAATCTTAGTTAAAATTGACAATTTTAGTTGTACTCTCTTCCTTTCCCAAAAATGATATGACAATGGATTATGGGTTCCGACACTCGGCTACTAATGTAGGTGTATGCACACATGGAATGTCATTTGGGGTATTTTATCCTCTTTTAAGACATACACCTAACCATCGTGGTCAGATTGGACTTACACTAGGCTAGTATGATATGTGGGCGGTTTATCCATCTTTTATGGGGTATGAAGATGATATAAGCCAAAATAAATTTTAAAATTTTTCCAAAACATAGGATAGTCAACTAAATTGCAACATTAGCTAGATTTCATTCATTTGTTTTGAAAGTTTTTCATTGAAAAAGTGATTGAAAATGCACTAAGAGATTGGCAAGGGCATCCCGTATTCTAAATGATGTTGTAAAGTTGATTTACTCATAAAATTGAAACCATTACATGTTTTAAGCAATGAAGGATGTTAAAGATGAATGTTCAGGCTAGAAGCATAAACCAGAGTTAAGCACATGTTGACAGCCAAAAGGTTTCATTTGATTGATGCATGCCTTTTACAATTTCTCCAAATGATATTTCTCATCAAAAGAGGACAATCAGTTAAGAGTAGGAGTTCAATTCACATACAAAAGATGGGTGTCAAATCAAACTAGATTTTCCACAAGAAGAGCAGAATTGGAACCAAAAACTAAAAAAAAGATAATAAAAAGGAAATAAAACTACACTACACTACCGGTCGGTTGCTCTCCCCCTAAGCTTGAAATTTGCAGTGTCCTCACTACAGAAATCAAACTAAAAAGGTTGCAACCAGATACCTCATCATGGTGGAAACATCAAAGTCCATGGAGGACCGATGCTCTGATTTATAGCTGAAAATTGTTGTTCTAAAGATTGATGCCTCCTTGCAAATATGTCCTTGATTTGGGGCAAGCAAAAGCACCCATGAGATGCAGCAAGAATAGTCCTTTATATGCCAATACTATTTGTCTTTTCATTCTCCTTTGAAGCATCATAAAATATGAGTTGGGAAGAATGTTCTCATTATAAAGCAGTGTGTCATCTAGAGTGTGAGGAGGAAGGACATGTCGCTTGCTTAAAGTATCTAAAAGTAGATCATGTGTTATAGCTTTCTCTCCTTGATTTGCAGCTTCATAATCCTCATAGGTATCAACATCATCATACCTTGAAGGATATACTTCTATGACAACACCATTCTTCAATTTCACTGGTCTGAAATATGTAGGATTCATCTCCAGTGGACTAGGCAAGAAAGGTGGAAATGCTTCTTTGCTAGAAAGATCTTGTTGGGCAATTTGTTTCTTCAAGATGTGTGCATGAGTGGCAATATCGTCCACCTTAGAAGAGAGTTGGAAAATGGCACCCTTCATTGATTGCCTTTATTGATGGAAATCATCATTTTGCTGCATTTGAGTTGAAATAAATGTTACAAACATGGACTCTAATCTAGAAGTTACTTGTGGTTGTTGTGGATGAATAAAATTTGGGTTTGCATTGTTGTAGAAACCCGGTGGAGTGTAGCCCATTGGAGAATAAGTATAAGAAGCATAACATGTAGAATATGAGTGTCTAAGAAACCCACATGCATCACAAATAATATTGGCTTCTTGAAATGGCTGTGTGCTTAGCTTCTTAAACCTTTGTGATAAAGTGTCTAACTTTTCTACAATTATGTCTATAGCATCAACCATGTGACTCCCCACTTGTATCTCGGATGTAGTAGTTGAATAAGATGGCTGGTAGCTTGTATCCGAGATCCATTGGCAATGGTTTTCTGCCATATCTTCAATAATAGCATAAGCTTCTCCATAAGATTTGTTCATTAGAGCTTCATTTGCAGCTGCATCAATAGATAATCTTGTATTGTAGCACAAACCATTGTAGAAATATTGCTATAGAAGCCAATTTCTTAGACCATGATGTGGACAAAGATGTTGGAGATCCTTGAACCTCTCCCATGTATCATACAAGTTCTCTCCACCCCTTTGAGAATAATTGATGAGTTGACTCCTTAGTTGTGCGGTCCTTCTAGGTGGAAAGTATTTTGCCAAAAAGACTTTTAGAAGCTCCTCCCAAGTGTTGATGGATTTCTTTGGCAAGGAATAGAGCCACGCCTTGTCTCTATCTCTAAGGGAGAACAGAAAAAGGAGTAGGCAGATCCCTTCAGTAGGAACACCATTTATCTTTATGGTGCTTTGCAACTGCAAAAATTCAACAATGTGGAGGTTTGGATCCTCCATTGGTGTCCCTCCAAATGCATTCAGCTGTAGCAATTGTATGATGGTTGGGCTGATAGAAAACTCCTCTACCTCAAATTCGGAAATATTAATAGGCCCACTCATGTGCATTGCAGTTGTACCAAAGTAGTCCTTAAGAGGAAGGTCATCCTCCTTGACTAGTTCTTCATGTGGATCCAGAGGATTAGGTGGATGTGGCATAGATGGTGGTGGTGTATGTGGTATGGATGAAGGTGGTGGATATGAGGGTGTGGAAGAATGTGGTATGGGTGTTAGTGGTGTATATGATGGTGGTGAATTAGGTGTGAATGATGGTGGTGTGGATGAAGGATGCGTGGATGAGGGTGGTGCATATGAAGGTGATGTAGATGAAGGTGGCATGGGTGAATGTCATTTGGATGATGGTGACATGGATGATGGTTTTGTGGGTTGTGATTCCTCACCTTCTTGCTCCATGAGGGCTGCAAATGATGTGTTCATTTTCTGAATGTAGAGATATGCACGGTTCAAGGATCTTTTTATGAACACCCCATATGCTCCTACAAATAAACAAGGTGAGTGAGATACAAAAACAAATATGGAAGATACAACAAATTATGCCAATCATGATGAATTATGATTTATGGATATGATGGTGGATATGAAGGTTGTGATCTAGTCTCATTTACTTATCAACAACTCTTACTCTAATAGGAATACCGATGCTCCCCGACAACGGTGCCAAAAACTTATTAGTTTTGTTACACTAACGAGTTTCAATCATAAGATTGATCTTTTACTCAACTAGCTATTTCCCACCAGTATACGAGAGTAGTTGTAGTCGAGGTTGAACACAAGGAGTGTTGGTTAACTAGGCATAAGAGTTATGATTTTCAAAAATCTAGATCGTTGTACACAAGATGATTGGATTAGAACGACTAAATTACAGATTTAAAACAAAATAGTAAATTATCACTTAAGAAAGGTTAAGATTCAGATTTAGGAGGATCCTAGACTTGGGATTTCACTATCACATCATAGCTTATATTAAAATATGAATTTAAACATGTTAATTAACTTACAAAGGAGGTTTGTAGTCATCACTCACCTCCCGGTGAAGTGATGACGATTCTAACTGCATACATCACTCTCGTGTATGTATTTCATTTCAAATCACAAACCTTGCTCCTCAACTTAATCCCAGCCACTCTCGTGGTCAAGGACAAGTTTCCAAAAGAGTAACTCCATACTCTCAAACACATCTTCTCATATTATGAAAGAAAGCATAAAACATGCAAGTATGATGTCCAATCACACAAACAAGCATTTCAGATCTGAAACAACTCTTGGAACATGCAAGCAACTAATATTTAGTACAAAATTCATATGTTCATATAAGTTATGACATGGGAGTTACTCTCCCATGTCCGAAATTTGGATTCTACTCATCCATGGCTAGAGAAAGAAGGTACAAGCATCAGAAAACATCAAAGGACATAGTAAAAGAGTAGAAAGAACTAGTATGTCCATGAGAAGTAGTAGATGAAGAAGAACTCTAGCTAGAAGTCAAGCTCCGTCCTTGCTTGCTACACTTTCTCTAGATTTCTTCACTCATAAGAAGATAGAAGAGGAAGAAGAAGATCCTTGCTGCAAATAGTGAAGAAGAAGGAAGAAGAAGAGGGTTCTCTCTCAAGTGACCAACTCCTATCTCCCTTGGTCTCCTCTAACTTCTCCTGGACTCCCTCCAGTCGAGTTGCCCTCCAAAAAGTCCATCATAGCTGTCCTAACTGTCCCAAGACTGCTTGGGGTCGTATATATTCGTGTTTGAGTGAAATTTGTAGGTCACACGATGTGTCTTTTATAAGACACAGCGTGTCTTATGCAATAACTATAGTTTGGATCGAGTTCGGGGAGATTACATGATGTGTCTTTAATAAGACATGATGTGTCTTTAATAAAACACGCTGTGTTGCTGCAAATCTGGAGTTTTGTATTCAATTTCTTGGCTGAGACATGGGGTGTCTTTAATAAGACATGTCGTGTCTTTTTAAGACATGGGGTGTCTTAATTAAGACACGTCGTGTCTGTCTAAGACGCGGGGTGTCTTTCTTAGCTTCAGCAACATTGATTTTCTGAATGTCTAGATGATTGGGGAATGTCTTTATGGATATTATAATGGCATTTTCTCCCTATTTTGATGCCAAATTGTTGTACCTACAAACCAAACTATAGAGCAAGTAAAAACAACAATAAAGATGGAAAATCTAGCATGATTAAGGGTTACTATTGAGTTAAAATGAATGGGAAATGTAGCCAAAAGTGATCCAAAATATGATATAAAATGCACACATCAGAAGATGTCATTGTTATTCCACAAAGGAGGAAATTGCAGTCATTGTTGATGCATATATGTAACAGGAAGAAGACAAGGGAGAAGAATATGGCTGAGAAGAAGGTAATGCACACAAAGAAGAAAGAAGATATGTGCCACTTCACTGTTCATATCTCTTGGCACATTGTCCACCATTTGTAACATGTTGAATTTACATATTCTGACTCTACAAACCCTAATATGATGAATAGGAAGTTAGTATGTATGCATCTTTAGAAATGGCCAAAGAAGGTTAATAGTATACCCTTTTTTTCATCCTAGTGCCTGGGTTTGAACCTTTAACCTCTTGGTCACACAACATGAACTTTTACCAACTTGTATGTCACATCTTTGGCAAGGTTAATAGTATACCTTAATACATCTTACTTGTACCTTGATGACATGTAATTCACATACTATCACTAACTTAAGTATAAACCCTTACTATGGATACATGTGATTTTGACCATGCCCTAGACACATAAATCTTAAGGTAATGACAATATGGATATATGGAACCTAATCCTCGACTTCGAATATGGTGATGATGTGTATTATATGAACGGAAATCACGTTGACCAAAACCCTAAGTTGATGTCTACTAACCCTAATATATACATACATGGTTTTATATATGACACATCAGTGATCTTAGGTGTCTTAAGCATATGTCTTAATGAAATTATTAGGGACCTAATGAGCTAAACATGACCGAATAAGTAAGCTGAAGCTCATGATTTGTACCACATGTCACATAGTACATTAATATGCAACTAATGACTAAAATGTGCTTAATTAGTAGTATAATTTGAAGAAATATAAAAATGTGGAATATAAATGGATATTTAATGTCACTGGAGATATATTTATGTGCCTTATAAATTAACTATGGAATTACTGGACTTGATAGGTTAAATATGTAAAATATACAAATTTTTAGTATGTAATACAACATAGCCCTTTGGTTAATGATATGATGATAATAAGACTACGAACAAATGTTGATGATAAATGTAGATAATATCATAATAAATACTAGATAACAGAGTTAAACCCTAATTGTATTAGATCTAAAACAAGATAATCTTAAATTTTAAATATAACCTCAAAATTGGATTCTTAGGGTCTTAGTTAGCTAAGATGCCAAGTTTCAACCTAATCTTATAATATTTTCTATCCCAATTTGATTACAGAAGATAAATTCTAAAACACACAATGTAACATACTGAAACCTAACTTCTTGACTCTGGAAACCCTAATCACATGGATAAGAGGTTGGTATGTTTGGATATTGAGAATTGACCAAACAAGGTTCATAATGTATCCTAAAACCCATGTTTGAACCCTAATAAGATGATGACCTAAATATATGGAACCTAATCCTAGACTTCATACATGTTGAGGAGGAACATGTAATGCATAGTAATCATGTTGATATAAATACTAAGTTGTATTAAACTAACCCCAACATGTAAATCCTTGGTGAAGTTCATGATACATTAATAATATTAGGTCCCATAATCATATATCACATATTAATACACATATATTGGATGTAGTCACCGAATCAGGGCTTGATATGTAAAATGGGTTCATTAATATGTAACATATGTCATCTTCTTCCTATTACATATATAAGGACTTGAATGTGCATAAGTAGTAATCTAATGTGAATCAATATAAATGAATGATTCATTTGGACTAAAATGTGATTAATAGATATAGTGGGACAACAATTGGAAGTTTAATAGAAATAGAGATATGTTTTGTACCAAAATCTAAGTTAGTATTGAATCAATATATTTAAGTGGTTAAATAGGTAAAATATGGAAATTCGTGCATAATAATAAAAAATGACTCTTTTAGTAACAAATTTAGGATAGTATGACTCAATTTAATTAATGTTGATGATAATTTTGTCATGATATAATAAATATAATGGTGATAAGAGTAAACCATAATTGTATTAGAACTCATAAAAGGAATCTTCATAAGTAAAATCTAACCTTAAAATTGGGTTCCATGGGTCCTAATTAGCTACAGCCACCAAGTGTCAACCTAACTGGATAATGGTTGTTATCCCAATTTAAGTATGGAAGATAATTCTTAAATAATTATATCAATGTGTATGAGACTATAGTCAAATCCCTTCAAATTTGTGATTTCTATTTTCATGCACATTAATGTTGGGTTTCCTGAAGGTGATATGTCATGGTGGGTTATCCTGCTTTGTCTTTACCCGAATTGTTTTTGACCCATTGGATTTCAATCTTACAACCTACCTATTGTCTTTTACCTTCCATTTTTTACTACTTCCATGTGTGAAAAGGACACTGATTTTCTCTCCCTCACAACTCTCTCATATCCCGTCCTCTTCTCAAGTTTTCTTCTCCTTTTTCTTCAGCTTTATTTCCTGAATCTACTGAAACTTACCTTTCTCACTCTTGTGCCCTATTTTGAAAGATCCTAATTCTAGAAACTAGGGATTTCCTAGCATAGGTTGGAAATGGTTACTCCCTGTCACCCCACCTATAAGTAACAACCTACGAAGGAACTCAACATCTCTTAGTATCCCTCTGTTCTGCCAAATGCTATTGTCTTGCCTCAAAGAATCCCCACAAACTTTGTCTTTGTCTTTGATGGTAGTTGCTCTGTCACCACAACTTGAACCGCCACCTGTGCAATTGATGCTTTCTTGTGAATCCTAGGATCTCCATATACCTTTCCCAATGCTTCTTTTCCCTATGTTTTTCCTAGGATACCTCCCCCCAACTTCTTTTCAGTCTGTTGTTGGAGGAGGTTTGAGGAAGGGGTTCCAGGACCCTAGACACACAAAAAGGATATCTTTGGGTCTGCAAGGAGTTATTGAAGTTTTCTTTACTTTTGGTTTTTATTTGTTAATCGTTTATCACAATTTTAGTTCTTCGACTTTGTTTCTCATCTTTGTGGCTGGCTACCTTCTTCTTTCTCCTCATGTTGTGTATCATTCATAGCTTCTATGACTTTGGGTATCATCTCCACAGTCGATTCTATTTTAAGGATATGGATTCCTCCCCTCTTCTTGTGATTCCCAATTTGTGGGGATGGGCCAACAACCTTGACGTTGGTCATGGAGCTCAAGCTATAGTTCAATGGGGATGAAGATTGACTGTGTTGATTTTCCCTCACTACCCAATTTTGAGGTTTCAATTTGTCACTGACTCTAGAGTTATAATTGTCTATTTACGTAGTTCTTTTTAGTTTAAAACCACCTGGGTTTTTAGAGGTCGATCTTATGCTCTTCCCATGTCACTTGATAAAGTTGTAAAACAATATGTGAGGGTAATATCATATTTTGGTTTTCATTTTACTGATTTCATTTCAGTAAATCAAATTATTTTCAAATATTCATATAAATTATTATACAATTCATAAAAATGAAATAATGTCTTGGAATCTGAATATTACAATATAGCAAATGATATTAGTTTTATTGCCTAATTCCACTACACTAAATATGTGATTTTATGGACTTTTTCATAATTGGTTAGAATTTCTATAATACATATCTCATAATCTATAAGTCAAAAGAATAAAGTTAAATATGATATAAACTTAGTAAAATATATCCTATATGATGGTAAGGTTCTCATAACCTAATTCAACAATAACAAAAAAGGAGACTATTAGGGTTTATGCAATTAATTAAACCAAAACCCAATTCTATATAATATGTTTACTATGTGTTTTGAAGACCCTGACTTGGATCTAGGGTTGGATTTGGACTTCTATTGTTTGACATGATGTATGTTGCATCTCCTTAATCATATTGAACATTTGACCTAATTTTTTTTTTATCTCTAGGTCCTTATGGATATGTTACTTTTGGTATGTATGCCCAGAGAGCCAATCATATGATGATTGGATTGGCATATGTCATAATTGATTTAATAAATATCAAAGGCAACCTTTCAATTTATTCAAGCTCAATCAATTATGAGATAAATGATGGAGCAGAATGAATGTCTAAAGAATGACAATACTCAATGACGTATGTCTTCAGGTTAAGGACCTGAACAATGAGATCATACGGATGCTAAGAGTACATACATTCTTGTTATGTCCCTAGTCAGATGTCATTATGGAAGGTTGATAGACAACAATGACACATCAAGACTAGAGTATGTGTTGGTTTATGACAGTGTCTCATTAGTCATGATATATGATATCAAACCAAGAACATAGATACATGTTAGAGAACAGTGTATCGGACAGACCCACCATGAGAGTGACACATGGAACCATGGCATGGTAGTCAGAGTCATCTCTCATAGTGATGGAAGTGATTGTGATTCTTAGACATAAAATCACTACACTCGCCGAATTTGATTGGGTACACTTTGACATCATCAAACACAGTCCTAAAAAATGGGTTGTTATAACGGTGATGATTGGGTGGCTTTGACTCATGACACAGACTGTGAGTGATAGATATGGGATTTGTCCCTCCTAAGGGAGTATGATGTCCAGTCCACTTGATAAGAGAGATTGAGAAAGGCATGCACATGCACATGTGAATCAATATATGATATTGATGTCACACATATCTCAGACAGTCTGCTCTAGTTCAAGAAACATGAATGAACATTGAAAGGATGACAACTCCATGCCTTGAGTTCATTCAGAATATCAAATACAAAGGAATTATACGTTCACTGGAACACCAATCATAGACTATAGGATTGAAATTTGTTCTCCAACTTTCCTTTTCACTTGGGTAGCACTGATGTGCGACTAGGCACCACTCTTGGCTTGTGATGTCATAAGCTTGTTATGGACATTCACTACCAACATGAAATGGGACCTATAGGGTCACACACAAAGGATTAACCTAGAAGAGGAGTTTATCCATGAATGATATTTTGATTGATTAATAAAGTGTTTAGGTACTCAATCAAACATTCAGTCAATAGACTTGACTTAGAATCATCAAGTTCAAGTGTTGAACCAACTAATTTGAGTGTCAGATTGATTGAGACTCGAATTGACTGTGTTCTGCACAACCTGGACCACCAACCGACCGGTTCACTGGGTGAACCGATCGGCTCATGGTCAGTGAGATGATTGGTTCACTCTAGTGAACCAATCGGTTCATGTGTCCAAACGAGCAGTGTGGGATTTTCCCAGTTTGTGAAAAAAGGTTTTTTGTTTCACTTATTCAATTCAATTGGGACAAGAATTAATATTTTTCAATTGGGACAAGAATTAATATTTGTGTTAATTAGAAACAAATAAGGAAAGTCAATTGTGGGCAAGTCTGGGAAGTGAACTGGACGGTTCACACTCCCAACCGACTGGTTCACTAGTGAAACGATCGACCCACCTTGCCAAATGACTGTTTCATTTATGAAACTATCGGTTCGCCTACCATAGTACAAATTGTTTATGGAAATTTCAGACCCTTCTACTCTTGTACAGACTGGGAACCCTGACCCTGCCCTCTATTATAAATAGAGGGGTACAGGGGGGCTTCTCTAGAGACACAACTCAGTACATTAGTTGCTCTGCAAAGTTGTTGTCCTCTCTGGTTGTGGTAACCGAGAGAGCCCAAACAAGTTCTACCCATCTAGGGAGGAACAGTGAGGGAAAGACAACTGCAACACAACAACTGATTGTGGGAGAGTGTGTTGGTGACTAGTACACTGACAGAAGGGGACGAATCCTTCTAGTCTGTCCTTTAGGATGACTAGAGTTCCCGGTAGTCTGTGTGGACTATCTATAGAGGTGGAAGACGTCTACCACTCAAGAGAATGACAGTCAACCGTAGTACGGGTCTACACCAGGAGCTGCACAGACGTCATCGAAGACAAGTGGTTGAAGACTGCACTAGCTGTGAGGTATTATCATTGAGCAAGCCTCAGGACCAGGTATATCTCGCTAAAACCATCCTTCCCATTACATAAATGTTGATGCGATCTACTGGTTATGGGTTTATGGTCAAGTAAAAAAAAATTTCCACTGCCTACTCCGACCATGTACAACCCTATAGTGGTATTAGAGCCACGCCAATACTCTATGTTTTGGGATAATCGATATGATCAAATTTTGGTTTTACCATGTTTTATTTATTGCATACGATGTGAATATTTAAATGACTAATGTGATATCTGATTAATACCACATGATCCCAAACTAATATATACATATATGATATGTTATATATGCAATCGATATGTGTCACCCTAAAATGGTTTTGATGATGGATGTGTAGCATGATTATGGCCTATAAACCATATGTGCATGTGTGTGGTTGGTTATGGTTGTTTGCATCTCGATCTATGCATCGAGCCCTCTTCTTCTATTCTCAATGTAACTCGAGATAACTTGAGATTCTCTTCTACCTTTGCTCCCCTTGAATGTAACTCGAGGTTTCACAAAGATTATGTAAAATAGGATTAGTTTTATTTCTTGTTATGATGAAGACTGGAGAGGACCTCTTGATGGACCGAGATGACTGACTAAGGAGCAGTTGGTGGCTTGACGAGGAGCCTGACGACCTGGAAAACCGACCGTCTGGAGGAGCCAGACGATCGGTTGGTGACAACCAACCGGCTAGCTAGGAGGTGAGCCGATTAGTCCTAGGATGAGATGATCTACCTGGAACGGCCCAAACATAGATTTCCATCAAAAATAGTTTGCATGTGATGCCGACCTTAGATGACCGTAGTTCCTTGTGGCTCTAAGGAACTACAATAGGATGGCCATAATCATTGCCTTATCATTATTGCATGTTTTTGTTTGTGGGATATAGCATGTATATGATACATACTATATATGTGGTGATTGGATACTTATATGCATAAATAAGCATATTAAAACCCCTCAACAAAATATTAAGTTTAAGATGCCTTCCAAAAGTAGAACACATGAAAATTTTGATCGATTAAGTGTGGGCACACCCTAGCGTGGTGAATACTCTATCTCATAGAAGTGTGATGTTAAATATGTGGGTCTACCCTAGAAGGGTGCATATTCATTGTGTTGGCATTTCAGTTGGACTTAACAAGGTGACCTTGATCGGATCAAGCACCTTGAGGCATAAAGATGAACATGGCAAGGAGTTGTGCATGACATCTATCAAGAGCTGCATATGATGCAATTGGCAAAATTTGCCTATCTGAAAGATTCTAGTTGTGGGTGACAGCCCTAGCTGGTTCATAACCTAGAGGAAGTCAGGATCTTGCTCACATAAAGGTTGTACACTGCAATCTTGCAAATTGATGGTGAGGGCTATCAATTTGATCAAAACAATGGGAGTGATAATAATTAAAGACCTAATTAATGTCCTCAATTTTCAAATCAAATCAAAAGATTTTTGGACTAAAATTGCAAATTTCCTTTTGTAGAATAAATGGCTACCAACAACAATCACTTTTCATTGCAGTCAGTCCTTGAGAAGGACAAGCCAAATGGGGACAACTTCCATGACTGGTTTAGGACGTTGAGAATTGTTCTCATTCAAGATAGAAATCTCTATGTCCTAGATAATCTAGAGCCACAAGAACCCACACCCACCACACCAAAGGCTGAAAGGGATGCTTACAAGAAGTGTACTGAGGATGCCATTGATGTGAAGTGCTTGATATTGTGCTCAATGAACTATGAGTTGCAGAGACAACATGAGAACATGAACGTCATTGACATTGTTCAACATCTCAAGAACATGTATCAAGACCAAGCACGAAAAGAGAGATATGATGTCTCCAAGGCATTGTTCAAGTGCGTCATGACAAAAGGAGATCCAGTAGGCCCTCACACACTTAAGATGATTGGGTATGTGGAGAACCTAACTCGACTGGGATTCCCTCTAAGCCAAGAGTTGGCTACTGATGTGATACTACAATCATTTCTAGAATCCTACAACCAGTTTGTGATGAACTACAACATGAACAACTTTGACAAGAAACTGACAGAGTTGTTGGGCATGTTGAGGACAACAGAGGCACAGATGAACAAAGACAAACCCAAATCTATGATGATGATCATCAGTAGAAAGAAGGGAAAGTCTAACAGAAAGGGCAACGACAAAGCAAAGAAAGGTTATGATGCTAGCCAACAGTCCAAGTCATCTTCAACTCTCAAGGCCAAGGGAGGGGTGAACAAGGGAAGCAAATGTCACCATTGTCATGAGCCATGACATTGGAAGAGAAATTGCCCTCTCTACATAGATGAACTAAAGAAGAAGGAGGGGATGGAAGTCTCCACCTCTGGTATTATGAAATAAACTCAAAATGTTTCTTTATCTTAGGTATATGATACCAAGATATAGATCTGACATATATGATGTGCAGGATCTGAAAATAAGTGATGGCCTTTACGAAAGGACCAAGAAGGAACACTCATCAACATTGGAGAAAGTGTTTCTTCCATAGATAGTAGTACCTTTTAGTTTATTTCAGCCCAAAGGGCATGTAATAAAGTTATGAACTGCTATTTCATTTTGCCAATAAATAGAAACATTTTTTTTTATTTTTGCATCTTATAGTGACAAGGATGTCTACAAAAAAATTCATGTTTCAATTTCAAAGATATGATCTTTTATGGCAATGCCTTATTTATCTTGTGGTACTTGATATGCATGAGATAAATTAAATAATACCTAAAAGTTATTGATGACTCAAACAATAAATTAGCATTATCGTCTCAAGAAATGAATGAGAAATTCATCTCTAGGTTCCATGTGATGGATAAACTAGACTCTCTTGGTTAATGAACCATTAAGAGATATGAATGTCTTGTTTATTGGACATGATGACAAGTCAATCTTCACTAGATGTAGTGGGAAAATGACTATTTTATTAGGTATAATACATATTGATGTATATACACACCTGATGGAAATAAATGTTAATACTTCACTAAAAGTTTTTAGTGAAACACTAATATGAATATCTTGCAGTGTTCAAGAGGATCATAAATGAAGTACAAACTTGGTAAAAGTATTAATGCTTTGATATGATCAAATTATGAGATACTTAAACCAAATGTTTGAGGACCTTGTGAGTAACTATGATAATGTATCATAGAGAACTCATGATTAAGGCATAATGATGTCTAAGTCAAAGAAGGAATCATACTCTAAATGGTAAGAGCATGATCGTCAAACAAATAACTAATCTTCTAGAATTCTTCTAAAGAACATTCTTTACACTAACTAAAGGTACAAAAGGAGATTAAGAATCACAAGTGTTGTGGATTCTCAAATTCCTTATGTAATAGATACACCTCATATATCTAGTAGATAACACCTTAAGCTTGATGGCTAATGGTATCCTACACACTCAAAGGTGATTAATTGGTCATATGATGATGAGCCAATAATCTATCTAGATGATGTTGAGGAACCCAATTTTGAGTTATGGCTTGAAGCCATAAGATCCAAAATGACTTCCATATGAACCAAATAAGGTATGACCTTAATGGTAGCACTTATTGGGATAAAACCCATAAGTGCAAATTGGGTCTTAAGAGTTAAGACTGACATGGATGGCATTTGAAGAGCTGATTGGTTGAGATGAATTCAAGTGAGTTCAAGGTGTTGAGCCTAATAATTTTATTTAACCAATTATAGTGGCTATAGGTCATACATGATCATGCTCGCTATTGGAACTTAAAGACTATGAAATTTGGCATATGGATATTAAACTGCATTCTTAGTAGGAATAACATGAGGTTGTATATGTGACACATAATGAAGGGTTTTATAATTCTATTAATGCAAATGCAGCCTATAAGTTACAAGAGATTAATTAATATGATTGATTAAACAAAAGCACCTCAGAACTGGAGTCTTTACTTTGATTATATAGTCAAAAGGGTTTGACTGATATATCAAAATAAAGAAGGGATCTATGATTACAAAGATTTAGTGGGAGCACATTCATATTCCACATGATGATGAGGAATGAAACAAAGCTGGTGTGGAGATACCTTCTTTAAGTGAATAGAGAGAAATGTCCTATGTGATAGGAATAGAGATCTATAGAGATAGTTCTCAAAAGTCTCTTGACTTGATAAAGAGATAGAGCATACATTGGCAGTCTGTAATGAAGGGTTCAATATGCAAAGATTCAGTGGGAGAAAACTTGTCCATATTACATGGAGTTAGTCTCTCAAGATGACAAGTGTCCCAAATTCTTATGAAGAATGGGAACACATAGATAGAGGCCTTATGCATTCGCAATTGGATCTATCATGTATGTAATCATCCCATTATCTTGTATGTATCGAACATGATAAGAAAATATATATGCATTCATCATTTTGTATGTATTGGACATGACAATATGATATGCTCATCCAATTATCTCGTATGTAATGGGCATGACGAGTGGATCTGTCCAGTGAGAGCCATTGAAATACCATAAAGAACTTATTTATGTACTTTTGAAGTATTAAAGGATTAGTTCTATGGTAATAAGAGGAAGAGTTGAGTGTAAATGAGTTACACTAATGCAAGCTTCCGAAATGACCGAAAATGATCGCAAAATACAAAATATAAAAGTGGATGAGTTGTTAAATGGAAATGTTCTGAGTAAAATTAAAATCCGTTTAATTCTAAAATGGAATGTCGAGTATCCTTGTGTTATGAACAACAAAGGATACTATATGGATCTAGAAGTTGATACAGATGAACTCATAGATATTCCAACCGTTAATGACAAAGTAGAGATACTAAGTCAAACTATGGAGCTAATTGTTAGGCAAGGAATATCAGATAGTATATTACTAACAACTCCATCTCATATGAAATGTCGTACAACGAGGAGATGTGAAACATGCAATGTATTGACTAAAGCAAAGTGTTGCTAACTCACTGGATTAGCACTAGCACAGCAAAAACATGTGGGACATGTTTAGAGATCACTGAGAATATGATTCAAAGGTGATTGGCTCTAAGTGCAAGTGGGAGTCTGTTGGTATTTATGCCCAGAGAGCCATTCATATGATGATTGGGTTGGAATATGTCATAATTGATCTAATAAATATCAAAGGCAAGCTTCCATTTTATTCTGGCTCAATTGATTATGAGATAAGTGATGGAGCAGAATGAATGTCTAAAGAATGAAAATACTCAATGACGTATGTCTTAAGGTTAAGGACCTAAACAATGAGATCATATGGATGCTAAGAGTACATACATTCTTATTATGTCCCTAGTCGGATGTCATTGTGGAATATTGATAGACAACAATGACACATCAAGACTAGAGTGTGTGTTGGTTGATGACAGTGTCTCATTAGTCATGATATATGATATCAAACCAAGCACATAATACATGTTAGAGAACAATGTATCAGACAGACCCACCATGAGAGTGACACATGGAACCATGACATGGTAGTCAGAGTCATCTCTCAAAGTGATGGTGGTGATTCTGATTCTTAGACCTGAAATCACTATAATCATCAAATGTGATCGGGTACACTTTGACATCATAAAATGCAGTCCTGAAACATGGGTTGTTATAACAGTGATGATTGGGTGGCTTTGACGCATGACACAGACTATGTGTTAGATATGGGGTTTGTCCCTCCTAAGGGAGTATGATGTCCAGGCCACTTGATAAGTGAGATTGAGAAAGGCATGCACATGCACATGCGAATCAATATATGATATTGATGTCACACATATCTTAGACAGTCTACTCTAGTTCAAGAAACATGAATGAACGTTGAAAGGATGACAACTCGATGCCTTGATTTCATTCAGAATATCAAAGACAAAGGAATTATACATTCAGTGGAACACCAATTACAGACTGTAGGATTGAAAGTTGTTCTCCAACTTTCCTTTTCACTTAGGTAGCACTGATGTGTGACTAGGCACCACTCTTTGCTTTTGATGTCATAAGCTAGTTATGGACATTCACTACCAACGTGAAATGGGACCTATAGGGTCACACACAAAGGATTAACTTGGAAGAGGAGTTTATCCATGAATGATGTTTTGATTGATTACTAAAGTGTTTAGGTACTCAATCAAACATTCAATCAACAGACTTGACTCAGAATCATCAAGTTCGAGTGTTGAACCAACTGATTTGAGTGTCATATTGATTGAGAACCTAATTGATTGTGTTCTACACAACCTAAACCACCAACCGACCGGTTCACTGGGTGAACCAATCGACTCATGGTCAGTGAGATGACCGGTTCACTCTGGTGAACCGATCAGTTCATGTGTCCAAACGAGTAGTGTTGGATTTTCCCTGTTTGTAAGAAAAGGTTTTTTGTTTCACTTGTTCAATTCGATTGGGTCAAGAATTAATATTTGTGTTAATTAGAAACAAATAAGGAAAGTCAATTGTGGGTTAGTCTGGGAAGTGAAATGACTGGTTCACTAAGTGAACCGATCGGTTCACACTCCCAAATGACCGGTTTACTAGTGAAATGATCGTCTCACCTTGCCAAATAGCCGTTTCATTAATGATACGATCAGTTCGCCTGCCACAGTACAAATTGTTCATGGAAATTCGAGACCCTTCTACTCCCGCACAGACTCGAAACCCTAACCCTACCGTATACTATAAATAGAGCGGTACGAGGGTGCTTCTCCAGAGACACAACTCAGAAATCAGTTGCTCTGCAAAGTTTTTGTCCTCTCTAGTTGTGGTAACCAAGAGAGCCCAAGTAAGTTCTACCCTTCTAGGGAGGAACAGTGAGGGAAAGACAACTATAGAACAATAACTGATTGTGGGAGAGTGTGTTGGTGACTAGTACACCGACATAAGGGGATGACTCCTTCTAGTATGTCCTTTAGGATGACTAGAGTTCCCGGTAGTCCATGTGGACTATCTACAGAGATGGGAAACTTCTGCCGCTCAGGAGAACGATAGTCAACCATAGTTTTGGTCTACACCATGAGCTGCACAGGCACTGTCAAAGATAGGTGGTTGAAGACCACACTAGATGTGAGGTATTGTCACTGAGCAAGCCTCAGGACTAGGTATATCTCGCTAAAACCATCCTTCCCATTACATATATGTTGATGTGATCTGCTGGTTTTGGGTTTATGGTCAAGTCAAATTTTGTTTCCGCTGGCTACACTGACCACATAAAACCCTGCAGTTACCCTATACACTCCTATTTCTTTTGAGATGTGGACTCAAATGTGTGATTATATGTTGAAGTTGATCTTATGATCTCCTTTTAGTGTTGGATATATTTGTTGTAACCAAATTTGTGTATTGCTCACCTTATTTATGTGGAAACCCTAATTTGAAACCCTAACTTTCAAGTGGTGAACTTTTATGATTTTATGATGCATATCAATTGTGGAAATGGTTGAATGATTGTTTGTGGGTTCTCTAACCCCACCTAATATCAACTAGATGTTCTCATCCCTTATTTGAGTTTAACTATACCTTATCGTACATGTCCTATTTGCATGTGTGATTGACTAGTCATAACTAGAAGTAGTGACACCATATAACCACTAGGTTTTATTCCCCAGCCATGCACTGGGTTTTATTCTCCTTCGAACTATGATATTAGTGTCGGGGCCCACTCTTTTGCTTAGCATAAATACCAACCATTAGAGATAATCCCCAAACCTAAACCCAGATTATGAAATAAAACAATGAATTCTCGACAAAGGCGATTAACAATATATGAAAAACACAAATAAATTTTTCCTTTTTCTTTCTTCACATATTCATAAATCAATGTCACATCACAGACATCACATTTAGATTTCAAAAATCTTATTCAAATCCATTAAAACCAGAATCAAATCATGTTCTCATATGCGGTTCAGTTTACATCAGATACATGTACATTGATGAACAAACATAGTCTACAGCCCATCTGGGGAAAGAGAGAGTACTGGGACATTCTAATTTATCTAGATTATTCTATTTATATATTCTTTGTCATGACCTCTCCGATGGATGGAATTATACCTAAAAACATTTGAAACAACCTCTTGAGTCTCATATAGAGCCCCAACGAGTGAATACCTCCCACTCAAGCTAGGTACATGCATCAACATTAGATTAAGTATAATAAACTTAAAAGAAACATGCAGATATTGAAAAGTATAGCAGATAGTTCTATCATAAGTCATATCTAACTTAAAATGGTAATATAATACAATAGATAAGGTAATCACTTAAACCAATTATAACTTTAAAACATTTTTTAGAGCATATCTATGAACAAATCAATAGATACTTATTAGTTCAAATTAAGAACCGTACTGCATGAGAAATAAGTCAAGTTCTAAGCATTTTGAATCAATACATAACAATAACATTATCTTTGTGACACTCCACCAGCCAAACCATGAACACATCCTACAGTCTTGAAGTTGAAGTACACATAATACATATCTACCAATCAATACTATCAAATAGCAAGCAATCCAACTCATATTCAGAATGGATATAAATCACATCATTTATAACTTGTTAACATGACATATTATAATATGAAATAGAAAATGTCAATAGAAACATGATTACTTTCCACAAAAAGAATCATAATCAACAATGAAAAATCATCAAGTAGCAGTACAAGGAATGTAACAACCATTCAAATCATGTTCTACATGGCTTATCATCTTTTATTCATTTAACCTGAAACTATTTGGCTTGTACCTCACCAAGTAGAAGTCGCCATGCCTGATTATCATGTTAAAGACTCACCGTTACTATCTTAGGGTTTAGCCAGCCACCCTAAGATATCAATAATAGACCCTGGCCACCTTAGGGTTGCCTAAAGAGGCTCATATCCTCATCTTGGGTACATGAGATAGGAACCAACAAAATAGTATATCACATATCACATCATTTCACATATTTTCACATTTCACATATTTTCACATTTCACATATATCATGTCATCAGAGTTTATTCCATCTGGACATAAACTTTCACAGCAAGGATTTAGGTCTAGATCCACTCCAGATGACTCACTCCTAAATCCTGGTGGTCTAACCTTTAAGGTCTCGATCCACACTCCAGATATCCTTCTCATAATTTATTGATTACTACAAGGAGATCCGTTTTGTTTCCCCAGTGTGGGGTTCGGGGGAAACTCACGGTGTTCAGGGCACCTAATTAGATGTTCTATCATTTCACTTGTTATTAATCCCTTTTACTCATCTTAAAAGAATTCAAAACATCATATATCATATATGTGTATTCTCGCGTAACTAGAATAACATGAAACATATTAAGTTTATCAATAAGGACAATGATCAAAGTAAGAAGCACAATAAATTTGTAGATTGCAACACATATGATTATTTCTATCTTCTACATCATCTCATAGCAATCATCAACAGTGGGCTTTCAACCCGAGACATAATCTTATTGTCCAACATTTACCCCATCAGGGTTTTATCATCATCAGTGGGCTTTCAGCCATAGATATAATCTCATTATGCTATATTTACCCTTATTAGGGTTTCTCAAATGTAAGAAGTGCATATTAAATTCAATTTCAACATATTTCTTATCAGTTCATTGTATATCACAGTTCTTAACAAATATTAGCATAGGCATTAGAACTAGCAATAGTAAAAGCATATAGATATCATGTATCATTCATCATACTCAAAATAGATTTATCATACAGCATATGATTGTCCTATCCAATCTCAATAGATGCAAATAAATTTTATACATATACATGCATAACAAACTTAGTTCTCTTCTTCTTTTATTTCACATTCTTCAGATGGGGTTACTAATTAACACATGTTGACTATCATTTGAAGTTCGTACTATTAGTCCATTCTCAAAGTACAAGTCACAATTCAAGAACACATTTTTGTAAATCAACTTAAATACTTGAATTTCATCTTTTAGTTGAATTTAACTATAGTTATATGCATCCCTTAATCCCTCATTTGAGATTGTCATTCACTAGCATCATCAAACACATCATTTTAGGGTAAGAGATACACCCTTAGAATCATCTACTAAATTCCATCTTTTTCCTTCATTTTATATTCAGTAGTCTCAACTTCTTTCATTTCATCTTCATTATATTATTTGGACCAATATTTCTTGATTTACTTTACATACAATGCTTCTCTTCTACCTAACATTTATCAAAGTCTAGTTCTTAGTATATTTCACTAAATTTGGGTTAAACCACATGTAATTAAAACAAAAGATAAAATACTTCATCATACTAACTTCATTAGTTGCATCTTTAACTTGCAATCACCATTAAGTACATCTTATTCATATTGTCTCTTATATTTAGATAATTGTACCATGTCATTGACTACTAATGTCATTTCCAAAATTGATAGTGATCATTCTTCATTATACTAACCAATTTAGTTTACAAGAATGGTTTAGGTTACATCTTCATACATCATATGATCTAATCATCCTTCACAAATCATTGTTATATAACTTGTATAAAGGGACCCACATTCATATGAGGGCTAATCATTATTCCATAAATTGTACTAAAATAGATGCATTAGGCTTAGATAATATTATTAAGACTCATCATCTTTAATTGATGTATTAATACTTACATTCAACATTTCATCACATTTACAACACCATATACAAGTTCTAGCTCCATCACTCATACTCGTCTTAATACTAAACATCTAGGGTTTTCAAGAAGTCATCCTTAGTTCAACACATCATAAGATCCATATCACTAAGTAATTTCATAATGATGCATAGAGGTTCATCAGGTCTATTCACACACATGGAAACCCTAGTTTCCATTTTCACATATTCCTTTCATCAATCATAAGTATGCATTGATTAAATGACTCATTTGATTCACTTCCTCAATACAAACCTGAATCAGGATATGTGATTACCTCATACTGATCCTTATATGTATATTTTATTTAATTCCATTAACATTCAACAATACACTTGTATAATACAATCTAGTACAATTCAAATATGATTCTATACATGTCAATTCAATTCCAAGCATATCGACCATTGTGATGATTTTTAAGCATGTCAATACAATTCACATGTAATACCATATTCATCTATTTAGGTTTCTCCATGAATACTCAATCAATATATCATGAATTAATCAAGTTCCAATAAAAGAGAAATAATCAAAATCACTAGAATTTTATCCCCTAACATATTTCCCAAATTAATATCCAATCACCTACATATACAAGCAAGGTTTCTTATTACTTTAGCTAGATAGAATTAGACTTTCAACATGGATACAAAGATTAGTAGGGAGAAAAAAACTCACCTCAGGTGCCAAACACCTTAAAAACGTAGGTCAACCTCTGAATTTTTGGAAATCCAATCAAACTCTAGCAAATGAATCCAATTCTTTCTCCTCTCAACTCAGAAACCCTAGAAATAGGGATTAGAAGAGAAAGAGTGAGAAAAGGGGGAGATTTAATGTGATTTCGAATCAAATTAGAGGAGGGACGTAATCTTGACATGTGAGAGAATATTCACCATGAAATGCTATGTGGGTTTAACTAACAAATAAAATCTTCAATAAGTCATCATGTCACACTTCTATTTCTTTGTAAGAAACCAATACAGTTAGTGTCCATGTTGGATAAATAGTAAAAGTTGGTCATGCAAATCAGAATAAAATGTGAATAATTTGAATATATATAATTCAAAAAAAATATTTCTTTATGTATGGATATGCATCACAGTTATCTTTATGAATTAAATCACTCAAAAAAATAATTAATAAATATGAATGTGATGCATGTGTATACATCAATTTATTTAAGAAAAAGATTATTTAGTTTATTATTAGCACAGTTGTTTAGAACACTTACATGAACTAGAGAATAAAAAATGAAATACATGTTCAATCTTTCTTTCTATTTATTGTGTTGTACAAAATAAATTCTTTTGATAAACAAGAAATGCATTACATACAACTTGGTGTGTTCTATCCAAGACAGCCAAAAATTGGCATTCAGAACTACCAACTAACCTAAGAATAAGAGTACTCATACTACTATTGCAATAACATAAGAGTCAAGATCATGGATTTCTAAGTATCTTCTCTTTTGTAAATTTGATAGGTCACCACTGATAGCTTGAACTCCATAGTAGAGTTATTGCAACTATGATACCAAACAATTCACCAATGATGCTTTGGTACCAATTCACATGGCTTGGATATATATACAATGAAAGTACAAATCGACAACTGGATAAAGTAAACATATGAAACACAAATGTGTGGTTTCCTTTTAATCAATATAATGATATGGTCATGGACAAATAGAAAAATAAACAAGAAATTTGTACTAGTGATAAATAGAAAGTATTTCAAGCTATGTTTGAGTATCTAACACACAAAAATAGTAGAAGAACTTGCACGTGTGGACTAGGTTATCTATTATGTGTAGTGTAGCAAAACAACGTAACAAACAAGATCAGTATGAAAGAGAAAAATATAAAGGCACACAAGAAACCAAATAAAATACCAAGATTTATGTGGGAAAGCCTCACAATGTATGAGGAAAAAATCATGGGGTAAAAATCTGATGGAGAAATCTACTAATAAAGAGATTACAAAGTTTGTCTCAAGTTTTTTTTTACCCAAAACTTGAGGATATAGAGTCAAAATAAGAGATACAAGTATACAAGATTGGTACATCATGACACCAAAAGGCCTCTCATAAAACCCCCCTTATAGAGAAGATATGTTGAAAAAGAATATAGATTGTGATGGAGAACTTAGTATAGTTAGGAGAAGAAGACCAGAGTAGTGTTCGCCCTCCTTCCTTTATCTCCTTATTATTTCTTTATTCCTTAGATATTTATTCCTTTCATATTGTGTTCACAAACATGTCATATAGGAAACCAGACAAATGCTAATTCTCTGCCAAGAGTTGGGTGTAAACACTAAGAACCTCCTTCTAGCTGAGGATGAATGGATTGCATTGGTCTTGTCCAATGCGATACTCTATTTAGAATCATCCATTGTCTGGATTGTGTCCTATTGTATATTTGGACTTGTAAAAGGATTCACTACGGGGTCTGCAAACCTGCAACGGATAGTACCCTATTCAATAAAAACCATATGTCATGCATTTGCAAAGCTTTTGCATTAGAGAAAGTCACCACAAAAAGAACTTTTCCTCTGACATTTCCCATCATTCCCAACTCCAATATCTATATCTTCACCAATGCCTCTTTTAAGTCTCTTGCTTCTCCATCAGGTATCAACATCCATGCAGTCAACAATCTCGGTAAGTGCTGCCAAGGCAGTAGTCAGATATGCTTCACAATGTGTGTGCTGGAAGCTGAGTTCACTGTAGTCCTCAAATCCCTTGAGCTATGCTATGAGAAAGGGTGGAAAAACTTTACAATTCTACCAAATTCACTAAAAGAATCTCAAATGATAATGGACCAACCTAGGGATATGGTGAAATTTAAGCTATATGTCTTTAAAGAAGGGAGATTTCTCACTACCAGCAATGGCGGTAAAGTTATCTTTATACCACACACTAGTAATCTAGTAGTAGATGCTTTAGCTAAGCATGCATCATCTACCAATTCATCGTTTTCCTATACTACTAAAAAACCTCTATGGTTTAAGGTGGATATTGACATAAACTTAGCGCCCTGTCGACTTGTAGGGGAGATCAAGATATATATAGTCTTTCATTTAAAAAAAAACTAAGATGCGTTGAATTACATGATTTATTAAACAAAACAATTTCACAATTACCAATATGCTACATTTATGAGTATATAGCATGGCATGGTCAGAAAGGTAAATCTCTGAATCAATAACTCACATAGCTAAATGAAATGTATTATGATGTAAAGATGATAATGCCCATGCTTCATGTGACAATCATGAAATGAATACAAAGGTGAATCAGGGAATCATGTACCTTTTATTGTTCTGAAACAACCTGTAAGGAGATTGTTCGACCGATCATGATTTTGATCTTGCAAAACTAACATCCAGTTAAAAACTCATGAAACCAACCCCAAGATCTTGTTCCTAAGGCACATGCAGAAACAACAATCCCAAGACCAAGCTTTGACGTGCACCAGATCCTAGATGGGGACCTCCGCCATTATTGGCAAGAATGAGAACCTCGGAGACAATGTATCTCCCAAAACCAGGGAAAATAGACACAACTTGAAGTTTTACAGACTAACTGCGGACTCATTGCCATCAAACCTCATCCCAGAAGATGCCGAAAGCACCAAGTCTGAGTTATCTTGCTTGTTCTATCATGAAGAAATTGGAAGCAACAAACCACAATGATACTCGCTCTGTGGTGGTGACGAAAGGATTCAGTAGGGCTTAAGCAACAACATGTAATTGGGTGACAATGGTCACTTCCTATAGCACACGACTTGGGAAAAGCTAGAGAAATGTTGATTAGGGTGGAGATATTGGGAAAGTCACAAAAAAAGTACTCACTAGGATAGGTTCTCCCAGGGCGATGATGGCATATTTCTCTCTCTCTCTCTCTCTCTATATATATATATATATAGGTATGGTTAGGATTATATGATTCCAGAGATTTTGGTGTAGGAAGAAGATTTAGGTTTTTTTTCTAGTAGAGGAATTATACATGGAAAGTAACAATCAATGGATTCAGAATCAAGCCAAGAATCTAATAAATAAAAAATCAATACAAATAGATGTGCAAAGAGAGATTTACAAGGAAAGAAAGGGGGGGGGCTTATCTACACAACAATCGCAGACTAATAGGGAACCTTCCAAAGGTGGAAGATGATTCTCATGCCACACAAACCTGATTGGAGGATAATGGTAGAACCCCGAAGGAGACAGTTAAAAGATTTAAAGAACTAGGTAAATAAACCACGTGACACATATATCCTGAAATAAAACCAAAACTATAGTTAGATTGATAATAAGATGGTATTATTATTAGTATTTTCCATTCTAATTGAATTATGATAGCTAGTGTTATCCAATTAGTCTCAAACTTGGCATCCAAGCTATTTAGCACCCAAGGAACATGATAATGTTATATTTAACTTTTGGGATTTTCTTATATGAGTTTTAATAAAATTATGGTTTAGGCTCAGTAGATTTATATTTATTGTGATACCACCCAATTATCATCAACATTTATTATGTATAGTCTTCTTATCTTGTATAACTACCAAAAGAGTTATAGTGGATTATATTGCACAAATTTTCATGTTTTACTCATTTATCCTATTAAGTGCACTAATTCATTATTTATTTAAATATTGATACTTTGTTCATTATTGATATGGAAATGCTAATTATTATTCTAATTTGTGTATTAAGCACATTTTACTTCTTATCAAACATATCTTAACCATTATGTGAAGATTAGCCCGAAAAGGCAACACATTTTATGAACTTACTCATACATATTTATGTTATTATGTTAGCATGCTACTTAATATTTTATACCCATTTTCAAGCCTATATACATTATGGGTTACCATTGACTTATTTTTGCATTAAATATGTACATCAAGGTATAATCTTATTTGGTACAGTCTAAAGAACCAATAATTCTAACCTCCTAATCATAGGAAATGGAAACGATCCTAGATTTTGTGATGTTACAACACTCCACCCGCCAAAGGATTTTGTCCTCAAAATTGCATCAATCATATATTATCCATCAACACTCTCCACCCCCTATAAGCTTTAACCTACTAAGCTAAACTAAACAAGATCAATGTATTAGGTTCACTTCTGGATCATTTCTTTGTGAATATTTTAGGTTTGTATATTGTTCATAGGTCATGCATCCATCTAACGAGTCAAAACCACCTAGGGTTGAATATTACGTCCTTGTGTTACAAACCTATCAACCCTAAGATTCACATGATTATACAAAGGTCACATGGTGCAAAAGGGTAAGTAAACTAAACCTTTATCACAAGACACATTTCCTAGTCATCACTCCAAACAGCAACACTAGGGTTTTGTTCATCTATTCCAGCTAATTCTAGAATTTCTCCACTAAAACTTCACATATTTCTTCATTGTGACTTAGTACAAGAAAACTTCAATAAAATCTAGAATGCCTTTTTTTGTACATATAATAGTATAATGAAGATAAATTTTTATGATAAGAAACCAGGCGATGTAAAACAAAATGGTATCAAACTCAATTGAATGAACCAAATAAAACATTTCCATTAAAGATCTCCTTATCCTACTATTTTCACATCCTCATAACATATCATCATCCTAAAGTTAGATCTTAACATTCAAAGGGGTATATAACCACCAACCTTCATTGTAGGGTAAGAGCACTTAATTCCTTATCACATTAGGGTTTACAATCCTTGATTCTTATGTGTACCACATATGATTCTCAAACAATCTTTCATCCTCTCCTCACTAACATAGGTCAATTATAGGGTAAACATATCACCTAGAGGGTGAATATGTAAGTCAAGGGTTCTAATTAGGGAGACAAATTGCAATAGTTAGATTCCAACTACTACGAGCTCTGATACCATCTTGTAAGGAGTGGGGCCCCAGGGGGGATACATTCCCTACTAAAATTGAAGGAATAACCATCTATTCCAAACACACTATGAAGGTATACTGGAATAGGTGTATTTTTTCATTTCTTAAAGGATGGTATCCAAAAAGATCAAAATGTAGCAGCAGAATTAAGCATGACTATATCCAATTTTTCAAAAGTACATTATCATCTCCCATAAGGGGTTTACATGAAAGTTACAACCTAAGGATCTAAGTAGATGGATATCCAACTATCTCGACTCTATCTCCTAATAGCTCCACCTAGCAGGACCATGTCACCAAGTCTACTCTTCCAAGTCCTACACCTGGGGTTGGAAGCATACCCCAACAAAAGGAGAAAAAGACATTAGATATCAACATAAAGGCTGGTATGTGCATATTAAATATGGGTTGAACAATATAATGAATAAAGGATGTCAAATAAAGAAGGCTTCCCATAGAAGATGAAAGTACCACCCAAGTGTGTGTCAAAAGAATATGAATTATAAGAGATGATATTCAAGAAGAACACTTGCCATTAATAAAACTTAAGAGTTGTACCAAAAAAGCACATATCAATAATTTTAGACACAAAACCCTTCACAATAACATCAACCTGCATGTATGTGAGATAAGAATAGCATTAACATAATATAAAATTAGTGGTGACTAAGGCTCACAACCTTAAAACTTGATAGAGAATGGGACAAAACCAAGTTCCATTGGCATACAAGCTGGGAATGGGGCATACGATCCTCCATCCCAAATATATAAAAGTGTAGGAGGGATAAAACCTCAGTGCATGGTAGGAGGACTAAAACCTTAGTGCCTAGTAATATCACATAGTGGAATAAAATCCAAAATACCAAAATATTACATTATCTAGGGCTACTAAATCATATAGAATGCATAAATGTAGAGGCAAGATGAAAATTCAATCACATGAAACAATAAGATACGAATATCCAAAAATTATCATCTAGGATCAGAGGACCCATAACCAAATATCAAATCATTTCCACAAATTAGATGCAACTTAAAATAATAAAGTCCAGCACAAGAAGATAAAAGTATCAAATACTCAAGATTGGGTTTCCTCAAGGAATAAAATGAACAAGATATAAATAATAGTCCAATATGAATATAAATCAAAGTAAGTAGATAAGATAATGAAAGAATGTAAGTACTCAAATGAGTTAACCTTTGAGGATAGAGAGAATAGTGTGTAGGGTATATATCCAAAGGACCAATAGAGAGATATAAAAATTCGATGATTGCTCAATATAGAATAATAGGGATGAAAAATGCCTCACATCAAGTCCACATATATCCAAGGTCAACCCTAGGTCCAATCCACTGCCTCAAGCCCCCTATTGAAAGCACTTATGAAATTAGGGTTACATTCGCGTTAATTGTACAAACACTAAAAATCGCCTTTTTATTATTAATGAATTGGGTTACCAAAACATGCCAAATTGTAGATTAGATTTTTCAGAGTCCATATCATATTTTACCTCATTTTTTTATTTACAAATTATTAATTATGAATTTTAGAATTATTAATCAGTTTAATAAATCCATAAAATCATATAATTGATAGATTGAAATGATGTGATGAAACTTATACCATTTTCTAGAGAAAAACTCCAACATTCCAAGACATATTTTATTTTTTCTCTTGAGAAATGGATAATTAAATATGAATTAATTAAGATGGGTCAAAATATTGATTTATTAAACAAAATGATTTCACAATTACTAATATGCCCCACAACTAGATTTTTTAGTATAAAGTGTGAGATGTTTAAAAAGGTAAATCTCTGAATCCATAACTTGCATGACTAAATGAAATATTTTATGATGTAAAGATGATAACACCCATGCTTTGTGTGACAATCATGAAATGAGTATAAGAGTGAATCAGGGAATCTAATACTTTGAATATTCTAAAACAACCCACAAGCAGGTTGTTCAACCAGTCACGATTTTGATATTGCAAACTTGAAATCTAGTGAAAAACTCGGGAAACCAACTCCACGATCCTTTTCTCGAGACTCCTACAGACACAACGAACCCACGGTTGAGCTTCGAGGTGCACTAGAGCCTGGATGGGGACCTCCACCATTACTGGTAGGAATGAGAACCTCGAAGATGATGTATCTCCCAAAATCAGGGAAAACAACCACAACTTAAAGTTTTACAGGATGACGCCAAAATTGTTGGCATAAAACCCCATACAAGACGACGCCTAAGGGACTACATGCCTGAGTTATCTTGCGGGTACTATCACGAAGAACTTGAAAGTGGTAAAAGGCATTGAAACTTGCCCTTCGGTGGTGACAGAAGTCTTTGGCAGGGCTTAAGATGGTGCAACATCAGGTAATTGGGTGACGGTGGTCATTGCCTACAACACACGAGTTGGAAAAAGATAACAAAAGGTCAAGTAGGGTGGAGATATTGGGAGAGTCTCAATGAAATTAGTAAATAGAATTGGTTACACCCATGGTGATGGTGCCTTGCAGCTATATATATAGGTAGGGTTAGGCATTGACGCTTTTTAAAATTTTGGTGCAGGAAGAAGATTTAGGGTTTTCCTTTATAGTAGAATTATACAAGGAAAGTAACAATCAACAGATTCAAAATCAAACAAGGAATCTAATAAAGGAAAAATTAATGAAAATGGCCAAGCGAAGAGAGAATTACAAGGAAAGAAGAGAGGGGGTGTATGTACATGGTAATTATGGACTAATAGAAAACTTTCCAAAGGCGGAAGATGATTCCCATGCCACACGATCCTGATCGAATGGTAATGATAGAACCTAAAAGGGGAAATCTAGGGTGACAGTAGAAACATTAAGAGAATTGGGTAAATAAACTATGTGACAACATATATCCCGAATTAAAACCATAACTATATTCAGATACATAATATGAAGGTGTTATTATTAGTATTTTCTTTTCCAATAAATTAGAATGCTAGGATTATCCAATTAATCTCAAACTTGGCATCATACTATTTGGCACCCAAGGAACACGATTTTAATGTTATACTTAACTTTTGGGATCTCCTTATATGAGTTATAATAAAATTAGGGTTTAGGCTCAATATCTTTATATTCATTATAATACCACCCAATTATCATCAACATTTAATTTTTAGAGTCTACTTATCATCATATAGTTAGAAAAAGAGTTATTGTGGATTATATTGCATGAATTTTCATGTTTTACTCATTTATCCTATTAAGTGCACTAATTAATTATCTATTTAAATAATGACTCATTATTCATATATATGGATAAGGAAACACCAATTATTATTCGAATTTGTGTAAAAGAGCATGTTACTTCTTATCAAACATATCTTAACCACTATGTGAACATTAATTAGAAAAGGAAACACATTTTATGAACTTACTCCTATGTTATAGCACATATTTATGTTATTATGTTAGTATGCCTCTTAATACATTATATCCATTTTCAAGCCTATATATGTTATGGGTTACCATTGAGTTATTCTTACATTAATAATGTACATCAAGGTATAACCTTGTTTGGTCCAATTTAGAGGACCAATCATTCTAACCTCCTAATCAAAGGAATAGGATAATATTTTAGATTTTAGGATGTTGAAAGTTTATTATGATGATTTAGGATACACTCGAATACACATGTGCCTCTATATTTCTCTTTATGTAGAACTCATACAAGTAATATAAAAGCATTTTGGAACCAAAATCATTCAACTATCATATATTTCTAGCTATTTCAACTCACTTGTATTGTAGAAATTTGAACTAGAACTGACTGAGCTAAAATTAGTAAAATAGTAAAATGGACAATACATTTTCTTCACGTTATTTCTTATGTTATGTGATAATCATGGATAAAATATGAATTTCCACTCACCTTAGGTTTGATTCTAGGTAAAAATCTTGAGTTTACGCTAGATAGACCTTGGTTCCATTCTATTGAGCTTTCGTTCGAGATCCAAACCTTCAAGAACAACTTAACAATGAGTTTACACGTCAAAAAGGAACCTGCAAGAGGTAGAAGATGAAGAAAGAAGGTCAAGGAAAAGCTTGGTCGATATCAGGGAGCTCCGAGCAAGGGTACACAAAGAGATAGAAGGGCCGACGATAAAGTTGAATCTATAATGGAACTTTCAATTTTTGATGTTCTTTGTGTACTTTCCCAAAGATCATCCCAAAGTCACCTTTTAGTTATTTTATACATGTTTTAAGACTTTTGTTGTATATATCATAGAAATAAGAATCCATTAAAACAAATATTGTTGAATTTTAAGAAAGACAACAAAAGGTTATAGTGATTAATGTGATTGGTTGTTCTGGATGGCAGTGTGGTACATTTGGTCAAAGATTTTATTTTCACCATTGGAAGGCCCACCAAATAAAGCCCACCTTTGGATGCCTACCATTTGAAGGATCGCCATCAGAAGGTCCATCGTGTTTACAAATCGATGGTAATTCTGAGTGAAAACTAAAAATGCCATAACTTTCTCATTTTAACTGTAATTTGTTTTTCTATTTGTGTTGAATTCATAATTGAATTTTATGAAATTATAAAGAGAATGCTTAATAATAAATCAACTAATTAATAATGCAAGATGTTAATAAGGGTAAATAAATGTATGATTAACAATAGAATTATCTTAAACCATCAAATTACCAACAAAGCAAGGTATGGGTTGTAAAAATCTCTAAGAACCTGTTACACTAAATGACATTACTCAAGACATAAAGCACAATCAATCACCAATTAACCACATACCCAAAAATATGGATAAATCAAAACCGATTTCAAAGCCAAAACCTACTCAAAAACATTTTCATAAGAGCCCAACATCTTTCTTTTATCCATACTATGCCAAGAATTTGATACAAATTGTTCTATTGCCTTAGCCACAACATATATACACAGGAGAACAATATTCATATATGCCACACAAACAAGCATTAATATGCTAACAAAAGTCCGATTAGTTTGATATACAAACTTTTCCTGCCCAGGCGTGAGAGTACAAGGACGAATCTAGCACACACTAGATATCTAATCAACTTTCTCAAATATTCATTACTATAGCTCCTCTTTGCTGCAACATGTTTGTTTTTGTCACTTCTAATTACCCCAAAAATGTGGCGAACCACAAGGGTGAGACCCATGTCCCAGCAAGAGATATAACCTCCAACAACATTTATTGATTCCAACATTTTTAGGTAATGAGACCATTTAAGCAGTTTAATCATATATAACAAATAAGCTCAACAACATTGATGATTAACAAAATACATAAAGGAGCAGACAATAACTATCTTCATTAGCCAGACTATTCTCATATCCCTATTAATAGTATAAGGAGTCTAGCAGCATAAGCATCTCTAACATCTTGAATAAATCTAGTATCATATGCATAGCTAAAAACATCAACATGTCTAATAGTTTGAACAGATCAATATCATAAGCAGAGCTAACAACATAAGCACGAGTATTTGCATAAGCATGATTAGCAATATATGCATTTCTAATTACATAGGCATGGCCAGTATGCTAAACATAACTAACAACATGATATAGCTAGCATCATAATTATAATCAGTAGTAGCACTGTAAATATCAACATAAGCATGGCTATTATATGTACACATTTACAATCTCAAGCAGATCCACAACATAAGTATATCTAATATCTCTTAATTGCACTAAGCATCATCTTTATGTAAAGAGAACAACCAAGGGTTATCATCTAGTGTGAAGCATCATGTATAACCCTAAATTGATATGCTATACGGCCATATTACATCTTTTATTATGTCTTGAGGAATTTGAGGATACCACTCAAGTTCCAACTGACCACCGCTTGGTTGCAATCATTTCCATACAAGATCTAGGAAGAGCTGGACTCCTAAGATATTCTCTGCCCCCGGTCAGTATGGGTCCACCACAATGACACATAAGGTCAAACTACTACAACCTAGTTCGTCCTTGGTATAGGTCACAAAACTAGTGAAAGGAGGTGGGTACGCATACCCTACCATCCGAGGTACAACCACAGTTATCCTCTAATCTATTCACATATATAATCACCAAAACATGACCGCAACCCTTCTCAAACTAAGGGCTAGGTATGACCACAATCATCCTCCCTAAACACTTGAATTCAGGATGACAAGCACCCCACATACTCATCAATATGCGCTCTGAGTTTCTCTTAGGAATACTCATTTCACCATATGGCAAGTTCTGACACTCAGATGGATCTATGGCATAGGGCACTACATGCTTAGAGTTTCACTTGATTAGTTATGCCAATTGGGTGAATTAAGGTTGCAAAGAGAGTACTCCATGATTGTATTAGTCATTCAAGGACTAATCATACCCAATTACCATCATTTAGTTGTATTAAATCTAGGTATAACAATCTATACCTCATTAGGGTTACATATCAACACAATATGGTTATAATCCCTTCTATTTATATGAGTGAATAGGTAAGACTACCTTATTAAGGGTAACTCTCCATTTGTTCCATCATCATTCAACCCATATCACCATACCACAATGTCACCCAAAACCATTGGATGTTTAAAAGGTAAGACCATTTTTTGTTTGCATAAGTAAGCACCTTGAATGAATCATCTATGATGTTATTGAGTTGTGATCTATAAAATTCACCATTTAACCCTAGATATCCTTTGGTTAACAACAATAAGGGTTCTTTTGAGAGTAGGGTAAAACCCACAATCGACTGTTCATTTAAAACAAGCCATCCAATGTCAACAAGTAAGATCCTTAAGTTGATCATGTAAAGGAAACCATATAAATCACATTATTAAGACCAAAATATTACATTAGACATCATTCCACTTTATTGGAGGAATAAACATTAGAAATTGACCATTGGACCAAGTTCATATGTTAAAGCCATCAATTACAGTATAGGTCCGTCTATTGCATCAAGTAACCCAAGAAACCATTGGTCTAAGTATTAATTGATGCTACAACTATATGATAAACTCACCATAGGTTTTGGAGACCTGATCCACCATCATTAGTGATCATTAAGTCACCATAGGTTGGTAGATCAGCACTATATTCATTAATCAACATCAAATATCAAACTAATATCACCATTGATTGATAGCATCATTAGGGTACTTAGTTGTTAATCACTAGGCTTCTAATTAGGATAATACCTGACCTAAGGGGTGAACGTAAGTTGACACCCTTGGTCACCACCATCAGTTTTCATGAAGACAACACCATCGATTGTTGCAATGGTACCACCATCGAGTCGTGTGTTTATAGAAGAAATCAGCTTTAAACCCTAAAATTGACCAATGGTTGATAGGTTATTAGCACCATAGGTTGTCAAAACAACATGATACAAGTCATATTATACCTTAGGAATAACGTACACATGATCACAGGTTCATCTAGAACTGAAATCGGAATAGGGAACATAATAAAAATTTGAAATCCAAGTCAAGCATGGCTTTTTAGTGCATGGATCATCATTTTCAAGCAAGGACATGATCTAGCAAGATTATGGTAAGCAATAAATGTGGAGAAAGTTATAAAACTTGCCTCTAATTAGAATATAAACTCCCAAACATAAGAAAACACAAGCAGGTAGGGTAGGAAATCCAAGCATAAGTTGTGAACTCGTCCATCTAGCACCTTTCTTCATCAAATGAGCAAACACTAAGCATAATGAGCAAGAGAGGTAGGGTTTTAGAGGTTTGGAGCAATTTCTACCATGGAACAGCAAGGTTCCAACCTAGAGAAAGGTAGGAGGTAGGATAAAAAAGAAATAAATGGAGGGAATAAGGGGATTCTTACTCTTTTAGGTCAAGATCACTAGAAGGAAGCTTTTCAAACCCTAAAAGGAAGTCAACTGCAACCCTATATTCTTTTTCCAAGAAGATCCCTTCTTTCTTCTTCCTTGGACAGGAAATTCGCAGCAGCACAGAGGTATAACGAGGTTTGTATATGGAGGGAAGTGGTAGAGAGCAAATGGCTTGTTTGGGTACTTAGGGATAAGTATATGAAACTTTAAGATAAAGATAAAGAAAAAGTTAAAGTTGTAGTATCTTTCCAAGTGTCCATGGCCTTAAACTATTAAGAATATACAAGCACACACAAGAAGCTCCCCCACCATCCATAGAGACATGCTTATCCATCGTTTCTTGAATTTCCAAAGAAAATAAAAAAATCATTAGTTGATAGCTACTAAAGGTAGCTCATCCATGAAGGGGTAAACCCTAAAATATCCTTGAGGAAAATACCTTAAAACCAAGGTTTAAATAGATGCCCAATGGTCAACAAGATCAAGAACGATGAAAGAATATCCAAGGAATATAATTCAATGATAAATTGCAAATAAAACCTCTCAATTGGGTAAATTGTAGAAAAGTCCAAAATGTGCATAAAATTGTATAACTTGCTCAAACAATGTCCAAATTGGACCAAATTTGAAACTTAAGCTTATATTATGATTTCAAAGCATATCAAAAGTTTATATTAGGGTTATAAGAATTAAATTATGATAATGAAGCTTATTCAACTCATTAAGCAAGTTTAGGGGCCTTACAACTATAAACCCCTAACAGGGATTTTGCCCCCGAAATCTAAGGTAAACAAAGATGGGTACTTCCTTTGCACCTCATCCTATTACCTTCACACAGTTACTTGCATATCATGGTGATGTCACATCATTCATACATGTCAAAATTAGGAATGACATAAAAAATATGGTGCATACTGCCTAATCTCAGTATTTGGGTGCCCTGGCCAGGTATTCAATTATTAAAGAAAAGGTACGTATGGAACTCTTCAATTGTTATCTTTCTGATTACTCTGATCAAGTTGTCATTTTGAGACAATCTAAAGAGCATAACGAATAAGAAATCATGGTGTGAATATATCAATACTACCTTAAAGAAGATGATAATTGCATCATTATCTATCAAAACTTGAATGTTTGGTAACTATAAGAGAGAGATACAAGATCATAAAATCTAAATTTGAATACAAATAAGGAAAATAGGAGTTCTTGAAGATGTGATTCAAGAAGATAATAAAGTAAAAGACAGATAAGTCTATTTTTATAAAGTGATTCAAGGTATGAAATCCACATAAGATGGAGAGAACTCCAATGATAAGTATTAAATGAGAAGATAAATGAGAACAATGACAAAGGAATAAGGTGGAACATGCGTTAATTTCAGACCAACCTATGTGTGTAAGAAAGTGTTAATGTAAAATCAGCATGGCGTGTGAAAGAAATTAAGGGAGATGATCCATGTTTAATGAAGAAAATGTGGAATATGAGTATTTACCTGTTGATAAGTGGTTGAAAAATATAATAAAATAAGAGAACATACCCAAGTGTGATAAATAGTCATCAAGGAAGGAGTAATGAGATATGTTAGTCATAATGATTTCTATGCTAATGGATAGGAACCTGAAATGAAAAAGGTAAAATGATACATAAGAAGTTGTAACCTGCATAATGAAAATAGAATTGGTTACCTTTCTCATAGTGACCCTTGAAAAATACTACTATGGTATGGGAAGTGTGTTTCCCTTTATGTCTTTTCTTTCTAGGGCACAACTTTCAAGTGGATCATTGCTACTTGGCATGTGTGGATTAGTGTAAACATGAGGGTGAATAGCTTATTATAGCATAAGATTTCTTGGACTATGGCTCCAAGATCATAAAGTTTGTGATGAGTTTGCTTTTGAGCCTTCCGATAATTAGGAAGACTCCTCTTATATGTCTTGAAATTTGTTATGTTGGTAAAAGTAGATGAGATAAGGATGTGAGTTCCTTATAGAACATGAGGTGGATACCAAGGTAATGAATCCTACTATACAAGATGTATCAAAAATATGGGAAGTATGTGAAGGTTGGAGATGTTTACTAAATGAACATATCAAGTATTCCTCCCCCTTAAAGAGAGAGAGAGAGAGAGTTGATGATGACCCTCTAAATGTTGTTTGGAAGGAAAAACAAAAGTGACTCTATAATGTTGTGTATGGTCTAGTGATAGCTGGGCAAGACCACTATCAAGGATTTTGGTTTTTTGATACAATAGATATAATTTTAGGATGATAGCTAGAATTTAAAGTTGAAAGTTACTATTAGATTTGTACAGGTGACACAACAAGTTTCTATGTTTGATATTTGCAAATGTCTTCTTATGTGGGGGGTTTTTGTGCTAATCCAAGATGAGATATGTATGAATGATGTGACATCACCATGATATGCAAGTAACCATGTGAAGGTAATAGGATGAGGTGCAAAGGAAGTACCCATCTTTGTTTACCTTGAATTTTGGGGGCGAAATCCATGTTAGTGGTTTATAGTTGTAAGGCCCCTAAACTTGCTTAATGAGTTGAATAAGCTTAATTATCATAATTGAATTCTTATAACCCTAATATAACCTTTTTATATGCTTTTAAATCATAAAATAAGCTTAAGTTTCAAATTTGGTCCAATTTGGACACTATTTGAGCAAGTTATGCAATTTTATGCACATTTTGGACTTTTCTACAATTTACCCAATTGAGAGGTTTTATTTGCAATTTATTACTTGTATTATGTTCCTTGGATATTATATCATCATTCTTGATCTTGTTGATCCATGGGGAACCTATTTAATCCTTGGTTTGAAGGTGTTTTCTCCAAGGGTATTTTAGGGTTTACCCCTTCATGGATGAGCTACCTTTAGTAGCTATTAACTAATGAATTATTTGTTTTGCTTGGAAATTCAAGAAACGAGGGATAAGCATGTCTCTATGGATGGTGGGGGAGCTGCTTGTGTGTGTGCTTGCATATTCTTAATAGTTTAAGGCCATGGACACTTGGAAAGATACTAGAACTTCAACTTTTTCTTTATCTTAAAGTTTCATATACTTATCCCTAAGCACCAAAACAAGCCATTTTATGTACACCACTTCCCTCCTTATATTGGGACAATGCATTGAAAACAAACATTAAGGATCTATTATGCTCCGAAAACCCTTGATGAGGCACAACAGAATTACACAATGTTGTAAGGGAAATGTTTCCCATCATGTGCGCATTTGATAAGTTCCAATCCTACCTAGTGGGATCCAAAGTTATCATCTACACTGACCACACAACTATCCAATATTTAATGTAAAAAAAAAGATGCCAAACCAAGTCTCATTTGATGGATTTTTCTTCTGTAAGAATTCAATCTCAAAATCAGGGACAAAAAAGGAAGAAAAAACGTGGTTATTGACCTCTTGAGTAGACTCACTTACAAAGATGATAAAATGATAGAAATCAATGAATCACTCCTGAAGGACCACATTCTCTGTCTCGAAGTAAGTTGTCCATGGTTTTTTTATTACGTTAAATATTTATCTGCAAGAATCATCCACCCATAATACAAAGGACATTGTAAGAAGAAATTCTTACATGATCTTCGAAAATATTACTGGGATGAACCATTTCTTTTTCAATTATGTGCAAATCGTCTTTAACGACAATGTGTAACTCACAAAGAATCCTAGGACATCCTGTACTATCACTCTGGACCTATAGGCGGGCATATGTCTGCCCAGAAGACTTCCACTAAAGTTCTACAGTGTGGTTTCTACTGGCCGACTATCTTCAAAGATGTCTATGATTACACTCATTTATGTGACCACTATTAGCGATCTGACAACATATCTTGGAGAGACGAGATGCACCTCACACAATGGAAAGAATTGGAAATCTTTGATGTATGAGGAATTGGTTACATGAGACCATTCCCTCCATCCTGTGGGTTCTCCAACATTTTGATAGTAGTGGATTATGTCTCTAAATGAGGTGAAGCCATTCCCATAGTATCATGTGATTCAAACCCATTATTAAAATGTTCAAAGACATCATTTTCTCACAATATGGAGTGCCACAGATCATGATTTCAGATGGAGATTCACATTTTTTTGAAAGAAAGTTTGAACCACTATTAAAAATGTATGGAGTAAACCATAAGACAACATCACTGTACCATCCCCAAACTAGCAGACAGGTGGAAGTCTCCAAGAGACAGATCAAAAAAATATTGGAGAAGATTGTGAACAGAACATGAAAAGATAGGGACTTACAACTTAGTGACACACTATTACCAGACTACATTCAAAACACTTCTAGGTACAACTACCTTTCATCTAGTCTATGGGAAATCTTGCTATTTACTAGTGGAAATGGAGCACAAGGCCAATTGGACACTAAAAGCCCTTAATTTCAACTTATCTATGGCTAAGGAGAATAGATTGTTGCAAATCCAAGAACTATATGAACTTAGGAGTTAATCCTACGAAAGGGCACAAATGTACAAAGAACAGATTAAAATTTGGAATGATCATCATATAAGAAGGAAGGAGATTAAAGTGGGAGATCTAGTTCTAGTTTCTAACTCAAGGCTGTGGCTCTTTCCAGGAAAGCTAAAACAAGATGATATGGACCATATGTGGAAAAAGTTATCTATCCTCATGGAGCATATGTGTTGGAAGATGAAGCAAAAGGTGAATTCATTGTAAATGGCCAACGAATCAAGCGATATCTCACCACCAATAATTCCATATATCACAAAGGCATCCAGATTAACATGAATGGAATATCAGGACAACATAAGCAATCTCAAAGTTTGCATGTCCTACCCCAACCACTACATCAAGCCAAACAACGTTAAAAACAAGGCATTCTCGAGAGGCAACCCATGCTACTTAAAAAAAGGAGAGAGAGGGGTTGCAGCGGTAGCGGATCCTTCACCCTAAAAATCATTGGTTATCTATACAAGTCACCCGACTCCCCAACAATCATCTATTTGAACAAAACCAAACATCCAATTTCCGCCGATGCAAACTTACATCATCGACTGACCTCAACAAAACTTCCAACCAAGTCATGCCTGGCAATAAGTCAGACGCTACTCTGGTGGATGAGAAACTGAAGTTCAGACACAACAAAAGCTTGCTTTTCACTAATGCCTACATCTGCAACACCACAATCTATGATCCACATCTCGATAAGGTGCTCTGGGCATAGTGGACGACCACATCTGAAGGTCATGGCTAGAGGATGTTGAGATTCTTTCCACGATGTTGCCACCAGTCCAACCTAGTCATTTCACCCCTCGAGCACCACATCGACAAGTTGAAGGCAAAACCAACCCCTTCCTAGTACTTATTATGAGTTCCTTACTGAAGATCATTGTCCGCACAAAATCTGACGTGTTCCATTGATGGTTGATTTTCCCAGCACTTACTCTAGAGTTTTTAGCCTCCTTCATAAAGCATAGTCTCAGTAATGGGTGGTTAAGTTGTGCATTTCAACTATTCAGTGAAAATCACCAGCTTAGCTCTTCCCAACTTCTTGCCATTATATGTCAAGATGATGATGATGATTGGCTGTCAAGTTGTAATTCACATCACGACCTTCACCCTAACTACACGACAGATGATGTTTGGGCAAAAATCACTGGGACATCTGTATCTAAACCTAGAAATATGAAAATGCATCAATGGTACATAGTCCCCTGCTTTGATATCTACATAGGGTGCTTTCTTGCACAATATTTTGTAGGGACTCTACTCAAGGTGTCGTCACCACTACTGATCTCTATGCAATGTTGTGTGTACTTCATCAACATCCTTTTATCTGGGGAAACACTTTCATTGAACACCTTGGATGGCAACTCTCTTGTGTCACCAGTGGGAAATTCAATTAGGGAGTCATGGTATCATAGCCCCTATTCTTGATTCCTTCAATATCTGGCACAAAGCCCTTAAACAAAAAGAGAATCAACATCTGATTGATACTCCCTACCTTATATCTGGAAAAATTCTACAACTAGGACCTCATCCAGATACATATGCGGCTGTCATCTCTAATTTTTTAGATGAACTACTCAAACCTACTCATGTAGAGTTTACTGCAACCAACACTATAATGAACTTCAACACCTATTCGATCATATCAGGCATTTTTACAAAAACCTCCTTCTCCACCTACCACTGAAACTAACATTCAGGGTACATGCTCTACCAAGATCCACAAGTCAGACAGCCATGGCACTAAGTGAAATAGTGAAGATAGGAGTGATGATTGTCAATTCCATACTCTGCAATTAATGCTTGCAAATAATTCTATTACACAATACCGTATTAAAGCTAAGTTACAATGCCAAGCTCATCAACTGAATCAAATTCATCTTCTGCTAAAAGAAAATGTGAAATGGCATGTTGATCATGGTGATTACTTTCCCACACTTTTGGCATCTAAAGAATTTGCCTCTCCATCCTGACTTTGCCTTACTTAGGATGAGAAAAGGTTTGATGTGTGGGGTGGGGTGGGTGGTTTGATTCAAAACCCTTCAAATTATCTTTTTCTAAAATCTTTTTGCATCTGTCTTATTTTCCATTTTCCTTTTTTGTGTGTGAGTTGTGACCTTGACATATTCGATCACTTTGATGTATGTTTAAAATTTAAAATATATGAATGAGCGTTCCCCTTTTCTTTTAATCAAGATAACCCATGAAAAAGGAACTTTTAAGGAACAAACATGTCTTGAACAATTATGGGCCTCGATGACAACAACTAAGTATTCTTTCACCTTGGAAGTGACAGTAAGCAGATGGAGTCCAAAAGGTCAAGCCACATATGCCTCCAACATTACTTGCAACAATATTTGTGAGTAATCCTATACCCTACATTAACTGAATTAACTGATATAACATGATGATCTCACACCTATGCAGAAATAAAATGGAGAAGCACAAGTCATCCTCTTGCTCTCACTATTTTTCCATCATCTCTTACCTATTCACCATTCACCAAAAAAGAAAAAAAATGAAATTCTCACCATATGCCAAACCTTAAGTTCGGGGTGGCTTTCCTTCCATCAATACTCCTTTTCAATTTTTGTCTATAGGTATGGCATGAATAAAAGAAACCAGTGAGCCCAAAATAAAACATGCAATCAATGTAACCCACAAACAAATAAAAAGACTCGATTCGAATAGAGGAGAGACAAATAATATAAATGAATCCCAAATAAGGTCTTGTGTCAAATAGAGGAGAGACCAAGGAATTGGGTTCGTGCCATGTGTTTCTCCCCCTTTTGTTCAGTTTTTCATGCCTAGGGGACTTAACAAAATTCTCCCTCAAATAACCAAATAGCCCTGACTTGTGCTTACTTCTATTTGCATGAAAAGATCATCAGTACTATTAATATGAAAGTAATTCGTCATAGGTTTGGGGGTCTAGTGATTAGAGGAACAAGCCCCTGTTGGGGGATACCCAAGTGTGGCTATGTGACCCCCAATGATTAGGGTCTCATGATCATGATTGGTGGAAAGGGGATCACAAAGTTTGCTCAGTTGGGAAAAGAAGGCATGGATCCTAGTATCAATTGTTGATCTCCTTTTTATTTTTCTTTACTCGAGATGAGCAAAGGATTATGTTTGGGGTAGTTTGATGAGTGTATTTATACCCTTTTTTACATATTATTTTACTTGCTTTTTAGGGTCTATTGTATTTATATTCCTAGTTTTAGCTTTACATTCACTCAAATGCAATTATCTTTCCATTTCTAAACTTTAATGCATTTATATATATATTATTCAGAACCTGTAAAAATTGTACAACAATGCCTAGATGGACGACGGATCCCTCACGATGTTATGCCTCAAGGGAAGGAAGTCCCTCAAGATTTCCATTTAATCACCTTCCAACCACCTATTCAAGCGAGTGAATCTGCCATTCACCCGACTTGAGCCGCTCTCTACCCAGAGTCATCTAGATTCTTACATCCTAACGCATGTTCCCAACATCAAGTTTGTTATGGTTCACCCGATGTTGGTCCACCAAAGAACCGAACACGAGCTCCAAATTGAGTAACCCATGTGAGTCTCCTGTTGGACTGAGTATGGGCCATGTAATTAGATACCTTTGCCCACAAGCATTCAACTTTAGGGTTTTATAGGTGAGGAATGCATCTATAAAAGGGAACCCCAATTGTCCATTCAAAGGGGTCTCTGACCAATGATTATAAGCCACATTACGGATCACAAACACTAGCAAGGAGCGAGGAGGAGGCAACAACCGCAATAGAGAGATTGGTCTTCCTGCACCAAGAGTCATGGCTTTCTTCATTGTTCCTACTATCTCTTTGTTGTTGTCCCTCACCATGAGCGAGTAGATGCTTTGTGCTGGGGCATGGGGACTAGATACAATCACCCATATTTTTTCTTAGCTTGTATCTAAAGTAGACAACATAGTTGCAATCATTCTTCTTAATTACTTGCCTTGCAAATTGACAACTTACTTTGGATGTATGTTATAATCATAGATATACATGTTGTTTTGAGCATGATTAGAATACTGGAATGATCTTATTGTCCCTTTGAGCTGTCAGAAAGGGATAGTGATGTGATTGGTCTTTGATCTTCTATGAGCCGAGGATGGTCAGTTGTATGTAAGGAAGTTCAGTTGGGATAAATAGGGAACTTGGGTGCCGAGAATTGTTAGTTCTAAGGGAGTTTAAGCCAAGTGTCAACATGTATTCTGTGAGGGTGCAACAGATAAGCCTCAATTTAGCAATGATTATCGAAGAGTTAGATCTTATTAGGATAATTACCCAGGCCCAGGTAGTGAAAACTCATGCCCTGATGCTCTTTATTATCTGTTATTTACTTCTTTAATCTCTGTTTCTTTTAACAAAAAATTATTTTAACCAATCTTTCAACTACTCAATGATAAATAGTACTCTTAATACTTTTGAATCTATATAACTACTTAAAAAGTTTGTCCTTTGGGTTCGATCCTAAATTATACTGCAATAAGGATTCCACTCGTGTGGATTGGGGAATTAGTACACTACTTTTAGTTAAACCTTGACGTTATTATTTTAGGTTTCTCTTGGTGCAACATTTGGAGTTCCATCACTTGCCAACATGGCTAAGCCAACCAATGGGTCTCATGCCAATTTGGTAAGTCGTTCTTGCATGGACACATGCTGATTTGTGCTAAAATAGGGAGACTAAATCACCCCTTACCCTTTCAAGACATGGCCGAGGGTAGGAAAGTATTTTCCTCCTCTATCTTCTTCTACTTCCAGTTCACAAGCAACTCCAATGTGCTGCCCAACTCTCTAGTTGACTCTAGGGTTTCATCTTCCCGAGCGGCAGCTAAGAAAGCCTTTGCCTCTATTTCACCTTTTTGTACTCGATGACTTAGATTAATTCCTTGGAGATGGTCGGTACACAGGGGATGACTAGTTGGATCTTCCAGGTTTACAGAAGAGGGTCAAGGGAGAAAGAAAAGGGCTAGCAGTGGAATTGGAGGGGGGGAGTGAGTCATAGGTCACGCAATGCCTTGCGATCGTGTTGGTGATTTTGTATCAGGTGTATGTGCCCTTATATAGCCCCACAATCAGGGTCATCCCTTATTGGATTGGATAATTGGAAGAAATTGTACTGTTCTCCACTTTAGGAAAAACTTGGGATGGGTAGGTGTGATTTGTGCTCCAGAAGCTATTGGATAGATTCCTGATTGATTCGAGCATTGAAGTGAGAGAGAGAGACACGAAAGAAATCCTTGTTGTTCCTATACTAGTTTTCTAAACCAGCCAAGGTAGGGGACGATCCCCTGATCCTCGTATCTTCATCCAAAGGCTACAATCACATGTGACAACAATAATGTCCATAAAAGTCCTTTTCCAAATAAGAATATGTATGTGACATTTAATATATCTATCCATTAATACTTACACTTAATGGATTTTTGTACAATCCATATATCTCATTATGATAATCATTTCAACCACAAATTTTAAGGGAAAATCTTTAATGACTTTATCTAAGTGTAGGCAAGGTTTAAGGCCAAAACTCAAAAATAAAAGATACTTTTCTTACTATCCAAGTTTTCTCTTATAATGCACAATTCAGGTATCAAATAAATTCTTTCTCTCTCTCTCTATTTTCCATATCCTTCATTGTGTTAACTTTTACCTTAAAGGACAATGTGAGAATGGAACTAATCCATTAGTGCCCTTAAATGTCACTTTTCTAGAGAATTCCACAAAATTTCACAATTACTTTGATAGTTATCCTTTACCTTTTATGTTTCACTCAATATTAGATTTTCTTCCTTCCTTTTCTCCTATTTTCATTATTGGATCAATACAATTAGTATGAACCACAAAATCCATAGAAAAGGAAATTTTCAAGAGAAACCCATACTTCTAAAACAAAGCATACCAAGTTTTAAATACATCCTTATTATTCAAATAATTGCATTTCAACCATAAATACATGTCAATAATCATGTTATAACAACACACATGAGAGGACTCTTTAGACATAGAGATGGTAGTGGCGTTGTTGTGAGTCAAAGCAATATGAGTCTGTGAGAAGGGGAACATGAGACCCACTTGTGTCATTAGGTTAGAGATCTCATGCATTTATCCATTATATGTGGTTCCTTTATGTAAAAGGTAAATATTAGTGTAATTCTTCAAAAATACTTGGAAATATAGAAAATACTTAGTAAATAGCTTCAATGACTAATAAATCCCCCCAAAATACGCATGCACTTAGAAAAATATTCCATTTATTATTGGACCCTTAGATCAGTCTTTTGAAGAAATCAAAATGTCTATTCTAATATAGATGATGATACTTCTTTTACAACATTTTAAATGTTATAAATGATTATTGATTCAGATATTTCTCAAATTTTGAAAGTAGAATCTTTATTCAGCATCGATAAGATATGTTGACTTTTATATCAATAAACTCTCAAAATATTGGGTCTTTTGACATTAAAATGTAATTTGATGCTTTAAGCTCATATTAAATTCTAGAAAATACTATGAACATCAAAAAATTATGGAAATTGAACGACAACCCATTTGTGATGTATTTATTAGTATAGAAATATCAAAGACACATTTAATCTCAATTTGAACCTTAGTTTGGCCTAAACCCTATTATCATACCTAAATACCAATAATAATAATGAATAATGTATTAATTATGATTGTCAGTAATTAGGTGGTGACCAGATTATCAGGTGATCAAGGATAAGAAATCTTGGAACTGGGGTACAAGGGATGAATTCAATTATATGACTATGGTTTTCTTGGTTAGATGCAAGATACATATTGTGGCAACACATCCCACTATCACACAGACAGTGAGGTGTTACGCGAAAATGTGCGGAAATCACCATAACCACAGATTACCAAAAACTCGGGTTAATTAAAACCGATTGCGGAAAGCTGATAAACTGAGAAACTATTACATTCAAGTCCTCATCCTGCAAGGAAACATGTTATATAAACATATACAAGCCTTAAAACCTGTCCACAGCTTAGAGCAACAGCTGTCTTGTCATCACATGATTTCATCACATGTTCATACATACATAAAGGCCCACATCCGACCAACAGCAGGATATACAAAACATCTATGATCATATATCGTGAAACCACATCAAAACACCTCCAAGGACCTGAGAGTACAGGGATGACTCTAGACTCTACTACAAAACATCCAAAACGGCAGCATATCCATCGCTTGCCTTCTACTGCTCATCTAGCTGCTCGGCCGCAACTCCACGACCACCACCACGTCTAGCTCGACCACCTAAAAAGGGTGTAGACCAGCAGAGTGAGACAATTGAACATTGTCCCAGCGAGAAACATAACTCCCCGCCGAAACTACAAAACCTCAGATATATATATATAAAGCTATAACAGCGCATAACTGATAACAGGTATAACAAGAGCAGTTTATGTAGAGCAAAGCTATTCTTACCGACAAGATTACCAGCTCTACATAAGGCATATAACCAATATATTTCTCAATGGAACATGATTGACAAGATAAGATATATTGCTATGTAACATGAGGAACATATGAGTAACTACAAGATATAACGGATTAACTACACAAGCAAGGCCTCAACTAATGTTTTGTGTTTTGCCGTAAGCAATAAATACTAAATGGCTGGATTACGTATTATTACGCCCGGAGGAAGTGAACCGTACTGTTCAAATCCAACCTTCGACTGCGAAGCCCATAGCCGGTGCCATACAAGGTTAATGGAAGAGCCGAACTCCAGAACCTTCCCCCTCATGGTCAGTGCACGAGAACCAAAGCAGGACCGCAGTCTCATGCTCAAGTGGCCTCAGCCACAGGGTCAGCTCCTCAAGCTACCCTTCCTCTAGCCCGCCTCGGTACAGGTCACAGCGCTAGTATATCTGAGCCACGGGCCTGATCACCATGCTCTGAGCCATGAACACATTCATGCTCTTCATATCACATATACGGAGCCATGGTCATGTTCACCATGCTCATCACATATCTGAGTCTGCAACCACAGCTGCACTCATTTTCCTCTCTATTTGAGGCTAGGAGAAACCTCGCATATTCAAAAATATGCACTCCGGGTTAACCCGCAGGAGAACCCGTTTCACCATCACCAGCTCCTGACGGTGATGGATCTATGGCCAGGGCAACTACATGATATATTCCACTGTAATTAATTAGTGTCTTTTATATGGATTGCAAGATCAACCAAGTTGTATAACATGCAACTATACAAGAAATAAACAATATAAACTCAACATTATGCTTTTATTGTAATCACATCAACCTGATCCATCTCAAGGATCCAACATCACATGTTATCACTTGGCATCTTGCCAGTCATCCAGATCCATCTCAAGGATCATCACATACCATGGGATCTCAATCCCTCATCATATATTGTCACTGCCTTTCAAGTCTTACCCCATCATCATGGGACAACACATCATAGTTGCAATCTCATCAACAAGAGTAATTATTAAAGTGATGTTACTCATCACATATTTCTCATAGCCTTTTCATGGCTAATCATCACATGCATGGTTAGTGTACTCAATTATCATAGGTTCAACAGTAAAACTACACTATCAACATAGGGTGACATTAAAGATTCTATACTTATCAATCATACATGAACTGATGATCATGTGCATAAGATACATCATAAGGCAAACCGCTTAGCATACTTATCATTATTGTCCTTATCATTAACAGCTAATCATGATGATCAAGTTCATGCATTTAGTCATGTCAAATATGACGGACAAACGTTACCATTATCATTTACATTCCGTAAGCAAGAACATATGTAACAATCTACTTTCCCTGAACCATGAAACCCTCTCTATAGGCGCTAGGAACCCTCACTAAAGATCAACACATAACAGCCTGCAACGCTGCGTTGCCACTAAGGCAACCAAGCGTGCAACGCGGAGTCACATGAGGAGTATCGCACGTCAGGGATGTCGAGCACTATCACTATCGGGCAACGCCCGTCACACATGGTGTTATCGATCGATATAAGGGAAGTGTGACGCCCGTCACAGCATGGGGTGTATCGTACGTCACAGGTCAGTGTGACGCCTGTCACACACCACTCAGCAACGCCCGTCACAGGGCAGCTATCGACCAAGATCCAACCACAAAGGATAGCGTTCAAGGTAGGTAGCCCCTCCATGTATCGTGCAACTAACTGGTCAAGGTCTAACGGACATCACAAGACAAGATAGAAGTGTGACGCCTGTCACAAGTCTAGGTATATTGTCCGTCACAACAGCCTATCACCCAACAAGCTAGATCAAGAGGGCTGTCGTACAACACCTCCCCAAACCCATATCGTCCAAGGTACATCACACACAAGGTCATCGTCTACCTCATGCACAAGGCAACCAAAACCCTAGAGGGGCAAGGACACAACTCACTAAGAACCCTAATCCACAAGAGGATCGGCCAACAAGGATACTTATGCAAGAAGCTAAACTAACAACAACATATAAGCAAGGTCATAGAAAAGGAGATAGTGTAGCTAGGGTTAGGAGTTATGTGACCCGCCTTAAGCAAGCTCCATGCTCCTAGCTCCAAGAACCACCAAGCAAGGAAGAAGAAGCACCAAGGGATATCGTCCACCACTTGCTCCTTCAAGGGGATATCGGCCACCAACAAGCAAAGGAAAGGGTTGTGTTGTGCACACCACGGTGGAGAAGAAAACTAAGGACCAAAAGGACCCAAAGCAAGGAAAGGAACCCCATATATAGAAGGAAAGGGAGGCGAAAACAAGGTAGAGCAAGGCAAGGTGTCATCCACCTAGGGACACTTGTCCTAGAGCACAAGCCACCACTCTAGCAAGCCCTAAACACATGTCCAAGGTCATTGCCATATGCAAGCATCATGCACCAAGTGTCCACTAGTGGTGACACAAATGAGGTCAAAGCTAGGTCAAACACCATGGGTGACACGCAACTTGCACCATGGGCAACACACACACTCCTGGCCGACACACTCCCCATCTTGGGCGATACACACATCTCTTGGCCGATACAAGGCTCAACCAAGGCAAGGCAAGGCACCTCAAGGCCCAAAGAAGCTCAAACAAGCCCAAAAGAACTCAAACAACGAGCCCAAGCCTTCCTTACAACACCAGAGGAAGCAAAGAGAGAGAGGTCACAAGGTGGCAAACTTGCCCACAAAACCCTAGACTTGGGTTGTTTGCAAGTAGCACCTCCAACTCTCAACAAAGCACAACCAACCCCTAATCACCACTAAAGGTGATTAGCAAGCACCTAAGCACCAAGGTTAACTAAAACAAACAGGGTAAACCCTAAACAAAGGTCATGGTCCTTACAAGCTAACCCCCTTCAAGGGATTTCGTCCCTGAAATCCGAAGAGAAAAGTGAGGGATACTTCCTCCTCATCTCTTCCTCAATCTCCCACGTGGCTTCCTCAACGCCATGATGATGCCAAAGAACCTTCACAAGAACCAGGTCCTTCCTCTTCAGCTTCTTAACCCTTCTGTCAAGGATCACCACAGGACCTTCCTCATAGATCACATCTTCATCAAGCTCAACCTCAACTGGCTGTATCACTGTTCCTGAATCCGGATGACTTTTCTTCAGCATACTGACATGGAACACTGGATGTAATCTGTGCAACTCTGGAGGCAACTCTAACTCGTAAACTACCTTGCCAACACATGCTATGACTGAGTAAGGCCCGATATACCTGGGTGCTAACTTACCCTTCCGACCAAACCTTAGCACACCTTTCCACGGTGAGACCTTAAGATACACTTTGTCTCCTACCTGGAACTCCAAAGGTCGTTAGTGATTGTCTGCATAAGACTTCTGCCTGTCCCGTGCCACTTTCAACTGTTGTTGTATCACTTTGATCTTTTCTGTTGTCTGATGTACTAACTCAGGACCCAAAAGCTGATACTCACCAGACTCGTACCAACACAAAGGAGATCTGCACTTCCTTCCATACAAAGCCTCATAAGGAGCCATGTCAATGCTCCGCTGATAACTGTTGTTGTAGGCAAACTCTATCAAACTCAGATGTACATCCCAGTTGCCTAAAAACTGCAAAACACAAGCTCGAAGGAGATCTTCCAAAGTCTTAATAGTCCTCTCAGACTGTCCATCTGTCTGCGGGTGAAAGGTGGTACTGAACCTCAACTGCATTCCCAACTCTTTGTGCAACTGTTCCCAGAAACAACTCATAAACTGAGGACCTCTGTCAGAAACTATCGTTACTGGCACACCATGCAAACATACTATCTCATCAACATACACTCGAGCAAGTTTCTCGGTTGTATACGTCGTCTTCATTGGTAGAAAATGGGTAGACTTCGTCAATCTGTCCACTATCACCCAAATGGAATCATGATTCCTAGTTGTTTGGGGTAGACCAACTATGAAATCCATGGTTATATGATCCCATTTCCACTGCGGTATCAGCAAAGGTTGCAACGTACCTGCCGGTTTCTGATGCTCAGCCTTCACTTGCTGAAAAACCGCACATCTCACCACGAACTCAGCAACATCTTTCTTCAAGCCGGGCCACCAATACAAGTCCTTCAGATTATGATACATCTTGGTGACACCTGAATGCATAGCATACATCGACATGTCTGCTTCCTCGAGCACCAACTTCCTCAGATCATCAGCATCTGGAACCACCATCCTATCATGATAGCAAACTAACCCATCCTCGGACTCATGGAACCCATCACACTTTTCACTGCCGAATTCTGATCTAATCAACAGTACCGCATCATCTGTCTATTGTGCATCTTTGATCTTCTATCTCAGCGTAGGCTTGACTTGCATCAGTGCTAGAAGTCCAGCTAATAAAGAAACTTCCATCTGTACATTCATCTGTCGCAGAGAGACAAACATATCTCGCCTATGGCATACCATAGAACTCAACCGTGCCTTCTTTGCAGAAAGAGAAGAAGACTTTCTGCTAAGTGCATCAGCTACCACATTTACGTTACCAGGATGATACTCGATAGTGCAGTCGTAATCATTGATCAACTCCATCCATCGACGTTGTCGCATGTTCAACTCATGCTGCGAAAAGATGTACTTCAAATTCTTATGATCCGTAAAGATCTGACACACTTCCCCATAAACATAGTGTCTCCAAATCTTCAATGCATGAACCACTACTGCCAACTCCAAGTCATGAGTAGGATAGTTCTCCTCATGTTTCTTGAGCTGTCGTGAAGCAAAAGAAACCACATGGTCTTCCTGCATCAGCACACAACCTAAACCTTTCTTGGAAGCATCACAGAAAACAACATAGCCCTTTCCAGGTTCTGGCAGGATCAACACTGGAGCACTAGTCAACTTCCCCTTCAAACTTTGGAAAGCTTGTTGACATCGATCATCCCAAACGAAAGGTACATCCTTCCTAGTCAACTTTTTCATCGCCAACGCAACCGTACTGAAGTCCTTGATAAACCTCCGGTAGTATCCTGCTAACCCAAGGAAACTACAAACTTCTTTTGGCGTCTTTGGTTGTTCCCAATATGCAACGGATTCCACCTTCTTTGGATCTACTTTGACTCCTTCAGCAGATATCACATGCCCCAGGAAAGTCACTTCTTCCAACCAGAACTCACACTTACTGAACTTGGCATACAACTGATGTTGACGAAGAAGAGTCAACGCTAGACGAAGATGTTGCTCATGTTCTAGCATGTCCCGACTATAGATCAAGATGTCATCTATAAAGACTACAACAAATTGATCTAAGAACGGACGGAACACTCTGTTCATCAGATCCATGAAAGCAACAGGTGCATTGGTTATCCCAAATGGCATAACCACGAAATAAAAGTGACCATACCTCATCCTGAAGGCTGACTTTGGTATGTCATCCGCCTTAATCCTCAACTGATGATATCCAGACCATAGATCGATCTTTGAAAACACTGCAGCACCACACAACTGATCAAACAGATCATCTATCCTCAACAACGGGTACTTATTCTTGATCGTGACCTTATTCAACTGCTGGTAATCAATACATAGCCGCATCAATCCATCCTTCTTCTTAACAAACAACACTGGAGCACCCCAAGGTGACGTACTCAGTCGGATGAAACCTTTCTCCAACAATTCTTGCAACTGCTTCTTTAGCTCTACCATCTCTGCTGGAGCCATCCTATACGGTGTCTGTGCAACTGGCTGTGTTCCTGGCACCAGATTAATCTCGAAGTCAATCTCTCGGGGTGGAGGAACACCAAGAAACTCCTCAGGAAACACGTCGGCAAACTGTCGAACAACTAACACCTCCTCTAGGCTAGGACCTTTCGCCTTGGTAACCACAACGGTATCCACCACGTGAGCTAAGAACGCCTCACATCCTTATCGTAGCAACTTTTTTGCCACCCTAACCGATACCAGACACGTCGGAAGAATCTTCCTATCTCCCTAGAAGATCAACTTCTCTCCTCCATCATCAAACACCGCCTGCTTGGAACCACAGTCCAAAACAACCTGATACTTCTCTAAGGTATCCATCCCAAGGATGACATCAAAACCATGCATATCAAGTGGTATAAGATCCACTTGAATGCGATGTCCCGAGAAAGATAGAACACAAGATGGACACTCTTCTCAAAGCAACGAGGAACCATCAAGAGGGGTTTCTAACAACAAGCTATCCTTCTTACAGCTAACAGGTAAATGATAGTTTTCAAGCATACTATAGGCGATAAAAGAGTGCGTAGCCCCTGGGTCAACTAGAACAGATATAAAGCAAGAAGAAGACATATCAGAATGAAATAACTCCATCTGACCTATCACCACTCGCGGGTTGACTATCGCCTCCGGCTGACTCATGGCATAGAATCAAGCCATTGCTTGTTGTCCACGTCATCTGCTTCCTTGAGCAGACGATCTAGCTTGCAATGCCTGACCACGTCCTCGCCCTCTGCTACCACTGGACTGCAGCCTCTCTGACCCTTGTTGATTCTGCCTCGACTGTTGTGTCACTTCATCATCTCTGTAGGGACAACTCGACTTGACATGCCCTATCTGACCGCAGGTATAGCATGTTCTATTGTCAAACTGTGGCCTAGGTGGCCCTGTCACTCCCACTGAAGCTGTACTATGTGCCTTTGACGGCGAAGAAACATAACCTCTTCCCTTACTCGGAGACCACTGCAACGGTACACTGGGACCTCTCATTGCTGACGGTGACACAAACCTTAGCTTCTTGAAGCCACCAAACCTCTGCCCCTGGAACTGAGCAGGTCTGTTCTTAGCCATAGACTCCCTCTTCTCTCTTACTGATCGTTCGATCCTCTGGACAGATTCCACAAACGTAGCAAACCGCTCCCGGTTCTCTAACGCAGACACATGTGTTGTCAGCTCAGAACTCAAACCTTTCTCAAAGCGCCTAATCCGCTCCTCGTCTGTCGCTGCCATATGAGGACAAAACCTCAACAGATCCATGAACTTGGCTTCATACTCGGTGATATTCATCGTTCCTTGTCGTAAACGCTCAAACTGACTGATCTTCTCATCCAGATACGTCTTCGGGAAGTATCTCCTGACGATCTCACACCAGAAAAATTCCCAACAGATCACCTCACCATGCCTCTTCTCTTCCTCGATGGTCCACCAGTGACCAGCACTACCCTTCAGAAGGTAGACAGCATGCTTTACTTTGTCTGCTTCGGGGATGTCCAGGATCCGGAAAGCCTTCTCAAGACTTATCAGCCACAGATCTGCATCCGCTGGATCAGCCGTTCCAGCATAATCTGAAGCTCCGACTCGGCGAAGCCACTCGAAGGTCTTCCCAATACCCGATGCTTCTCCATGGGGAGCCTGTGCTCGCGGAGGAGGCACTGGAAATCGCTCAACCATGAGATTCATCGTAGCCATCATCTGCCCCATAAGCTATTGATAGGCAGGATGTTTGAGTATGGCTGGGTTAGGTTGGGGGACCTCAGGCACCCGATCTCCATGTGCCTGCTCAAAAGCTCCATCGACTGATGCAACATCACTGTGCTCATCAGCTTGTTCTTCATGGTTTCTAGACATCTTTGCTTTTCTTCTGCTGAGGGCAGAAGACGATTATGAGAAAATCTGGAAAACCCATAAGAACAGACTCAACCTAGTCCTAAATCCCTGTAGACTCAGCGAACCTAAAGCTCTGATACAAAAAACTTGTGGCAACACATCCCACTATCACACAGACAACGAGGTGTTACGTGAAAATGTGCGGAAATCACCATAACCACATATTACCAAAAACTCGGGTTAATTAAAACTGATTGCGGAAAGCTGATAAACTGAGAAACTATTACATTCAAGTCCTCATCCTGCAAGGAAATAGGTTATATAAACATATGCAAGCCTTAAAACATGTCCACAGCTTAGAGCAACAACTGTCTTGTCATCACATGAGTTCATCACCTGTTCATACATACATAAAGGCCCACATCTGTCCAACAGAAGGATATACAAAACATCTACGATCATACATCGTGAAACCACATCAAAACACCTCCAAGGACCTGAGAGTACAGGGATGACTCTAGACTCTACTACAAAACATCCAAAACAGCAGCATATCCATCGCTTGCCTTCTACTGCTCGTCTAGCTGCTCGGCCGCAACTCAACGACCACCACCACGTCTAGCTCGACCACCTAAAAAGGGTGTAGACCAGTGGAGTGAGACAATTGAACATTGTCCCAGCGAGAAACATAACTCCCCACCAAAACTACAAAACTTCACACATATATAAAGCTATAACAGCAGATAACTGATAACAGGTATAACAAGAGCAGTTTATGTAGAGCAAAGCTATTCTTACCGACAAGCTTACCAGCTGTACAGAAGGCATATAACCAATATATTTCTCAATGGAACATGATTGACAAGATAAAATATATTTCAATGTAACATGAGGAACATATGAGTAACTGCAAGATATAACAGATTAACTACACAAGCAAGGCCTCAACCAATGTTCTGTGTTTTTCCTTAAGCAATAAATACTAAACGGCTGGATTATGTATGATTATGCCCTGAGGAAGTGAACCATACCATTCAAATCCAACCTTCGGCTGTGAAGCCCATAGCCGGTGCCATACAAGGTTAATGGAAGAGCCAGACTCCACAACCTTCCCCCTCGTGGTCAGTGCACGAGAACCAAAGCAGGACCGCAGTCTCATGCTCAAGTGGCCTCAGCCACAGGGTCAGCTCCTCAGGCTACCCTTCCTCTAGCCCGCCTCAGTACAGGTCACGGTGCTAGTATATCTGAGCCACGGACCTAATCACCGTGCTCTGAGCCATGAACGCATTCATGCTCTTCATATCACATATCCAGAGCCATGGGCCTATTCACCATGCTCATCACATATCCGAGTCTGCAACCGCAACTGTACTCATTTTCCTCTCTATTTGAGGCTAGGAGAAACCTCGCATATTCAAAAATATGTGCTCCGGGTTAACCCGCAAGAGAACCCGTTTCACCATCACCAGCTCCTGACGATGATGGATCTATGGCCAGGGCAACTACATGATATATTCCACTGTAATTAATTAGTGTCTTTTATATGGATTGCAAGATTCAACCAAGTTGTATAACATGCAACTATACAAGAAATAAACAATATAAACTCAACATTATGCTTTTATTGTAATCACATCAACCTGATCCATCTCAAGGATCCAACATCACATGTTATCACTTGGACTCTTTCCAGTCATCCAGATCCATCTCAAGGATCATCACATACCATGGGATCTCAATCCCTCATCATATATTGTCACTGCCTTTCAAGGCTTACCCCATCATCATGGGACAACACATCATAGTTGCAATCTCATCAACAAGAGTAATTATTAAAGTGATGTTACTCATCACATATTTCTCATATCCTTTTCATGGCTAATCATCACCTACATGGTTAGTGTACTCAATAATCATATGTTCAACAGTAAAACTACACTATCAACATAGGGTGACATTAAAGATTCTATACTTATCAATCATACATCAACTGATGATCATGTGCATAAAATACATCATAAGGCAAACCGCTTAACATACTTATCATTATTGTCCTTATCATTAACAGCTAATCATGATGATCAAGTTCATGCATTTAGTCATGTCAAATATGACGGACAAACGTTACCATTATCATTTACATTCAGTAAGCAAGAACATATGTAACAGTCTACTTTCCCTGAACCGTGAAACCCTCTCTATAGGCGCTAGGAACCCTCACTAAAGATCAACACATAACAGCCTGCAACGCTGCGTTGCCACTAAGGCAACCAAGCGTGCAACGCGGCGTCACATGAGGAGTATCGCGCGTCAGGGATGTCGGGCACTATCACTATCGGGCAACGCCCGTCACACATGGTGTTGTCGGCCTATATAAGGGCAGTGTGATGCCCGTCACAACATGGGGTGTATCATCTGTCACAGGTCAGTGTGACGCCCGTCACACACCGCTCAGCAACGCCCGTCACAGGGCAGCTATCGGCCAAGATCCAACCACAAAGGATAGCGTTCAAGGTAGGTAGCCCCTCCATGTATCATGCAACTAACTGGTCAAGGCCTAACGGCCGTCACAAGACAGGATAGAAGTGTGACGCCCGTCACAAGTCTAGGTATATCATCCGTCACAACAGCCTATCGCCCAACAAGCTAGGTCAAGAGGGTTGTCGTGCATCACCTCCCCAAACCCATATCGTCCAAGGTACATCACACACAAGGTCATCGTCTAGAATACTAGTCCACCTCGTGTACTAGAGTACTTGGTATACAAGATAGGCCCAACATATATGTTTTGGTACTAGTCCACCTTGATAATGCAACTCATCTAGAAAAATGATCAAAATTCACAAATTTCATTTATTAAAGAAAATTTTCTATATTTTCTTTCTTTATACAAATATTTTTAAATTATGAAAATCATAAATATATGTATCATTTTGCCCATGTACACAACACCTCGTGTGTTGTTCCTCCGTTTCGCGTATGTTTTAGGCTTAGAACTACATGGGAGAAAGAATGACTTATAAGTAGTTGTACAAGTTGTACGTATTGTATAAATATCCTAATTAGCATACATTATCATAGACTTGAAAAATCTTATATCAATATCTTAATGTAAAATGTAACAATTCATTTTGTACTATTATTACATGTTAATTGTTGACATATTGTGGTGTATACACTACATTTATTGTTTTTTAATGCTATTAGTAGTGTATGCACTAAGTTTATTGTTCATTTATCCTTTTTCTTCTGCGTTCACACTTTGGTATCTTCTCTAGTTTAGGGTTTTTTGAGTCTGTAACAAACTAAAAATACCTTCACTCTTTCATATATGCCATCATGTGTTTCAAAAAGATGTATATTAGTTTATTTTTCTCTCATATCCTTTAGGATGTTTTAAATAAAGATAAAAGAATTAGAATTCAAAACTATAAGTGAGCTACTTGAACAAGAAGTTTCCTTTTAACTTTTGATAGCTTTTGACATAAAAAGAAAATATCTTTGTTTCTCTCTTTCTCTCTACTCCAAGATAGTATCTCAAAAAGGCATAAAATTATATATAACTTAAACAATGAGAGGATACTCAGTGTTCATCTCATTTTTTGACTCAAAGAAATTATAATGGTAATACGTTTCACATTACCTAATCTTTTAATGCACAAAAAATCAATTAAGTTATGAATACATAATTTATGGATATAGGTATTGAAAACCTAAATACTATTGTCTATAAAGGATCTAGACTACCTAATTGTCTTGTGGTCCAAGTTTGCAATCTTTTTTACTTTGTTTGACCCTGCAAACTAATTGGGTAATTTTCCACATGGATTGATTAAGATTCAATTACTAATTCAACTAATGCAAGTATTAAAGATGTAGTCCCACATCATCTTACTATCATGTTCCATTTTATTTTTTTCATTTATATTGAATTCTATCTAATGGGAAACACTATTTCTCTCACGATCTAATGGCTTATCTATTGTTTCCTTCCTCCTATTTTCTTCACAGAAATTGAAGATAGTAGATGCTTTCCTTTCTCCTTCTTGTACTAATGCAGTCCTATTTTAGGGCTTCATATTGTGTCATATTGCATTTCAATCTCATATATACATGTTAGATTACATGTTATTTCCCCTAATATGCATATTTCTATAAAATGCACTTATGGACACTATTTGCATGTTTTTCAGGCATTTGGACCATGCTTGGATGGAATAGAGAGAGAGAATGAGTGATCATAGGGTTTCTCTACCCTAAGACCCAAAGTAAAGTCCGAGGCTCCCTCAACCTACCCCTAGTGTCCAAAGATCCATTGAAGCAAAGATGTCCAAGAAAACACCAAGTTTCAACTCAAAGTGTTGATCTAGAGACCAACACAGCCGTGGTACCTCAGCACGGTCATGCTAGCTCACTCCAAAATCAACATAGTCAACACTGAAACAATGCAGGAATCACCATGGTCGTGCCACTCATATAGGGTATGGTATATTGACCCAGAACGGATGTGCCACCTACCACGGCCGTGTAGTAGCTAAGCTAGGATGGCCATGGTGTAGAGAATGGGCATCTTCCTCTAAGGCACCACGACCATGGTAACCACCACGACCGTGCCACCTTTAGTTCAAAATTCAACAACTTGCTGTTATTTTTCCCTATTTTTCACTACGGTCATTCCACTCCACCATGACCATTCTCACTCGTTCCCACTATGGTCGTGCTACTCACAAAAACCTAGCTTCTTTTCCACTACATTTCCCTCTTTACCCCCACTTGACATATTGCTTCCTCCACACTTATATATGTGGGTGGCATTAGGAGGCTGGGGTTTTACAACCCCAGCTACCTTCTATCACCCCATTTTCACATTCCACTCATTTGCACCTCCATTCCACTCCATTGCACCATTTCTACCACCAAAACCTTAGTTTCCTAGTGTTTTGACCCCATTCCACCATCATTCCATGCCCTTGCACCTTGGAAGAAGGAGGAGGATGTCTTCCAGCAGCTAAAGAGGAGGATTGCTCCATCTACACCGAGTTCTATGGCTTCTTCTACCTCTTTCTCCTTTCTTTTTGTATTTTTCATTTCCATGAGTAGCTAGGCACCTAAGGTGGGTTGTTTGGGGCCAAAAATGTTACTTTGATACCATGTTGGGGGAAAATGATATGTAAACATTGTAATATTGTTTGCTAATGATTATGTTCTATTTCTATATCACTCTTCATGAATTGCTTGATGGTTTGTGCTTGAAATCACCTAGGACTTCAGGGAAATGGCTAATATGTGTGAATTTTGGGATTTGCTCCTAGGTCCAATTCATGGATCCCTAGCTAGCCACCTATCTTCCTACATGCTAATCAATTCTCCTAACCTTAGTTGAGAGATCTAAGTATCTTGTTTAGATGAATTTCGTGTGATTAGCTTAGAGATTTCTCAAGGATAGAATGTGGGTGATGTGAGGCCTAAAACATCATTTCCACTCCATTACTACCCTCATCCCCTAATCACCCTAAGTTCCTCTAACCTAGAAACCTAGGCTTGTTTGGACTCTAATTGCATTGCACCTAGATCCTAACCCAGTTGAGCCTCATAAGTGTAGTAGGAGGTGTTAAGGACTAGTTCCCTGATACACAACCTATCCTATCCATGGCCAGTTAGTAGTTAAGGGCAATTCATTACTCTCTAGCTTGCTATTTGGTTTGGTAATCTAAAAGAAAGCATAATGTTCACATGTCACCCCCTAACCTAACTGATAAGTGCATCCCCCAAATAGTCCACACATCCCTTTATTCCATTAAAACCCTAATTATGTTCTACTTAACTAGAGTTAACTTAGTTGTTTCTTTACTTGCTTATTTAGCTTCTTGCCTTATTCTTGTTTTTCTCTTTCTAGTTTAGGTCTTTGATTGCTTTTTTTTTCTATTTTCTATCTTAGTGTAGTGTACATCTCTTCTTGCCTGCTTTAGTGTAACTTGCTCATCTTATTGTTTGCCTTGTCTTTTCTTGATCAGTAGAATTAATTGTCTAGGATTAACTTAGGCTTTGATTCTTGCTTGTCCTTATTTACTTGCATGCTTGTTCATCATTAGTGTAATCATCAAATCAACCATTAAATCCTTCAACCCTAGACTCCGCAGTAGGAACCTAGCCCAAAAACTAACCTAGCTCTAGTGCCTCCTTTTCTCTTTGTGGATCGACCCTATACTTTCCGCCCACATGTACTACGACATGACCCCACACACTTGCGGATGCAGTGTTTTAGTAGAAGTAGGTGTGTCTGTGTAGGTCTTTATAAATTTTCAAAGTGATCCCAAGCATGTGTCCCGATCTCGTGGAGTTCATCTAGTCAAATCCCAATTGTTTAGTGTGTACACCTCAGGCGTGACACACCAAGCTTTTTGGCACTGTTGTTGGGGAGAAAGGCTCTCAGTCTAGCTAGTTAGTTTTGCTTTGATATTTTCCTACTACCCTCATCATTGCTATTCTTTATTCTTTATTCTTTAATCTTTGTGTTCTTTGTGCATATTGGTTTTCTAGTTTGCTTTCTTTTGTTTGGTTGTGCCTTGTGCATGTCACAAGCCACTCGGGGAAGACAAGATGGAAGGCCAAAATGCACCTCACAATCCTCTTCAAGATTACTTCTTGCCTAGCAACTACAAATTGCCAATTGCTAGCAAAGTTGATAAAATTAATGTCAGGCGAGTAATTCTCCATCCCTCTAGGTCTTCTTGGGATCTTTCCCTCCTTCTACGACATGGAGGATGAGAACCCATACAAGAACATGGATTCATTTCTTGAAGTATGCTCCACCTTCAGGATGCCAACGGCTAGTGATGACACAATCTGGTTGACCTTGTTCTTTTTCTCCCTCAAATACAAAGCCAAAGATTTGTATGATTCAAGGAGAGACATCATGAGTTGGGAAGAGATGAAGAATGAATTTCTAAGGCAATTCTACTCTATTTCAAGTTTGACATAAATGCAGCGTGCCATGGTGAGTGTTAATCAGTTGGGCATTGAATAGTTTCACAATGCTTGGGAGATATTTAAGAATATGCTGAAAGAATGCCCACACCATTAGATCCCTTTGTTGTATCTAGTTCAGTCCTTCTACTCTGGTCTATCTCCAAAAAATCAAGCTTCAATAGATTCTTCTTGTGGAGGAATTTTAATAACTAGGCCACCTGAGGAGCTATGGCCATTGTTTGAGAAGTTGGTAGAAGACTCAAGAATCTGAGATTCTAGCATGATGAATGATGGTGGCCATGCTTTTGGTGTGACAACTTTGACTCATAATGACTCAAGCTCACAAGTGATGAAGATTCTTGGTGACATGGGGAGCTTCATGAAGAACCAAGTGACAAATGTTCCTGGCCACTCAGTCATTTCTATTGAGTTCTATGGTCAAGAAAAGAAGACATTTCACTCCTATATCTACCAGGAACCAAAAAGTCCAAAATATAGCTCAAGGTTTGAGGAAGAGTTTCTCTCTAGGTTGAAAAGATTTAATGATGTCCAAAGGAATGTTACAAGGCTTGAGGAAAGGATAGAGTATTTGTCTTCCATACTTACTCTTCAAGAAGAAAAATTGTCTTCAAAACCCACCTTAAGTTTTGATGAAGCAAGTGAACCAATGCCTTCCTCACAAGTTTTTCTATAGTACACCTCCCATGCAAGTGCACTCCATATACCACTTCCAAGGCCATCCAAAGCCTTATACACCTCCTCCCCCTCTATCACAACAACTTTCTCAAAAATTCACCTTCCAACCTCAATTTCCCCCTCCACCACAATTTCAATTCCAAGTACCATCTCCAGCTCCTCCACAACCACAACTAGATTCCCCCATCCACCATGAGCAAGGAAGTGTTGCGAGAGTTCTAAGGAGCAAAAAATCTCTTGAGCAGCCCGTAAGTCAAACAAAGGTTGATAAATCAAAGAAAATGTAGCAAAGTGGTGATACTATGATTGAGATTAGTGAAGATGATTCCATGACACTGCATGTTGAGTTTGTGATACCATATGTTCCACCTCACACTCCATTTGTAGGCCCACCATCCCTAGTGTTCCACCTCATGTTGATCCAAGTAAGGTCAAATTTAGTGAGGTGCCATTCATTGAAGCATTAGATGAGACATCGAAAGTAAGGAGGAGATAAAAGCACAATGTTGACATTCTTGAGGTGTTTCGCCAAGTGAAGGTCATTATTCCATTATTGGATGCTATCAAGCAGATCCCATCATATGTCAAGTTTCTTAATAACTTATTCACTATGAAGAGAAAGTCAACGAGGAGAATACCAAAGAGAGTCAAGTTGACCGAACAAGTGAGCTCAATCCTCCAACACTTACTTCCTGTGAAGAGGAAAGACCCAGGAGCCCCACTCATACCTAGCTACATTGGGGGACATCACATAGACAAATCCCTACTTGACTTGCGATCTAGTGTGAATTTGAAGACATATACTGTCTATGTTGAGCTGATCTTAGGCAAGTTGAAAAAGACACATTGCACTCTCGAATTGGTGGACCATTCCATCAAAGTGCCAAGAGGAAGAGTAGAAAATGTTTTCGTAATGATATACAAGGAAAGAGGCACAATTTTTCCTAATGGATTTCATTGTTCTTGACATGGAGTTGGATGATAGGAAGATCACCATCATCTTGGGAAGACCATTTTTATCTACAATTGATGCTGAGATACATGTTCACAGCAGTATAATGACAATGTCTTTCTTTGACATGAAGATAAATATCAACATATACAAGTCCTCAAACAGGCAAGTTTGAGATGAGGATATTGGACATGGTCACTTCAAGAGTCTGATTGATCATTTGAGAGGAGGAGATTTAGATGAAAGACTTGATGACAACTTTGGTGATAAATGGGATGACAAGCAAAAGATGAGTGCAAATGGGAGATGTATTTATTGCAAGAATGGACACATGAGAACTTCAAAAGGATGAATGATACAAGAATCTCCAAGAAGCCAAGCTGAAGGCATGAAACTCAACGCTTATGGGAGGCAACCCACATAGGTTTAGGAATTTTTCACCCAACCTTCCATTTTCGATACTTTTGGTTATTTTTACACTTCTCCAAAAAACACACACAAACACACTTGTTTTTAATAGTTTTTGTTTAGTTTAAAGATGTACAAGTGAAAATCGATTTATAGAAGGAAAATTAGATAAAATTTAGACAAAGAATTCATGAAAAATCACTTTGGATTAAAGATTTGGTGTTTGGATAAAGTTCAAGTTGAAATGACTTGCTACAGTACTCACCACGGTTGTGGTACCATGGAATGGCCATGGTAGTACACGCAAATCAATAGAGAAATCAAGAAAATTGAAGAATTGAAGAATGCACTCAACACGGTCGTGTAAGGCAGCAATGTCGTGTAGCTATCTAGTTAAAACGAACATGTAGAGTGCCATGGCCTTGCAGTAGGAGAGACACCATGGTCATTCCATGTATCATGATGGTGTTGCAACCCGCCCCAACACTTAAGTCAGCAATCCAATTTTTTTCATTTCACTTGCTCGTTCACTCTTGCACGAACAACACGACCATGGGCATGAAAAGCATGACCATGGGCGCAAACTGACAACCATGTAGTGACTTCATCCCCTCTTCCACCTCTAATTATCTGCCAAATCACGCATAATCCATTCCAAATCATCTCCCTACCATTTTCCCTATATTCATTCATCATTTCCAACCAATTTGACCCACCAATTAGTCCACTTTCTCTCCATCCCGCCCCACATACGTAGAACTGTGAAAATCCCTAAAACCCTACGTTTCTCCACCAAAATCCATCCACAATGAAGAAACTCACCAAGAAAGTGGTGTATAAGACCAAGTATGAGATCTCCTATGGCTTCCGGCCCAAAAGCAACTCTTCTTCAGTCCATAAGACATCCCTAGCCCTTCCTCTGCCACTGGCAGTCCTCGGTTCACATGGAGAATCATCCCATATGATGGTGTCATGAGATCCCAAGATGGAGGAGACCTCTAGATTACCTAGAGGAGGTGGAATAGCAGCCCAATAGTATGTTTCCTCCAGGGCATCAACACCTCCATCACCGCCCTGACCATCTACTTCAGCATCTCAGGCATCAACTTTGGCCCATCCTTTAGCATTTGCAGCACCACAACCACAACTGAGAGCACAATGGTAGATACTTTTATATGATGAAGATGAAGCAACACTAGATTCACAACAGGAGGATGCACCTGAGGTACATCATGAGACAACACCTGAGGATAAAATCAAGAAGATGAAGAAGCCAAAACACCCGGAGTGCCTGACACGCTGAGTGATTGCCACTCACTATGCTTGCCAGGACACGATGGAGAATTTGGGAATCTTTTATTTTTTTCCAGGATATATTGGAACCCATTGGGTTATTTAAGGTTTTGACCATAGTCCAAGAGACTTATGTTGAGCTTAACCCTGGAGAAAGTCTTGCTGGACACCATAAATGTCACATTGGGGAGTGGCACTTACCTTATCACTGCCTCTTTTCTCAATAGCATTTTCACTCCCACCCCCGAGGCATCAGAATTACTTTCTCAAAGGAGCACATACAGAGAAACCATTGTGAACTATGCATCCATGTGGAAGAGGCTTATAGGGAAAACCAAATTTGTGGCAGGAAAATCAAAGACAAGTCTAATTCACAATACAATATTGAGATACATTCAGAAGGTCTTGGCGAACACCATATTCGCCCAGTATTAGAATCAAAGCAGTTGTACAAAGAAAGACCTCTTTGTGTTGGGATGGATGGTGCAGGGAAAACATGTAAATTTGGGGTAGCTCATCATTGATCACATGAATACTGTAAAGACCAAGTCTCTACTATTAAACATGATAAACAAAATCACCAATTGTGTAGCAGCGGAAATTTAAATCTTGACTTTATTCAAAATGTATAAAGAGTACATTATAAAATTTTCCATAAAGGAAGTACATCTTTATACAAGAACAAGGATCTAGGTAGAGGAAGGCTAGACGAATACACCATTGTCTCCAAACTAAACAACTACATAACATAAAAGCAACTATGATCATATACTATATGTTCTTTCCTTCTTGTCCAATCCTTAGCCTTAGGTTCACCAAGCTTCCATGCGCACTCTGATCCTAGCCTGGATGGTTGGGGTCATCCAGCAAGAGAAAGATAAAACAAGGTATGTGTTAATCAAAAGGAATAGGACAAATAATAATATAAAGCTTTGCAATATAAAAGATTCTCTACAATAAGAGATTTCAAAAGAAATGAGGCAAATATATGAATATGAGAGAGAGAAACTGCCACATTTAAATATCAACAATTATCACATTTGCATGAATATAAATTATGACTCAACATCCTCTCAATGTAGGGTGAGGCACCTACCGGACCTCACCAATGGCAGGGGGACTAAAACCCCAGTGCCTAAAAAGTGGCAGGGGGACTAAAACCCCAGTGCCTAATATATAAAATGGCAGGGGGACTAAAACCCCAGTGCCCGGCAGGGGGACTAAAACCCCAGTGCCCTGTGGGTGGTTTGTACTCATGTACACTACATTGTCAATTGGCCAATAACTATATCATGCATAAACATTCACTTGGAAGCATAGTGAAAAGTAGAACAAAATAACATCATAGCATTGGGAATAAAACCCAAGAATAAACAAATAGGCCATCATAGGCCACAACCATATCCAAGAGTTCCAAGAATTAAAAGAGTCAACAAGCATCAACATTATACAATGTTCCAAATATTTCAAAGGGATAAGCCAACATAGGCAATAACAAGATTACAACATTTCCATGTAAAGGAGGCAACATATGTAGTAGCATGATTCACATGTTCTAAAGAATGAGCCACAATGGCATTAGAAGCATAAAATAAGTAAAGAGCCAAATATGCATTTAGGATAATAAAAAGGCTAGCACAATAATGATTGTGGGGTTGGAAAAGACCCAACTGAGAGATTAGGATTGTTTGCACAATAATCAGTCACAACATAGGGGTCACATACATAGGAATCACATACCTTAGATTATATACATTACCATCACATCCACCAAACAGATTGTATCACCATACCATTATATCCTAGTTATAAACATAACACAAGTATTAATATATGTAAAAACATAAAGCATAGGAAAACCCCTAATTTTACAAAACCACGATTTAGGGTTCAAAACCAAACCCAAACGATTAGTCATATTCTCCTGAATAAGAAAACATATTTTATTACCTAATTTGGGGTTAAAATGAGTTAATTAGGTATTTTAGAATATTTTATATCCTTAAAAGGCATTCAAAACAAACTTCGAAAAATAATTTAGAATCAGGCTTCAAAAACCACAAAAATAGATTCTTCATTAAAAATCCTTTCCATCGACTATTTATTCGTATTTTTCTGACCAAGGATTCATTTATTATGAATTAAATAAATCCGACCAATCAGAAATCAGGCAAACCATAGTGTGACAGGTATTTAAATCGAAATACAAATCGATGTAAATAGAAAGTGAAAAGACTAAGCTGCCCCTTCTCGTCAAATTAAAGCAACTAAAAACGATGAGGGTAGATCAGTCTTTTAACACTATCGATCCATTGCACAAGAGAGGATAAACAATGGGCGAAATGACCAGAATACCCCCAGCCCTAAAACCATGGCCCATGGCGGGGCAGGGGCGCATTGGTCCTTGCCTGACCCCGATTGCTCCTTCCTCAGCCATGGCGAGGGAGCAACCTGGAGCTTGGCTCCATCGCTCCTGCCCGCTTCCTTGCGTGTTTGTCCCAAGCTGAGATGGGAATTTGTTCCCCGATGTCTCGCGGACACAGCGAGCTCAAAAACGCACCAAGGCGTGCACTGGAGCAGAGGAAGGACACTCATCCTAGCAGGAAACAGAGGAACAAAGCGGGGATCAAAGCCGTAGCTAGGAGCCGAAAAACGCGAGACCAAGGGCTGGGAATCAAAGGCGAGCTCAGGGCGGATCGAACGGTGGTGGCGGTGAGGTCGGAGGAGCATTAGAACGCAAAAAGACCAGGTGACGGCAGAGCTCGTCGGCAACTTCTAGGACCCAGAGGCTGGGGCAACCTCAGGGCAGGAAGAGGTTTGGAAAACGAAGAAGAGTGGTTGAGGTTGCTCACCTATAAGGCAATTGAACGGAGAAGGTCAGGAGAACGGGCCCCTTGGTCATCGCCGCCGGAGATGTAAACCGAACAGGTCCGAGAGCTCCAGGGAGAATGGGGAGAAATTGCGAGTAGAGAAGGAAAGCTCGAAGCCATAGGGTTCTACACGGCCCCTTAAATAGGTGCGAGAGGGGCTGCGGATCCCTCTGGAACTCCTTGGTGGAGAGGAGGGGAAGAGCCTAGGTTGGGCGTTTCGTTAAAACAGTAGGGTAGACGATGAGCTAAGGCTCATTCAAACCGGCGGCGAGAGACGGATTCAACGGGACAAGAATCACGTGAAACAGTGGAGGAGGGAGAACGGATTGCGGGAGTTAAATCACCCAAAACGGTTTCTAACTCGCATCATAACTGAGGAAGATGACGATGCCCAAACCGTCAGATTGAAATCCAACGGTTGGCAACTGGCACACATCAAGAGTAACGCGTGACAGCCAGACCATAGGTTAAATGTGCGACATTAAAGGAAATCAACGATATAAATGTAGTAACTATAGTTACACTATATTAAAAGCTTATAAAATGCATTAGAGAGGTCAAATGAACTCCAAAAGCCACCAAATTTGGACCATAGGTTCAAAATGACGCATATTACAATGCTATGCAATTAGATCCACGTTTAATACATAATATGGCCATTAATAAATATATGTCTCATAAAAGAGTATAATAATATATTAATATGAAGGAATTATATGAAAAGCTTATTAATGAGAAACATGTGAGTAATCTCGAGATATAAAACACATTAAGATCCAAATAATCATTCCTTAACAAAATAGCATATTAATATGAAATAAAATCATATTTTGAGGAGAGAGAAACACTTAAGGTTAATATACACATATATAAACTCAAATACATATTATTAATAACATATTTATCCAAAAAGCTCCAAATAAATATAATCTACTATATTATCCCATTAATGACCAAATTACATTATTAGCCTTAACTTATCCCCTTAAGTGGGTTATTTGTGCAAACACCCCCTCATTTACATAAATGAGGGTAAATAGTGATTTCAACCTCAGATTGTGCTCAAAATGCACAAGAAGTCCAAAAATGATCCAAAAGGATGGGAAATTTATGGAAAAGGTCCAATTGGACTAAAAGGCAAAGAAAATCTCAAAAGTGGGTAAATTGCAGGGAAGACCCTGAGTTTCAATATGTTACAAATACTATCCAGTCGAAGAGCAAGAATCCTTTTATTATGGGAGGGATTGTGACTTCAATTGCTCTAGACCTAGATCATGATATCTGGTTACACCAAGGAAAAAGGAGGGAAGCTCATGGACCTGCACTACCTGACTCACTCATCCATGATTTCAGTGATTGATCAGAAGATCTTCTACCAAGACCACCCTCCTTATGTATGAGTTTCACTGGAGCTCCCCTACCATGCCACACCTCTCCTAGAAGGATGTGGTCAATCTCTGGATTTTTGGATATCCTAAGGAGGTGGGCAGAGGAGTATCCTAGAGACACATGGCAGCAACAACCCAGAAATTTGCTTGAAGGACTTGAAGAGTCATAGGAAGCTTCCAAGAGTAGGAGGAAGTTGATGAGAGAGAGACACACAGGATGAGGCGAAGAGAGGTAGAGACATCACAACAAACAAAATAGCCTTCAGTGAATGGGTAAGACATGTCAACTATACATGCTCAACTGGAGGGCATTCAGAGCACACATGATAGGATTCTGAGGGCACAAGAGGGATATCAGCACACACATGATGCAATGTGGTTGTATCATCAATAAATGCATTATCAAATCAACCACATGTATTAGTTTCAACATGACCAGGCCCAGAGGAACCCCCAATGGGGGGATGATTGATAGTGTGCACTATCTGCATACCAGGATTCCTACCCGTCGCCACAATCAGACTACTGGGGCACCTACTACCAGCATCCTCCACCTTAGGGAGGAGCCCCACCAGAGCCACCGTAATGATCATATACCCTATCACTCCTAGACTTTAGTTCCATGCCGAGGACAGGATGGTTTGGGGTGGTAGGGTAGAATGCCATTTTTCTCATTTCACTCATTTTGCATTTCACCTACGATTTAGTTTTGTTTTCTTACTTTGTTTTGTTGTTGTTGCTATCTAAAGTTTATTTTACCTACTTTGCATGCTTGCATAACATGTAATTTACTTTATGTCAATTTTTGCAAAATTTTCAAAAATTTGCTCTTTTTGCCATGCATTGCACATTATGTAGATTTTTGGTAATTTTTACATGTTTTAACTAGCATTTGCTTGTTTCCTTCTTTATTATTCCATAATGAAGGCTTATATATTATTGAAGACGATTTGCCATCATTTTGGCCAATCTTTTCCAAATTTAGAATTGCTTGCTTACAAGTGTGTTTTGACCCAATCTCTACTTGTTGGATTGAAAATGATGACCTTGGATAAATGCAAGTGAATTATCATGGTTTATTGCTAGATGGCCTCAATCTTGACTTTTTCCATGTGAACCACCTCTCTTATGCTTGTGAGTTGTTTGGTTAAATTGTGATTGAAGCAAGTGGAAAATGCTTAGAGTTTTGTAGAATCTCATGATAGAAATGTGGTTTTAATATTGCTCATTCATGTGGCAGGAGATCTCATGTTGATGTCCACACTACCAACCCATCTTTGACTCACTCTTCTTATCCCATCTTCTTGACTCTCCGCCTCATGAAAGGATGCCAAAGTGCACATATTCACCTGTGGCCACCTCCAAGAGTTTGGGGTGGCAACATCTATATCTTCCCACTTCACTCTCATCACCATACACCCTATCAAAACCAAGGGCAAAGAAAAAGAAAAAAAGAATGCAAGAAAGAAAATAAAAGATTCACCTTTTTAATAGCATCTAAATAAAGAAAAAATGAGTGTGTAAAAGCACTCCAAATTCTTACCGCAACCCTTTCTTCTTTTTACATGCCCATGGAGATAGGAAATGTCAAACCTAGCTCATTTTTCCCTTTTTTGCAGCCACGTGGGTTACTTAGTGTGGATGGACATATGAGATTGAATGCATGAATGTAAAATAGAAAAATTAGTCATTTTTGACCTTTTCTACCATGAAACGGTTTACCAGAATGATATGACAACCATATGGATTGATTGTGTTTTCTATGATCTATATTTGAAGTTTGCAGATTCAGTGTTCTAATCATGATTGGTTTGTGAAAGAGGAAAGGAGATATGTGGAATTCATGTACTTAGTCATCTTTGAGCCCATTTAGTCAATATTCACCTATTTCACTGCAATTTTTATTTCTTCATTGTAGAAAAATTGCAGAGAGATTGAGTTGGAGCATACTTGAGGAAAAGTATGTTTTAAGTTTGGGGTGGTGATGCGACCCTATTTTAGGGCTTCATCTTGTGTCATATTGCATTTCAATCACATATATACATGTTTGATTATATGTTATTTCCCCTAATATGCATACTTGTGTAAAATGCACTTATGGATATTATTTTCCTATTTTTTAGGCATTTGTACCATGCTTGGATGGAAGAGAGAGGGAATGAGTGTTCCTAGGGTTTCTCTACCCTTAGAGAGGACCGAAGTGAATTATGAGGCTCCTTCAACCTACCCCTAGTGGCTAATGAAACAATGAAGCAAACATGTCTAAGAAAACGCCAACTTTCAAGTCAATGTGATGATCCAGAGACCAACACGGCTGTGGTACCTCAGAACAGTTGTGCTAGCTCACTCCAAAATCAACAGAGTCAACATTGAAACAATGCATGAATCACCATGGATGTGGCACTCAGAATGGTTGTGGTAGATTGACCCAAAATGGCCATGGCACCTTGCACGGCTGTGTAGCAGCTAAGCCAGAGTGGCCATGAAGCAGAGAATGGACCTCTTCCTCTGAGTCACCACGGCTGTGGTGACTGCCATGGTTGTTTTATCCTTGCCCCACAATGGTCGTGCCACCTTTAGTTCAAAATTCAACGACTTATTGTGTTTTCTCCCTATTTCACCAACGTCATTCCACTCCATCACGACCATTCTTACCCCTTCCCACCGCGGCCATGCTACTCACAAAAACCTAGTTACTTTTCCACTACATTTCCCACTTTACCCCTATTTGACCTATTACTTCCTCCACACCTATATATATGTGGGTGGTGGATGGAGGCCAAGTTTGGCCACCCCTAGATACCTTCTATCACTCCATTTTTGCATTCCACCCATTTCAACTCATTTCCTCCTCCATTCCACTCCATTTCACCATTTCCACCATCAAAACCTTAGTTTCCTAGTGTTTTGACCCCATTCCACCACCATTCCATTTCCTTGCACCTTAGAAGAAGGAACGAACGTCTTACAATAGCTGATAAGGGGATTTCTCCATATACACCGAGATCCATGGATTGTTCTACCTCTTTCTCTTTTCATTTTGTATTTTGCATTTCCATGAGTAGGTAGGCCCCTTAGGTGGGCTTTTTGGGGCCAAAAATGTTACTTTTATACCATATGGGGGAAACTGATATGTAAACATTGTAATTTCGTTTGCTAATGATTATTTTATATTTCTATCTCACTCCTAATGAATGTTTTTTTGGTTTGTGTTAAAAATTACCTAGGAATATAGGGAAATTACTTATATGTGTGAATTTTGGAATTTTCTCCTAGGTCCAATTCATGGATCCCTAGCTAGCCACCCATCTTCCTACATACTAATCAATTCTCCTAATCCTAGTTGAGATATCTAAGTATATAGTTTAGATGAATTTAGTGTGATTAGCTTAGAGATTTCTCAAGGATAGAATGTGGAAGATGTGAGGCCTAAAACCTCATTTCCACTCCCATTACTACCTTCAGTCCCTAATCACCCCAATTTCCTCTAACCTAGAAACCTAGTCTTGTTTGGACTCTAATTGAATTACACCTAGATCCTAACCCAATTGAGCCTCGTAAGGGTAGTAGGAGGTGTTACATACTAGTTCCCCTATACACAACCTATCCTATTCATGGCCAATTAGTATTCTAGGGTAATTAATTAGACTCTAGCTTGTTGTTTGGTTTCATAATCTAAATGAAAGCATATTGTTAACATGTCACCCCCTAATAGGGTTGTACATTTCTAAGTCTGGACCAATGGACTGGACCGGACCGACTATTTGGTCCGGTCTGGTCTTAGACTGACTTGAGTTTCGGTCCGGTCCTCAGTCTGCTATTTATCCTAGATCTGGTCCTCGGTCCGATCCGATCCAAAATCGGTAGAAACTGATCTGGACCGGTTGGACTGAATAACATTAAAACAATGTCTTATACATATTAATGAAATCTAATATTTATGAAAGATTATAGGATTTATTGTACATTATTAATGACTCTAGTTGTATTAGTAATGTTCCTAATATTCTCATGATAGTTTACTCTCTCAAGTTGTAAGAATTTAATTGTGTTACTTGCTTTGTGATAACAAACTCAAATGGATTATTAATTATTTAATAATTATAGTATAATTATTTATATTTTATAATCAAGAGTCTATGAATATTGGTTATCCGATTCGGTCTCTGTCTAGACCTTCATTTTTCCAGTCTGGTCTCAGACCGCACCGATTCTTACTTGGTCTGGTCCTCGGTCCATGAATTTTTTGTTAATCGGGTCTCGGTTTGGTCCAATCCAAGCCGGTCCGATCCTAGTTTGGACCAATCTACAACCATACCCCATAACCTAATTGATAAGAGCATCCCCTAAACAAACCACACATCCCTTTATTGCATTAAAACCCTAATTGTCTTCTTTCTGATCTACAGTTAGATTAGTTAGTTCTTTACTTGCTTAGCTAGCTTCTTGCATTGGTATTTCTTTTCTCATGCTAGGTTAGGTCTTTCATTGCTCTTTTTCCCTATTTTCTAGCTTAGTGTAGTGTATGCCTCTTTTTGCCTTCTTTAGTGTATCTTGCTCATCTTCTTACTTGCCTTTTCTTTTCTTGCTCAATGGAATTTACTGTTTAGGGTTAACTTAGGTTTTGATTCTTGCTTGTCTTCCTTTACTTTCTTACTTGTTCATCATTAGTGTAATAATCAAATCAACCTTTAAACCCTTCAACCCTAGACTCCGTAATAGGAACCTAGCCCAAAAACTAACCTAGCTCTAGTGCCCCCTTCTCTCCCTGTAGATCGACCCAATACTTGTCACCCTCCTATACTATGACATGACCTTGTGTACTTGCAGGTGTAGTATTTTACTAGAAGTAGGTGTGTCTATGTAGGTATTTATAAATTTTGAAAGTGATCCCATCATGTGTCCCAATCTCGTGGGGCACATCTAGTCAAATCATAATTGGTTAGTGTGTGCACCTCTAGCGAGACGCACCATGTGCTCCCTCATTTATCGACCTTTTTGCAAGATTTCTTCACCACCATCCTTGCCTCTCTCTCCCATTTTGATCAAGCCCTAGCTCACCATCCCCCTCACTTTGTGGACAAAATGCCCAAATAGGACTCTCACCCCCTTGCCACCATGGATTGCAAACATTACCCCAATGTCTCACATACCTATTTAAAGGTCCCAAAAGCATCACCTCCCCTCTAATTTTACTCCTCGACCCTCAATTGAATCTCATCTGCTTCCAAACACCCTAGCCTACTCTTTCTTCTTGGGAAACCACGACCTTGCATTCACTTACTATGCATCTTTTTGTGCAATTGACCATGTTGTAAGCACCAACATTGATCCTCTTCATTTTTCCATTGCCCATTTTTTGTGTGGCTTCCCACCACGGCATGTCCTATAGACACACTTTCTAACCATCATCAACATTCAACACCATGGCCCTTTTATGACTTTCATGTCATGTAAATGCCTCAGATGAGTTTCCCTTGACTTCACGATGGATTTCCCGGTCTTACCTGATAAGTTTCTTCCTAATTACTATGGTTTGGTTACTCCAATCTCTTCCCCTATTTCTTACTTTCTTAGACGTTTCTGGGGACACGATGGCTCTTCTCTTCTCATAGTTGTTTCTCTGACTTCATCAGAATCTTGCGAACTCTCTCATGTCACTTGGACCCTATGTTTCATAGAGATTCCTTGGTTCAATTTTGTTTCTTGTTCCTCGACCTATGTTGGAGCAGTTCTTATGCTCCTTCCCACCACCAAGCCTGAGCTTTGGCTTGATGGATTCAGCTTGACACAAAGAAGTCGTTGAAGACCATTGTTCACATTGAGTGGTTGCACTCCTATCACCAGAGCCAGAACGTGAAGCTCCAAGAAACTACTCGATCTAGGGATCGTGGTAGAAGAAGCTAGGTCATCAAATGACCTTGTACACCCATCATTTTAATTGAACAATTTATTTCTCATGGGCATTCTTGCATTTTAAGGATGCTTTTTATTTCTGAGATGTGCAACATTCATTTTAAATTGAATGATTGAGTTGTCCTTGCTGATTAAATCAACTATAATGTGTGCCTATGGTTTCTCCATCTTTTTGCATATCATTTACATTAGATTTATTTCTGGGTTATATCCATGTCACTCATATAGTTTTCTAATTTCTAATTGGTGAATAGTTCAAAATTCATATTAATTTCATACGATCTCAAAAAATTATGAAAACATATGCATTGGAAAGCTTTTTCAATTCTTTATCGATCTGGGTTGTTTTTAAACTTGTTTTCCATATTCGTTTCCTTAAATAATTCATTGATCAAGATTATAGTTTAATGATTATGAACTATTGTACATATCATGTTATTAACCAAATTACTTTTAGTTAAGGGTTCAATAAAGTCAAAGGACTTGACATAAGGTGGTTTGATCTAGGTATGTGAGAGATGCTTCTTGGAACAATTAAATTTGGTTTGATTGGATGTTTTACCTTTATGATTATGCACAAATTATGTCTCATGAAATTATGAATGCTTTTTCAATTGACATTATGTATAGATATCACTGCATACTTGGTTTCCTAATTAAGGTCTATTTTGAAACTCTAATTATTACTATGCTTTATGATTAATAAATTATGCTCGAGAAGGGAGAAATCCCATTATGACATTATGAGGGAGAAATTCCATTATGGATTCAGGGCAGAAATCCCATTATGAAACTATGAGGGGGAAATCATGTTATGGTCAAGATTAAAGTTAAAGACATTAATGATTAAGTTAATTTCTAAGATAATGGACAATGTTAAGGAATTTGCTATGTTTTTATATGCACCTCGATCATGGGCCTCAAGAGGTCGCCATGGGCTTTCCTAGAAAATATGGGCTCCTATGTGGAATTTAAAGGTAGCATATATTCACTTATCCAATTCATAATGTTTAAGATATTCAAAGAATGTTTCTTTTAACCCATGGTCAAGGTTATGTCAAGTTTATTTCTTGTGAAGCTTACTTCATGTCAAGTGTGCAATTACTTCTGGTCTTATAACATGACAACTACTGCTTACTTGTGTGATGTTTGTTTTGCATGGATGGGGATGTGATGTCCACAATATTTAATGAAATTATTACATAAAAAGACATGAAAGGGTTAGGATACTTTCAATCTTAACCCAATGGAGTGCAATCTACTAAAAGGATACAATTCCTTTAGATATCATTTACATCATGCCTTAATTTTTTTAGTCAAATATTGGCCCAATAAATTAGATTTCAAGATGAACAACTTGTGGTTTTCCTGGCCATGAACTATGAATGAATCAATTTAAGTTAATGCATGGTGTTTTATTTTTGCAAATGATTAAAATTATGTGACATCCCTTTGTGGATAATGTTTCCGCTAAGTGATATATATGTTTTTGAAAGTAGGGGTGTTACAACATCTGTGATTGAGATTTTGTATTTCAACAATTGGAGACAAATATGATATTTCCATACCGTGGTTTCATGTTCTAGTCCACATGAGAGATATACTCCCTAATTCATAAATTGATTGGTCACTAAAATCATCATATTTCAAAAATATTGAGATTTGGGAACATGAATGTCATCAATCATATATCCCAAGTGATATCAGGATCCATATAGGGTGATAATAGGAGATGGGTCTACATAAAGATCAATAATAATGAGTCAATTCTTCACACATCAATATCAAGAGGCAAGGTTTTTGGACATATAAAAGTCATTGGTAAAATATTTAGAATCTAGGGTATAGATTTCTACTTAGAATACGGGTGTGATTATTCATTGATAACAATTCAAGTAATATTTGAGCAACATTCAAGATATCAACTTCAATTTCGTTATCATGTTAACCAAGACTGATGAATGGTTTAGAGATAAGTCATTACAGGAACATATAGGTCAACATCATCATTTTTGAGTTCATCATGAATCTGAGATTCAAGATCGAGTGTCAATGTCATCATAGCTATGACCTATTGGAGGCTTAGGTTAAGAAATAAAATTCAGGTGAAAGGTGTTAACTTTCAAAACACTAAATAATCCACAAGATAAAAATGTAGAGGCAATCATATTAGGTATGTGTCCTAGGTTATGGAAGTCATAAGTCAACTACCACCCTAATCTAGAACGTTTGTAATAACTAGTCATGAACTCTCAAGTATTTCAAAATAGGGAGCATATAAATTATCATACTTTATAAGGTCATGAGATAGAAGTTCAATATCATAAAATGGAAACCAAGATAGAAGTTCAATATCATAAAATGGAAACCATGCTTTAATATTTTATCAGATCAAGGTCACAATTGCATTCCCTACCTTTCAATATCAAGGTAAGGGTATATTTTTAGTTGAATTGAGAAATCCAGGGTTTGAGCATAATTGTGCAAAACTTGAGATCCATATTCATTTTATTATTCAAAACTGAGTTCAGATAGAGGCATAGAAATCAATAGGGAAAAGTCATCTTGTATTAAAGTCTTCAATAATTTTTTGAAATCCCAAAATAATAGTCATTTTGTGGATTGATCATGGTACATATGAAAATAGGGGAACATTTATTTGGTCATGTTCGAGGTTCAATAAAGAATAGTGAAACATATACCTAATAAAATAGGGACCTCATCGACCATGAGGTATAAGGTATAAATCCTCATTATTTCATCATATAAAATTATTTTTATTTTACCTCAAGCATATAAAGCATATAGTCAGGATTTGGTGAGATTGAGTTTGCATGAACTAAGCGGTCATACATAAGTACCTAACAAAAAGAGTACTTTATTTAGTCATAATCGAGTTGTCAAATTTAAATTTGATTATGGAATCATCATCCTTTTACTCACATTTTACCAATTCATTCATGCTTTTAGCTTTCCAAACCCATGACCTACCTATAATTGTAACATCATGTGATTAATTGTCATTAGAGAGAACACGTGAGGAGGTGAGAAACTAAATAATCATCATCTATTGGGTGAGTTAGGGTAGTTCTAAAAGAACATATGAGGTGATAGAAGACTCTCTACGATTTAAGGGAAGAAACCTAATCCAATCTTGGATCGACTTTGGATAGGTAGGTGTGCAGAGGAACCTCAGCCATCATGACTAGGCATATATGAGGTATTAACTAGCCAGAACCTCCACATTTACGACCATACCTATTTCCCTAGTTTCACCATTATGGGTTTCAGTTGTCCCTAGGGTCTTATGAGGAATTGGATTATTAAACACTCATAGAGGATACGTGATTTTTCTAATACAATTTGTCACAACCATTAATTACCTAAATTCAAACTCCTAATGGCTAGATAGATAATTGCAAAAGGATCTAGGTATTTGTACCTAGAATGGATCATGTAACATATGCATGACTGAAACCATAATAAACAATATAGAGAGCTAAGGAATGAAACAACATGGCATATCAAACAGTACTGGTTCCAACCTATTGCCTTTTTCAATTGGCATTATAAGGATTAGGGGAGAGGAAGTCCTTGATGTCCAAGAGCAAAGCTAGGCTTGCGTAACTGGACCAGTGTGTGTGGGAGTGGGGGAATTGCTGCCATTTATCATAGTTTCAAACGTAGGCCTTTGCGCAATACATAGGCCTTTACGCAATACATAATGGGCCCTGGTTTTAGGTCTCATATTAATGGAGGTGGAAATGAAGTGGAATGGGTGGAATGCAAAAAATGGGGAGCTAGGAGAGGGGTAGAAGGTAGCTAACATTAGCCTCCACCCAAATATATATAGGTGGGGAGGAAGTAATAGGTCAAGTTGGGGTAAAGTGGGACATGCATTAGAAAAATAGCTAGGCTTTTGTGAGTAGCACGGCCGTACTGGGCACCATGGCCATGGTAGGGTGGAACGACTGAGGTGAAAAATAATAGATATAGTGGTGGATTTGAACTGAGAGTGGCATGACCATGGTGGTATCCACATCCATGGTGGGGTGTCAGTGGCATGGACGTGATGGTCACAACGGCTGTGTGGCTTGGAATTGGCTTTCCCGTTCTTGACAATACGACTATTTTGCACTAAGATGCTACACCATGGTGGTATCCACGAACGTGGTGGGGTGTTAGTGGCACGACTGTTCTGGGTCAATCTACATCTTGGTCCTTTATTTATAGTTCTTGCATTAACCGGTCTGGAATTAGGTGTATCTATATTACAAGATTATGTTTTTACGATCTTAATATGGTCATTCTATGTGGCAAAGCCGTGGTGATTCCTTCATTTCTTTAATGCTGACTCTATTGATTTTGGAGTGAGCCATCAAGGCCATTATGTGGTACCACGATTGTCAACACTTTGAGTTGAAACTTGGTGTTTTGTTGGACATCTTTGCTTCAATGGAGCTTTGGCCACTAGGGGTAGGTTGAGGGAGACTTAGACTTCACTTTGGGCCTCTCTTAGGGTAGAGTGATACTCGTCGTTTTGCAATATCAATCACTAAGATGGTTAATCCTAGAGTTTAAACCTTTTTTACTTCCGGTTTTAAGGGTAATATAGAAGGGTCGATCCCATAGGACAACTATTAGAGATTGTTCTTTAGAACCCAAAGATTGAAGAACTTTATTATTTGTTTTTGGTATTTTTCTTTTTATTAAAGCAGAAAGTAAAGTCCAGTTGGGGGTTTTTGTGATTACACTAATACAAGAAGAAAAGTACTTAACAAGAATAAACATGCACAAGAAAATAATAAAAAGATTGTTAACACAAGTAAAACTATATGAATGAAAGACTAAGAATTAAAGGAAACAGAAGATGCGGTGATTAAATTAAGAGATGGAAATCGAGGCTCGTAGGGGTTTTCACCACCTTAGCCTAGGTGATAACAACTAAATCTTAAACGATGATTCGATGAAGGTTTGCAAATTTAAAACTCACAAGAGAGAAACTCCACATGAGCCCATTGGTCTTGGTGCTCATGCTTCCTAGTTTATCAACCTAAAAGACGAGAATCCACTGTCATATCAAAACGTTTATGTAATCGATTTTATTGTTCAAAATCCGGATTTCCATGGTCATATCCATCCGGATTAACATGCGATCCGAAGATCAATCATTCAATTAAAATCGATTACCATCTAATTGTTTAAGAAGAAATCGTTAAAACCATGGCTAAGGGGTTATTCCCCTTGCCCCGATAAAAGACTACTCACACATGGAGAAAGGGGAGATGGAGGAAGAAAGTACAAAAGCCATAGTCTAGCCCAAAAATCAGGAGATGAATCCTTATGCTAGAGTCAATGAAATGGCTTAGTCCTTTGTTCCTTGCTCCAGAAATAAAGCGCGGAGAAAAGTAGATTAAGACTAAGGCGGGAAGAAGAGACAAGCACAAGAATGGAAGAACGGTGCTTGAAATTAAACTACTTTATTGCATAATAAAAAGATGACTACAAGATTAATTGCTGCAGAATTCCAAAGTACAAGAAATCCAAGATGCCTCGAGGAGGAGGAAGTGCCCCTCCTTTTATAGGAGAAGGAGGGGGTATACATTAGGTTTAGGGCAAACGAAATGGCCGTCGGCGGCTGCTAACTTTCTAGATCTAGTCAATAGAGGAAATAATTGATTTCTTTGCATCCCTTTAGCATTAATTTCCCATAACAGCAGTTTCGAGCATATTTTTGGGCAAGTTAAAAATTCAAAAGCGGCCCGAAAATATATTTTTCCTGTATATAATTGAATTATCTTTCCAACGCATACTTGCACAATAAATTACTCCTTGGGATGTTGTTATGACCCACGTTGAGGTTAGCCAGTAAATACCTCAAATTATGTGAAACACCTCAATTAGTGCTAAGCACCATGTTAAACCGCATGGTTAATCAAGATAAGTTACGTCGTGAATCAATAGTTGAGTTTGAGTCATCAGAGGTAATTAATGATAATAGCAACGTTGATCATTAAGTTAATTAAGTTGAATTAAGTATACAGATGTGATTAGTGTTTTGGTCAAGTGTTACTAGTTGATTACAATGTTTTCATGCCTTGAGAAGGTAGTGGATTTTGTGCTTGAGAGTTTACAAAAAGAATCAGTTGATTTGGACACTCGAGGCGAGAGTTATAACATTTTCTAGAAACTTGGACCTAGTTAGCAATTTTTCCAAGTATTTTGGCTATTTCTTTTCCTTACCCCCTTTTATTGGGTCGGCTACTTATTTTTTTTTATTCCCTTATCTTCTTCTCTCGGCCGCTTCCAGAACCAGACATTTGCGATTGAGCGGATGCCCGATAGAACAGGACCAGCCGCTAGGCGGCGCCCAAGCAGCCCACCCAGCGGCCGATCTAGGGCTTGGTAGCCCCTTCCAGCAATGCTTATTCCGCCGCCATTCCTCCTTTCTCCTTCTTCCTCCTTTCTCCCTTTTCTAGCTCGCCCAAACTGCAGCTTCAACTGGTCGTAGCGACACCCTGACCTGCAGGTTGTTGCAGTAGATCGCCTGACCAGCTAGGAGTTGAGGGTGCGGCGCCTTTAGCTCAGGAAGCACCTCCATACGCCAAGGAACGGCGACTCTTCTTCCTCCACTCCACCCGCCCTAGCCCTAGCTGCTGCCTTGCAACCTTGGTCGGCAGCCAAGCTGCAGTTGCAGCCGCTGCTCATGGCCAGGGGCCATCGTGGGCCGCCCAGTAAAGAGAAAGTGCTCTCTTGATCTCAAATCTCAGGATCCAGGATTTGCAACCATAGCCACAGCTAGCGATGACCACCTAGGGTGGTGCCCCATTAAGCAGGTAGCAGCTGCTATGTGAAGCTGCATCTAGAGGTGCTTGGGCGCAGCTAGTACCATGGAGTTTGATGCCTTTGACTCCAAATTTGAGGACCAAGCAAGGTTTGCAACTATTCGCTATGATTCAGCCGGCAATTTTGCACCTTCCGGCAACCTGTGCTTGAATGTGTTTGGTTTCTATTCGCAAAAGGTTGGGAACAAAGAATTCTAAGGAAGAAGACGAACCCGTTGACACCCAGGAACTGGTCCCTGGACGCGTTCCTGGATGGATCCGGACGAATTCGGACATCCCGAATTAAGTGAGTAGGATTTCATTTATTTATCATTAATAAACTCAAGCGTTTGAATATTTTCTGTTTTGTGCGCGAATTACGCTGATAACATGCGTTATCAGGCGTCGGGCAGCGTTTGGCGTTGCCCGACCTATTTATTTCATAAACTGCTTCTAGACACTGTTATATGATTAAATTTAGCATTTGAACAGTACGGATTGAATCAGTAGATTTATATGGTTCATTGGAACCTAAATTGCTCATTTGAATGTTGAAATTAGAAATTCATGTCTGAAAATGGTATGATTTGGGTATGAACCCAGATAATGAAGATTTCTGATAAATTATCAGATGTACGATTTCAAAGTTGATATGAATAAATAAAAACATGCAAGAAAACCCTAATTACATATATCTTTTGACGTTAATATGTGTAAATTGATATTTACATGAAATGGCACATTTCTCTGAAATATTACCAGAAATTCTCAAGTATTGTTATTAAATTGTGTTGTGATATGTAATTAACTCTTAATTGAGTTAAGTGATGCACAAACCAAGATTTGGGTTAATGTGCACGTTTTTCGAGAATTTTAGAGAATTGATAATTGTTGAGTATGATTCTCATATGTGAAGTAAATTTCTTTAATTTGTGCCATAAGATGTTCAATTGCGTAAATTCGCTAGGGATGTGCCAAATTGAAATAAGTTGGGTTATTTATGCATTTCTAATTTGTCTGAATGCATGGTATGAGAATTTCTCAGAAATTACAATGATTTAAAATATATTGCTATGTCAGTTTAGAATGACAGTGTATTGTGATCTGATATGAAATCAGTAAAATGTGATTTTCCTGTTTAAATGTTTATATATTAATCAGTTAATAGACTTAGGTGCCCTAACACCGTAGAACCCCTTCGAGAGATCTGCTTCTTAGGGGTGAAACTCGTGTTGCAACATTATCCGTGCGGAGTCATGGAGACACGAGGACAGAGAGGTAGTGTCCAACAACAACGCGTGCGATGTCACGGTGGCACTAGAGAAAATTGGGGGTTATTGCAACAAGATCCGTGCGGAGTCATGGAGGTAACCCCGTGAGACTCTCCGCCTGTGTACTCAGGTTAGAGGAGGAGTCTAGAGCACTCGATGTAGTGCAGTGAGGCCGATGAGCCTGAAGGCCGATGAGCCTGGGGTCCTGTGGCAGAGCAGGGCTGGCGTCAGACTTAGCATTTCCCGGGTGTGTCGCTAAGTCTTGTACGGTGGGATCGTAGTTCGCTATGGATCTTTGTATGCAGGGTACACTGCATATGATTAGGGCATAATAATATAAATTGGTACTCATATAGGATCACAGTAAATTTAAGTATTCGAACTTTTGTGCTATTTCTTTATATCTGTTTATCTGTTCAAATTATCTGTTATTGCATGGAAATGTGATTATGTTCTGCAAATCTATTATGTTAATAGTACTACCCTGCTTAGTACTGCACTTATGTTTAATTTCAATTTATAAACCTGATGAGTTGTTTAGTGATAGCTAAATGAAATGCTATTCACTGAGCGAGTAGGCTCATACCTCTACTCAAAACATTTTCAGGTCATCATCAGCAGTAGGAATCTGAAGGATCCTTTCATCCTAACACTTAGTTTGTAGAAGGTATATGTAGTTAGTAGTTAGAGGTCTCTTAGTCCTTTCCCCTCGATCCTTGGGACATGGAGTGGGTGAGAGAGAGTATGTATGGCGAATGTGTATAAAGATGTAAATTAACTGTTATGTTTACTTTCTGTTAAACAATATTACATGTTGTAAACTCTGTTTATGTTCTCTAGCCAGTTTAATTGAAATGCTTCCACAATAGTTATTTATGTTTTAGTTTACAACAATAATCCGGATATCATTACGAGGTTTTAAAAAGAAAAAGTTTTCAGTGATTTGTTTATGTGATAATCCCTCTCTCGCGCCCTAATCTCGTGATTAGTGGTTAGTGTGAGATCGGGGTGTGACATCTTGGTATCAGAGCATAGGTTGAGTATATGAATACTCTAAGTCAAGGTCAGGGGATGACAAGAGACCAATAGGATTAGGACTTAGGTGTCTTCCTTCTAACTGCAATTTTATAATAGGAAGTGTTCTGTTATATTATTGCAGATGGATGGAAGAGGACGTGGTCACGAGAATCAAGTTGAGAGTTTAAGCTGAGTCATCATGGATCATTAGGATCAAAAGATAGAATTATAATTAAGATGGATAAGAAATGATGTGTCTTTAGCTCTGGGAGATTTGAGTGTTTGGATACCCTGGCCAGGTGTCTAAGTACTTAGAGGGTGTGACATCTTGGTATCAGAGCATAGGTTGAGTATATGAATACTCTAAGTCAAGGTCAGGGGATGACAAGAGACCAATAGGATTAGGACTTAGGTGTCTTCCTTCTAACTGCAATTTTATAATAGGAAGTGTTCTGTTATATTATTGCAGATGGATGGAAGAGGACGTGGTCACGAGAATCAAGTTGAGAGTTTAAGCTGAGTCATCATGGATCATTAGGATCAAAAGATAGAATTATAATTAAGATGGATAAGAAATGATGTGTCTTTAGCTCTGGGAGATTTGAGTGTTTGGATACCCTGGCCAGGTGTCTAAGTACTTAGATTAACCAGTATAAAGTTACTCTGTCTATTCTTCTCTGGATGCCCTGGCCAGGTATGCAGAGGAAGGATAGGCTAGAGAGAAACCCTAGAAATCTTAGGGTTAAGAATCGGAAATTAATGTAAGAGTAAGAGATTAAATATAGGATGTGATACAACTCTTGTTTTATATTGTTTATTTGATTGGAAAATCACTAGAATTGTTCTTATATGTATGAATTTAGATTTTCAGCTTGTAGAATAAATATGATTCTTTTATATTGATTGAGTGTCATGAAGTGATTTATTTATTGTTTATATTCTTTGTATTAAGTAGACCAGAAGTTTTGTTTAAATGAGTTTGCCCTAAGTGGATATTATTTCCACATGTTTGAGATTAATAGGAGTTGGTTAATCCTGAGTAGCTCTTGGCTTCAGGACTACAGGTTCGGCCTGGTCTGGCTGGCAGGATGCGTTACTGGGATCTAATGACTCTTACTAAAAATATAATAAAAAGTAGACTCTGGATAATTTAGACACACATTATAGTGAGAATGTACATACACTAAGACGTTGAGATGTAAAAGAAAGATTAGAACAGCTAAGAATTTGCTGGAACTGATATTGGAGGCCCAACGTTGGAGTTTCATTTGAGTAATCCTTAATAGGAAATAAAGGAACACGATATAAGGCTCATATTAAATTTACTGATTTGTATTATATGAACTTTAAATATGAGAATATAGAAAAAGATTTGAGAAAAGTGTGTAATGACTAAGATAGTAAGAATCAACTTTGGGTTGGATCATGGAATAGAGTAAAATATTTTTTATGTACTTCAAAGTAAAGACAAAATAGAAGAAAAGAGTTAAGTATACAATAAGTACATAGAAATAAAGAGCCTTATGTAAATCATAGGACCAAGCCAAGAAATTTAGTTGAATTAAGAGAAATGTTAGAAAGGATGACCTTGATTAAGGAATGAGGATTTCATGACATAATTGTGAGTATGGAATGTATATCTTTATTATAAAGTTTAGTGCATTCATACATACTACCTTGGAATTCTGAGTCTCTATAGACTAACTAACTTGTTTCTAAAATAAAGAACAACCGCGTAATTTAGAAAATGAATGCATCATATATGTTGCATAAATACCAAGGTAGAGACGTCTAAATGAATGAAATAATGGCACACAATATGATGATGAAACCCTAGCAAGGTAAATTGAGAATGAAATTTATTTGAATGTTTAAGTAAGAGAAAGTAAATTTCAATGATAAGATAAGTAAGACTTTAGTAAAACTTATGAGAACCAAGTTTGAATTTCAAACTAAGGAAGCAACGTCACATCACAATAACTCTATGTTTTTGATAAAGACGAAACCCTAGTATGTTTAAAGTTGTAGTAGTTCAAGGGATATCACTAGTGATTTGACCTTGAATACTAGCATCTCTATAAAATAAGATCATGAGATTTGTTCTATGAAAAGTAATCTAGCACTGATAGTGATCCATGGTTTAAATGTAGCCAATCTGAAAGGTAGACAAACAACATGAAAATGACTCGGAGAAAAGAGTAAGATATAAATTGAAATGTAATAAGTGTGTTTGAAATAAAAGGAGAAATATAACATAACTGAAGTGTATTTTGAAATAAATTCTTACGGTAATAATATGAAGTAAGTAGTATAGAATGAGGAGTATTACCTGATACATGTTTTGGAGATATCTGTTGTAGTTCATGCTCTTATGACACAGCATCACTATCTTTATGATGTGATGATAGACTGTCACCCTGGGAAGGAGAATGTGGTAGCTGATGCCCTAAGCCAGAAGTCTAGTTTTGTAGCTGATGCATTCTCTATTGCATGTTTCGAGAGAGACATGCTAGTAGAAATGTGAAAGTTAAACTTAGACTTAGAGGTGACAAAGTAGAGTGGTTTGATTGCACAGATGGAAGTCAAGCCTATCTTTTATGATTAGATTCATGAACTACAGTAGGGTGATAGTGAGTTACATTAGATCATGCATGACATGACATGGGGAAAAGACCAGAGTTCATGTTTTCAGATGATGGTGTGTTGTATCAGCGTGACAGGTTGCATGTACCTCGAGATAATGATTTGAAAGAAAAGATTCTTGAGGAAGAACATGCATCAATGTATTCCATGCATCCAGGCAACACTAAGATGTACAGGAATCTCAAGGAGTTGTACTGGTGGCCTGGTATGAAGAGGGATGTAGCTGAGTATGTGGTTAAGTGCAGAGTGTGTCAGTAGGTTAAGGTTGAGCACCAGAAACTTGCAGGTACCTTGCAATCTCTTCATATACCAGAATGGAAGTGGGAACATATCACAATGGATTTTGTGATAGAGTTGCCCAAGACACCTAGAGGTTATGACTTGATATGAATGATTGTGGATAGACTAATTTAGTCTGCTCATTTTCTTCATACTAAGTCAGCCTTTGATGTTCCAAAGTTGGCCAAGATATATGTGAATGAGGTAATCAGATTGCATGGAATTCTAGTTTCTATTATATCTGATAGAGATCCTAAGTTCACATCCAGGTTCTGGAATTAGTTACATCGTGCATTGGGCACAAGGCTGAGGTTCAGTACAGCGTTTCACCCGCAGACAGATGGTCAGTCTGAGAGGACCATTCAGACTCTTGAAGACATGCTAAGAGCATGTGTTCTGCAGTTCAGAGGAAGTTGGGAAGAACACTTGAGCCTTATGGAGTTTGCATACAACAATAGCTACCATTCTAGTCTTGGTATGGCACCGTATGAAGCTCTGTATGGCAGAAAGTGTAGATCACCTGTATGTTGGTATGAGGTAGGTGAGAAAGAGATTCTTGGGCCAGAGATAGTGGATATGACTACAGAGAAGATATATGTGATCAGAGAGCAGTTGAAAGCTGCTCAGGATAGGCAGAAAAGTTATGCAGAGAGACGACGTCGACCTCTTGAGTTTGAGGGTGGTGACGAGGTTTATCTGAAAGTTTCACTGTGGAAGGGAGTGTTGAGGTTGGATAGAATAGGCAAACTGACTTCTAGGTTTATGGGCCATATCCTGTTATTGAGAGGAATGGACCTATAGTCTATAAGTTGGATTTGCCATCTGAGTTGGCTAAGTTACATGATATGATTCATGTATCGATGTTGAAGAAATGTTATCCTGGTACAGAGAAGATAGTGGACCCATAATCTGCTCAGCTCAGACCAGATGTATCTTATGTTGAGGGATCAATACGAATAGTTGATCGGAGGATCAAGAAACTCAAGAATCACGAGATACCATTAGTGAAAGTTTTGTGGAGAAATCATAACCTATAAGAAACCATGTGGGAGTTTGAATCAGTGACGTGTGATAAGTTTCCTTTTCTCTTATAGAAATTTCGGGACGAAATTCTTATAAGGGAGGGAGATTGTTATGACCCACGTTGAGGTTAGCCAGTAAATACCTCAAATTATGTGAAACACCTCAATTAGTGCTAAGCACCATGTTAAACCGCATGGTTAATCAAGATAAGTTACATCGTGAATCAATAGTTGAGTTTGAGTCATCGGAGGTAATTAATGATAATAGCAACGTTGATCATTAAGTTAATTAAGTTGAATTAAGTATACAGATGCGATTAGTGTTTTGGTCAAGTGTTACTAGTTGATTAGCATGTTTTCATGCCTTGAGAAGGTAGTGGATTTTGTTCTTGAGAGTTTGCAAAAAGAATCAGTTCATTTGGACACTCGAGGCGAGAGTTATAACATTTTCTAGAAACTTGGACCTAGTTAGCAATTTTTCCAAGTATTTTGGCTATTTCTTTTCCTTACCCCCTTTTATTGGGTCGGCTACTTATTTTTTTTTCTTCCCTTATCTTCTTCTCTCGGCCGCTTCCAGAACCAGACATTTGCGATTGAGCGGATGCCCGATAGAACAGGACCAGCCGCTAGGCGGCGCCCAAGCAGCCCACCCAGCGGCCGATCTAGGGCTTGGTAGCCCCTTCCAGCAACGCTTATTCCGCCGCCATTCCTCCTTTCTCCTTCTTCCTCCTTTCTCCCTTTTCTAGCTCGCCCAAACTGCAGCTTCAACCGGCCCTAGCGGCACCCTGACCTGCAGGTTGTTGCAGTAGATCGCCTGACCAGCTAGGAGTTGAGGGTGCTGTGCCTTTAGCTCAGGAAGCACCTCCATACGCCAAGGAACGGCGACTCTTCTTCCTCCACTCCACCCGCCCTAGCCCTAGCTGCTGCCCTGCAACCTTGGCCGGCGGCCAAGCTGCAGTTGCAGCCGCTGCTCATGGCCAGGGGCCATCGTGGGCCGCCCAGTAAAGAGAAAGTGCTCTCTTGATCTCAAATCTCGGGATCCAGGATTTGCAACCATAGCCACAGCTAGCGATGACCACCTAGGGTGGCGCCCCATTAAGCAGGTAGCAGCTGCTACGTGAAGCTGCATCTAGAGGTGCTTGGGCGCAGCTAGTACCATGGAGTTTGATGCCTTTGACTCCAAATTTGAGGACCAAGCAAGGTTTGCAACTATTCGCTATGATTCAGCCGGCAATTTTGCACCTTCCGGCAACCTGTGCTTGAATGCGTTTGGTTTCTGTTCACAACAGGTTGGGAACAAAGAATTCTAAGGAAGAAGACGAACCCGTTGACGCCCAGAAACTGGTCCCTGGACGCGTTCCTGGACAGATCCGGACGAATTCGGACATCCTGAATTAAGTGAGTAGGATTTCATTTATTTATCATTAATAAACTCAGGCGTTTGAATATTTTCTGTTTTGTGCGCGAATTACGCTGATAACAGGCGTTATCAGGCGTCGGGCAGCGTTTGACGTTGCCCGACCTTTTTATTTCATAAACTGCTTCTAGACACTATTATATGATTAAATTTAGCATTTGAACAGTACGGATTGAATCAGTAGATTTATATGGTTCATTGGAACCTAAATTGCTCATTTGAATGTTGAAATTAGAAATTCATGTCTGAAAATGGTATGATTTGGGTATGAACCCAGATAATGAAGATTTCTGATAAATTATTAGATGTACGATTTCAAATTTGATATGAATAAATAAAAACATGCAAGAAAACCCTAATTGCATATATCTTTTGACGTTAATATGTGTAAATTGATATTTACATGAAATGGCACATTTCTCTGAAATATTACCAGAAATTCTCAAGTATTGTTATTAAATTGTGTTGTGATATGTAATTAACTCTTAATTGAGTTAAGTGATGCACAAACCAGGATTTGGGTTAATGTGCACGTTTTTCGAGAATTTTATAGAATTGATAATTGTTGAGTATGATTCTCATATGTGAAGTAAATTTCTTTAATTTGTGCAATAAGATGTTCAATTGCGTAAATTCGCTAGGGATGTGTCAAATTGAAATAAGTTGGGTTATTTATGCATTTCTAATTTGTCTGAATGCATGGTATGAGAATTTCTCAGAAATTACAATGATTTAAAATATATTGCTCTGTCAGTTTAGAATGACAGTGTATTGTGATCTGATATGAAATCAGTAAATGTGATTTTCCTATTTAAATGTTTATATGTTAATCAGTTAATAGACTTAGGTGCCCTAACACCGTAGAACCCCTTCGAGAGATCTGCTTCTTAGGGGTGAAACTCGTGTTGCAACATTATCCGTGCGGAGTCATGGAGACACGAGGACAGAGAGGCAGTGTCCAACAACAACGCGTGCGATGTCACGGTGGCACTGGAGAAAATTGGGGGTTATTGCAATAAGATCCGTGCGGAGTCATGGAGGTAACCCCGTGAGACTCTCCGCCTGTGTACTCAGGTTAGAGGAGGAGTCTAGAGCACTCGATGTAGTGCAGTGAGGCCGATGAGCCTGAAGGCCGATGAGCCTGGGGTCCTATGGCAGAGCAGGGCTGGCGTCAGACTTAGCATTTCCCAGGTGTGTCGCTAAGTCTTGTACGGTGGGATCGTAGTTCGCTATGGATCTTTGTATGCAGGGTACACTGCATATGATTAGGGCATAATAATATAAATTGGTACTCATATAGGATCACAGTAAATTTAAGTATTCAAACTTTTGTGCTATTTCTTTATATCTGTTTATCTGTTCAAATTATCTGTTATTGCATGGAAATGTGATTATGTTCTGCAAATCTGTTATGTTAATAGTACTACCCTGCTTAGTACTGCACTTATGTTTAATTTCAATTTATAAACATGATGAGTTGTTTAGTGATAGCTAAATGAAATGCTATTCACTGAGCGAGTAGGCTCATACCTCTACTCAAAACATTTTCAGGTCATCATCAGCAGCAGGAATCTGAAGGATCCTTTCATCCTAACACTTAGTTTGTAGAAGGTATATGTAGTTAGTAGTTAGAGGTCTCTTAGTCCTTTCCCCTCGATCCTTGGGACATGGAGTGGGTGAGAGAGAGTATGTATGGCGAATGTGTATAAAGATATAAATTAACTGTTATGTTTACTTTCTGTTAAAAATATTACATGTTGTAAACTCTGTTTATGTTCTCTAGCCAGTTTAATTGAAATGCTTCCGCAATAGTTATTTATGTTTTAGTTTACAACAATAATCCGGATATCATTACGAGGTTTTAAAAAGAAAAAGTTTTCAATGATTTGTTTATGTGATAATCCCTCCGTCACGCCCTAATCTCGTGATTAGTGGTTAGTGTGAGATCGGGGTGTGACAGATGTGGGAGTTATACCAATTTTGGTGAAAGATATATACTGAAATCAGACTTTGCGGGAAAACGTAATGCCACTTTTACTGGTTAATTGTGCAGCCAAATAAACACCAAAATTGCCGTAAAATATATCTTTTTTATAGCCAATAAAATTCTCTTTTCATTCCATACTTTATCTTGGAATTCCGCCTTTAGACGCAAAAGATATGGCTATTTTGGTGGCGAGTATCTCAGACACTGCGGGAATATTTGAAAGTCTCATATCTTCATCTTTTATTTTCTCGATTTAATTACTTAGATAATTTCTGAAAATTAAGAAAAATATCATAAGAATTAAGGAAAAGTATATCAAGAAGATGAAAGTGCTATTTATTTTTGAATTAGCTAAAATTAACAAAAACGTCCTAATTAATTATTCTAAATGAAGCAAAAATAAGAGATGAATATGCATTCATCAAAATACCCCAAAGTTAATCTTTGCTCGTCCCGAGCAACATTAAAATCAAGAAATACTTTCAAGACATACTCTCAACTTATCATCCTCACTCTCCTAACAATCACTTGATTCCTTCCACCAAAATATGGCCAAGCGACCCTGACTTCCTGAATTCACGAAAAGTGACTTTTATATTTCCTACTTCACAAACTTGCATTTATTCAAGACCTACAATAAAACGGATGTTCATTTCACCTTTGCATTTGGTACTCCAACTTTTTTTTAAGTTTTACACAAGAACAATGCTGATTTGGATGGTTGGGGTTTTTGTAGTTTTCCCCTGGGTAGAAATTTGGAGTGAAGGAGGTATGGAAGAAGGACAGTCTCTCCTCTATTCGACTCGAGACATTTTTATTTAGTGGACATGCAGTTACATTGACCGCATTTTTTTTCTTTGATTTTTGGTGATACACCCAATTGCCTGGGTATGGAAGAAGCGGAAGAGGGGGAAGGGGTGCCACCCCAAACTTAGCCTTTTGGGCATTATTGGCTTTTTTTCTTTTTGATGAATGGAAAAATTTGAAAGTGGTGGAAGAAGAGTAGAAGAGGTTGTTCTTGTGCAACTTTTTTTTTCATCTTTTTTTTAGAGTACCATGCATTGGTTCAACTATTACCGAATCATGCGAAAAATCAAGAAAATTTATACAAGTTGTACATGATAAGAAAACATCACTCTTGAATCCTATCGGTCCTCTATGGTTTGCCATCTTTTCCAAGGAGTGATTATTATTTGAGGTCCTAAGTGACAGGAGGATTTCTAGTCATGAAAGTTCAAAATTTTAGTTGCAAGGCAGTTACATCATTAAGGGGAGTATTTTGACAAATGATCATATCAAGACCGACTAGATAAAGGCCATTTTACAACAAAAGCAATAAAAATATGGCTGACTAGATAATGGCCATGAACAAAGCAACTATATGCAAAATAAAAAAAAAAGTGGAAATAATGCAAGAATAAAAAGATAAGGGGGTGGAATAGAATCATACCACCCACCTCTACCCCGGACTTAGATTTTTGCTCGTCCCGAGCAAAACCCAAACCCGAGATGGAGGGAAGAAAATTGTTGGGTTCACCAGGAGGTCCTGGTAGCTCAAAATATGTCCATCTAAAGGGATTGTCGATGATGGCTGGAGTTTTGAATAGAGGAGCTTCATGGTACACCCAATGGATGGGTAGTCGCAGAAGCCTAAAAAGGCTTTCTGAATGATGTTGTGTATCACCTCGTAGTCCTTCGAGTAGGATCCACATATCTTCCTTCAACAGTGAAAGTAGTGTTGGAGATGAATGTTGATTGGGGGGGATTGGCAGGTGCCAGTTGGGTAACAAATGTAGTGTCGGATGTGGAAGATCAGACGGAGAATCTGGCTCAAGCATCTTTTTGCCGCCTGGATCTACATGTGGTGAAGAGGGTGCCTGTATAAGAAGAACTGGTTTGTTAGCCGAGTAAACAATCATATGGGGATGTATGTCTTCTTGGTGGATTATGCAACAAGGTGCGTCTGGATCCTTTACCCCATAAATAGAGGCATGTGGATTTGGTGTGGAAGACTCACAAATGGCATAATTGTCATCATAATTATAAAAAATGATCAATCTAGGTTGTTCCATCTCTATTGGGGAGTTCTCCATCTCTTCTTCATAAAAGATCTCATAAACATGGATGTCTATGGAATCAATTGGAACCTTTACTATGCTGAAGGGGAGATCGGATTCCTTTATAGGACAAGTTCCCAACTCAATGGGCTCAGAAGGGATCACCTCACAATATAACGGTGTAATGTAAGGTTCTTGCAGTGGTAGAATCACCTCATCAGGTTCAACCAGATGTGGAAAAAGAGGTGGTTGAGTGAGGTCATAGTGCTCTTGATGATGAAGCCTTTCAAAAGAATCCATCAGTGCATGTTGGGTAGGTGATGGTACATTGGTCACAATAGGCTCAACCAAGATGGGATGATTATTGCAAACATCCAAATATGGGCCTACAACCGAGAAGGGTGGAGTCTTAGGTTTTTGGGATGTTCTTTGAGCCCACCAGTCATTAACCTTTTTGTTAAAAGATTATTGATTCATGAATTTATCAACATAGGCCTCCATCCACTCATTTTCTGACTTATATGGATAGTCAGGGCCCCATACAGCTGCAACCCTAGCTAAACAAAGTTCTTCATTTACAACATCCTGAATTTCTTTAAAACACCTATCCATCTCCTGATCAAGGTTGTGTGGAGTCTCAACTATATCACATTGTACTTCTTCTAAGGGTGGTGGTTCATTATAGAGAAAGGGTTCCAATGAAGTAGATTGGCCATTAGAATCAACTAGATTAACATCCACAATGGAAGTGATTGGTGGAGCTTTAGGTACTCGAGTTGGTTCTACTTGATTGAAGATGATATAATCATCGTCATCATCATCTACTAAAATCATCCTTAGCCTCTCTGGTTCCAGATTAAAAAATTGCCCCGCGGAATTGGCGTTCGGCGAGCGTCGCATGCACAAATGAAGCAGTTAATCGTGTGCAGAAAAAACAGACTGCCGGAATGGAAACTCGGCAGAAAGAGGAGTAGCACTTTCGGAATGTTACTCGGAAGGCATAAAAAAATAAAAAAAGTTTTTCAAAAGATTTTTGGGGGTTTGAGAAAACAATCTGTTGTCCCCGGCAACGGTGCCAAATTGATACTCGTCGTTTTGCAATATCAATCACTAAGATGGTTAATCCTAGAGTTTAAACCTTTTTTACTTCCGGTTTTAAGGGTAGTATAGAAGGGTCGATCCCATAGGACAACTATTAGAGATTGTTCTTTAGAACCCAAAGATTGAAGAACTTTATTATTTGTTTTTGGTATTTTTCTTTTTATTAAAGCAGAAAGTAAAGTCCAGTTGGGGGTTTTTGTGATTACACTAATACAAGAAGAAAAGTACTTAACAAGAATAAACATGCACAAGAAAATAATAAAAAGATTGTTAACACAAGTAAAACTATATGAATGAAAGACTAAGAATTAAAGGAAACGGAAGATGCGGTGATTAAATCAAGAGATGGAAATCGAGGCTCGTAGGGGTTTTCACCACCTTAGCCTAGGTGATAACAACTAAATATTAAACGATGATTCGATGAAGGTTTGCAAATTTAAAACTCACAAGAGATAAACTCCACATGAGCCCATTGGTCCTGGTGCTCATGCTTCCTAGTTTATCAACCTAAAAGACGAGAATCCACGGTCATATCAAAATGTCTATGTAATCGATTTTATTGTTCTAAATCCGGATTTCCATGGTCATATCCATCCGGATTAACATACGATCCAAAGATCAATCATTCAATTAAAATCGATTAACATCTAATCGTTTAAGAAGAAATCGTTAAAATCATGGCTAAGGGGTTATTCCTCTTGCCCCGATAAAAGACTACTCACACATGGAGAAAGGGGAGACGGAGGAAGAAAGTACAAAAGCCATAGTTTAGCCCAAAAATCAGGAGATGAATCCTTATGCTAGAGTCAATGAAATGGCTTAGTCCTTTGTTCCTTGCTCCAGAAATAAAGCGCGGAGAAAAGTAGATTAAGACTAAGGCGGGAAGAAGAGACAAGCACAAGAATGGAAGAACGGTGCTTGAAATTAAACTACTTTATTGCATAATAAAAAGATGACTACAAGATTAATTGTTGCAGAATTCCAAAGTAAAAGAAATCCAAGATGCCTCGAGGAGGAGGAAGTGTCCCTCCTTTTATAAGAGAAGGAGGGGGTATACATTAGGTTTAGGGTAAAAGAAATGGTCGTCGGCGGCTTCTAACTTTCTAGATCTAGTCAATAGAGGAAACAATTGATTTCTTTGCATCCCTTTTGCATTAATTTCCCGTAACAGAAGTTTCGAGCGTATTTTTGGGCTAGTTAAAAATTCAGAAGCGGCCCGAAAAGATATTTTTCCTGTAGATAATTGAATTATCTTTCCAACGCATACTTGCACAATAAATTACTCCTTGGGATGTGGGAGTTATACCAATTTTGGTGAAAGATATATACTGAAATCAGACTCTCCGGGAAAACGTAATGTCACTTTCACTGGTTAATTGTGCAGCCAAATAAACACCAAAATTGCCGCAAAATATATCTTTTTTATAGCCAATAAAATTCTCTTTTCATTCCATACTTTATCTTGGATTTCCGTCTTTAGACGTAAAAGATATGGCTATTTTGGTGACGAGTATCTCAGGCACTGCGGGAATATTTGAAAGCCTCATATCTTCATCTTTTATTTTCTCGATTTAATAACTTAGATAATTCCTGAAAATTAAGAAAAATATCATAAGAATTCAGAAAAAGTATATCAAGAAGATGAAAGTGCTATTTATTTTTGAATTAGCTAAAATTAACAAAAAAAGTCCTAATTAATTATTCTAAATGAAGCAAAAATAAGAGATGAATATGCATTCATCAAAATACCCCAAAGTTAATCTTTGCTCGTCCCGAGCAACATTAAAATCAAGAAATACTTTCAAGACATACTCTCAACTTATCATCCTCACTCTCCTAACAATCACTTGATTCCTTCCACCAAAATATGGCCAAGCGACCCTGACTTCCTGAATTCACGAAAAGTGACTTTTATATTTCCTACTTCACAAACTTGCATTTATTCAAGACCTGCAATAAAATGGATTTTTATTTCACCTTTGTATTTGGTACTCCAATTTTTTTAAAAAAGTTTTACACAAGAACATGGCTGATTTGGATGGTTGGGGTTTTTGTAGTTTTCCCCCGGGTAGAAATTTGGAGTGAATGAGGTATGGAAGAAGGACAGTCTCTCCTCTATTCGACTCGAGACATTTTTATTTAGTGGACATGCAGTTACATTGACCGCATTTTTTTTTCTTTGATTTTTGGTGATACACCCAATTGTGTGGGTATGGAAGAAGCGGAAGAGGGGGAAGGGGTGCCACCCCAAACTTAGCCTTTTGGGCATTATTGGCTTTTTTTTTCTTTTTGATGAATGGAAAGATTTGAAAGTGGTGGAAGAAGAGTAGAAGAGGTTGTTCTTGTGCAACTTTTTTTTTCATCTTTTTTTTGAGTACCATGCATTGGTTCAACTATTACCGAATCATGCGAAAAATCAAGAAAATTTATACAAGTTGTACATGATAAGAAAACATCACTCTTGAATCCTATCGGTCCTCTATGGCTTGCCATCTTTTCCAAGGAGTGATTATTATTTGAGGTCCTAAGTGACAGGAGGATTTCTAGTCATGAAAGTTTCAAAATTTTAGTTGCAAGGCAGTTACATCATTAAGGGGAGTATTTTGACAAATGATCATATCAAGACCGACTAGATAAAGGCCATTTTACAACAAAAGTAATAATAATATGGCCGACTAGATAATGGCCATGAACAAAACAACTATATGCAAAATCAAAAAAAAAAGTGGAAATAATGCAAGAATAAAAAGATAAGGGGGTGGAATAGAATCATACCACCCACCTCTACCCCGGACATAGATTTTTTCTCATCCCGAGCAAAACCCAAACCCGAGATGGAGGGAAGAAAATTGTTGGGTTCACCAGGAGGTCCTGGTAGCTCAAAATATGTCCATCTGAAGGGATTGTCGATGATGGCTGGAGTTTTGAATAGAGGAGCTTCATGGTACACCCAATGGATGGGTAGTCGCGGAAGCCTAAAAAGGCTTTCTGAATGATGTTGTGTATCACCTCGTAGTCCTTCGAGTAGGATCCACATATCTTCCTTCAACAGTGAAAGTAGTGTTGGAGATGAATGTTGATTGGGGGGGATTGGCAGGTGCCAGTTGGGTAACAAATGTAGTGTCGGATGTGGAAGATCATACGGAAAATCTGGCTCAAGCATCGTTTTGCCGTCTGGATCTACATGTGGTGAAGAGGGTGCCTGTATAAGAATAACTGGTTTGTTAGCCGAGTAAACAATCATATGGGGATGTATGTCTTCTTGGTGGATTATGCAACAAGGTGCGTCCGGATCCTTTACCCCATAAATAGAGGCATGTGGATTTGGTGTGGAAGACTCACAAATGGCATAATTGTCATCATAATTATAAAAAATGATCAATCTAGGTTGTTACATCTCTATTGGGGAGTTCTCCATCTCTTCTTCATAAAAGATCTCATAAACATGGATGTCTATGGAATCAATTGGAACCTTTACTGTGCTGAAGGGGAGATCGGATTCCTTTATAGGACAAGTTCCCAACTCAATGGGCTCAGAAGGGATCACCTCACAATATAACGGTGTAATGTAAGGTTCTTGCAGTGGTAGAATCACCTCATCAGGTTCAACCAGATGTGGAAAAAGAGGTGGTTGAGTGAGGTCATAGTGCTCTTGATGATGAAGCCTTTCAAAAGAATCCATCAGTGCATGTTGGGTAGGTGATGGTACATTGGTCACAATAGGCTCAACCAAGATGGGATGATTATTGCAAACATCCAAATATGGGCCTACAACCGAGAAGGGTGGAGTCTTAGGTTTTTGGGATGTTCTTTGAGCCCACCAGTCATTAACCTTTTTTTAAAAAGATTATTGATTCATGAATTTATCAACATAGGCCTCCATCCACTCATTTTCTGACTTATATGGATAGTCAGGGCCCCATACAGCTGCAGCCCTAGCTAAACAAAGTTCTTCATTTACAACATCCTGAATTTCTTTAAAACACCTATCCATCTCCTGATCAAGGTTGTGTGGAGTCTCAACTATATCACATTGTACTTCTTCTAATGGTGGTGGTTCATTATAGAGAAATGGTTCGAATGAAGTAGATTGGCCATTAGAATCAACTAGATTAACATCCACAATGGAAGTGATTGGTGGAGCTTTAGGTACTCGAGTTGGTTCTACTTGATTGAAGATGATATAATCATCGTCGTCATCATCTATTAAAATCATCCTTAGCCTCTCTGGTTCCAGATTAAAAAATTGCCCCGCGGAATTGGCGTTCGGCGAGCGTCGCATGCACAAATGAAGCAGTTAATCGTGTGCAGAAAAAACGGACTGCCGGAATGGAAACTCGGCAGAAAGAGGAGTAGCACTTTCGGAATGTTACTCGGAAGGCATAAAAAAATAAAAAAAGTTTTTCAAAAGATTTTTGGGGGTTTGAGAAAACAATCTGTTGTCCCCGGCAACGGTGCCAAATTGATACTCGTCGTTTTGCAATATCAATCACTAAGATGGTTAATCCTAGAGTTTAAACCTTTTTTACTTCCGGTTTTAAGGGTAGTATAGAAGGGTCGATCCCATAGGACAACTATTAGAGATTGTTCTTTAGAACCCAAATATTGAAGAACTTTATTATTTGTTTTTGGTATTTTTCTTTTTATTAAAGTAGAAAGTAAAGTCCAGTTGGGGGTTTTTGTGATTACACTAATACAAGAAGAAATGTACTTAATAAGAATAAACATGCACAAGAAAATAATAAAAAGATTGTTAACACAAGTAAAACTATATGAATGAAAGACTAAGAATTAAAGGAAACGGAAGATGCGGTGATTAAATCAAGAGATGGAAATCGAGGCTCGTAGGGGTTTTCACCACCTTAGCCTAGGTGATAACAACTAAATCTTAAACGATGATTTGATGAAGGTTTGCAAATTTAAAACTCACAAGAGATAAACTCCACATGAGCCCATTGATCCTGGTGCTCATGCTTCTTAGTTTATCAACCTAAAAGACGAGAATCCACGGTCATATCAAAACATCTATGTAATCGATTTTATTATTCTAAATCCGGATTTCCATGGTCATATCCATCCGGATTAACATGCGATCCGAAGATCAATCATTCAATTAAAATCGATTACCATCTAATCGTTTAAGAAGAAATCGTTAAAACCATGACTAAGGGGTTATTCCCCTTGCCCCGATAAAAGACTACTCACACATGGAGAAAGGGGAGACGGAGGAAGAAAGTACAAAAGTCATAGTCTAGCCCAAAAATCAGGAGATGAATCCTTATGCTAGAGTCAATGAAATGGCTTAGTCCTTTGTTCCTTGCTCCAGAAATAAAACGCGGAGAAAAATAGATTAAGACTAAGGCGGGAAGAAGAGACAAGCATAAGAATGGAAGAACGGTGTTTGAAATTAAACTACTTTATTGCATAATAAAAAGATGACTACAAGATTAATTGCTGCAGAATTCCAAAGAACAAGAAATCCAAGATGCCTCGAGGAGGAGTAAGTGCCCCTCCTTTTATAGGAGAATGAGGGGGGAATAAATTAGGTTTAGGGCAAAAGAAATGGCCGTCGGCGGCTGCTAACTTTCTAGATCTAGTCAATAGAGGAAACAATTGATTTATTTGCATCCCTTTTGCATTAATTTCCCGTAACAGCAGTTTCGAGCGTATTTTTGGGCCAGTTAAAAATTCAGAAGTGGCTCGAACATGTATGTTTCCTGTAGATAATTGAATTATCTTTCCAACGCATACTTGCATAATAAATTACTCCTTGGGATGTGGGAGTTATACCAATTTTGGTGAAAGGTATATACTGAAATCAGACTCTGCGGGAAACGTAATGCCACTTTCACTGGTTAATTGCGCAGCCAAATAAACACCAAAATTGCCGAAAAATATGTCTTTTTTATAGCCAATAAAATTATCTTTTCATTCTATACTTTATCTTGGAATTCCGCTTTTATACGCAAAAGATATGGCTATTTTGGTGACGAGTATCTCAGGCGCTGCGGGAATATTTGAAAGCCTCATATCTTCATCTTTTATTTTCTCGATTTAATTACTTAGATAATTCCTGAAAATTAAGAAAAATATCATAAGAATTCAGGAAAAGTATATCAAGAAGATGAAAATGCTATTTATTTTTGAATTAGCTAAAATTAACAAAAAAGTCCTAATTAATTATTCTAAATGAAGCAAAAATAAGAGATGAATATGCATTCATCATAGAGAAACCCTAGAATCACTCATACTCTATCTCTTCCATCCAAGTATGGTCCAAATGACCAAAAAATATGCAAATAATGTCCATAAGTGAATTTTACAAAAATATGCATAGTAGGGGAAATAACATGTAATCTAACAGGTATAGATGTGATTGAAATGAAATATGACACAAGATGAATTCCTAAATTAGGGTTGCATCACCACCCCAAAGTTAAAACATACTTGTCCACAAGTATGCTCCAACTCAATCTCTCTACAATTTTTCCACAATCAAGAAATGACAAATGCAATTCAATATGCGAATATTGACTATATGAGCTCAAAGATGAATAGGTACATGCATTCCACCTCTCCTGTCTCCTCTTTCACAAACCAGTAATGATTAAAGCACTAAGCCTAAAAACTTCCAATATAGAGCATAGAAAACACTACCAATCCATATGTCTATCCTATCACTCCGGGTAAACCATTTCATGGTGGAAAAGGTAAAAAATGACTAATTTTTCTATTTTACATTCATGCATTCAATCTCATATGTCCATCCACACTAAGTAGCCCACATGGCTATGAAAAAGGGTAAAATGAGCTAGGTTTGATACTTCCTAGCTCCATGGGCATGCAAAAGGAAGAAAGGGTTGCGATAAGAGTTTGGAGTGATTTTGCACACTCATCTTTTCTTTATTTAGATTCTCTTAAATAGGAGCATCTTTTATTTAGTTTTTGCATTTTTCTTCTTTTTCCTTTTTTTCCCTTGATGTGGATAGGGAATGTGATGATGAGAGTGAAGTAGGGGGGCATGGATATGGCCACCCCAATCTTTTGGAGGGGGCCAAGGATGAATATGTGCACTTTGGCATCCTTTCATGAGGTGGAGAGGTAAGAATATGGTAGAAGAAAAGTGAGTCAAATAGTGGTTTCCAGTGTCGACATCAACATGAGATCTCCTGCATGAAAAATACTCCAACAATTTCATCAAGCAATGACACACTACATGAATGAGCAATATTGAACCACATTTCTATCATGAGATTCTACAAAAGTCTAAGCGTTTGTGGCTTTCTTCAATCACAATTCAACCAAATAGTTCACAAGCATGAGAGAGGTGATGCACATGTAAAAAGTCAAGATTCAGGCCATTTAGCAATAAACCGTGATAATTCACTTGCATTTGTCAAAGGACATCATTTTCAATTTGAAAAGTAGATAGCTATGAATGCATAAGTAGGTACAATATACATATGTTGAAGCCACTTATCAAATGAATAATAAGAATAGAACATTTGATTTTCAAGTAGAAGCAACTTTTTCGCCCACTTCCACTACATCACCCTCCCAAGTAAAATTGGTGCTTGTTATTGCACCAGGTGCTAAAGCGTGGGTCTTTTGTATCCATTGAGAAAGAGTTGTAATTGTATAGAGGTATCTGAAAACATATCTTGGGGATGCCCTAATCATGGTATCATTATGAATATACAAACCAAAACACACTTTTTAGGCAATAAGTTCTAAACTTGGGTAGAATTGAATAAAATGGTGACAAATTGCCTTCAATCACATATAAGCCTTCATTATGGAAAATAAAGCAGGAAATAAGTAAATCCTAGTTAAAACATGCAAAAATTACAAAAAAATCTACATGATATGCATGCATGACCAAAAGAGCGTTTTTTTAAAAATTATGCAAAATTTTGCAGAAAGTAAACTACATGACATGCAAACATGAAAAGACGGTAAAATCTTCTCTAGATAGAAAAAGTAATAAAAAAGCAAGAAAACAAAACTAAATCGCATGTGAAATGCAAAATGAGTGAAATGAGAAAAAGGTCATAACACCATACCACCCCAAACTTTTGAATCATGTTATCCTCAGCATGACACTAAAGTCTAGGAGTGATAGGGTGGATGATCAATACAGTGTCACTGGTGGTGTTCCTCCCTATGGTGGAGGGTGTTGGTAGTATCTTCCCTAGTAATCTTCCTATGGAGGTGGGTAGGGAGCCGGATATGTAGACCGTGTTCCCCACCAATCTTCCCCCATTGGGGGTTCCTTTGGGCATGGGTGTGTTGGAAGTGATACATGTGGTTGATCTAATGGTGCATCTATTGATGATCCAACCACAACACATCTTGTGTGAGCTGAAATCCCTCCTCTTCTTGTAAGATCATTAGCTAAGTACTCTGAATGCCCTCCAGCTATGCATGTACGGTAGACATGTCGTATGCATTCACTGAAGGCTGCTCTAGCTCTACAGTCCCTACCTCTGCCTCTCACTATCTCACTCTACTTGTCTCTCTAGACTCTGCTACCCTCCCCTTCTTTTCCATCCATGAGGGCTCTCCAATTCCCTCAAGCAGTATCACCTCTAGTATTCTATCATCTCTAGGGTGCTCCTCTTTATATCTCCTCAAGGACTCAAGGAAATTTGGAGTTGGGGCATTATCCACTAGGAGAGGTGGAGTGTGGTAGGGTAACTCTAGTGAGACACCTGCATATAGGGGGTTGATGTAACATACTGAATCTTGGACATTTTGTCTTTTGACCCTCTTTCTCATCTTTTCCTTTCACTTCTATCCTTCTTGCCTTTCTGTTTAATTTGTGGATTTTATGGTGGTTTACTAGACATTTGTTCACCTTTTATGCCAATGAAAGGGTTTAATGCACAATTACCTCATTAGAAGTCTAAGTAATGGGCTCGATGTGCAATTGTCCACTTACGTAATAAAAATAATAAAAGAATTCATGCTATAACTTTCTATGACTTTTTAGAATATGAAAAAGAAAAGAAATCCCAAAATATACATAAAGGAGATGATAAATGTAATAATTGGAGATAATATGGGATATATAGGATATAAGGAGATTATAGGGAATATATTGTTTTAAAAATCACAAATAGGAAACCCACGAGATAATTTGATATATAATGTCATTTTCTTGAACTAAAAGTTACTTAAGGGCCAAGTTTCACCCAATTTGGAAATATGTAATTATAAAAACTTTATTAAAAAGGGGAAATAAGAGATATCTTAAAAATAGAAAATAAGGCACTTAATGTTCTCAAATTGGGCAACTAATGCCAAATTCGTAATCTAACTTCATATTCAGATTCTATGCATCAAAATGAGCTTAGGTATCAATTTTCAATTGGTTTGGAGGGTGTTTGCATCATCAATTGAGGAGAGAGAAAATGAGAATATAATATGAATCTCACTTTATTTGATTCCTATTTTGGTAAGTTGATGTCAAACAACCCATTCATTTCTAGATAATGTGTGTGTTTTTCCTTGACCATCTGATCCTAAATCTGACAGATCGGAAATTCTCTTCAACCCACAACAATTTAGGAAACTGGTCAATGGATCAGAAGGAAATAAAATTGGGATTTCTCACTTGGTGGTTGATCATTGCTCACAAATCTTTGACCCTTGGTTTCTTCTTTGATTTCACCTCAATCCTATTCCCAATTTTCTAGGGTTTTATGCCTTCTACGCTTCTTTGAGTGCGGCCACCTACCCTCCCCTGTTCTGACTCTACCCCCTTCAAGTTTTCCTTTCTTCTGGAAACTCAGAATCTTTAAGACACTATTTATAGTTTTGATGGGAAACCTTAGGATCCTAGAATTCCATAGAGGCACTCAAGTTGGCCTGGATCATCCTCCTCATGCCTCTCCAAACTCTGGGTATCCTCACCGAAGACATGGGCTTCTACCCAGCGTCCTACACCTCTGAGATCACAAAAAATGGTGAAGAACTTCTCCAAATACCCTTGCTATGCTTCCATGTTGCCAAATTGGCCTCCCTTCAAGGTGTGTAGTAATGTCCCTTTCTACCCCGTTTTTGACCTACATGACAAATAACAAGTTGTATGCAATTTTGATGCTTGATTTCATTGCCATTCTTTTCGGTTTTGACCCAAGAGCCGGTCTAGGTATTCATTTTTGTGCTCCTTTTCCCTTTGCTCTGATCTCAATGTTTCTCCACCTGACTTTTGTGCTCATGCTTTGTTTCTCATGGTTGAACAAGGACGAAGAAGATGACAACTTGAGCCTTTACTTCTCTTCCCCCTCTTTCTTCCTTATTTTCATTTTGCTCACTAGGGGCAAAATAGTCATTTCGTGCTCTCTTGATTCTTTTGCTCACGCTGAGTTGGGTGCCTCTTTGGTGATGGGCCCAGACTAGTTGGCCGCCAATGATTGGACCAACTCGGCATGGTTGACCCTGTTGACTGAGTCTTTGTCAACTGACATGGATTTTTCCTGCTTTCCGATTGGCAAGTTTCTCAAAAATCATATCTTTTAATTGGTAACTCATAAAATTATAAATAAATATGTTTTGGGATTAGAAAAATGTGATCTTTCAAATAAAAATAATTTTGAGGCTTCGTTTTGAGTTTTACTAGAAGATGTTTTCTAAAATGAATGAATTAATTAAAATAATAAAAAATACACCAAAATGTCCATAACTCCAAAATATATAAAATTATATGTTTTCTTAATTAGAAAAAACTAATTAAGACATTGGTGATAGTTTTAGGATCTAAATCGATGGTTTGTGTAAAAAGTTGGTAACTTTGGGGTTTTAAGTCATTAATGAACGCACATAGTTCTGATATATGGATATGATAATGATATTAGGACAAGTGAACTCAAATCTTGCTTAGGGGTTTGAAAAGTGGTTTCTAGGAATCTAAGGAAGAGGTATGTGAATCTAATACCTTAGTTGGGAAATTTTATGTGTTAACCTACTTTTTCCCTAATGAGGCTTAATTAAACCTAATCCTCTATTCTTGAAACCTAACTCACACATGCCTAAAAATATGTTTATGAATTCATCTTGTTGGGTCTTATACCCCATTGCCATGCTTATTGAATATTTTGACTACTCTTTCCATGACTACTTTTCTAGCATGTAGATTTATGTTCTATTTAATTTAAAATAGCGGTACTTATGTACAACCACCCACAAAGGGCATGTATTTAATCGCCCTGGGGAATGATTTTATTCTCCCCATATTATTGTGTAGGTGACTATGAATGTCTTATTCTCTCCTCACCTATAGGTTAGAGGTACGATAGGTGCCTCAACCCTACTTAGTTGGGTAGACATAATTATCTTACATGCAATCCTTTTAATTTAATTGTTAATGGCAAGTTTCTTTTGAATATAGCCTCATACTCTTGTTGAAACGTCTATTTCGAGAAAACAAGATTAACTAATGCGGAAGCGTTCACTAAGCATCGGATTACCAGAAATCACTAAAAATTTTAAACTTTTTACAAAGAGATCCTTTAAAGGTAAAGATTTCTCATAAAGCAACATGATAAGTTGTTTACAACTGATCCATCAGTAAAACTCTGTAAGGCAAGATACAAAAGTCTCTAAGGACTGGACCAAAAACTCGAAAGCACTAACTATTACTCCGAGGACACGAGAGTACAGAGACGACATATAGGACTCTAACACTATCTACACATGACATAGCAGCCAATGCCTCCACCTGAAGCTTCACTGCTGTCCTTGGTACTGCTGATGCTGCCCTTCACCTATTGAAGGATTTCTGCCTCCTTGCCCACGTCCACCTAAAGGTTGAAATCTACGGGGTGAGACAATTATAAAAATCATCCCAGCGAGAGATATAACTCTTCGCCAGAAGCGTAATTATTGCAGCATAAGAGAATAAATGTACACAAAGAAGTTATGTATATTTGAGAGTAGTTAAAACAACGTTTAACAGATTAAACTATTCTTTCTACTAAAAGCAATGCAACTATAAATTGATAAAATCACATGTCACTCATCACATCACTAACTCCCTTCAGACTTGGATCATATATCCATTGCCTGGCATTATTATTTGGGAAAGGATGGCCTGTAGCCATACTCCTTCTCCCAAAGTGTTAGGATTCCAACTCCACAACATATCTGCATAACTTGTACATATGATATCATACTTAACATTACTTATGTAATACAAGGGTTATTTACATCCATAACCCATTAGTCTGTAGTTAAGCTTTTCATAGGATTATTCCGTAATAGAATTTCACATAGAAACACTTTGGTTTAGGTCATACCTCATATTTTTAATATTGGGATATCAATCCCTAACCATCTTATTAATATGAAATCCGGAATGTGGGAGTTCAAACCCCTGGACTAATCATAGCATTTATTACCAAGTAACATCTCATTTTATCTGGTTATCTAAATAATATGACCTTTGAAGATCAACAAATTATATTACTCGTGGCTCATTCAACCTATCAAGCTCATATGTTATCACTTACCAGATAACATGACATTTAGTTATACTCTTGAATTATAGGTAACAAGTGTTCTTAATGCAATTAGCATTATAAATCTTACATGGATCTGATCACCTCTATATGAAACCTGTCAAGCTTAACTTTTATCAGTTATTTCATATACTCCCACATACTGTAAAGTATGTGATCCAGGAGTTCCCTTTGTAAAACCTGTTTCACTATTATTTAAATTCTGACAATGATGGATCTATGATCAGGGCTATACATGGTATGATTATACTTGATTATTAGGTACATATCAGTATTCGTTTAGCATCATACATGTTTCCAAACATTCAAGTACTAAACATGGCTATAACAGAAGAATACTAAATGTACAAGTATAACTCATATCAGTTATCAACTGGATATCAATTCTTAATCATCTTATCACTATGATTCAAGAACATGGGTGCTCACACCCTTATATCATCATAACACTTGCTATCAAGTGCCATATCAGCATCAAGTCATCTATTAGCATGACCTTGATTGAAGCAATGTATATACTTTTCACATATCATTACTCTAAAAGCTTATAATTGTTTTCAAGGAATATGACATCATAACTCATACCTGGCTATGATTACCTCATAATATCAACCTGTATGACTTATACAAATAAGGACATGCATATATAACAATGTCAGCACAATACCAAAACTTCTCAATTTCATAATAGGAAACCACGGCCGTGCCACCTTGCATGGTCGTGCAAAGTAAGACTACCACGGCCGTGCTCCCTTGCACGGTCATGCAAGCTAAGGCTACCACGGCCGTGCTCCCTTGCACGGTCATGCTACATAAGATCATTCCATGATTCATATTTATATATATATATATATATGTATTCTAATATTTCATTCTTTTAACTTGATTAGGTCACATCAACCCTTCAATCAAGTACATGCTACTATGGTTAACATAGTGTATCAAGCTATTAATCCTATAAACAATTAAGAATTCTCCCTTTAATTGGTTCTTAATCACTTAGGTATTATTAGGGTTTCAACCTTCACACCTTCATTGATTATCATTACTAATCATTATTGGATCAATAGAACATTCATCATCTTAATTCTCAAGGATTCAATCACATTGGACCTCCACTTCATAAGGTATCCAATTGAATTAGGGTTTCCAATGTTGATTCCTTCAATCTTTGAATTCATGGAACCAATCATCAATTGGACTTATACGCATACCTTAATTGAGTTTAATAGGTCAACCTTCAACTGATTTGTCCCTCACTGGACCCTCAATTGACCATCAATTAGGGTTTAACTCAATTGAATTAGGGATTGGAATCAATAACCCTTCAACATATTTCAATGTGGGACTAATTGATTTGAACCTATTGAACCATCATTACATTGGGACATGACCTGACCCCAAACGGTCTTGAGGTCTTTTGGATGACCTCCAAACGGTCTTGAGACCGTTTGCCCATCATATCATCAAAATCCAAGTCAACCAATTAAGGTTTGGATCATTGGATTGATCACCAAAACAACAATTGATTACATTCCAACTTAGTATCATTGGATCATCAATTTCTTAACCATACTCACCCCTAGACCTCCAAACGGTCTTGGGTGACCTCCAAACGGTCTTGAGACCGTTTGGATAAGTTCCAAATGGTCTTGAGACCGTTTGGCTCACCCAACCCTTGGATTCTAGTGAAAAATCATTAGGGTTTGAGCTATGGAGTTGATCGTCAAATCAGCAATTGATTGCCTTGTAATTGTGTACCTTTGGACCTTCAATTGGTAAACTATACTTGACCCCAGACCTCCAAACGGTCTTGAGTGACCTCCAAACAGTCTTGAGACCGTTTGGGTGATCCCCAAATGGTCTTGAGACCGTTTGGGCCAATCAACCCCAAACAATCAACTCGATTCAATGCAAATCCAACACTTAGTCGATTAGGGTTAACACCATATCTTTTGTCCTTCAAACACTTAACCATATACAACCCTAGACCTCCAAATGGTCTTGGGTGACCTCCAAACGGTCTTGAGACCGTTTGGGCAAGAAAACCCAAAAAGTCATATCAATCAAGTTGAAAGGCAGCACTTAATCCAATTAGGGTTTACATAATTGATTGGCCTTTAACCTACGATTCCTTTGAATTTAACCCCTCAAATTTGGAGGGTTATTAACTAACATGATTATGAATAGGAATACCAAACGGTCAATGCTTGGTCAACGCCCTCAAACGGTCTTGAGACCGTTTGCCCAAAAAGTTCAATTAATCAAATTGGAAAATCAGCACTTAATCCAATTAGGTTTATCCAATTGTTTATCCTTTAACTCATGATTCCTTGGGATTTAACCTATAAAATTTGGTGGGTTATTATACCACATCATTAGGAACAGTAATCCCAAACGGTCCATGATTGGTCAACGCACTCAAACGGTTTGAGACCGTTTGCCCAAGAAGTTCAAGTTAAACAGATTGGAAAATCAGAACTTAATTCAATTTGATTTGCCTAATTGATTGGCCTTTAACCTACGATTCCTTTGGAGTTAACCCCTCAAATTTGGTGGGTCATTAGACTAAATAATTATGAACAGAAATCCCAAACGGTCCACGCTTGGTCAATGCCCTCAAATGGTCTTGGAGACCGTTTTCTCCAACCGACCTTGTGAAACCGTTTGCCCCTCAAACGGTTTTGCAAAACCCCCAAACGGTTTTGCAAACCATTTGGCCAAGGGTGCAAGACCGTTTGCTAAAGTGACATAGGTATTAATGCCCCCCTTCTTCTACCTCCAGATCCAGGTCTGTTCCCCATGGTTTTAGATGCAAGAAAGCAAGGAAGGATGGGGGAAAGAAGAACAAGCTACTTTTGCAAGTACAAAGATATGCATAAGAAAGCAAAAGGTTTAGAGTTATAAAACCCGCCTTAAGGTCGTTCATTGAGCTCCAAGCTTCCAAGATTCAAGTCTTTAATGGTGTCTTGAGCTCCACAGGTCGTCCAAGGGTGTTTCTCCAAGGAAAGGTTGGGAAAAGATGGCTAGAAAGAAGAAACAAGTAAGGAAGACCATAAAACCAACCTTGCACCATGAATTCCTCCATGAATTCGAGCAAGATGATGATCAAAGCTTACCTAGAACTGCTTGGCCGTTCTCCTCTTCTCCAGAGCTCTGTCCTAAGTCGGTCTAAGCAAGGGGATAAGAAAGGAAGTGAAGGAAACGATCCTTGCTAAGTGAGAAAAGGTGTATATATACTTTAGGTGAAATTTCAACATAAGGACAACTTGTTTCTCCATTTCTCCTCTAGGTCCTTCCATTATTATAAACCACGTTTCTCCCTTCCATACTTAAGCAAAACTCATCTTAAACCCAAGGTCTAAAGGTGAAGAAAGCCAACTTCTTACTAAGTTGCACATATAGAAGGGTTATTAGACTTATAACTTGATCATTTAATTTATAAGGGTTATCATTCTTATTTAATTATTCAATTGAAGTGACCTCTTCATCATTCTTACTCTTAATGATGACAAGAGTCATAAACGATACTCTAGAAGGTGTATTTTACAAGTTGCACCCCATATTTTGGGTAAATTGCACTTTACACCAAAACTAGAGTTTTAAGTACAAGGATTGCTCCACAAGCTACATCTTGGTGCCCAAGCTTGGAGAATCCATCATACTTTATCATATTCATTCTTATGATGTCTCAACACCAAAGAAACATCTTAACATGTGCAATTTGTAAATTAACCCCTTTTAATTGGGTAATTTGCACATAGGTCCCTGTATTACAAAACAATATTACAACATTGTTCAAAAGGGACATAAATGGAAATTATAGATTCTTCTAAAGCTTAATGACATATCAAGGGGTAATCACAAGCCTCTAATCATATTTTAAGCAAAACATCTAGGGTTAGTTCATAACCCAGGTCAGGGATGTTACAAATTATATCCCCCTAACAAGGATTTCGTCCTCGAAATCTCAGATAAAAGGAAGCAGATATTATTTAAGTATCATATCTTGCTAATCAATTAATTTGGAAACATTCATTGAGAAGGTTCACTAAGCAATTTGTCTTGGAGGATTTCACTAAGTAAATTTACTAAGTGTATTGTTTCAAAGGCTTTTACTGAAAGAGTTCGTTAAGTATATTCACTAAGTATATTCACTAAGTTTGCTCACTAAGTATTCATTGAGTAAGTTTACTGAGTATTTCACTAAGTATGTTCACTAAGTTTGCTCACTAAGTATTCACTGAGTAAGTTTACTGAGTATATTCACTAAGTATGTTCACTAAGTTTGCTCACTAAGTATTCACTGAGTAAGTTCACTGAGTATATTCACTAAGTACATTCACTAAGTTTGCTCACTAAGTATTCACTGAGTAAGTTCACTGAGTATATTCACTAAGTACATTCACTAAGTTTGCTCACTAAGTATTCATTGAGTAAGTTCACTGAGTATATTCACTAAGTATGTTCGCTGAGTATTCACTGAGTATATTCACTAAGTATGTTCACTGAGTATTCACTGAGTATATTCACTGAGTATATTCACTAAGTATGTTCACTGAGTATTCACTGAGTATATTCACTGAGTATTTTCACTAAGTATGTTCACTGAGTATTCACTGAGTATATTCACTGAGTATGTTCACTGAGTATTCACTGAGTATATTCACTGAGTATATTCACTAAGTATGTTCACTGAGTATTCACTGAGTATATTCACTAAGTATGTTCACTGAGTATTCACTGAGTATATTCACTGAGTATATTCACTAAGTATGTTCACTAAGTATTCACTGAGTATATTCACTGAGTATGTTCACTAAGTATGTTCACTGAGTATTCACTGAGTATATTCATTGAGTATGTTCACTGAGTATTCACTGAGTATATTCACTGAGTATATTCACTAAGTATGTTCATTGAGTATTCACTGAGTATATTCACTAAGTATGTTCACTGAGTATTCACTGAGTATATTCACTGAGTATGTTCACTAAGTATGTTCACTAAGTATTCACTGAGTATATTCACTGAGTATGTTCACTGAGTATTCACTGAGTATATTCACTGAGTATGATCACTAAGTATTCACTGAGGAAGTTCACTAAGTATATTCACTAAGTATGTTTACAAAATATGTTCCCTAGGTATTCACTAAGATCCTCTCATTTAATTTTTCTTATACTCCTTAGATTGTTTCAAAATAATTACCTGATCAGAGTAATCAAAAGATAACAATCTAAGAGTTTCATACTTGCCTTATCTACAATAACCATATACCTGGCCAGGGTATATAAGTATTGAGATTAGGTAGTATGTATTTTACTTATCATCCTATTCTTTGCTTTTCATATCATTATACACGCAGAATTTATCACTCCAGGTTATTCTTCAGGTATCACATCTATATCTCATCCTTTTAATACACAGTTAAGGGAGATTATAAATTGTTTTAAAGAATATTGAGTAAGATATGAATTCTTATCTTTCTTGTGTCCTTCTAGGACTTAGTCAAGAAATTCAAAAGCAGCTAACTTCCATATTTTTACCACATAGAATCCTAATATGTAATAATAAAACAATACTTATTTCATCTGACCTGTATGGGATGTTTTTCCACATCCTCTATTATTATATTGCCTCCCTTGTGGGCCTTGCAGACTCTGTCCTTGAGGTCGAGTCATTATTGCATTCCTGTCTGGACAATCCCTTGCCAGATGTCCCGGTTGTCTACATAAGTAACAGATCCTGGGTGCAAGGTGTCTATACGATCCAGTTACCGATGCTGAGGCTATGTCGTAGGGTCTTCTTGGAATACTACTATGGTCCCTATTTCCACTTGACACCCATTGTGTCTGGGTAGGGAATTTTGATATTGCCGTTGGTGTAGAAAATCTTGGCTTCTTAAAACTTTCAGGCCTTTGTTCTTGAGGCTGGGTGTACATCTTCTTACTACTTGTCTGTTGTTTCACGGTTTCCGACCTCTCTATCCTTCTTACTGACTCCACAAAGGTGGCAAACCTTTCTCTGTTCTCCAAGGCAGACACAGGAGTGGCTAGTTCAGCATTCAATCCTTTCTCAAAACACCGAATTCTTTCTTCATCACTAACTGCCATCTGTGGACAAACCGTAGTAACTCCATGAACTTAGCTTCATATTCGCTAACGTTCATCAGTCCTTGTGTGATCTTCTCAAATTGAGAGATCTTCTCATCTAGATACGTCTTAGGGAAGTATCTATTGACGAATTCTCGTCAGAAAACCTCCCATCCTATTTCTTCACCTGGTCTCTTATCTTCCTCTATCATCCACCAATTACCAGCACTTCCTTTTAGGAGGTATACCGCATGCTTAACCTTTTCAGCTTCAGGAATATCAAGGATCCTGAAAGCCTTTTCCATCTCTGTCAACCATAGATCAGCATCTGCTGGATCAGATGTACCAGCATAGTCTATGGCTCCCACCCGGCGAAGTCTCTCTAAAGTCTTGCCGGTTCCAAAACATTCCTGATGGGCTGGTGCCCTAGATGCAGATGGTGGCACCTTATCTGCTATGTGTGTTATGGCTGCTAGAAACTTATCAAATAAAACATAAGTAGCTGGATTTTCTATCTCAGCTGGGTCAAACTAGGGATGTTCAGGTACAGGCCCTTCCCTATTCTGGTCTCCTGCACCTCCTCCTGGTGCAGCAGAACTGCCCTCATCGGCATGCTCTTCACGTGGTCCAAACATCTTCAAGTTCTTCTCCTCCTATGTGAGCAGAAGATACTATCAGATAATCTGGAAAACACTTAGAACAGACTCTACAATCTTAGTCCTATGTCTCTGTAGACTCAGCGAACCTAGAGCTCTGATACCACTAATTGAAACGTCTATTTCGAGAAAACAAGATTAACTAATGCGGAAGCGTTCACTAAGCATCGGATTACCAGAAATCACTAAAAATTTTAAACTTTTTACAAAGAGATCCTTTAAAGGTAAAGCTTTCTCATAAAGCAACATGATAAGTTGTTTACAACTGATCCATCAGTAAAACTTTGTAAGGCAAGATACAAAAGTCTCTAAGGAATGGACCAAAAACTCGAAAGCACTAACTATTACTCTGAGGACCTGAGAGTACAGAGATGACATATAGGACTCTAACACTATCTACACATGACATAGCAGCCAATGCCTCCACCTAAAGCTTCATTGTTGTCCTTGGTACTGCTGATGCTGCCCTTCACCTATTGAAGGATTTCTGCCTCCTTGCCCACGTCCACCTAAAGGTTGAAATCTACGGGGTGAGACAATTATAAAAATCATCCTAGCGAGAGATATAACTCTTCTCCAGAAGCATAATTATTGCAGCATAAGAGAATAAATGTACACAAAGAAGTTATGTATATTTGAGAGTAGTTAAAACAATGTTTAACAGATTAAACTATTCTTTCTACTAAAAGCAATGCAACTATAAATTGATAAAATCACATGTCACTTATCACATCACTAACTCCCTTCAGACTTGGATCATATATCCATTGCCTGGCATTGTTATTTGGGAAAGGATGGCATGTAGCCATACTCCTTCTCCCAAAGTGTTAGGATTCCAACTCCACAACATATCTGCATAACTTGTACATATGATATCAGACTTAACATTACTTATGTAATACAAGGGTTATTTACATTCATAACCCATTAGTCTGTAGTTAAGCTTTTCATAGGATTATTCCTTAATAGAATTTCACATAGAAACACTTTGGTTTAGGTCATACCTCATATTTTTAATATTGGGATATCAATCCCTAACCATCTTATTAATATGAAATCCGGAATGTGGGAGTTCAAACCCCTGGACTAATCATAGCATTTGTTACCAAGTAACATCTCATTTTATCTGGTTATCTAAATAATATGACCTTTGAAGATCACCAAATTATATTACTCGTGGCTCATTCAACCTATCAAGCTCATATGTTATCACTTACCAGATAACATGACATTTAGTTATACTCTTGAATTATAGGTAACAAGTGTTCTTAATGCAATTAGCATTATAAATCTTACCTGGATCTGATCACCTCTATATGAAACCTGTCAAGCTTAACTTTTATCAGTTATTTCATATACAACCACATACTGTAAAGTATGTGATCCAAGAGTTCCCTTTGTAAAACATGTTTCACTATTATTTAAATTCTGACAATGATGGATCTATGATCAGGGCTATACATGGTATGATTATACTTGATTATTAGGTACATATCAGTATTCTTTTAGCATCATACATGTTTCCAAACATTCAAGTACTAAACATGGCTATAACAGAAGAATACTAAATGTACAAGTATAACTCATATCAGTTATCAACTGGATATCAATTCTTAATCATCTTATCACTATGATTCAAGAACATGGGTGCTCACACCCTTATATCATCATAACACTTGCTATCAAGTGCCATATCAGCATCAAGTCATCTATTAGCATGACCTTGATTGAAGCAATGTATATACTTTTCACATATCATTACTCTAAAAGCTTATAATTGTTTTCAAGGAATATGACATCATAACTCATACCTGGCTATGATTACCTCATAATATCAACATGTATGACTTATACAAATAAGGACATGCATATATAACAATGTCAGCACAATACCAAAACTTCTCAATTTCATAATAGGACACCACGGCCGTGCCACCTTGCACAGTCGTGCAAAGTAAGACTACCACGGTCGTGCTCCCTTGCACGGTCATGCAAGCTAAGGCTACCACGGCCGTGCTCCCTTGCACGGTCGTGCTACATAAGATCATTCCATGATTCATATATATATATATATATATATATATATATATATATATATATATATATATATATATATATATATATAATATATGTATTCTAATATTTCATTCTTTTAACTTGATTAGGTCACATCAACCCTTCAATCAAGTACATGCTACTATGGTTAACATAGTGTATCAAGCTATTAATCCTATAAACAATTAAGAATTCTCCCTTTAATTGGTTCTAAATCACTTAGGTATTATTAGGGTTTCAACCTTCACACCTTCATTAATTATCATTACTAATCATTATTGGATCAATAGAACATTCATCATCTTAATTCTCAAGGATTCAATCACATTGGACCTCCACTTCATAAGGTATCCAATTGAATTAGGGTTTCCAATGTTGATTCCTTCAATCTTTGAATTCATGGAACCAATCATCAATTGGACTTATACTCATACCTTAATTGAGTTTAATAGGTCAACCTTCAACTGATTTGTCCCTCACTTGACCCTCAATTGACCATCAATTAGGGTTTAACTCAATTGAATTAGGGATTGGAATCAATAACCCTTCAACATATTTCAATGTGGGACTAATTGATTTGAACCTATTGAACCATCATTACATTGGGACATGACCTGACCCCAAACGGTCTTGAGGTCGTTTGGATGACCTCCAAACGGTCTTGAGACCGTTTGCCCATCATATCATCAAAATCCAAGTCAACCAATTAAGGTTTGGATCATTGGATTGATCACCAAAACAACAATTGATTACATTCCAACTTAGTATCATTGGATCATCAATTGCTTAACCATACTCACCCCTAGACCTCCAAACGGTCTTGGGTGACCTCCAAACGGTCTTGAGACCGTTTGGATGAGTTCCAAATGGTCTTGAGACCGTTTGGCTCACCCAACCCTTGGATTCTAGTGAACAATCATTAGGGTTTGAGCTATTGAGTTGATCGTCAAATCAGCAATTGATTGCCTTGTAATTGTGTACCTTTGGACCTTCAATTGGTCAACTATACTTGACCCCAGACCTCCAAACGGTCTTGAGTGACCTCCAAACGGTCTTGAGACCATTTGGGTGATCCCCAAATGGTCTTGAGACCGTTTGGGCCAATCAACCCCAAACAATCAACTCAATTCAATGCAAATACAACACTTAGTCGATTAGGGTTAACACCATATCTTTTGTCCTTCAAACACTTAACCATATCCAACCCTAGACCTCCAAACGGTCTTGGGTGACCTCCAAACGGTCTTGAGACCGTTTGGGTGGTCCCCAAACGGTCTTGAGACCGTTTGGGCAAGAAAACCCAAAAAGTCATATCAATCAAGTTGAAAGGCAGCACTTAATCCAATTAGGGTTTACATAATTGATTGGCCTTTAACCTACGATTCCTTTGGAGTTAACCCCTCAAATTTGGAGGGTTATTAACTAACATGATTATGAACAGGAATACCAAACGGTCAACTCTTGGTCAACGCCCTCAAACGGTCTTGAGACCGTTTGCCCAAAACGTTCAATTAATCAAATTGGAAAATCAGCACTTAATCCAATTAGGTTTATCCAATTGTTTATCCTTTAACTCATGATTCCTTGGGAGTAACCTATAAAATTTGGTGCGTTATTAGACCACATCATTAGGAACAGTAATACCAAACGGTCCACGCTTGGTCAACGCACTCAAACGGTTTGAGACCGTTTGCCCAAGAAGTTCAAGTTAAACAGATTGGAAAATCAGAACTTAATTCAATTTGATTTGCCTAATTGATTGGCCTTTAACCTACGATTCCTTTGGAGTTAACCCCTCATATTTGGTGGGTCATTAGCCTAAATAATTATGAACATAAATCCCAAACGGTCCACGCTTGGTCAACGCCCTCAAACAGTCTTGGAGACCGTTTTCTCCAACCGACCTTGTGAAACCGTTTGCCCCTCAAACGGTTTTGCAAAACCCCCAAACGGTTTTGCAAACCGTTTGGCCAAGGGTGCAAGACCGTTTGCTAAAGTGACATAGGTATTCACGCCCCCCTTCTTCTACCTCCAGATCCAGGTCTGTTCCCCATGGTTTTAGATGCAAGAAATCAAGGAAGGATGGGGGAAAGAAGAACAAGCTACTTTTGCAAGTACAAAGATATGCATAAGAAAGCAAAAGGTTTAGAGTTATAAAACCCACCTTAATGTCGTTCCTTGAGCTCCAAGCTTTCAATATTCAAGTCTTTAATGGTGTCTTGAGCTCCACAGGTCGTCCAAGGGTGTTTCTCCAAGGAAAGGTTGGGAAAAGATGGCTAGAAAGAAGAAACAAGTAAGGAAGACCATAAAACCAACCTTGCACCATGAATTCCTCCATGAATTCGAGCAAGATGATGATCAAAGCTTACCTAGAACTGCTTGTCCATTCTCCTCTTCTCCAGAGCTCTGTCCTAAGTCGGTCTAAGCAAGGGGATAAGAAAGGAAGTGAAGGAAGCGATCCTTGCTAAGTGAGAAAAGGTGTATATATACTTTAGGTGAAATTTCAACATAAGGACAACTTGTTTCTCCATTTCTCCTCTAGGTCCTTCCCTTATTATAAACCACGTTTCTCCCTTCCATACTTAAGAAAAACTCATCTTAAACCCAAGGTCTAAAGGTGAAGAAAGCCAACTTCTTACTAAGTTGCACATATAGAAGGGTTATTAGACTTATAACTTGATCATTTAATTTATAAGGGTTATCATTCTTATTTAATTATTCAATTGAAGTGACATCTTCATCATTCTTACTCTTAATGATGCCAAGAGTCATAAAAGATACTCTAGAAGGTGTATTTTACAAGTTGCACCCCATATTTTGGGTAAATTGCACTTTACACCAAAACTAGAGTTTTAAGTACAAGGATTGCTCCACAAGCTGCATCTTGGTGCCCAAGCTTGGAGAATCCATCATACTTTATCATATTCATTCTTATGATGTCTCAACACCAAAGGAACATCTTAACATGTGCAATTTGTAAGTTAACCCCTTTTAATTGGGTAATTTGCACATATGTCCATGTATTACAAAACAATATTACAACATTGTTCAAAAGGGACATAAATGGAAATTATAGATTCTTCTAAAGCTTAATGACATATCAAGGGGTAATCACAAGCCTCTAATCATATTTTAAGCAAAACATCTAGGGTTAGTTCATAACCCAGGTCAGGGATGTTACACTTGTTATCTTCATCATATGATGAACCCTAGCTTATTTTTACTTGCTTTACTTTTCTTTTAATACTAGACTAGTTTTGTGACACATACTTTTCTTTCCTTTTCCCTTTTGTTGGGTGCTTTCCCAACCACCCAGGTGCTGAGCAAGGTGATGGATACGACAAGAAGATCTTAGCTTTTGACTTAGACTTGGTTGATGGAGACATTACTTTGGAGACAAGATTGTAGTAGTTATACTTCCCTCTATCTAGATCCTAATTATGTATCTTGATATAAACCCTAATGGGAGAATTTGGTGTATTTTTGTAATCCTTTATATGAAAATGAATATAGTCAGAAATTTTATTCCGCTGCTTTCCAATGGTCTTTTGTATACCATATAAATAAAGATTTAAAAATGTTACACCCTTTTCAACATACTTTTGAGTATGTTGGGAATGGAGGTTTGATATTTCAAATTTTTAGTAGAGGGGTGATTTCACTCTTTTACAACATGGTATCAGATCCCATGTGGTCAGAATCTGACTATTTCAATTTTGTCTCCCTAATTAGAATCCCTATCTTACATAATTCTTTTAGGTGACATGTTTGCCCTAGAGTTGATCTATAGATGATGAAAGGTTGACTGAAGACCCAATAGTTCCACATTAGAATCTTGGTGAATAAAACCCTAAAATACTCATAACTAAAACATGCATAACTTGATGTTGTTTAGGCTTGCCTTTAGGCAACTATTAGGACATGAAATTGAAGCAAAGGTGTCTAGAAAGGATCAGGTTCTGGGGGCTGGAAATATTATCCTCCGCACCACTTGCTTGGTTTCCGATGACTCCCAGATCCATATGATATTGGCCTGGCCTGAGCTGATATGGATTTTCCAAAATAGTTTGCTTTTAGGCAATAGTAACCTTAGACTTCTATGTTGTATATCTTTGGGAACCCTAAGTTTCAAGTGTATGATAACTTGTTTGAGGATGGATACCAAGATAGTTTCTTTATTTCCCTTAGGACCACATTTTTGGATAAGATTATCCCTAAAACCTAGACCTTGGAGCTTGGTGTTAAGTAGGCTATTAGAGTGCGCATTGGAAGTCTGATGGATCTTGTACACGGTGTATTAGACTTATCCTTTAACCCTAGTGTAGTTTGGCTTGATAGGTCGAACCCTTAGGGGTGGAGTATAGTTAGTTGATGATGTTGGGTGGTTAGATTTTGAGGATGAAATCCTCTTTAGGGGGATGGAACCCTATGACATCTCGCTATCTATCTATCTTTAGAAACCCTAACTCCATGAATAGGAGGTTGATATGCTTAGATCCTTGGTCTTGACCAAACAAGTAATAGTGGTAACCCTAAAATGCTTGTTAAAATGTTAATGAACATATAATGGTCGGAATAATTCATATGATCAAACCCTAATGAATACATAATGCACATAATAAGAGTAGCTCACATATTAATATTAATTATGGATACACATGATTCTAATAATATCATGAATCGATAAACCTTAATGATATGATGAGAAAGAAAAGTGTAACCTAATATTGGCATTGATGCATGCTATAATGAAATATAATGATCAAGTTGATCCTAAACCCTAAGTTGTAATCATATAACCTTAACATATACATCCTTAATGATATTTATGTTAAATTAGTGGCATTAGGTGCCATAATCAGTTAACATACTTTGATGCACTTAAGTGATATATATTCACCTAATCATAGATTACTCAAGTCATAAATATGAAATGCATATCACCTTGTTACCTAGTACACATCTAATTCATCATCTAATCATGGCTTGGTATGTGAATCAATTCATTAATATGTAATGTATCCAACCTAGTTCACTAAAATACAAATAATGACTTCAATATATGGATAAGAAGTAACTGGATTCACATAAATGTGCATAATCAATAATAAGAAGTGAATAAATATGAGAAACTGAATAAGGATGACATTAATGTGAATAAGAAAGGTAATGTGACAATGTTTAATATAGATAAAAGTAATCAATGTGACATTAATTTTGATTAATTGTAGACTAAATAACAAATTGAATAAAATGTCCTATCACATGCAAGATAATTTGTTATAATTAATATAATGATAGTATGAGGATAATGAAGTGTAAATCCAAATTATTAACGATCAAATATATTTAGATTATTGAGTAACCTCTAATTGTGCATAATAATGAAATATAATTCTTTTTGGCAACCAAGTGAATATGACATGACATAATAAAAATAATAATGATAATGTGATATCCTAATAAATATAATGCTAATGAGCCAAAAATGTAAATAATGCTAAATATCATAAAAATATTCTTAATAGTGGAACCCTAGGTGATCCTTGATAACCTGACCAATGTCGAGCTTCTTGTGAAGTATACATTGATGAGTCGTTTCATGGAAGTTATGGTTGGTGGAACAACAAAAGTTTGGTGATGAGATGTTGCACCTTCACCTTTCCTCCTTGCCTGTGATTTCGGGGACAAAATCCTCTTTAAGGAGTGGAGTTTCGTAACATAATGAATCATGGACATTTTGTCTTTTGGCCCTCTTTCCCATCTTTTTCTTTCATTTATATCCTTCTTGGCCTTTCTGTTTAATTTGTGGATTTTATGGTGGTTTAGTGGACATTTGTTCACCTTTTATGCCAATAAAAGGGTTTAATGAACAATGACCTCAGTAGAAGTCTAAGTAATGGGCCTGATGTGCAATTGTCCACTTAAGTAATAAAAATAATAAAAGAATTCATGCTCAAACTTTCTATGACTGTTTAGAATATGAAAAAGAAAAGAAATCCAAAATATACATAAAGGAGATGATAAATGTAATAATTGGAGATAATATGGGATATATTGGATAAAAGGAGATTATAGGGAATATATTGTTTTAAAAATTACAAATAGGAAACCCACAAGATAATTTGATATACAATGTCATTTTCTTGAACAAAAAGTTACTTAAGGACCAAGTTTCACCCAGTTTGGAAATATGTAATTATAAAACCATTATTAAAAAGGGGAAATAAGATATATCTTAAAAATAGGAAATAAGGCACTTAATGTTCTCAAGTTTGGAAACTAATGCCAAATTCGTTATCTAGATATAAAATTAAGCCTTTGGGCAAATTTTCAAATAATTTGGATGATATATGAATAAAAGGTGGAAGTAGGAGAGAGAAACTGTGTAGAAGCTAGAATATGTTAATTAATTAATCAAATAAATTCAAGTTGAGGACATAATGTTGGAATTGTATCCAACTGATTAAATGTGACTTATGGGTGAAGTTTCATTAGATTTGGAGAATCTAATAGTCATTATTGAAAGAAGAAAGAGAAAATGGTAATTGGCTTAATTGACTAATCTAACTTTCTCAAAGGGAAAATATAACCTCATATTCAGATTCTACGCATCAAAATGAGCTTAGGTGTCAATTTTTGATTAGTTTGGAGGTTGTTTTCATCCTCAATTGAGGAGAGAGAAAATGAGAATATAATATGAATCTCACTTTATTCGATCCCTATTTTGGTAAGTTGATGTCACACGGCCCATTCATTTCTGGATAATGCACATGTTTGTCCTTGGCCATCCGATCCTGAATCTGACAAATCGGAAGTTGTCTTCAACCCACGACAATTTAGGAAACTGGTCAGTGGATCCAAAAGAAATAAAATTGGGATTTCTCCCTTGGTGGTTGATCATTGCTCACGAATCTTTCTCCCTTGGTTTCTTCTTTGATTTCCGCTCAATCCTATTTCTATTTTTCCAGGGTTTCATGCCTTCTACACTGCTTTGAGTGTGTCCGCCTACCCTCCCCTATTCTGACTCTGCCCCCTTCAAGTTTTCCTTTCCTCTGGAAACTCAGAATCTTTGGGACACAATTTATAGTTCCAATGGGAAACCTTGGGATCCTAGAATCCCATAGAGGCATTCGAGTTGGCCTAGATCTCCTTCCTTTTGCCTATCTAAACTCTGGGTATCCCAATTAGAGACATGGGCTTCCAACCAGCGTCCTGCGCCTCTAAGATCACCGAAAAAGGTGAAGAACTTCTCCAAATACCGCTATGATGCTTTCCTATTGCCAAATTGGCCTCCCTTCAAGGTATGCGGTAATGCCACTTTCTACCCTATTTTTGACCTGCATGACGAATAGCAAGTTGTATGTGATTTTGATGCCTGATTTCATTGCTAAGCTTTTCGGTTTTGACCCAAGAGCCGATATCAGTATTCATTTTTGTGCTCCTTTACCCTTTGCTCTGATCTCAATGTTTCTCCACCTGGCTTTTGTGCTCACACTTTGTTTCTCGTGGTTGAACAAGGATGAAGAAGATGACCATGTGAGCCTTTACTTCTCTTCCCCCTATTTCTTCCTTATTTTAGTATTGCTCACTAGGGGCAAAATAGTCATTTTGTGCTCTCTTGATTCTATTGCTCGCGCTGAGTTGGGCGCCTCTTTGGTGATGGGCCCAGACCAGTTGGCCACCAACGATTGGACCAACTCAGCACGGTTGACCCTATTGACTGAGTCTTTGTCAACTGACGTGGATTTTTCCTACTTTCCGATTGGCTGGTTTCTCAAAAATCATATCTTTTAATTGGTAACTCATAAAATTATAAATAAATATGTTTTGGGATTAAAAAATGTGATCTTTCTAATAAAAATAATTTCGAGACTTGGTTTTGAGTTTCATCAGAAGATGTTTTCTAAAAATAAATGAACTAATTAAAAATCATAAAAAATACACCAAAATGTCCATAACTCCAAAATATATAAAATTATATGTTTTCTTAATCAGAAAAACCTAATTAAGACATTGGTGATAGTTTTAGGATCTAAATCAATGGTTTGTGTAAAAAGTTGGTAACTTTGGGGTTTTAAGTCTTTAATGAATGGACATAGTTCTAATACATGGATATGATAATGATATTAAGACAATTGGACTCTGATCTTGCATAGGGATATGAAAAGTGGTTTCTAGGGCTCTAAGGAAGAGGTATGTGCATCTAACACCTTAGTTGGGAAATTTTATACCTTCACCTTCTTTTTCCCTAATGAGGCTTAATTGAACCTAATCCTCTATTCTTGAAACGTAACTCACTTATGCCTCAAAATCATTTTATGAATTCATCTTGTTTGGGTCTTATACCCCACTGCCATGCTTATTGAATATTTTGACTACTCTTGCCATGACTACTTTTCTATCATGTAGATTTATGTTCTATTTAATTTAAAGTAGCAGTACTTATGTACAACCACCCACAGAGGACTATGTATTTAAACGCCATGGGGAATGTTTTTATCCCCCCCCATATTGTTGTGTAAGTGACTGGGAATTTCTTATTCTCCCCTCACCCATAGGTTAGAGGTCCGGTAGGTACCTCAAACCTACTTAGTTAGGTAGACATAATTATCTTACATGCAATCCTTTTAATTTAATTGTTAATGGCAAGTTTCTTTTGAATATAGCCTCATACTCTTGTTATCTTCATCATATGATGAACCTTATCCTATTTTTACTTGCTTTACTTTTCTTGTTATCCTAGACTAGTTTTGTGACACATATTTTTCTTTCTTTTTACCTTTTGCTGGGTGCCTTCCCAACCACCCAGGTGCTGAGCAAGGTGATGGATAAGACAATAAGATCTTAGCTTTTGACTTGGACTTGGTTGATGGAGATGTTGTTTTGGAGACAATATTGTAGTAGTTAGACTTCCCTCTATCTAGATCCTAATTGTGTATCTTGATGTAAACCCTAATGGGAGAATTTGGTTATTTTTGTAATCCTTTATATGCAAATGAATATAGTCAGAAATTTTATTCCGCTGCTTTGCAATGGTCTTTTGTATACCATATAAATAAAGATTTGAAATTTTACACCCTTTTTAACATACTTTTGAGTATGTTGGGAATGGTGGTTTGATATTTCAAATTTTTTGTAAAAGGGTGATTTCACTCTTTTACAGTTGACCTGATATATGATCTTTTGGTCTACTATAGCAATCATGGAAGAACGAACTAAGTAATGTAGGTCTACCAATTTCCCCCCGTTGCCCTTGTGTAGATAGAAACATTGTGTCCTAGGGCAGTCACAATGGACGTCACAATTCCCCCCAGAATGAATGTGTTCTTACTCTTGGAAGGGGTCTTCCTTAAGTGATGAATCAACAAAGTACTGAGGTTCACATATTTTCCTTTGACCATCCAGCCTAAGACATAAGGTCTTCTTGTACAACTACCTTGGTTCTCATATCTGCCAAAGATTGTATTTGCAAAACCTTTCTGAACATAGTGGAGGAAGGGATTGTGAATCATGCTTGTTTTGATTTCCCCTCTACAAAGTTGCTTTGGCCAGTGAATTGCATCCACATAGCTATGCAAGTCACACTTGAGTTATTTTTTATCCTTCCTCCATCCAGGAGGGATGCCTTCTCATCACTGGAGGAGAAAATCATGTTCAACATCTTTTAAGAAATGACCCTGCACCTATCACCAATCATCACTCTAATGGCGTCTTCACCATGCTTGGATGCCTTTTCTAAAGTGCCAAACAATTGGCATGTCAATTAAATATGAGACTATTCTGGTGTAGCTAGGATCTCAAATAAGTCCATTTTCTCCATTACACCCTGGAAATAGGTGTAGAAGCCTAAGCTCTCCATCATTACCTAACACACATAGCAATTGGCTATCACCTTGCATGTCAAACACCTTGAGTGCTTTGGTCCTTTCGCCTGACTACTAGTAACCTCAGGCTCTCTCTAGCTTGGGTGATCCTTCGTCACCTCATCTTCATCGTCTAGGAGTAGTTTCCTTCATGCTCAAGGATGAGGCTATGATTTTGATGTCATAGATGTCGAAGGATGTGTCGTTGAAACTGATGTTCGAGCTACAGAAACTGATGGTTGAGCTACTAAACTGAGGGTCGGGCTGGTGAGGGTGGTGCTACTCTAGACGATGATGGTGTAGCATATAGTTGCTGAGGAGAAGCTTCTTCTACAATTGGTTCTATCAAAGCATCATACTCGACCTCCATCAAATGGTTGTTCTTCCGAAGCAGCCTCAACCTTCTTGAAGCAGCCTTCTTAAAGTAACCTCAAGTCTTAGAGAAGCCTTCACCACCTTGAAGTAGCTACATCACCTTGAGATAGCTTGCACCTAGAAGTAGCTACAACCTCCCTTGAAGCAGACTTCTTGAAGTAACCTCAAGCAATCTTGAAGAATCCTTCTATACCAAGAAGTAGCTCCAATCAAAGCTCCCTCAAGCAGCCTCCACAACTTGAAGTAGCCAAGGAGAACATATAGAATAACATGTGAATGGGGATTGGAAGAAAGCAAGTACACGAATGAAGTATTGTGATTTGATCCTAACTAAGGGTTATGAGTGCATAGAGAAGATATAATGCTTGATTCACATGATATCTAACTACTTGTACATTATTTTTTGTACAAGTATTTACATTGAGTAAAATCATGAAAATATAAAAATTTAAGTGTATTGATCTTCATGTACACTTAGTATGATCTCCCTATTTCCTTGAACCCTAAAATACTCAAGTAGCACTTTAGATCCGCAAGAATTAAATGTTTGTCATCATCAAAACAAAGGGTATGTTAATGTCCAATTTAGCTAACAATATACCCCTTTTTGAAGATGGCAAACATTCATTAAATATAAGCAAAACAATTAAAATGAGATGAGTTTCATACTTGTGATAAACCTGAGAAGAATAGATTCTCTTGTTCTCATAAAATGTGTGCTAATATAACTAAAGAGATATGGAACATGATATCCATCTCTTAAGGTAATGTAGCATCAATGAATGTCAAGCCAAGAGAACACAAAACTCATGCAAATATTGTATTTTATTTCTCCTCCTTTGTCATTTCAAAAAGACAGTGATATTGTCATTTTAGACTTACTTTCCCTGAATGGAATGCTCCACCTCAATAAAATATACAAGATTTAAAAATAAAGTGATGAAAATGTACAATGAAAAAATCCACAATCCAAAACAAATATAAATTTTGAAATATTTTTTTCCATGAACAAGTGAACACAAACAAGCTCAAATTCATTGATAATAATGTGATTACATAGATCTTACTACTCACGACATAAGATAACAATATCACTTGAAATAATTTAAGATTACATCAACTTTAGGATCTTTCCCATAGAATGGAGTATCACCATATTATTTGATAAGTTTATGCCAGTCAAGTACACATGTCTTTGTGAGAGCATATGCTTCTAGAAATTTAGGTGTCTGATCAAATCGGAAATGAGCATCTATGCCTTGAAGTTGCATTGGTTTATTGGGTATGGGTAAGGTCATGTGATGGTGGTGGTGGAACTTGAGTGTATTGGATGTAAGGATTGAAGGGATAGATGCTCCCAAGATATTCTGCATAAGGATATGTGTCGGGAACATTAGGAGATACAGCTTGCATCCTTTTGGTTTAGATAGGCCATAACATGGTGATTTTAATCTAGATGTCTCCCAATTTGATAAGTGGATCCTTTGAGATAGGAGACATCATTGTCATGGTTATCAATGGAATATCTATGAGGAGTAGGAGGTGGAGGATTGGCTTTAGTGGATGTTTCTTTCAATCCTAGCTCTTTTGTGCCCAGAGTCAATACCCATTTTATCAACAATATTATGTGTGATTATTTGGGGACGTTTATCACATTTGTAGCCTAAGTCTTGTAGGTTTTTACCAAGGGAATGTAGGATTATTTGGCAGAAAAAATCAACATAAGGTGGCTTCCCTTGTAAAATCAAACACGTTAGATGGTATGATGCAAATGAAATTCACAGGAACACTTTCAAGTATAGCATAAATAAGGCACATCTAAATAGTGGAATTTTAGTTCTATTGGCTCAAGGATGAATAATATGGGTAATAATGAGATTCATTATCCTAGCCTCAGGGGTTAAGGAGGTGGCATAATAGGTTCTTCTATGATCATGTGATGAGGTGTTAGGAACAAAGATAGCCTTTTTGATATCACTAAGGCTAACTGTTTCTTCTTTAGTGGATAATTTTGAGATAGGATTTACATTGGTTAAGTCTAGGAAATCTCCATATTCTTCTACATCTATGTCTAGCATTTTTAGGATATCATTTTTAGAAAAATAGAAGGATAGACCATAAACCATGGAAGTGAAGGAGTAGGGGTCATTGGAGTCTCTAGTGAGGTTGGCATAAAATTCATTTACGACTTGGTTAGACCAGAAATGAAAGGAGGGATATGGAATTCCTTCAATTTTTGCACCTTGAAATGTTCAGAGAGATCAAGAAGAGTGATGAAGTCATTAAATTCCACCGGCCATCGAGGAAAAGGAAATTTTGAGGTGAGTTGCAAGTAGCATTCTCCAACAGCAACATCATTGAAGGGGATGCCATTGATGATGCTCAATGCTAGAGTAGGTGTGCGTCCCTTCCTTGAACCAACTTGCTACTTGCCACCACAAGCTAAAGAGGAAACCATCTTGATCAAAGAGTGGTGGAAGATGGAGATATGATAGGGGGGGTGAAAGTGGTTGGAGGATAGCTATGAGAAATGCTAGAGAGGTGATAGAGAAGAGAACACTTGAGTTGTGAAGAGAATGGCCATATTGGGGTGCTATTTATAGCAAAATAGAACCCTTCTCGGTCAAAAAATTTGTCTACCAAGCCCCCAATGACTCTCTTCTCCAAGGACTCTTTAACGGCTAGTCGGTCGAAGTTTGAATTCAAAATTTTCACAGCAGTCGAGGACTCGGTCGAGGTCTTTGTCCACCGAGGGACTTACAGATAAACTATTTTGGTCCAAAAATTCTCTGCTAAGAGTAGTCGGCTGAGGGTCCCACCGAGTGACTCTCGGTCAAAAATTTTGTCTACTGAGGACTCTCTCGGTCCAAAACAATTCAACTTGAGATGTTACTATGAGTAATGTTTCATAATAAATTGAGCTTTTCTAAGTACGTGTTTATAATATGAAATCATTATAGACGATTAAGGGAATAATTTTATGATTGTATGCAAAAAAATTACTTTAACTTCAAATCAATAATCTTGAGAAAATATATCAAAGAAGACATCTTCTAGAGGTGTAATAAGTAACTTCTTTCTAATATATTGAAATTGATCTAAAGGAAGTAGTTTGGTAAAAATATCAACCAATTGTTCCTCTATATCAAAATGATGGAGAGAGATATTATTATTCATAATATGATCTCTCAAAAATGATGTATGATCTCAATGTGCTTAGAAGGATTGTACAAAATCGGATTATGAGCCAAGTTTGTAGCACTAGTATTATCACTAAAAATTGGTGTAGAGGAAAATGTAAAATTGTAATCATTCAAAACTTGTTGCATATAAAGCACTATAGCACAACATGAGCCTACATTAATGTATTCATCTTTAGTGGTTCATAAGCCAACTGTATTTTTTTTCTTACAAAACCAAGATACTAAGGCTTTTCCTAGCAAGAAATGACCACCACTTGTGTTTTTTCGATCAAGGCAACAACCAACATAATCGGAAATGGTGTAAACTTTTAAATCCAATGATTGACCTTTAGGATACCACAAACCATAATTAGTAGTACAATCAATATATCTTAAAATTCTTTTGACTGCTTGAAAATGGGAATGCACCAGTATTAATTGGAATCTAGCGCAAAGTCCAACGGCAAACATAATATCCATTCTAGATGCAATCAAGTATAGCAAGCTTCCAACAATGGCCCTATATAAGGAATCATCAATGGGTTCACCATATTCATCCCTATGAATTTTAGCAGAAGTGGCCATTAGTGTAGCATGTTTCAATTTTCCATACTAAATTGTTTTAAAAGTTCCTTAGTGTATTTTTCTTGGCATAGGAAAATTCCAGCATCCGTTTGCTTTATTTGAAAACCAAGAAAAAATGTTAATTTACCCATATGACTCATCTCAAATTCCTTTTTCATGATACCACTAAATTGATTACATAAGGAACCATTTTAAGCACCAAATATAATGTCATCAATATGTATTTGAACAATAAGAAAATTTGCATATGTTTTGAAAAATAATTTGGAATCTGATTTTCCAATAGAAAACCATAATCAAAGAGATAATTCTTAAGTATTTCAAACCAATTTTGGGGTGCTTTTTTTTAGGTCATAAAGATATTTCTTAAGTTTATAAACATGGTCAAGCTTGCTAGGAATTTCAAAACTAGGTGGTTGAGTAACATAAGCTTCTTATTCTATGATTCCATTTAAGAAATAACTTTTTATGTCCATTTGAAATTGTTTGATGTATTTATGGGAAGCTAGTGCTAATAACATTATAATGGCTTCAAGTCTAGATGTAGGTGCATAAGTTTCATCAAAGTCTATCCCTTCTTCTTGATTGTATCCTTGAGCAACCAACCTAGCTTTGTTTCTAACCACTTCTTGTGCTTCATTAAGTTTATTTCTAAAACCCATTTAGTTCCAATAATGGTTTTGTCTTGAGGTCTAGGCACTAAGTCCCATACATTGTTTTTAGTGAATTGGTTTAGCTCTTCTTGCATAGACATTATCCAATACTCATCTCTTAGAGCCTCATTTATCTTTTAAGGTTCAACAATTGATACAAAGGCCACATTTGCAACATCTCTAAACGACGATTGAGTTTTTAATTTATCAAAAGGATTACCTATAATTAGGTTTTAAGGATGATCTTTAATTATTTTAGGAATAGGTTGATGTTCCTATATTGTTCAATTTTAGAGTTTTCATCATCTTTTGCTGACATGGATGGATCCTCAATTTGATGTGTAATATCATTTGAGTTTTCAATTTCATTTTTAGAACTTTCTGTTGTAATTTCATGAAATGTGATATGAATTGATTCCTCAACTTTTCTAGAAATAGTGTTGTAGATTCTAAATGCCTTACTAGAATTTGAATAACCCAAAAAGAATCCATTTTGTGATTTAGGGTCAAATTTGTCTCTATCATCCTTTGTGTTTAAAATGTAACAAGGTGTACTAAATGTATGAAAGTAGTCAACTCTAGGTTTCCTGTTAAAAATAAGTTTGTAAGGATTTTCTTGAGATGAGATTGGATTGACACACAATTTAATACATAGCATGTAGTATTTACTATTTCATCCCAAAAGGTTTTAGGTGTATTATTTTCAAGTAACATTGTTCTAGCCATTTCCTATAAGTACTGGTTTTTCCTCTCTACTATCCCATTTTGTTGTGGGGTGTGTGGAGCTAAAAAGTTATGATTATACCCTTGGGAAGTATAAAATTATTCAAAGATGTGATTTTCAAACTCCTCACAATGATTGCTCCTAGTGATCCATAGTTTCTTTTGTAGTTGATTTTCAATCTTAGAGCAAAATTGAATGAATATTATAATAGTTTCATCTTTTGTTGAGAGAAAAAGAACCCAATTATATCTATTATGATCATCAACAATGATAGAGAAATATCTTTTACCAGCAATATAATGAATCCTCATGGGACCAAACAAATCCATGTGAACAAGTTCTACTGATCTAGTAGTACTAAGCAAGTCTTTAGATTTTAAAGAAGTTTTATTTTTCTTGCCTAGAGTACATGATTCACAGTTCTTAGGTTTATCAAGAGAAAGTTTAGGTAAACCATGAACAAGATCATACTAAATTAACTTTTGATAATATGTGAGCTTTCATAACCTAGCTTTCTATGCCATAATTGTAAATATTCATCATTTGTAAGAAGACATTTTCCAACAATGGCTTGCATAGAGTTAGGTCTAAGTATATAAAGTTTTCCTATCCTTTTCCTTCATAAACAACATCATTAGTGTTTTCTATGAGTAATTTTCAGCAAGATTTGTTAAATAGGACATCATATCCACTATTACACAATTGACTAGCACTAATCAAGTTGTGATGCAATCCATCTACAAGTAGCACATTTTTTATTTGAAGATTTGTACCAACATTACCTATCCTAATAATTTTACCTTTGGTGTTATCCCAAAATGTGACTTTTCCGCTCTTCTTTTCTTCAAGTCTAAGGAAGTCCTCCTTGTTTCCAGTTATATTTTTGGAAAAACCACTATCAACCACCAAATCATGAAAAATAGGTAGATCTTAGTACCTATGTGGTGGTCCTTTTGATTAGAGTATTAATTAAAACATTTTAAGCTTTCATTATAACTTCATACTAAGACTTATTTATAGTTTTAAAGCACCAAAGTTAAATGTAAACAATTTTTTTTAATTTCAAAAAACATTTCTTGATAGAACTATCCTCAGTCAAACATTTCTTTGACTGGACGAGTTCTCAGTTGAACTATTTGTGGACCGAGAAGATTTCTCAAAAAATGCAAGTTTTGACAGAACTCCCTTTTGTCGATTATTTCTTCGACCAGAAGCGATCTCAGTCGAGATCTTCATCGATTGAGAAAGAGTTTTGTGAACTTTTAGTAAGTTTATCATTTCCAATTTAATCAAAACATGTTATTATTTTTGGATAACACAATTAAGCAACCAAATCATACAAGAATATACAAATTAAAGCTTATTTTAGTTGAGATAAGACATTGTGGATTTCAAAATTAAGTTATGTCAAATCTCAACTAAATGTCCTATATTTCTAAGTTTTTAGTTTTGGAAGCCAAACTAAATCTTTGTCCTTATTTTTCTTATAATTGCATGAAAATGAACAATGCCCAAGTCTTAAACAATAATGACATCAAATGAAATCCATTTCATTTCTCTTTATGCCATTATGGTCATGAGCTAGATTGTTTTTAGGTACATACATGACTTTGTTCTTAGGTACTTATGTCCTTCTAGCTCTAGGTTTTTATAGGATTTATCTTTGGGTACATAACTTAGGCCTCTCCTTCTAATTTGACTAGCTGAGCTTTCTAGGGTTTTATCAAGAATATCATTATTTTTCAAGCTATTAATATCTTTTTGCAACTTAAAAATTTCATGCATTTTTGTTTTAATCTCTAACATATCTTGATTTAAGATAGATAACAAACTATCTCTTTCTTTAGCAATAGCATCATAATCCAAATGGGTACATAGAATAGGTTGAGTTTTAAGATTATTTATCTTAGCAAGCAATTCAACCTTTTCTTGAGAAAGAAGATTATAGTTAGTTTCTAGAGAAAGAAACTTGATATTGTGATCATTGATAGATGATTTCAAGGCATATTTTTCATATATAAGACTTTGATTTTTAGAAGAAAACACATACAATTTAGCATGCAAATTATCATTTGTTTTTGTAAACTTCTTCAATTTCTTCTTTCAATCAACATATTTATCATGTAGTTCTTCAAGACTAGTAACTAAATCCTCTTTAGATAAATCAAGAATACTTACCTCACTTGAGTCTTCATTTTCATCTTCCTTAGCCATGAGACATTCCACTTCTTCCTCTCCACTTCCACTATCATCACTTGATTCATCCCAAGTTGCTTAATAAGCTTTATCTCCCGTCTTTCTTCTTGAAGGAAGATTTTTCCCTTTCTTTGTCTTATGACATTCATTCTTTACATGTCCTTTCTTTTCACATTCAAAGCACCTAAGGGAAGAAGAGGAAGAAGCACTAGATTGTTTTTAGATTTATACCTTCTATATTTCTTACCATTTATAATGAGTGCATCTTCTTCATCATCTCCTTCACTTGTTTCATCACTTTCTTGAGTTATGACTTTTTCTTGAGCCCTGGTTGTAGCTTTTAATGCAATGTCCTTCCTTTTTCCTTTTTAAAGTTCAACCTCCAGTCTTTCTTCTTCAAGGGCGACTTCATGAGTCTCTAGATTGCTAATTAGTTGCTCCATCCTCATTGTGGTAAGATCATTGGCTTCTTCAATGGCTATCACATTTGGCTTGTATTTTGGCGGAAAGGATCTAAGGATCTTGGACACCTGGTCTTCATCACTTATATACTTACCTAATGCACTCAAACTATTAATAATATAATAAAACTTTGCATACATTTCACTAATAGACTCATTAGGTTGCATATAGAATTGTTCAAACTTTATTTAAGCGTGTTAATTTTGGTATTTTTAACTTGAGTGGTACCCTCATGTGTAATTGAAAGTTTATGCCATATTTCATAAGTTGTTTCACATGAAGATACTATTAAACTCACTAACAAAAATGGAACAATATAAAATGCTTACCGCTGTTGCATTCAATTGACCTATTTTACCGTATCGAGAATCCATGTTGCATATTCAGTAATAGGGAGTGCATAACGTAATGATACCATTCTCTAGAGCTCTAGGTTGATCCCTTGGAAGTAAAATTGCATCCTTCTTTTCCAATAGGTGTAGTTGCTTCCATCAAAGGGTTGTGGCCGAGTCACATGAGTTCCTTCAAGATTGAGATTGTTAAGAAAGTTGTCCCCCATTCTTCAAGACCTATTAGGCACTACTACAAAAATGGCTTATAACGTCACTTTTAAAGGCGTTGGTTGTATAAATACACTGACACCTAAACCCTAAAGCCTCGGTTTAGTAAAAAAACCGACATCTATCTGTGAAGGCGACCAGACACGGGTATCACTTTTATTCAGTGTCGGTTCCCTAATAATAAACTGATGTCTAAAATTAACCGCCAAATCCTAAATTTCCAGTGAAAAAAATTACCTCCAAAATTTAACATATGGCGTCGGTTATTAACTACTAAACCGACGATGAAAGGTTATTCACGAAACAGAAATTGGGCACATTTTGGTCGTCGGTTTTGCTACAATGATCGATGTTTATGGGTTTTCCCGCGTTGTTTCCGGGAAATTTTTCACACCCTTTGAGCGTCGGTTTTTTAAAGAAACTGACGACGATGGTCATTAATCGAGAACAAATTTTAATCGGCATATGTAGATAGACGTCGGTTTTTTTCTAGTAAAAACTGACAACTATCATTGAGAATAGGTGTCGGTGTGTTTATAGAACCGACACCTTTAGTTTTATGTGTTAGTTTTATTTAAGAACCGACACCTGTTGTTAACTTAACAATACCCGCGTGAGCCCGACTCTTCCCCTTTCTTTGTTTCATTCATTCTCGCGCTACTCCAGGGTTTGGTCTGATGATTTCTCCTCTACCACTGCATGTTGCCACTGCCTCTATGCCTACTGTCGTCACCGCTCAGGCTGCCGCCTCTGCAGGATGCCGTCACCGCGCGATACCCGCAATCACTTCTCGCCGCCGCTCAACACCTACAGCTCACCGCCGCCGTCGCTCGACAGAGGAGGTACCCTCTTCACGTTCTCCCTCTCTTTTGCTTGCTCAACACCTGCTCGCCCTGTCATTTTGCTGCCCGATCCTCTTCTTGGAAGCAACATGAGGAGGTCACGACCATGTGGGCCTCCACCTCTCTTCTTCCTACTCCCTCTCCTTACTAAATGGATTAAAGCAAGGCCACGACCATGTGGGATGGCCACGGCTGTGGCTGTGTTGGCCGACCATGGCTGTGCTGGCCAACACGGCCAGCACGGCTGTGGCCAGCCCACACGGTCGTGGCCTTGCTTTTATGCCAGCACGGCCGTGGTCGGCCAACACAGCCACAGCTGTGGCCAGCCCACACGGTCGTGGCCTTACTTTTATCCATTTGGTAAGGAGGGAGCAGGAAGAAGAAGATACATTTGCAATTGAATACTAATGCTTGACCTAATTCTGTAAATTTTGATGCATGTTGAATTAAGATATTAAAACCCTAATACACATTTCACCATAATCTTGAATTAAGTATATTGTTGAATTCTTGTGATCAATCTATGTAAGATATTAAAACCCTATTGTTAAATCTCTGATTTTGTAGTGATGTGTCACCCTAACATATACATGAATCCCTATTGTATGATGTAGATTGATGATAATGCATGAGCTAGTTTGAAATTTTGAAATCAATTATGAATCTCTCCATCCCTAGGTCATACTAATTTATGTGTAATCTTTATCTTGATGATGAACATGCATGGACACTCAAAATGTTGAAATCAATGTTATAGAATGACAACACATGTATTTGTTGACCTAGAAACCCATCCAAGATTTACTCATTAGGAGTAAATCTTGGATAGTCCCCGGTTTGGGACTGTTCTTAAACACCTAATCTCACTTAGGATGTAATTGTATAATGTGTATTTGGTTTTCAAGAAAATTCTGGTAGCATTTCCCCATTTGTTCTCTAAGTACATCTGTACTTGGAGAACAGCGGGGAAATGCTGCCGAAATTTTCTTGAAAACCTAATACACATTATTCACTTACTAGTGAGATTAGGTGTTCAAGAATGGGATAGGTGGCACACATTTATTATATATAACAATGACAACACATGTATTTGTTGGCCTAGAAACCCGTCCAAGATTTACTCATTAGGAGTAAATCTTGGATAGTCCCCAGTTTGGGACTATTCTTGAACACCTAATCTCACTTAGGATGTAAGTGTATAATGTGTATTTGGTTTTCAAGAAAATTTCGGCAGCATTTCCTCATTTGTTCTCTAAGTACATATGTACTTGGAGAATAGTGGGGAAATGCTGCCGAAATTTTCTTGAAAACCCAATACACATTATACACTTACTAGTGAGATTAGGTGTTCAAGAATGGGATAGGTGGTACACATTTATTATATATAAGAATGACAGCACATGTATTTGTTGTCCTAAAGTTTTAACCATACAAAAACTCTAATATGTTAACCCTAGACCCTAATCTTGTTGTAATATATACTTGTTTTCTCTTTGATCATAGAATGGATAGATCATGGATGTCCATTCGCAATCGTTGCACCCCAGAGTTTATATCTGGTCTTGTCCAGTTTATTAGATTTGTCGAGGAACATAGGAAACAACCTGGAGATAGGTTCTACTGTCCATGTAGGCATTGCGGTAACAACTTGAAAGTCAGCACTGGTGACAAAATCAAAAGTCATGTCATGTGCAACGGGATTATACAAGGCTATACAGAATGGCACTGGCATGGAGAGATTTCAAACTCGAAACCAGTGGATGTCGATAGCACTGCTTGTGTGGAAGAAGAAATTGCCTCCGATGACGTAGATGTGGATGAACCAGTTCCAGTAGACATCGTTGATGCGATGTTGGATAGTTGTGGGGTAGAGCACACCGATCCACCTCCCATTTTTAGAAACATTATGCATGATGCTGAGATATCGTTATACACAGGTTGTACTAAGTTTACGAAGCTTAGTGTTGTATTGAGATTGTATAAGCTGAAAGCTAACAATAGATGGAGTAACAAAAGCTTCACGTCATTATTGTCTTTGTTGAAAGAAATGCTTCCTGAAGGAAATGAGCTGCCAATCTCAACATACCAGGTAAAGAAACTGTTGTGCCCAATGGAAATGGATGCCAAGAAGATACACGCATGCCCGAATGATTGTGTATTATTTCAAAAGGACTATGTGGATTTGAAAGATTGTCCAAAATGTGGTGCGTCACGGTATAAACTGACGACTTAGGGGGAGTCCAAAACTGGTTCTCCTGCCAAGGTGATGTGGTATCTACCTAAAATATCATGGTTTCAATGCTTGTTTGCCAATCTGATAGATGTGAAGAATTTGAGGTGGCATGCAGATGTTAAGAAAAATAATGATGGAATCCGACATGCGTCTGATTCCCCACAGTGGAAGAAGATTGATCTATTGTACCCTGGATTTGGTGAATAAGTCAGGAATCTAAGACTTGGCCTTTGTACAGATGGGATGAATCCGTACGGGACATTGAGAAGCCAACATAGCACTTGGCCAGTCATGCTTGTTATATACAATCTTCCTCCCTGATTGTGTATGAAAAATAAGTACGTAATGTTGTCGTTGTTGATATCAGGCCCTAAACAACCTGGAAATGATATCGATGTTTATCTTGAACCTCTGATTGATGACTTAAAGAAACTCTGGGGTGAAGGTGTGATGACCTATGATGCTTCACGAAGAGAGACATTTCGTTTGCATGCGATGTTGTTTTGCACTATTAATGACTTTCTAGCATATGGGAATTTGTCTGGATATAGTGTCAAAGGAGCTAAAGCGTGTCCTATATGTGAAGAGAACACTGATTCAACATGACTAAAACATGGCGGTAAGACTGTATATCTCGGTCATCAAAGGTTTCTTACAAAATTCCATCTGTATCATAGGAAGCGCAAAGCATTCAATGGATTGAATGAGGAACGAAGTGCACCTAAACCTATACCAGGGGAGGTTGTTTATGAAAGAGTAAAATACTTTGTCAATGAATTTGGTAAGAGATCACAATGTACTATGGCCACACGGAGTGACAAATCTTTATTCAAGAAGAAGTCAATATTTTGGGATCTTCCTTATTGGAGTTCTTTGACAGTCAGACATTGTATCGATGTCATGCACGTTGAGAAAAATATCTGTGATAGTGTCATTGGTACTTTGTTGAATATACCAGGTAAGACTAATGATGGGATAAAATCTAGACTGGACCTATGTGAAATGGGAATAAGGTTAGAATTAATAGAATTTCATGAAATGGGAAATCAGAGAACATACTTACCTCCCTCTTGTTACACATTGTCTAAAAAGGAGAAGAAAGCTTTTTGTGAATGTTTAGTAAATGTTAAGGTGCCACAGGGTTACTCATCCAACATCCATAGATTGGTATCAATGAAAGATCTAAAGTTGATAGGTCTTAAATCTCATGATTGTCACACTCTAATGCAACAAATATTACCTGTGGAAATTAGATCTATATTGCCGAAGCATGTAAGGTTTGCAATCACCAGACTTTGTTTCTTTTTCAACAGTCTGTGCATCAAAGTTATTGACCATGATACTCTCAATAATTTGCAAAGAGAAGTGGTTGTTACCCTATGTCAGCTTGAGATGTATTTTCCTCCATCGTTCTTTGATATCATGGTACATCTTGTTGTCCACTTGACTAGGGAAGTGAAAATGTTGGGACCAATTTTCTTGCATTGGATGTATCCCTTTGAACGATACATGAGCATTTTTAAAAGTGATGTTCGAAACCATTATCGGCCTGAAGGGAGTATTGTTGAGGGTTATGTGGCAAGAGAGGTGATGGATTTTTGCAATGACTGTCTCAGTGGTAATGACACTCCTGGTAATGACAAGAATATTGAGGAGCAATTTGGCAAAGGAATTTTGGGATCACGGGTGAAAGTAATCAGCCGTGAGCAGTTGGAACAAGGCCACTTGTATATTTTACACAACATGGACGAAATGAGTGTTTATATCGAGGAACATACCAATTTCATCAAGAGACAATATCCTCAAGCCAATACAATGTGGCTTGCTAGAGAGCATAACAAGACATTTATTAAGTGGTTCGAAGATAAAGTCTTACATCAACTATCTCAAACAGCAGATGATATTACTGAAACTATCAAATGCCTCGCCTTTAAACTGAAATTGAATGTTATGTCTTATGAAGGGTATGACATTAATGGATTCACATATTATACAAAGTGCCAAGATGATAAGAGTGTCTTCCAAAATAGTGGGGTCACCCTTCAAGCGTCGACTATGTTTTTTGCAAGTGCAAAGGATAAGAGTCCACGTAAAGCTAAAATGTCATATTACGGTGTCATTGAAGACATATGGGAGTTTGACTACATAGATTTCAGAATTCCTCTCTTCAAATGTAATTGGGTTGATAACACCAAAGGAGTTATAGTGGATGAATTGGGTTTCACTTTAGTGAACTTTGAAAAGATTGGCGAGAAGGGTGAACCATTCATATTGGCATCACATGCGAAACAAGTATTTTATATCGATGGTCCTGCAAATGATAAATGGTTATCTGTTCTTCATGGTAAAAGACAGTTCATTGAAGATCCTATAGATGAAGAAGAGTACTATGATAAGTATTATGACTCCAGTCCATTCTCAGTTGGGTTGCCAACACCAGCAAATATTGAAGCTAATGATGACATGTATGTGTGCGGAGATCACAATGAAGGATTGTTAATTGATAAAAAATCATAATATTAGAGGCATGTTTATATTTTTTTATATGTTTTATTTTTATGAATGTGAACTTTACAATGTGAATTACTTTACAATGTGAATGTGAACTTTACAATGTGAATTTTACAATGTGAATTACTTTACAATGTGAATGTGAACTTTACAATGTGAGCTTTATAATGTGAATTACTTTACAATGTGAATGTGAACTTTACAATGTGAATTTTACAATGTGAATTACTTTACAATGTGAATGTGAGCTTTACAATGTGAGCTTTACAATATGAATTACTTTACAATGTGAACTTTCAGATGGCTGGGCATTCTCCTGATGACCGTGCTGATGATTACCGTGAGGGTGAGGACATCAATGCACCGCCTCACAATGTAAGTTTTAAAAATATATATCATATATTTATATCTATATGTCCATTTCTAGTTATATCCTGTAAGTGTGTTTATTTTGTCAAATTTTAGGTTGATGATGCAAAGGTACCCTCTGAAGCACTTGAAGCACTTGATGAGCAGCACCAAAAAGTTGATAAGAGAAGGGGCATCACTATGATGAAGAAGTTAATAGCACAAAGGGGCAATGGACCCAAACTTGTTGTGGATTTTGATAATGCAGGAAATGCAATTGGAGTGAATCGTAATTCATTTGTTTCATATCTTGGGTATGTTACTCGTAGCCATTGCGGTTGTAAGATAGATTCTTGGCATAAAGTTTCTAAGGGGAAGAAATACGTAATATGGAAGGATTTATGCGTGAGTCATTATTAATTTGCAATTCTATTTGTTAGATTACTAATTGTTTGGATACTAGTTAATAGAAATTCTATTTTGCAGAGTATATTTGAATTGGATGAAAAGTTGCATCGTAAATGTGTGATGCAATGTTGTGGGAGAGTCCTAAGGAACTATAGGACAAATATCACCTGAGAATACATAAAATAAGGTGACAAGAGGAAGAAGAAAACCACAAAATAGTGGAACTTCCTGGACCAAGAAGAATGGGATGCATTTGTTGCTTCAAGACAAACTGATGAATTCAAGGTATTATGCGTCACCCCCAATTTAATTAATATATGTTGTATTCACCTATTCAAGATTAACATTTAGTGTTACTAACCAAATCATTAATGTGCATACTAACTAGGCCCTTAGTGAGGTGCAAAAAGCAAGGCGTGCACTGAATGTGCATGACCACACAATGGGTCCAAAGGGATATGCAGACATTTGCCAAAGACTACAGTCTGAGGCTACTTCTCAGTCTGCTGCTACTCAGGAGTCCTCTACTATAGGTAGCACACCTCTGCCTCGCCATGATGTCTGGATAGTTGGGAGGCAAAATAAGAAGGGATAAATAAGGAAGCCCGCAACTGCTGAGGCGGCTGCAAAAATGGTAAAATACAACTCTTACAACAATCGTTCGAATATTGATTATTTGTGGTGTTTACTTAATTACAAATTTTTGTGTTGGTGATTAGAGGGAGTTGCACGAGCTGAGGAAATAAGGAAAGTTCATCCCTGAGGGCACAAGGGATGAATTGACAGTTGCTCTAGGTAACCCAGAGCATCCTGGATGTGTTAGGGCTGCATGTGCTGGTGTGGGCATCAAAGCGTTCTTTGGGCCATCCCAGTGCAAACATGTCCCAAAAGCGGGAATTTCACAAGAAGAGGTAACCTATTCTTTCTTTATAATGTTACTTTAAAAGAGAATTCAATAATCAAAAGCTAACGTTTCTTTTATCCATGTATAGGTAGATAAGTTAGTTGATAGGAAACTCGAAGAAGCACTGAGCAAGTGGTAGGCATCTCAGACTGCCACTCAACAGACAGTACCTATGGCGTCCCGCTCTACTCCTACTACAGAGGTTGGGAGTAATCATGTAGACCCACCACCTAGCACATCCAATGTAAGTATTTTTATGACATAATAACTACTCTTTTCAAGATGATATGTATATATGTATATAACATTCTTTACACAAAAATATGTAGGGGTTGAAGTCATGCCGTCTAAAAAGTAAAGAATTTGTCGTTGCAGAGGCGTCCTCTTACCCATCCCTACCAGGGGAAATGTTTCATGGGTCTCTATTACCAGCTGGTTGGGTTCGTGTGATCCCGCTACGCATATTCCCCAACTGGATGGATCTTCCATTGCCATATGCCCACCCAGATTGTGAAACGCTTGGTGAGGCAGAAGGCGGAGTGATATCGTGGCCAAAAGTGGCTGTCCTCTATACTGAAATTGTATGGTAAATTTACATACACTAAATTGTTAGTCTGTGTATATGATGTCAGTTGATCTAAAATTATATATATATATACAGGTTAAAAAGAAGACACCCACAACATTTAGGCCTCCACCTCCACCTCCTACATTACCAAGTTGGGTTCCACAGGACCTACCTGTCCCGTTAGGTCCTGATTGTAGGGGTATGGCAATATGGTTTTAGGCGAACATGATATAAATTGCCCTATAACTGTTTCTATAGATGTGGATGTTGCAGGTCAATCATACGAAAGCAACCTATTTATACAAGATATTTTGGAGTTGTTTCGATATGATTGGATGAATACATCTGTGATAGAGCTATGGATAAGGTGAGATCTTCTTTATACATCCATATACCTTGTGTAGGATCTGGTGATCTGGTTTCTTATTTATTAATGCATACGTAATACATGTTTTGCGGCTACTTAGACAAGATATGTGCAGATTTTTCATTCGAACATGTAGGATTTTTGATTCCATCTTTGATTAGTCTAGTAGTTAAAGACCCTCCGTCAGTTCAACAATATTGTTGTGATGCTTTTATAAGTTTTGCTCAAAATAAGAAGACATTGATAATAGCTCCATTCATTGTGGAGTAAGTTTACTTTGCTTATAATTTGGACTTAAGAAAATTACATTTTTATTGTGGATTTTGAATTATTAATTTTTAACTTTTTTACCTCTAGTGGTATGCATTGGGAGTTACTATCTATTGTCCCCGAGACGTTCACTGTCTATTATCTAGATCCTAAGGGGACTAAATTGAATTCAAAATATGGACACAAAATGAAAATGGCATTATTCCGGTGAGAAATATTTCATTCATATTTGTTAACATATGTTATTACATTACTATTTAATTATGCAATGTACTGTGTTACATTAACATGTAGGGGTTTAGATGAGTTCAAAAAGGCTGGAGGAAAGGTCCCCAGGAAAAAGAACCAGCAAATAATTTGGACAAACGTGGAAGTAAGTTCTCGACTGCAATGTATATATTATTTATGTGAACAATACTTAATTAGTTATATTTTTTAATATTTTGTATGTTTCAATTTATAGTGTGCTACACAAGACAACGGATGGGCATGTGAATACTATGTGATGTGATTTATGCACATGATTATCAAATATGCCTCAGTGGACATCGATACCATTCCTGAGGTATTATATATAGTCTCATTAGATAATATGAAATATATCACTCTTATTTATATATTATTAATTATATATATACATCATTCTCTTTGTAGGTGTTTAAAACTGACCGCAATATAGGAAAGGCCTTACAAAATGTACATGCTCCCTATACGACAGAAGAATTAAATAATGTAAGAGAAGAATTGGCAACAACCATACAAGTAGTGGGGGTTTTAACATATAATTGGGATGTTGATAGTGAATAATGACTAAAGAATGATATTTTGTAAATGAATTTCTGAATTATAATATGTGTGAATGTTTCTACATGTCTGAATGTTTCTACATGTGTCTGAGTGAAAATGAATGAAATTGTTGGTTGCTATATGAATGTTTCTACATGTGTGAATGTGAAAATGAATGGAACTACAGATTGCTACATGGATGTTTCTACATGTGTGAAAATCGAATGGAACTGCAGGTTGCTAAATTTGTGAACATTTATGTTGTTAATTTTGCAGGTTTGTGGCCTGTTGTTGGCTGATATCAATGGATGTCGTAAAATCGGAAATTCATAACTGAATTGCAGGTTTCTCATCCTGCGACCAGCCACAGCAGGTCTGCAGATTGACAGAAAAAAAACATAAAATAGGCGTCGGTTATTTCTATAAAACCGACGACAAATGGTTATAGTGTCAGTTTCCCTACTAGTAACCGACGTCGATTTCCCTAATGAGGCCAGACACCACGGCTGTGCTGGCCAGCACGATCGTGGCAGTGGACCAGACACCACGACCGTGCTGGCCAGCACGGCTATGGCAGCGGGTGAGATAGTGTAGGTTATCACTAATAAACCGACGCCGATAGTACCCCATATGGCGCCCTTTCTATGGCGTGAAGGTATATGGCGTCGGTTTCAAAGCTAATAATCGACATATACCCCCCTGCTGACGCGTTTTTAGTGGCGCGCGAAGGTTTGTGGCATCGGTTTCAGAACCGACACGTAATGGTTGGGCATTTCGCGGCGCCCACATAGGTGTCGCTTAAAAACCGACACTAAAGGCCTTAAATAATCGACACTAAAGGTTGGTTATGTACTAGTGAGAGCTCCTTGAAGACCTTCTCTGATATCAATTGAAAGATCTAAAAAGGGGTGAATAGATCTTTTTTAATTAAAATATTAAAAACAAAGGAGGAGGAAACAGGGAGGTCACTTCGATGTAGAGTGGTTCCAACCTTTGAATCAAAGGTTGTCAGTGAACTACCCAATTGTATACAATTGGGATTTTGAAAGTGATTGATTTTATTTACCACTTGCGGATGTTACAATAAAATACAATCACCTTCTTTCAAGTAGCCTTCACCTAGAAGTAGCATTGACCTTCTTGAAGCATCCTTCTTGAAGTAGCCTCAACCCTTAGAACAGGCTTCACCACCTTGAAGTAACTCCACCACCTTGAGATAGCCTTCACCTAGAAGTAGCTCCAACCTCCCTTAAAGAAGCCTTGTTTAAGTAACTCAAACAACCTTGAAGCATCCTACTCTCAAAGAAGTAGCTCCAATCAAGCTCCCTCAAACAACCTCCACAACTTCGAGTAGCCAAGGAAGACATATTGCATAACCTATGAATGCGGATTGGAAGAAAAGAAGTACACCAATAAAGTATTGCTCTTTGATCCAATATCAAGCGTTAGACCTCTCAAACCACTTAGGATTGGATGTTTCTTGGACGGTGGCTACAAGTCTATGGTTATAGGACATGAACTTGGAGCTTAAAGAACAACATGGAAAGTGTTACTTAGTTTTGTTGCACACTAGAATAGATGCTCAAGTGTAGCTTGTGTGCTTTAGGTGTCCTAAGGGCTCTCCTATTTATAGGAATGGTTTGTAAGTATCTAGGGATGTTTTAGGAAGTCTCCAGAGTAGTTGTCTAGAAATGGCTAATTTGTTTGAGCTTGGAAGAACAATCCAGAACTCTGCTCGGTCGACCATTTTGTCGACCAAACCATGTCTCGATAGAACATTTTTTTGACTGAGCATGGGTTGAAGGAAAAAATGTGCCAACATCTATTTCCAACTCCTAACTACTTGGTCTAACAGTCATATGTTTTGGACCAAGGTTGGGTCGGTCGACCATATTTTTGACTGAAACACATTTTAGAGAACAAATATGAAAGTTTTTACAGTGCTCAATATGCTTGACTGAGGTGGTTCTTGATCGACAAACACCTCGACTGAGAGTGTCTTGGTCAACTAGTTTCTCAACTGAGGGTCCTATTATAGGTTTTTGAATCACCTATTAAGTGTATGTTCTAATGGATGACAATGACTCTAATGTCTAGGGAGATCCTAACTAAGGGTTATTAGTCGATAGAGACGATCTGACGCTTGATTTACATGATATCTAAGTATTTGTACATTATATCATTGTACAAGTATTTACATTGAGTGCAATCATGAAAATATAAAAATTAAAGTGTATTGATCTTCAATATGTATTGGTCTTCAATTATCCACTTAGTATGATCTCCCTATTTCCTTAAACCCTGAAATACTCAAGTAGCACATTAGATCCACATGAATGAAATATTTGTCATCATCAAAACAAAGGGTATGCTAATGTAAAATTTGTCCAACACATTCTTGGGTCGGTGTTGGTAGGAAAGCATGCCCTTTGTCTTTTCCATGTCTTTCTTAGCCATTTGCTTCATCCTTAACTGATTTTGGTGGGAAAAAATTGGATTTTAGGTTTTCTCTGAAGAACGGGGCTGTTGGGACGGATTGGAGAAGAGAGGTGGATTTTGTGGATGAAAATGGGTGGAATCTGGAGGTTAAGGTAGTGGAAATGGTGGGGATTGGATGGAGATAGATTTGGGGTGATTTGGTGGAGATTTAGAGGTGGAAGACAGAGTTGAAGTTGTCGCACAGCCGTCGGTTCGTGCCCATAGTCGTGTTGTTGATACAAGAGTGAAATGAAATGATTTGGAAATTTTACAAAATGGCTGACTTAAGTGTTATATCGGGACACAGCACAACACGGTCGTTGTGGCTTCATGGTGTACAGTCGTGCTATATGGAAGGCCGTGTTGACTCATTTTTTTATTTTTCTCCATTTTCTTTATATCCAGGGATGTTGTTTGATTTGCATGTATTTAACCATGGCCATTTCAAGGTGCCACAACCACGGTGAGCACTGTAGTTGATAATTTCACTTGAACTTTCATCGAAAATTCAAAATATTGATCCAAAGTGATTTTTCTTTGAAACCTTTTCTCAATTTCACTCAATTTTTCTCATTTCCCCCTATTTTCACCTACACATCTTAAAAGTAAACAAAAACTATTAAAAACAAGTGTGTGTGTGTGTGTATTTTCTTGGAAATGTGTAAAAATAACCAAAATTATCAAAATTGAGAGGTTGGGTGAAAAATTCCCCGAACCTAGGTAGGTTGCCTCCCACAAGCGCTGAGTTTTCTACCTTCAGTTGAGCTTCTTGGAGATTCTTGCATCATTCATCAATTTGGCATCCTCATGTGCCCATTATTGTAATAAATGCATCTCTCATTTGCATTTAACCTAATCTCCTCATCCCTTTGATCACTAAAACTATCATCAAATCTTTCATCCAAATCTCTTCTAAAATTACCAGTCAGACTCTTAAAGTGACCATGTTCGATATCCTCATCTCGAACTCACCAGATTGAGGACTTGTATATGTTGATCTTTATCTTTATGTCCATGAAAGAGACTATCATTATGCCACTATGAACGTGTATCTTGGCATCAACTGTGGATGATAATGGTCTTCCCAGGATGATGGGAATCTTCCTATCATTCAACTCCATGTCAAGAACAATGAAATCTACTGGGAACATTGCACCTCTTTCCTTGTCTATCATCACCAAAACATCGTCCACTCTTCCTCTTGGCACTTTGATGGAAAAGTCTGCCAATTGGAGAGTGAAATGTTTCAGTTTCAACTTGCCTAAGACCAGATCAACATAAACATTATATGGAATCAAATTTACACTAGGTCCCAATCCAAGTAGGGATTTGTCTATGCGATGTCCCCCAATGTAGCTAAGTATGAGTGGGGCTCCTGGGTCTTTCCTTTTCATGACAAGTGAGTGTTGGAGGATTGAGCTCACTTTTCGATCCACTTCACTTTCTTTGGTATTCTCCCCGTTGACCTTCTCTTCACAGTGCATAAGCTCTTAAGAAACTTGGCATGCATTGGGATATGCTTGATAGCATCCAACAATGGAATGTTGACCTTCACCTGGCAAAACACCTCAAGAATGTCAACATTGTGTGTTTTCCTCCTTACTTCCAATGGCTCATATGATGCTTCAATGAATGGAGGCTCAATAGATTTGGCCTTACTTGCATCAACATGAGGTGGAACACTCGGGATAGTAGGACCTGCAAATGGAGGGTGAGGTGGATCACATGGTATCACAAACTCAACAGGAGGTGTCACATAATCATCTTTGACAATCTCAATCATAGTATCACCAATTGGCTGCCTTTACTTTGCTTTCTCAACCTTTCTTTGACTTGTGGGCTGCTCAAGAGATTTCCCACTCCTTAGAACTACACAACACTTCCTTACTCATGGTGTAGAGGGGGATCTAATTAGGGTTCTGGAGGAGGTGGTACTTGGTATTGAAATTGAGGTGGAGGGGAAAATTAAGGTTGGAAGGTAAATTATTGAGAAAGTTGTGATGATGGAGGGGGAGGAGGAGTGTAATGCTTGGGATTGCCTTGGAAGTGGTATATGAGTTGCACTTGCATGGGAGGTAGACTATAGAGAACTTGATTGGATTGCATAGGTCCACTTGCTTCATTGAAACTTAAGATGAGTTTTGAAGACAATTTTTCTGATAGCTTCTCTATTATTTCCTCAAGCCTTGTAACATTCTTTTGCACACCATCAAAGCTTTTAAACCTAGAGAGAACTTCTTCCTGAAATCTTGAGCTATATCTTGGACTTTTTGGTTCTTTGTAGCTATAGGAGTGAGGCGTATCCATTTCCTCACCATGGAACTCAATAAAATTGACCGAGTGATGAGGAACACTTCTCACTTGGTTCTTCATGAAGCTCACCATGTCACCAAGAATCTTCATCACTTGCGGGCTTGATCACTATGAACTAGAGATGTCACACCAAAGTGGCGTTCGCCGTAATTCATCATGCTAGAATCTCATATTCTTGAACCTTCTACCAGTTGCTCAAATAATGGCCATATCTCCTCGAGTGGTCTATCCATGAAAACTCCCCCACAAAAATAACATATTGTAGCTTGACCCTTTGGAGATATACCAAAGTAAAAGGACTGAACTAGCTTCCACAAAGGGATCTCATGGTGTGGGCATTCTCTCAACATCTTCTTAAATCTCTCACAAACATTATGAAACTGCTCATTGCCCATCTGACTGAAACTCACTATGGCACACCGCATTTGTGTCAACCATGCAATAGAGTAGAATTGCCTTAATAAGACATTCTTCATCTTTTCTTAGCTCATGATGTACCTCCTTGAATCATACCAATCTTAGGCTTTGTCTTTGAGGGAGAATGACAACAAGGTCAACCAGTTTGTGTCATCACTAGCCGTCGACATCCTAAAGGTGGAGTATACTTCAAGAAATGAGTCTAAGTGCTTGTAGGGGTTCTCATCCTCCAAGCCATAGAAGGCAGAAAGGAGCCTAAGAAGACTTGGAGGGATGGAGAATTGCTCCCTTGGCATTTGATCAACTCTTCTAGCAATTGGCAATTTGTAGTTGCTAGACATGAAGTAATCTTGAAGTGGCTTGTTCGGTGCATTTTGGCCTTCCATCCTATCTTCCCTGAGTGGCTTGTCACATGCACAAGGAACAACCAAACAAAAGAAATCAAGTTAGCAAACCAATATGCACAAAAAATACAAAGAATAAAGAATAAATAATAGCAATGATGAGGATAGTAGGAAAAGATCAAAGCAAAACTAAATAGATAGGCCGAGTGCCTTTTTCCATGGCAATGATGCTATAAAACTTGGTGTGCCCTGCCAGAGGTACACACACTAATCAATTGGGATTAGACTAGATGCGCCCCACGAGATCAGAACACACATTGGATAACTTTTAAATTTTATATAGGACCTAAACTTAGCACACTCGGATAAACTAAAATACTACACCAGCAAGCGCATGGGGTATTGTTGTAGTATAGGAGGGGGGCAAGTATAAAAGGGTGTACTAGAGATAGGTAAGTTTTTGGGATCGGTTCCTACTGTGGAGTCTAGGGTTGAAGGGTTTGATGGTTGATTATTGATTAAACTAAGGGTTGAACAAGGAAGAAATTAAAGGAAGACAAGCAAGATTAAAACCTAAGTTAACCCAAGACAATTAATTCTACTGAACAGGAAAAGACAAGGCAAGTAAGGAAAAGAGCAAGCTATTCTAAATCAGGATAACTAAGAACAAGAGAAATTAAAGATCGAAACTAGAAATATCAAGGCAAGAACGAGACAAGAATATAACAAAGAAAGTAAAAATCTAACTAAGTTAACATTAGCTAAGAAAGATGGAAATTAGGGTTTTAAAGAAATAAATGGAAACGCATGCTTGGGGGATGCACTTATCAATTAGGTTGGGGGTGACATGTGAACATTGCTTTCATTTAGATTATCAAGCCAAACAACAAGCTAGAGTCTAATGAAAATCCCTATACTACTAACTAGACAAGAATAGGATAAGTTGTATATAGGGGAACTAGTCCCTAATACCTCCTACTACCCTTAGGCAGCTCAACTGGGTAAGGGTCTAGGTTTAGTTCAATTAGAGCCTAAATAAGCCTAGGTTTCTAGGTTATAGGATCTTAGGGTGATTAGGGGTTGAGGGTACTAATGGGAGTGGAAGTGAGGTTTTAGGCCTCACACCACCCACATTCTATCCTTGAGAAAGCTCTAAGCCAATTACAATAAATTCATCTAAACTATCTACTTACATCTCTCAACTAGGGTTAGGAGAATTGATTAGCATGTATGAAGATAGGTGTCTAGCTAGTGATCCATGAATTGGACCTAGGAGAAAATCCCAATATTCACACACAATTTCCTTAAATTCCTAGGTGATTTCAAGAATAAACCAAAAAGCAACTCATGAAGAGTGAGATAGAAATAGAACATAATTATTATCAAACGAAATTACAATGTTTACATATCATTTTCCCCCAACATGGTATCAAATTAACATTTGTGACCCTAAATATCCCACCTAAGGGGCCTAGCTACTCATGGAAATGATTAATACAAAAATAAGGGAGAAAGATGTATAAGAAGCTATGGAGCTCGGTGTAGATGGAGTAATCCTCCTCTCCAACTACTGCAAGACATCCTCCTCCTTCTTCCAAGGTGCAAGGGCATGTAATGATGGTGCAATAGGGTCAAAACACTAGGAAACTAGGGTTTTGGTGGTGGAAATGGTGAAATGGAATGGAATGGATGTGGAAATGAAGTGGAAAGGGAGGAATTCAAAAATGGGGAGCTAGGAGGTGGTAGAAGTTAGCTAACCTTGACCTCCAGCCGCTACCCACATATATATAGGTGGGGAGGAAGCAATAGATCAAGTAGGGGTAAAGTGGGAAATGTAGTGAAAAAATAGCTAGGGTTTTGTGAGTAGTACGACCATGCTAGGAAGCACAAACATGGCAGGTAGGGTTGACCACAGTCGTAGTGGGGTGGAACGGTCGAGGTGAAAAATGATAGTAATAGTGATGGATTTGAATTGACAGTGGCACGACCGTGGTGGTCACCATGATAGTGGTGGGGTGTGAGTGGCATGATAGTGTGGCTTGGAATTGGCTTGCCCAATCTGACAATACAATCATTTTACACTGAGCTGCTACATGCTCACACGAGGTGGCACGGTCATTCTGGGTCAATCTACCATGGCCATTCTGAGTGGTACGACTGTGATGATTCCTGGATTGCTTCATTGCTGACTCTATTGATTTTGGAGTGAGCTAGCATGGCTGTTTTGTGGTACCATGATCATTTTGGTCTCTAGATCAAACTTTGAGTTGAACCTTGGTGTTTTCTTGATCATATTTTCTTCAGTGGACCTTTGGCCACTAGGGATAGGTTGAGGGAGCCTTAGACTTCACCGTGGGCCTCTTTAAGGGTAAAGAAACTGTAGGATCATTCATTGTGATTGAAATATAATATGACACAATATGTAGACCTAAAATAGGGCTACATCAAACACATCTGTGATGAGCATGCTATAAAAGACATAAAATCATAGGTTTAAGAGGACATATATTTCTTGGAAAAATTAATATAGTAACAAGACAGAAAGCAACAACACTAAAGACTTTCAAATTAACATGCAAGTTTGTCTTAAGTCCATTTCCATGATACCAACAATATTAGATGGTGATTGATGAGATTCCCAAAGGAAGGATCGATGAGGGATATTAAAGCCAACACCAACAATGACTCGTGTTTTAACATGAGGGAGTGCAACACCGAAGTCAAGAGTTAACCCTATTATCAACATGGTCCACCCTTGTTTGAAAACTCAAGTAGGGAGGCCATCCTTTTATCCTTAACCCAAGAATATAGTTAGGTTCACAAGGTTTTTATAATGGATAAATTATTATGTTTCAAGGTTTCTTCAACATAGTTTAATTAAGCACTTGCCAACTAGCTTAGTTGGTCAAGCCTGTAGCTTGTGAAGTGTAGGTTACGGGTTCGAATCTCAGCAAACTCGTTGGGGCACTATAGGAAGGGATTATAGCCCTCGGTGTAACTGATGGTATTCTCCCTCTCCTGCTACTTTGAACAGGGGTGAAATTGCCCACTTCAAAAAAATAGTTTAATTAAGACCAAACATAATATTCATAGGGTACAAGTAGCTCAAACAAGTATATAAATTCAAGATTATGAAGCATACATACATACATACAAGTAATTTCAATGCCACTAATCTGTCCAATAGGAGGACAAAGTGTACCTTGATTATAGCACAAGACTAACCATTCAATGAGATATTCCTTATTGAGCAAGCTTGACTAGATCTTGGTAATTAAGACTAAAAGTAATGTTGAGATTACATACAAGTATGAACTAATTAAAATTATAATAATTAGGTGTCATTAATTACTCTCGTGGTGGTTGGATGTGTCATCTATGTCTAGGTATCATATTATTTATCATTGATTTCAATGTCTCAACTAGTTCATGAAAGGTCAGAATCATGTTGCATAATACAACATGGATTCATCTAGAACCTAGGGTGAAACATCTCAACTAGTATTAGGGGTCATAATATAATGGTTGCAAGATCTTATCAGGGCAAACATGAGTTTTGAGAAAGGTTAAGTGACATAAGTATCATCATTGTCATTTTGAGTCATGGTCATGAAAGATAGTGGGCATTCGAACATAAAAGTGATCAAATTAGGTTTTATGGCATACATGTCAACAATCTATCGATTTTAGGTTGTACTATAGCATGAGCCATCATTTATAGAAAGATTCATACAAGATTAGATATCTAGTTACACCATGTGCATTAGGTCATAAATCAAGTTAAAATTAGGGCACTTAGTGACAATAGTGTACACAAATGATCCACATAGTATTTAGGGGTACAAGGCATGTTGGGTTATTGATCCAGAGGTCAAATAGGACATTTGAGTAGCATTAAGTCAACATTCAAGTAATGTTCAAGGTTCAACATACAAAGTCCACATTATTTGCACGTTATATTTTCACAGCATAAAGTCAAAATAAACAAAAAGTAGGAATAAGTTCAACTTTTGGATAAAAATGCATCCTATAAAATAGACTTAAGAGTTATAAGAAGGATTTGAGTCATTAAGAGCCACTTTTAGCATAAGGTTTAAGATCCATCATTAAATGGTTCATGTTTGTCACACTTAAGGTAAAAAACATCATTTAATTACATATGTAGGGTCAAAGTTGGCTTGGGTCCTCATACATAAAAACATACTATTCTTATGCAAATATAATGATTTGGAACATACTATTATGTTTTAGAAAGATACATCACTAACCATATGAATAGAGATAAAAAGAGACCATTTTTATCCTAACAGGAACTACGAGTAGAGTGAAACCTTGCACCTAGTTTCAGTGGAATAATTTTTTTATCTAGATCAAAAATCATTTATGACATGTCTATTTTGGAAAAATTAATTATCTTTAAGACATTTTACAATATATTACATTATTTCCATGCGATTGAGAGGGGGAATATATAAATACCCATGGAGTGTGCTGATTGGGATTCCTACTAGGCATGCACACATGGACATGATGCACCTGGTTCATGACATCATCTGCGGTAATGGCTCAACCCACCGGCCCTGGCCCTCCTGGACTTGCCCCATCACGTGCATCTTTTGGCCTCTATGCGGGATGCCACCGTGGGGATTTGATCTGCCAGCTAAGAAGTGGCTCCTAGACTACACCACTATTACTAGAGGAAACCTATGGCTTCTTGGTGCCTTGGGGAAGATGGACAATTACCGTGCAAAGTGTAGGGGGATCTTGTGCCTTCATTCCCAATTTTGACAGAGCAGCTCGTCGAAGTTTGTCCAGAGACAGAGGAAGAAGATGAAGTTGGGGAGTGAGATATAGTGCACAAAAATGTATGATTAGAGTTGTAAATCAAAGGGAATGAATATAAAGGAAGAAAGTAAGTAAAATGGAGCATTTTATAGGTGCAAAAAGGTGTGCAAAGAGGGTGGAGCTTTTTATCTAGACACATACTCCCATCCTTGGGAGATGGTGGGGTAGACAATGTCGTGACTATAGGATCTTGGCCAGATTAGCAACCATACAATATAAGGACTACGCTAGGTCAGGGGAAACAAGTGGATTGCTGACATGGGAAATCGGTAGCCAAGGGTAAAGAGTGGGACCCAAAGGGGATCCACTCCCTACTAAAATTTGAAACATAAAACCTCCAATCCAAATATACCCAAAAAATTAAATGGATTGGGTGTAAAATTTTCTAATCTTATTAATGGTATTCAAAATAACTAGAGTATAGCAGTGTATTATAAAACATGACTATTATCAACTTTCCAAAAGATTACAAAAGTTCATTCAAAATCTCCCATGCAGGGTATACATAAAAGGTACCAACATATGGATCTATGTAGAGGGAAATCTAAACCACAACAACTTTGTCTCCAAGATTTAACTCCTTAAGATAAGTCCAAGACTTCATGCCATATCATCCAAATCCTTCACCTAGGGTTGGAAGAACACCCCAACAAGAAGAGAAAAAATAGAAAACATCAGCAAAGGATGGTATGTGCATACTAAATATGGAATTGGGAAATTTACTAAGAATAAAGGACATCAAAATAAAAGGCTTCCCATAGAAAAGTAAAGTACTACCCAATTAGGCATAAAAGAAAAGAATCTCAAAAAGGGACAAATAAGAGCAAAGTATAAAAATAGAGCATTCATGTGTTCCACCTATGATAATGTTAGACAATATAAACATGTAGGTAAGAAAATAACACATCTACCAAAAAATAATGTGGGGGGTGAGAAGGGTCTTGTATACACCTTCTCTAAAATATGGGGTGGCAGGGTCTGTCAACATCTACCTAGGCAAGTCTGCCATAAATATTTTCATATGCAGGAATTTTCACATCCACATAAAAGAACATATAATTCATAACAAAAGAATAAGCAAGTATAAACAAATAAGGAGGATGAGAACATCTATCAAGTATACAGTAGGATCTGATGATCCAAGCTATCATATAATGTGCCATATAAACATCCACTAAAAAGGTGGGCAAAGATGCACATATCACAAAAGAATGTTCCATCATAAGAAAAGCATAAGAAGGAGACCAAAAGAAAGTACAAATAGGATAATATGATCACAAGATCAATAATAAATAAATTAGTTCACATCAACCATAATTTTCAAAGAAAAGAGATAATGTGTAGGCTAGTGTCTATAGGACCAAGAGAAAGAAGAAAATAGACTAACTGCTCAAAAAGAATAAAAGGAGATGCAAACATACCTTAAAACAGAGTCCTAGAAACACTCTTCCCCAAGTGGTTTCCAAGATCAACCTCCAAAGCTACTGCGTGATGGTGGCACGATCAAGGCACAATGTTGTTCAAAGGATTAGGGTGAAGGACCCTTCGGCATCGGGCGAACACATGCCTTGCAATTAATTTTGAACCAGAAAATTATTGCACTAGGTGAGACAAAGTCGTGGGTATGGTCAGATTTATATAGGGCTTGCTATAAAGGCTTCTATGTGTGGGAGCTTTGAAAAAATGGAGAGAAACGTTGGGTAAATTGTGAAAAAAGGAAACCAGGGTGTGAGTAATGGCTCATTATGTGCAGAATCATCCAACAAATATGTAGCAAGAAAAAACATAAGAAAAGATCGACAAATGAGGTAGCAAATTGTGAAATACCAGTGCACATGCCCTATTCACGGCGGGTCTCTCCTACCCGTGGTAGGAGAATATCTCGGCACCGTCAGATGGAGATCTGACGATCCACAATCCACACCAAAATAAGAAAGGAGTGCGACATTTAATCTTAAACCACATATGATTCTGACTAAAGTGTGAATGCAATTATTTCTCTTTTTCTCTCTCTTATTTGAAGGGACAAATATGTTACAAATTAAATGAAAATTGACACCAAGCCTATTTTTGATATGAGGAATCTGAATATGCAATTAGTTTTGCCTTTTGGGAACTTTAACTGTGTTAAATAAATAAATCTTAATTTCTCTTTCCTCCATCATTAATGGTCATCAGATTCTCCAAATTTGATGAAACTACACTCACAAGTCACAATAAGTACCTTAGATACGAATCAGCCATTAATGTTACATGTTGGAGTTATTTGAACATTTATTTAATATTTTGAAAGTTCTACACACTTTCTCTCTCTTGACTTCACCTTTTAATCAAATATTCTCCAAATTGAGTGAAAATTCACCCAAAGGCATATGTCAATGTGTAGATTACGAATTAAGATTAGTTTCCACTTTTGGAGTCATTAAGTATTTTATTTAATATTTTTAAGTAAACTCACATTTTCTGTTCAAACTAAAAGAGATATAGTTATCGTTATTCCAAAATTATGAAACTTGGCCTCCAAGCCAAACCAAACCTATGGAAAACGAATCTCAACTTATCATTAATCAACTAGTCTTCCTTTTATGAGTTTTAATCCATCATCCAATATTACTAATATTCCTCAAATTAATTAACTCAACACCGCAGTATCTTGTTTAAGGAGTTATTATTCATTCCTTTATCCCTTCATTGTTCCAAAAGACTAAGGAATGATCTAGAACAAATCTACTCTATCATTACCTCACATAAGTTTATTTATTTCATTTTTAGTTGAATTATGTATTATTATTCTCAATTATAGACACATTGTCCTCTTATGCACATTATTGTTGGATAAATTGGAATTATGATAAATCCCTTTGTTTCGATGATGACAAACATTTCATTCTTATTAATCTAATGAGCTACTTAAGTATGCAGGAACAAGGTAGATGACAAAGTACTAGGGAGATCCATATGCTTACATAGTTATATTTTCATGAAATGTAATCGCATTGTAAAAACTTGTACAAATATATAATGTACAAGTACTTAGATTTCATGTAAATCAAGCGTTAGATCTTCCCTAGCTAAACACCACATTTAGATAAGTCATCCCCTTCAAATAGGATCACATATGCACACTCATACACACACTTAGTGCCTTAATTGAAAGATTGGAACAGAGTCAATCTCAGTCGACAAAAACTTCGACCGAGAAACTCTCGGTCGACAAAATCTTCGATCGAGAATAGACCCTACTAGCCGTTAGACCCAGCAGACAAGGTGGTTGGGAGTTGGAAATGAACGTTGTAAACACTTGCTCCAGGAAGTCCCTCGGTCGACAAATCTTCGACCGAGAAGGACTCTCAGTCGACAAATCTTCGACCGAGAAGAGTTCTGTCTGCACTTTTCAGGGTCAATTAACTAGCCGTTGCAAATGCAATTAGTGGACACATAACAGCTAGTTGAGAACTAAGAACCCCCTAGAAAGTGTCTAGAACGTCCTTAAGCACTTGTAGTTCATTTCTATAAATAGGACATGCCTTAGGACACCAAAATACACCCAAGCTACACTGGTGCTACACTTGAGAGTGAATACTCATTGGCAATCTATTTTGAAGCAATAGAGCAAAGTCCTACATTGGCTATTCATTCCTATTGCTCCCATTTCGTGTCCTATAGGCTAGCATCTCCTTACCACAACACTTACACTTCTACACTCATTGGTTAGGAGATCAATACGCTTGATATAGGCAAATCAAGCCTTGTGCTTAAAAGGATAAGTTGTAATTTCTATTTTCCTTCTTGTTCCTTTTTATTCTTTGTATTCTCCTTGCTACTCCTAGGGTTGGAGGTTGCGGATGGGAGAAGGTTCTTATCGGAGAAGAAGGTGGACTTCAAGCTACTTCAAGAAGGCTATCGCACGGGAAGCTACTTCAAGAAGGCTATTGCAACGGGAAGCTACTTCAGGAGGAAGGCTGCTTCAAGGTGGTGCAATTACTTCTAGGTGAAGGTTGCTTCAAGGTTGGGCGATTACTTCTAGGTGAAGGCTGCTTGAAGGGTTTAGGGAGAGAATTGTAATTTTATGTAAAGTCCTTGTGAGGTAATAAAATTAAATTCTTTCCAAATCCCGGTTGGGTAAGCAACCGGGTAGTGGACTGACAACTTTAGTTATTGCTAAAGTTGGAACCACTCTAAATCCTTGTCCCCTTGTCCAATATTCTTGTGGTTGATTGCTTAAGTTAAATAAATTGTTAAAATTATTTAAAAACTCTATTCACCCCCCCCTCTAGTGTTTTTTCACTTGGTATCAGAGCAGGCTTCAAGGAACCCTAATCAGGTCTTGAAGAATGGAGGGTAATGGTGATTACAATCACAACAAAAGGTGCTGCTTGGACAAAACTACAACATGTTGCAATTGGTGCTTAGGAACAAGCCACACAACAACTAGATTCCCATGGAGATCAAAGAAGGAAGATGAGAACAAAGATTGTCTCATTGCTACAACTAGCGAGGAAGAAGAAGAAGAAGTAAGTCTTTTTGATTTATCTAAAGAAGAACTAGTTGCTAGCCTTGAAGAAACACATATTAAGTATGTTGAATGCAAGAAGAAATTAAAGAAATCCAATAAAGCAAATGATGAATTAAATGCTAGACTTCTTGCTCTCACATCTGAAAATGAAGATTTATATGCAAAATTAAATGATCTTGGTTTTGAAAAAGATAGCATTATTTTTTAAAATCATACTTTGAAATCATCTCTAAGTAGTAGTAATGTGAAGATTTTTACTCTAGAAACAAATTATGATCTTCTATCTCAAGAAAAGGTTGGATTACTTGCAAAGTTAAATGATCTTCAAAAACAACATGTCTTGTGTACACATCTAGATTATGATAATATAGTGAAAGAAAGGAATTCTTTATCATCTAATCTAGATCAAGCAAAACTAGATATTAAGAAAAGAATGGATGAGATTGCTAAGTTGCACCAAGAAGTTAGTAGGTTAAGCAACAATGGAATCCTTGATAAAATATTGGATGATTCCTATCATCAAATTGGGAGAAGAGGACTAGGTTACAAGCCTAAGGGGAAATCTTATCAACAACCTAGTTGGAGAAAGACACGAGAACATCAATCTATATATGTACCTAAAGGAACAAATACATTTGTACCAAAGAACAACCTAGAACAAAACCATAGAAAAAGACTTGAGGTTGATTCTATATGTTGCCATTATTGCTTACGTCTTGGACACTACTCTTTTTCATGCCCATACAAGAAAAAAGATGTTGAGTTGGTATGGGTTCCAAAACCCCCAAATTGAATTTATTAGACTAAGTTGAGATATGACCGAAGACTTTAAATTGCATATCTTTATGTCTATCTCAACTTAACATAAAGAGATACAAAATGATTCAAGTAACTAAAATTTCTAACTTGAAAATTTATCTCAATTAAGGATTTGAATATGATTAGTTGAGATTTGATCTAAATGTTACTTTGATATTCATATGTTTTATCTCAACTAAATTTTAAATTGCATAACTGAATTAAATATAGTCTATATTGTACTTAGAATCAATAAATAGTTCTGAAGATAATACAGAAACCTTGTCGGTCGAGAAATCTTCGACCGAGCAGTTAGTCGGTCGAGAAATCATCGACCGAACGAATCACTGATTTCAGTCTGCAGTAAAATTGCTGAATAATTTGATTGATCAAGTGCCTATCTATTTGCTGTTAATAATTGTTTTACATGCAAAACAAGTTGAAGATCATCTTTTTAATATAAATGATATCATTTCGATTGATCCTCTAAATAAGGAAAAACTGAAAATCATGTTTAGAAATCACTATTTTATAATGTTTTACATGATTTTTTAAAGCATCTCCTGGTCTATCTATATAGAAATCATGTGTTATGACATTTAGTTTGAATGATCACAATCACTGTATTTCATGGAATTATCATTTTATTGTTCTATCATTACATCATGGATATGCTTTCACTATTTTATCATTCAGCTCATAAAGATGATGCTATGTTATATAGAACAAATAGATAATGATTATTGTATGTGTGGATCCTTGATGATACATAGGCAAGAAAAATGATTCATTGGTGATTTGTTGCTTAGAAAAAGAACTTTAAGGTTTGCAAAACATAAAATAAAGAATTTCTCAATTGGTATCTATAAGAAATTGAGATATCATTCATGCCTTCAAGGATATATGTCTTTTCTTAAAGAATCACATGATTAATATGAACAAAAATAGGACTTGATTTATGCACTCATAGTAAAAAGGACATCATTCATAATAGGTTTTATTCAAAGTAATTTAATTGATATCTCTTTAAGTTACCTGCAAAATTTATACTTCACATGTGAAATCTGCAGATTTTTGCCTCTTGGTTGAAATAAAATTTAGCCAAGGGGCGCTATGGTCGTAGTCAAGGATGACCTAAAATAAGCTTTGACAAAATGCTTATTCGGATATCATTGTATACTTTTGATAAAGGTCAAAATTAAAATTTAAATCATTTGTGACCTTAGAAGACTTAAATTGCTTTAACTGTAAGATTAAGGGGGAGCTCATAAAAACAAATTTGACTATTTGATTAAGAAGCTTACAAAAATATTGTAAACATCATTTGAAGCTGGTTACAACCTTAGTATGATGAAATCCATGAATTTCATAAAAATGATATATCTTGTTCTTAAAGGAACTCTCTAAACAAAACAGGGCTTAACATCCCTTGCTTTTGGTTAGAGACATTTTTATGTACTCTAAGATTAAAGGATTCTCATTTAATTTAGGGCTTAACATCCCTTGATAGATAAGAAATCAATATACATTCATCATAAGCTTAAGGGAATCTCATATCATTTCAAGGCTTAACATCCTTTGCAAATGATTGAGAAACAAATTATGGATAAATTAGACAAAAATGATATTAAATCCATGTTCCTAATAGAATATCTATTTAAGGGGGAGCATAATATAAAATTAAGGGGGAGAAGAAATATACAATATTCAACTTGGATATCTTTTTGAAATGACAAAGGGGGAGAAAGAATATAAAATCAAAAATATAAATGAGTTTCATAACATCTTGGCCAGCACTCACTTGCAAAACAAGAATGGCTACAAAAGGTAATTTTCAGGTATGAAACTCACATGTTTTATATTTCCTTATTTCATATTTAGGAAATGTTTGTCATCTTCAAAAAGGGGAGATTGTTGGATAAATTGGAATTATGATAAATCCCTTTGTTTCGATGATGACAAACATTTCATTCTTATTAATCTAACGAGCTACTTAAGTGTGCAGGAACAAGGTAGATGACAAAGTACTAGGGAGATCCATATGCTTACATAGTTATATTTTCATGAAATGTAATCGCATTGTAAAAACTTGTACAAATATATAATGTACAAGTACTTAGATTTCATGTAAATCAAGCGTTAGATCTTCCCTAGCTAAACACCACATTTAGATAAGTCATCCCCTTCAAATAGGATCACATATGCACACTCATACACACACTTAGTGCCTTAATTGAAAGATTGAAACAGAGTCAATCTCAGTCGACAAAAACTTCGACCGAGAAACTCTCGGTCGACAAAATCTTCGATCGAGAATAGACCCTACTAGCCGTTAGACCCAGCAGACAAGGTGGTTGGGAGTTGGAAATGAACGTTGTAAACACTTGCTCCAGGAAGTCCCTCGATCGACAAATCTTCGACCGAGAAGGACCTTCGGTCGACAAATCTTCGACCGAGAAGAGTTCTGTCTGCACTTTTCAGGGTCAATTAACTAGCCGTTGCAAATGCAATTAGTGGACACATAACGGCTAGTTGAGCACTAAGAACCCCCTAGAAAGTGTCTAGAACGTCCTTAAGCACTTGTAGGTCATTTCTATAAATAGGACATGCCTTAGGACACCAAAATACACCCAAGCTACACTGGTGCTACACTTGAGAGTGAATACTCATTGGCAATCTATTTTGAAGCAATAGAGCAAAGTCCTACATTGGCTATTCATTCCTATTGCTCCCATTTCGTGTCCTATAGGCTAGCATCTCCTTACCACAGCACTTACACTTCTACACTCATTGGTTAGGAGATCAATACGCTTGATATAGGCAAATCAAGCCTTGTGCTTAAAAGGATAAGTTATAATTTCTATTTTCCTTCTTGTTCCTTTTTATTCTTTATATTCTCCTTGCTACTCCTAGGGTTGGAGGCTGCGGATTGGAGAAGGTTCTTCTCGGAGGAGAAGGTGGACTTCAAGCTACTTCAAGAAGGCTATCGCACGGGAAGCTACTTCAAGAAGGCTATTGCAACGGGAAGCTACTTCAGGAGGAAGGCTGCTTCAAGGTGGTGCAATTACTTCTAGGTGAAGGCTGCTTCAAGGTTGGGCGATTACTTCTAGGTGAAGGCTGCTTGAAGGGTTTAGGGAGAGAATTGTAATTTTATGTAAAGTCCTTGTGAGTTAATAAAATTAAATTCTTTCCAAATCCCGGTTGGGTAAGCAACCGGGTAGTGGACTGACAACTTTAGTATTTGCTAAAGTTGGAACCACTCTAAATCCTTGTCCCCTTGTCCAATATTCTTGTGGTTGATTGCTTAAGTTAAATAAATTGTTAAAATTATTTAAAAACTCTATTCACCCCCCCTCTAGTGTTTTTTCAATTATTACCTCGTATCATTAATTTTAACAAACATTATTTCATGCGACACATTTTAGGTACCCTTAATTAATCAAAGGATTAATTATGTAAGCATTAAGCCATATTTTTTTTTCATGTGAGGGTGATTTGTTCATGCATTAACATATTAAGGTTTACACTTAACTACTATTATGTGTATTTTTTATCCTTGTTTGTCTAAGCCCAAAGAACAAGGTTGATTATCCTCCAAGACATATGATCGGGGGCAAGAGGTTAGGTTTTGGTTTGTTACACCAAGAAAGGAAGCCTTTTTATTGGGAGAGGGTAGTTGGGTCACGTAGATTGTGTGGCACATTATTATTCAAAGATTAAAGTTTTAAATTGTGTTACCTTGGATGTATCACCTATGTCTAGGTATTACAACTTTCATCACGAATTATTATGATTCAACTAATTCATGCAAGGTCATATTCATATTACATTATAATACATGGATTAGTCTATAAACTAGGGTGACACATATCAACTAAGGTTAGGGGGTCATAAGATTAGGGTTTCATGAGGTTTGGGAAAGATTAAGCAATATAACTATAAACATTCTCATTTGGAGTCACGATCATAGAAGATAGTAGTCATTAGAGAATAAAAGAGATCCAAGTAGATTTGATGGCATAAATGTCATTAAGATACTAATTTGAGGTTTTGCTATAACATGCGACATTATTTTTAGAAATATTCACACAAGATTAGATATCTAGTTTCACAAATCAAGTTAAGGTTAGGTCACTTAGCCACAATAGTGCATAAAAATGATCAAGATAGCATTTAGGGGTACAAGGCATGTAGGGATACTGATATCGAGGTCACATAAGATATTTGAGTAGTATTATGCCAACATTCAAGCATTGTTCAAGGTTCAACATATAAAGTCCAAAATATTTTTCATTTATGCATCATTTTACATCATAAAGCCAAATTTGAGCAAAAGCGTTAATAAGTTTGATTCGTGGATCAACATGTATCATATCTCACTGATTTAGAGTTCTAAGAAGGATTTGAGTCAATAAAACTCATTTTACATACGGTTTAGGATCCATCACAAATGGTCCATAATTGTAACATTCAAAGTATAGAGCATCATTTAAGCACATATGAGGGGTCAGAGTAATATCTTGTGTCATCATTTATCAAAATATACTACTATTATCCAAACATAACAATTTGGAGCGTAAAAGAATAAATTTGAGCAAGATATATCAATAATCATGTGAAAAGAGATTAAAAAAAATGTATTGTCCTAATAGGAGCTACAAGTATAATTAAGCATTGAAACTATGTTCATTGGATAGATCTTAAAAATCATATACATGTCTAATTTGGGAGAATGAATGATCTTTAACACATTTTACAAGGTACCTCATTATTTCCATGAATTTGAGGGGGGAGATAAAATACCCATGTAGCTTGCTGATTGAGCTTCTTGTTGGGCCAACTCACATGGTCATGACTCATATGGTCCACTACAGGGTCCATGGTTCACGTCCTTGGGCCACTCAGACTCACCCCCACATAGGCATCTCCTGTGCATGGGGCTTTTGTCCACTATGCGGGAACACCGTCGTGGGGCTTTGTTCTGGCGGTCAAGCTACAACTCCCAGGAAACTGCACTACTAGTAGAGAAAGCCTCTAGCTTCATGGTGCTATGTGGAAGATGGACAACCACTTTACAAAGTTTCGTGGGAGCTCTGGCATCCATTCCCAATTTTCACAAAGCAACTCGGTTGGAGATGAAGGAAGAAGATGAAGTTGGGAAGGGAACTATAGTGCATGAAAATTCACAATTACTATTGCAAATGAATAAAGAGGAAGATAAAAGAAAAACGGATCATCATATAAGTACAAAAACGGGTGTAGAGGGGGTATAGTTTTTTCTCCAGCCACCTACTCCCATTGTTGTGAGATGGTGGGGTGGACAATCCCCTGGACGTCTAATCTTGGCTGGATCAATGAACATCTGATCCAAGGGCTATGCTAGGCCTAGGGTAAACACATGGATTGCTGACATAGGTGATGTTTTTCCAAGAAAGGAAGCATTTCGATTTGTTTTGTGTAGTTGGGTTAGATATATGACGTGGCACATTATTATGTTAAGACCAAAGTTTTAAAATTTGTTTCTTGAACAATCTTGTAGAAATCATATCTTCCAAAATGTATCTCCAAATTACATACAATTTCATCGTTGGTTAAAAAATAATTTCTTATAATTCTTTTTCTAAATGTTTGAGTCCAATGTGATAATGTTGAAGTTACTCAATTTGTGATATTCATGTTCAAAAGTATAATAATGCACACAACTTTTGTCAAATAGTCTCAATGTGACATTTAGTCAACTCAAATTCATGAATTGATAGGAATGTGACTCAAAATTATCCAATCGAGGGTGAGAGATGTTATTGAGTACAATAGAGAACCTTATGAGTCTAGATGTGAATTAATTAGATGAGAGAGAAAACCTAGCTTGTCACATCCTCCTCATCTTGAAAGAAATTTTGTCCCCAAAATTAAAACAACCCTTCAATTGATATTTGTATTTCATATTCCATATCACAATCATTTTAGTATTCCAATAAGTTACCATAAACACTTTCAACATCAACCTTATTTCAAAATCAAGTAATCAAGCATAAAGGTCAAAGAATCATCACGTATATCATCAAATTGTAAGGGTAATCACATGAAATAAAAATTTTGAGAGATCACATTTTGATCAAATAAATAGAGATTTTTGAATTAATATTAATGCATGACTTTCAAACCCAACATTTATGGTTCTACTCCTACATTCACCTGGGTGGGTTTATACATCCACACTTGAGACTTTGCATTTTAAAAACATAAGACAAACATCAAATTCCAATATCGTGGTTTTGTGTTCCAACTCAATGGAAGGTCCCACCAATCCACACGAGAGATAAATCCTAACTAAAAATAAAGTGGTCAACAAAATCATCATTATTTCAAAACTTTTAGAGATTTGGAAAAATGAAAGACATCATAGGAGCTGAGTCAACATCAAGGTTGGTAATCATGAGTCAATTTTTCATAATTTAATTAAGAGAGACAAGGTTTTTGGACATTACAAGTCATAGGTTAAAAATATTAAGATAGGATATAAATTCCTACCTAGACCATAGGTGTAATCATTCATCCAAATACAATGATCAAGCAATATTCGAGCGAATTTGATATATAAATAGAAATTTCATTATAATGGTATCCAAGTTTGATGAAGATCTTGTACTTAGTCATTATAGGAACTTAACCACAATTTGTAGTCAACATCATGATATTTTGAGTTCCTCATAAAATTGAGAGTCAAGATCGAGTGTCAATGTCATCATATCTATGACCTATGGGAGACATATGTCAAGAAATCAAAGTCAGTTGGAAGTGGTTTCCTTCCAAACTCTAAATGATAAACAAGATTAAAAAATTAGAGGCAATCATAATAGAGGTGTTCCTAGGTTAGTGAAGAATAAGTCAACCGCTTCCACAATAAAGCATGCTTGTTTTCACAAGTCATTAACCATCAAGTATGTCAAAAAAGGGACAATATTGATTATGAAATCACATTCCATAATGTCATGAGATCAAATATAAATATCATAAAAGGGAAACCATCTTTCAAGATTTTCCAAGATAAAGATTATAATTGCATTGTCTTACTTTCAAGATCAAGGAAAGTGTATATTTTGAGTCAAATTGGAAAATTAAGAGCTCAAGCATAACAAGGCAATATTTAAGATCCATATTCATCATATTACAAAAATGAGTTTACAAAGAGGCATAGAAATCAATATGAAAAAATGTGTCTTGTATCAAACTCTTTCATCATGATTTTGAGAGTCCAAAAGCATAGTCACTTTGTGGCATGATCATGGTATTATCTAAATAGGGAAAAAGTTGCCTATTCATGTTTGAGGTTTAATCGAAAATACAACAACAAGAATTTGTCAAATATGGACATATCAACCATGAGGTATTAGGTATATTTCCTCATCATTTCATCATTCATATGAAGATTATTATGATTTTACCTCAAACATAGAAAGCATATAGTCAAGATTTGATGAAATTTATTATACATGATTGGGGAAGTCATCCATTAGTACTTACCTACAAGAGTACTTTCATTAGTCATAATCAAGTATTGAAATTAAGTTCAGATAATGGTATCATCTGTTTGGTTTGGTGAAGGTGACAAATGTAGCAGAAACAACAAACACAAATTCTCCATGTATCCTAATAGCAGATCTTGCCTACAAGATCATATCTGGAAATAAGTAGGGGTGGCAATGGGAGCGGTCTGGAGTTCCAGACACGCATCCACTTCTCCCATCTCCTTAACAGTAAATGGTTAGTGCCCACATCCATTTGAATGGGTTACAGCTGGATATTAAAATGGGCATTCGTGGTTAATGTGGGGATCCAGGCGCTGACTGGATTTAATGATGAATGGTTTTATAGATGTCGCTCAGGCTGGTTACTTTTCTTGGGAAATCAAATGAACATTTATCACAAATTTATTAAAAAGACCGCTACAAACTCATAATTTGTCATTTGTTGTAGTTGGGAAGTGTGAAATTTATAAATAATATCCTATGTTTATCTTTTTACAAGAACATAAACCAATTTTTGTATTGCCACCAATGAATGATATTCATTACTGATGTCCTACTAAAAACTAAACATTAGTCCTCAAAAAGATACAAAATTTATATTAAAGACAAAAATTATCACACGTAATATAGGCTTTTGGTTGTCAATAGAGCCAAAACTCATTCATTGAATCCCATAAAAACACAAGTCTATGAACAAGATCCAAACTACAATTTAAGAAAAAAATCATGAACAAACTTGGTCCAAAAAATAATGAACCACATACAATCATTGTCCAAAACCATTCTGAACAGACTTGGTGCAGACTACAATTTGATAAAAAGGTTTGAACAATTTCTTTTGAACTACAATCATAATCTATTGCAAATTACGAGCAAAGATCCTCTTGAACTAGATCCTTTTGGATGAATTGAGCATGACAAGGAGAGCTATGAGCATCCTAATTACAACCCTGCATATGTATAAAAAATCATCAAATTGATAATAACATTCATTATTGATTTAGTTGTAGAATTTTACACAATATTGTACTACTAAAAGCATTAGAAAATAGAAAACGTCAGCAACGGAAATCATTTTACACAGTAATGTTCTACTGAGAACATACATGCCTACCGAACTCAAGACGGCCAATATTCCCATAGTTAAAACTAATACAAATGTGAACACTCTAAAGGGAAGAGTGGAAATGACTCATGTAAGTAGCGGCTATGTACAACACTAACCAAACATGCAAAACTTACCATGACACACAATATCGAAATTCTAAGAAACAACAATAACAACTGAAAAAAATGGAATACAACCACTGAAATCAGACACAAACATCAAGCGTTGTTAATTGGCTAATCTTTACCTTATGAAACTACATAACAACTCCAGTAGTTACCAAGTATACTCAACCATCCTTTTTCAACTCTTTAACATAAGAATAAACCATGAAATGGCAACATAAATGAAAAAATCAACACAGTTGAGATATTAATATCAAATTTTGAGACGATTACACAAAATCTCAAATAAATAGTGTGTTTTACATAAACCTTCAGTGTCTTCATCTTCTAGTATGCTAATGAAAGCATCAGATCTAATTGTTCCATCTATATAATGAGGCATATATTTACTTTCTAAATAAAAAACAAAAGATAATAGGAAGGACAACCAAAAAAACATATACCTCTTTTTTTGTCTTTAAGCCAACTTTGAGAGAACATCAACACTTCTATAATGGTATGGTGGAGTCTACTATGGTGAGGATCGATCAGCCTACCCGATATGTTGAAGGCTGATTCTGAAGCTACAATTGATACCGAAACTGCTAGTAAATCCTTAGCTATTGCTGTTAGAGTAGGGTAAGAATCACCGTTCATTTTCCACCATTGTAAAACATCAAAATCTGAAGTGCATGGTGCATTATCAAGCTCCAAGTATTTATCTAGTTCTATTTTAAGATAACCTGATTCTATCTTTTGGTTCTTAAGGAAAATGTCAAAAATATGCATGTCGTCATCACCATTATCTTGAGAGTAAACAAGAGGACCAACAAACAAATTAGACTCATCATCACCATCAAATTGTGCAATACCTCTTGCCCTGTATTCATTGATCAGTTCCACACAAGCATCATGAATAATTTTCTTATGATCTTCAGCTTTATCTCCACAAATAGTATCAAAATAGAACTCGACAACTTTCATTTTATACCTCAGATCTTATATAAAAACCACTCCCATTGCAACATACAAGTCATCCCAATACTTCAAAAACTTCTCCAACATTTCGTCAACCATCTTTTTAATTACTAGATTCAGACTGTTGACCTAATTACCCAAAGCAACTCTAATTTGACAAAGTTTGGGAAAGCACAAGTTGGTTGTTGGATACTTTGTCCCTAAAAATATTTCTGTGACTCTAAAAAACATCTTCAACTTTTCACAGACTTCATAACAAAAATTCCACCCCGATTCACTTGGCAACGCCTTGCAATTCTGATCTCGCTGCCCTAACACTAAATACATCTTTATATATCATTGCACTCTAAAGCATTCTACAAGTAGAATTCCATCTTGTTGGACAATCAAGACACAAATTTTTAGAAACACTCATCTTCAGTAGTTTAACAGTTTCCTCAAACCTCTCTGTCCTTTTTGCAGTAGAAGTCCAATATGCCACACTATCTGGTATCTTCTCAATTTCATCCTTAATTACAACCAATCCATCTTTTAAAATGAGAATCAGGTTATCAGCAACACACCTCATGTGGAGAAATCTACCTGATAATATTGTAGAGTTTGGGTGCAACTTATCCTTCACCAATCTAATCATTGCATCATTTGTCAAACAATTGTCAATAGCAATAGCCGAGACTTTCATGCCTATGTTCCAATCAATCAGACAAGTCATCAAAACTTCACATATGGCCTCACTTGTATGAGGACAAGGCACATACACAAACCTCATAATTTGACTTTGTAAGCACCAAGATGAGTCAATATAATGTGGAGTGATTACCATGCAACCTTTCATTTGATGGATTGTAGCCCACATATCAGTGGTTACACTAATCAGAGAATCACAACTATGCAAATAAGTCATTGCCTTTTTCTTCTCACTTTTATATATTTTCTTTATATCACTTTTTATACTATTTTCACATTGGACATTGTAAGAGGGGTTGAATAACATGAAGGAGATTCCTAAATCTAGTATGATCTACCATGCTTAATGGGTAATCTTGCATTACAACCATATCAGATACAACTCTTCTTCCATCTTGTTGGCTAAATGGTACTTGTAAGGCTTCCCTAGGAGTTCTCCTCACCCCTCCCCATTCAACACTACTACAAAAAATGATTTTTACAACAGTTCATTTTTCCATTTTACAACGGGTGTCAACTGTTGTACTAGATCATGTGGTCTTATGGGGGGGTTCTTTATACAACAGGTGTTGCGCATGTTGTAATATATGTATTTTATACAACAGTTAATACATGTTGTAGTTCATTGAACACACCTGTTGTAATAGGGGTATTGTATATAACATGTTGAGACAAAAGGAAAATACATCTAGATGCAAGGTTTCAAACTTGAGACCACTTGAAAGTAAGGGACATCTCAAACCGCTGAACCAATTTCATTTTATGCAACACATATATTCTTTGTTGTACATATACAACAAATGATGTATAAACCTATGGTGTGATTGTGGTCTATTACAACGGGTAACTATTATAATAGGTGTAAGTTTGTTGTGTAATTATAGTATACTACAATTGGTTATAGTATGTTGTGTAATGAAGGTCTATTACAATGGGTTAACATATGTGACTATTACAACGGATAGAGCATGTTGTGTAATTATGACCTTTTACAACGAGTTAGAGTATGTTGTGTAATGATGGTCTATTACAACGGGTTATCATACATGACTATTACAACGGGTTAGAGCATGTTGTGTAATTATGAGCTTTTACAACAGTTTATAGTATGTTGTGTAATGATGATCTATTACAACAAGTTAGCACACGTGACTATTACAACGGGTTAGAGCATGTTGTGTAATTGTAGTCTTTTACAACGGGTTTGAGTATGTTGTGATATTACAGTCTATTACAACAATTTAGCACCTATTGTAGTATCACATATACTACAACAAGTTTGGGCCGTTGTATATAACTTGTGTTGTATAAAATATATAATTCACAACACACAAATAGACTTGTTGTAAAAGATATGCTAACTACAACACAACCAACAGAACTGTTGTGTTTTTCCCATTGTAAAAAGCATTTTCTGTAGTAGTGCAATATCGAACATCTTCTATTCTTGTGATCATGGAGAGTAGTTGTCCCATTCTTGGGTTTCATTGCTAACAACTTCTTACAATATATGCATTCTGCCTTCTGGATACCATCAACCACCTTTAACTCATAGTGAGTCCATATTTTACTCCTACGACCACCTCTCCATGATGATGTCACAGTTGTATTATCATCAAGTAACGACTCATCATTTGTTGGGTTTGAACTAGTATTAGGTGACCTGTAAACTTCTGAGAGAGTATCCATATCTAGGAATAGGAGTAAAATATTGGTCACAACTTTTAGATGTGAATGGTACTATTGTTTGAGGCATTATTCTAATCCAAGATAGTACGAGACAAATACATATAGATATGTAGAAACCAACTCCAAATACAAATATCATGATGCATAGAATACCCACAAGATTCATATGTTACTAAGGCAAAAATGTTTCATTCCTTTTATTTATTAGTATGAATATTATGTTTACAAATGATTAGCAGGTTTGAAGTCATGTAAGCTAAGATACTAGAGCAATAACTAACCACAGGTACAACAATGAATTGAGAGGCAGATCAATACAATAAATATAGTTGCATTTGGTATACCTTTTCCTTGAGCCCCTTCACATTTCCCTAACCATCATCAATGTTTCTCTATGCATACCATGCTCTGCTATTCCTGTAATTACAATGTTTCATGTCACAACATCTCGTTCAGGCATCACATCGAACACTTTACACACACTACCATAAAACTACAACACTTGCAATAGATGTTGATCAAGGCATTCCCGCTATACCAGAGCAATAACTAACTGCGGGTAAAACATCAAACAATGAATTGAGAGGCAGATCAGTACAATAAGTGTAGTTGCATTTGGTATACCTTTTCTTTGAGCCCCTTCACATTTCCTTGACCATCATCAATGTTGTTGTATGCATCCCATGCTCTGTGATTCCTACAATCATAGTGTTCCGTGTCACAAAATCTCATTCAGGCATCACATTGAACACTTCACACACACTCCCCATAACACTTTACACATACCCAGTATATAACTGCACATGCAACAACTACCCAAGCATGAGGTCCCTAAGAGCTACACGTGACTTCAGAACAGAATGGAAGGCCTCGTAATCAGGGTTCACCCGAGGCCCTCATGCGAGTGAGGAGAGACAGAGCAATCTTGAAGAGGCCAGGGGAGGTTGAGCCTCAGATTATGGTCTTCAGTGAGAGCGATGATGGAGAAGATAGGATGGCGAATGTGAGTTGAGCCTCACAGATAAGATCGAGGTTTGAGTAGAAAAATAGGATCAAAGGATCGAAGGAAGAGGAGAGTGTTTGGGTGAATTTAAGGACCTAGGTGTGGAGTTGGATGACGTGTGACTTAGAGGTATACCAATGGGAAGACAAAATCTGGACTGGGGAAAGAGGAGAAGAGGGGAAGTGAGAGGCCAAATGAAAGTAGGGAATGGAAGCTGCTTTTATGGAAGGGGAAGGTATTGTACTTGCACCAACAGATGAGCTACTCCCACAGCTTCCTCCACCAGAAGCGGGGGCAGGTGAAGCGGTAGGGGCACCAACTGGAGCAGCAACAGAAGCAGTAGAGGATGCCTTCTCAACCAAGATGTTGACCTTCTGACCTGGGGTGTAGTGGCCTGGGAATCCGCATAGGAAAAAAAGTGGTTCGGGGTCTTTAGGGGGATGAAGTCGTTGCCGACATCTCTACCCTCACACTCCCGGGCACCCTCTCCTCCATCAACCTCCACGGAAACCTAGCTCACCAGCCAAAATCCTTGCCAATGCCACAAGGTTCCTCGAACACATTGACATCTCGAGAAATAGACTCAGGGGGCAGCACATGGGTATCTCCAGAAATAGGCAAGAAGAGAATGAGAGGAAACAAGCAATGAGGAGAGGCGAAGACATGGCAGTGGGATGTGGAGACGGAGACCAGCAGGATGTGTACCTTAGATGGAGATAGAGCATCGATGAGTGAGGAACTAGCCGCAGTCTATAGATCTGGAAGCACCAGATCCTGAGCAGCAACGCTAGATCTGACGAGCGGAGGAGACGATAGGATCCGGAGGAGCGATGGCGGCAAGGAATCTCCTCACTGTCTCAATGTCTAGTTTTGATGAGTGGGGATCATCACAGAAGATTGGCTTGGTCACACCATCACAGGGGTGATGGTGGCATCTAGGGCTCTGACTCCAACTCTGTCTCCCACGTGTTGTGGTGTGTACTGAGTTGGACTGATTTGGTTGATGGGCGATGGGTTGTATTGCCACCCCTAGAAATAAGGTACACAAGATACCTTGTTGCGGAGCAAACCATGCGATGTCCCCTCGTGTGGTGTTGTGCATCACTTCTTGCGGGTGTGGATGGTCGTCATCAATGTCCTCCCAACGTAGGCGCTCAATATTTGCATCTCTATATATTCCATATGGATGGACTGGAACTCCTCATCGTATTACTTGAGCCAGTGGGAAGAAGTAGCCTTTTTCTAGATGACGTGCTAGAATTGCAGTCACTTTCTTTCTCTCTCTCTCTCTCTTAGGGGCAATGTCAGTTAGGGTTCGTGTATAAGAGAGTTTCTCTAAAATCCGGCCACTGTGCCCCTATTAATAGGAGAGGAAAGAAGTCAGGGTTTTATGTGAAACCTGGGAAACAAAAGGTTGCAAAAACATTTAAAACTGGCCGCTCGTGGACTAATAAAAATACATTTAGGATATTTTAGATTCACTTAATTAACCAATTAATCGTATTAATTGATTAACTAATTTTTCATCATCTGTCTCTAGTCAATCTCATTAGATTAGCCAACCAATTTAAATCTAAATGATTGGCTTAAATATTTTTACAATTTAACTTAGATTATATTCCATATTATTCTAGTAGATTTTCCAAACATTTTAGTAATCAATTTGACTCATACCATTCCTAATCTCTTCCATAATTATACTCCTATTCCAATGCATCCTATGTGTGTCACCTTATAGGCTCCAAATTATATTGATACTGATATTCATAATCAAATTATGATATCACAAGAAATGATTGGTATCAAGCCAGACTTCATTGCTACCCAAGTAATTTGAATAGTTGGAGAACAACTTAACCTAGTAGTGTGACTAGTGTTATATTAATTGTATAATTCCTTTGTCATTTATATCTAATATCGAGACGTCATCCTCTTAATGTTCAGTCATTATTATTTGATCTAGAGTAGACTATTAAGAAACACATGAGCTCAATATCATATGTTGACTCACATGAGTAGGGCCATGCATTTCATAGTCTCACTCATTAAGTAGCCAGGATATCACTCTAATGGAGGGACAGATTCCATCTACATCACCCATAATAATTTGCAAGTGTTACAGTGCACGTAAACACTACTTGTGTAGAAACCCTTTTTAAGATCAGGTCAAGCAGCGCTAAAAATATTGAACAATCATGCAATAATTGTAGTGACTTCAGGTCTAAGGACCACAATCACCATTGTTACACTAAGATATGATTTTGACTGCCATCATTGGCTTCCATGTATCACACTCAAAATGGGCATGTCTAGTACACTTATTCATAAAAAGTACACATGTGTTTGATTTGATATGCAATATCATGACTAATGAAATGTAGTCATAAATTAACACACACACTAGTTTTGATGTATTAGTGTTGTCCTAAATCCAACAATAATATCTGACTAGGGACTAAGAAAAGAATAAATTTTCTTACCAAACAAATGATCTTGTATTCAAATTCTCAACCTAAACTCACTTGTCATTGAGTCATACATTCTAAGGATATTATTATATTTGTTATTATCTCATATTGAGACAAGAATATTAACTAGAATTTCCTTATTAATAATAAGATCAATTACAGGATGTGCCCTTATAATCATCATATGATTGGCTCTCAGTGCAGATCACCACCAACATCATCATTATACTCAAATTTTACCAGTTCATCAAAATTAGTTTTCCCCATATATAGGCTACCAATAACCTAGATATCATGTGATTAGTTATCAAAAGAGAGATCACATGAGGAGGTGAGAGACTGACTAATCATCATCTAATGGGTGTTTTAGGGTAGTTTTTAAAGAAGACATGAGATTCTAAAATACTCTTTGATTTTCAACAGAAGAATCTAATCCAGTCTTGAATCCACTTTGGGAAGGTAGGTGTAAATAAGAACCTTAGCCACCATGACTAGGTAGGTAAGAGGTGATTACAAGCTAAGACCTCCATGTTGATCATCATACTTATTTCCCTTATTTCACTTTCATGGATATCAGTTCTTCCGAGAGTAACATGACAAATTGGGTTATTAAACATGCATAGGGATATGTATTGGTCTAATACCATTTGTCACAAAACCTTTAATTAATTGAGGCCAAACTCCTGATAGTTAGACACCTAAAGGCAAGAGGATATAATCTTCCATCCCTAGAATGTATCACATAAGATGTCCATGAGTAAAACCACAATCAACAACATAGATAACTAAGGGATGAAATAACACGACATTTCAAAAGAAAATAAACTAGTACCTTACTACAAGAACATAACTCTTTTAGATACCAAACCATGTGGATGTTTCATTTGCATGCCATTAGATTCCAATAGAGTAAGTGAATATTATTGTATTAAAGAAGAAGAAACAATCATTATAAGATTCATAGTGTACATGTTACCTAAAAACATAAAATGGGTACACATCAACACATCTATGTTGAGTTCACTATGAAAGACTTCCACACCATTATGAAAGAAAAATGATAGTGAAGCAAGATCTAAAGATTTAAAAATATAGAGGATGAGTGGGTTGGGAACAAGATTGAACTTGTAGCTTTGATGGGGAATTCTTTTGATATATTTTTATTGATAAACTTAATATAATAATGAGGAAGAAAGTGACATAATTAAAGACTTTGTTATTAACATGCAAGTGTCTTTTGATTTCATTTCCAATATACCAACAATATTATTAGGGCATTGACCAGCTCTCCAAAGGATGGTTCTGTGAGGGTCATTCAAGGCAACATTATTAATGATGCATGTTTCAACTTAAGGGATTACAAGACCAAAGTCAAGATTTAACCCTATTATCAACATGGTCTTCCCTTACTTGAAAAATTAAGTAGGGTGGCCAACCTTATGTCCTTAACCCAAGAATACAATTAGGTGCACAAGGTTTGTATAATGGACAACTTAATTATGTTTTGAGGTTTGCTCAACATAGTTTAATCAAGATCAAACATAATAGTCATAGGGTACAATTATATCAAGCAAGTATATAAACCAAGAATTTTAACCATACATACATACAGGAAAGTTCAATATCACTAGTTTGGCCAATAGGGGGATAAAGCATACCTTTATTATAGCACAAGATTAACCATTTGATTAGCGATTCCTTATTTAGCAAGCTTGACTAGATCTTGGTAATTAAGTCAACAAAGTGATCCTAAAATTACAAAAAAAAGTATGAATTGATTAACATCAGTAGGATGTGGTGTCATTAATCATTGTCATGGGGGTTGGATGTGTCACCTAGGTCTAAGCATTGCATCTTTCATCTTTGATTTCAATGTCTCAAATCGTTCATGCAAGGTCATGGTCGTATTACATCTAACAACATGGATTCATCTAGAACCTAGGGTGACAATAAGAACTAAGATTAGGGGTCATAAGATTAGGGTTTCTTGATCTTAGTAGAGAAAACATCTTGTTTCAAACAATATTAAGCAACATAAACATCAAATTTGTCATGTCGAGTCATGGTCTTGCAAGAAAGTAGTCATCAAAGAATAAAAGAGATACAATTGTATTTAATAGCATAAAAGTAAACAATCTATTTATTTGAGGTGTTACATAACAAGGATCATCCCTTAGAGCAACATTCATACACAATTAGAGATCTAGTTATCACCATGTGCATTAGGTCACATATAAAGTTAAGACTAGATCACTTAGCAACAATAGTGTAGAATAATGATCCACATAGAATTTAGGGATACAAGGCATGTAGGGTTATTGATTTAGAGGTTTCATATAATATTTGAGTTTTATTAAGTCAATATAGAAGAAATATTCAAGGTTCAACATACAAAGTCCACATTAATCACCTTCTATGCATCATTTCACATAATAAAGTCAAAATAGAGAAAATTTCTAAATAAGTTAAATTCTTGGATCAACATGCATAATATCTTATTGATTTAGAGTTCGAAGAAGGATTTGAGTAATTAAAAGTCACTTTTAGCATAAGGTTTAAGATCCATCATTAAATGGTTCATAACTGTCACATTCAATGTAAAAAGCTTCATTTAAGCACATATGAGGGTTCAAAGTTGGATGTTGGGTCATCATATGTTAACACATTCTCATCTTAATAAAACATATTGATTTTTTCTTCTTTGTAAGCTTGGACTTATTTTTATTTACGTAGACATTCCTTTATATCCTATATAGAAATAGGTAGGGAAAGAAAAATAATTAAATAATTATACAACCATATTACAGACAAATTGTATTATATTCCAAACTTCCTCATTATTAAAGTAATACTCACACAAATGCCTTTTATTTCCCTCGATCCTAATGTGCTAAAGAGTAGTCAAGTAGAACATTACTTACGTCTTATCTTCAAATAGTATACAATCTTCCGTAGTAACATGAATGCTATTCACCAAACTTTTGCTACGAGCTCTTAACCAAATCAAATTATAGAACCTACATCCAAAGAAAAGATCATGTATATCCTAATAATCAGATTTGTAGAGAGGGGGTAGAGAAATGATCATAAGCCCAAATCTCTTGAAAACATCTTCAGTGTTCGTTTCGTTATGAAAATCTTCCAACTAGTCATTTTAAAATTCATAAGGGCATCAAATCGCCATTAACCAGATGTCCATCTATCAGGCCCAAATTTTCCCTCACAATGCTCCAACATTGCTTAATCATAATATTACTTAGGCCATCCAACATAATGTCATCTTCAGTGCTGAGCTTGATGTTAAGAGATTGAATGAAATATTTAAACTCCATATGAATTATCTTCTTGGTGATCATCCATTCACCATTTAGAATAAATATGTTCACATTGCCTCTAAGAATGCATCCCATTTTTTGAACATTACTTTTATCAATAAATTATTGCAAGAACTTGTTACCAGGGATCCAAGGATCCCTTTAAATTTTGATTCTCTCCCCAGATCCAATGGAAAGGATATATGAGTCATGACATAAATTGTAATGGATATGATTTTTGTCCATATCCATGACCCCGTAGGGTTAGATCTAATAGACCAAAAATAATTACTTTCGATATATTTCTTAATGACCCATTTAACCCAAAGAGTATCCTTTTAGATGTCACATTCCATGTGTTCAAGAACAAGCCAGCTTCATTTGTGTCACAAACCCTTCATACCCAATACCGCGCCCTTCTTGGGTTTACATACTTTCTTCCAGGTAAAATGATGTATTTTCTTATCAAAACTTGATCCCCTCCAGAAAAAGTTGTTATAGATGCTCTCAACCTCCTTCATAAAAGTAGCAGGCAAAGGGAAAGTGGCTGACCAAAAAACATGTAAGGAATTCAAAGTAAATTGTGAGCTCACCTTCAAAATAAAGATATTTCATTTTCTGTCTCTCCAAACATAATAATTCAAAGCATTAAAGATTAAGTTTGAGAAAGATACACCGTTAATCATGTGAAAATCGATAAAAAGAACGTCATTTTTATCCTAACATGAGTTATGGGTGGAATTAATCCTTCAACCTAAAGTTCACTGCATAGATCTCATTATCTAGATCAAAAACAATATATTACATGTCTATTTTGAACAAAGGAATGGTATTTGAGCACATTTACAAGGTATGACATTATTTCCATGAATTTGAGAGTGGAGAAGCGATAAATACCCATGGGTTGCGTTGATCTGGCTCCTTTCTGGGCCGGACTATAAGGACAAGACCCATTTGGTTTGCGATAGGCTCTGTGGTCCTTGGCCTTGGCCCATCCGAACTCGCCCCCATGAAGACGTCTCTTGCATGTGCAACTTCTAGCCATTCTGCGGGAGCGCCATTGTGAGGATTTGCTCTGGCTGCCAAGCAGTGGCTCCCAAACCACCACACTATTGCTAGAGGAAGCCTCTGCTTTGTGGTTCCTTGGTGATGTTGGATAAACATTGTGTGAAGCTTAGGGGGAGCGCCACCCTCCTTTTTAAATTTTGATGGAGCAGCTTGTCGAAGTTTGGCCAATGGAGGAAGAAGATGAAGTTGGGGAGGTATCTATAGAGCACAAAAATACACAATCAGGGTTGCATAGGAAGGAATGAAGAAAGATGAAGAAATGAAGTGAAAGGGAGATTTTATAGGTATGAAAAGGGGTGTAGAGGGGGTGGAGTGTTTGCTCCATCCACCTAGACCTATCCTTGGGAGCATGTGGGGTAGCATACTTATCGCTGTTGGATCTTGGCAAAATCAGTAGCCATTTGATCCAAGGGCTACACTAGGCTGAGGAGAAACAAGTGGATTGTTGACATGGGTGATCTGTGGCCAAGTAAGAAAGCATGTTTATTGGCCGATGACACCTAGGTCAGATAGATAACATGACACATTATTATTTATAAGATTGAAGTTTTAAATTGTACAACCTAAATAATCTTATAAAAATCATATCTCTTAACTTTGATCTCACAAGATTTTCACGATTGGTTCACAAATTTCTTATACATCTTATATTAAAATTTTTGGTTTAAGATGATAATCTTTGAGGCACTTAATTTTCAAAATTAATGTTCAATAGTCTAATTATGCACTCAACTTTAGTCAAATAATCTCAATGTCCAATTTATTAATTGAGAATTATGTGACTCAAAATTATCTAATTGAGGAAGAAGGATGTTATTTAGAATAATAGAGCATCTTATGAGTCTACATGTGAGTTAATCAGATGAAAAAGAAAATCCAGATTGTCACAGTCACCTACTTCCTCTCAGAATTGGTGTTGATTTTGGAAGATTGGTAGGTTCCATATTCAAACAAGTGCGACAATCAATCTGGGATTAGCGTCTATTAGCGTGAAGTACAAATTGACTGTTGCATGTGTTGCCACGAACCCATAATTAACCATGGCCTACTAGAGAGGGCCTTCAAATAGTTATTTTCACAAACGAATTGAATCCATCGAGCGCCATGGTTGAATAGTGGAAAATTTCTACTTTTCTTGATATCACGCTCCCACATGTTCTTGTGAAAACTAAGTTGAAGTCTAATTTATTCAAGATTTCATTTTGTGTGATTCCTTGCTCTTATCCTCGTGTTGTGTTCTCTGGTACGATCTCCATCATTTTGCTCATAGGTTGGGGACAATTCCAACTTTTCACTACTTCCTCCTTCGTCATCATCGATTCATCATAGTCCATGTACTCCTGTTATGGTGGATAGAAGCCTTGTCCTCCCTCTCCGGGCTGCCGCCATCCTCTACTCCCTAACCCTACCATCACTAAAGAAATCTAGCTCCAGCTATGATTTGATGATATTTTAATATTCTATTATTAATGGATACGTTCTATTATTAATTTTTGTACTTCCTCTGTTATATTGTGGTCACGAACAATATATCACGACATAGGATTAAATATACAAGTTTATACAGATTAGCTCGAAGTGAAACTGAGCACAACATTGGACATTTACAAAATTGTTCTGTAAGAGAAACCTAGCTTATAATTTTAAACATATGCTTTGAACCCAAAATTTGTGATTCGTCATCATTCTTATAATTCGTATCTCAATTGTTGTAGTGATGTAGACATATTCAAGATCTAATTTTGGGCCTATCAAGATTATGCCTTAAGCCGTGATATTGACGACACTTGGTGGAGCTCATTTTGTTCAATAGTTAAAAGTTGGTATCTAAATTATAATGAGTGAAAACCAATATAGCACAATTTATACAAAAATTACTAATATAACACCCCTTATAAGATATTTTTTAAAATAGCATACTTTGTATGGAACCCGCCACTTAAAGTAGTATTTTTATATCCCAAATAAGAAAGTACCACAATATTTGACATGTTCATCTTAAAAATATAAAAATATAAAAAATATAAAAATATAGAAAACACCACTTTGTGTGGCGCTTTCAATTGAATCCTAAAATTGAGATTCAATTGAAAACTCCACACAAAGTGACTCATTAGATTTGTTTTGATTTTTTTTATTTTAAAAATGAACATATCAAATACAGTGCTGCTTTTTGATCGGGATACATAAATATCAAAAAATGTGGCGTTTATGACTAATGTGTTATTTCGGAGAACATTTTGCAATGGTGCTATATTAATTTTTTTCTTTTCAGATGTGTGCTAAATTTGTTTCCTTTCCAACTATAATTGTCAGCCGATTATGGTCCAATAAGAGTGCATTTCAAAATTGCTTTAGCGCTAATCTTAAATTAATTTTTATAGAATTCAAAGTATTTTTTAAAATCAGAAATTTGAATAAGATAACGAGCTACCCAAATGAAAAAAAACTCCACCTGATATCCTATTTAAAAAAAATCATCAAATAACGTCCGAGAATTAGAGTCGTTTCGATGCTATCCAAATCCATGAGGAAAAAATGCATTCAAAGCTACTATCAAATATAACATAAGTATTATTTAGATCTATATAAGAATATTTTTTGTTTCACATCGTATTAAAACATAATTAAATTTGTCTAATTCAGATCTCCCTTAGATCAGAATAGTATTGTCAGATATTAATTTCAAACCTGATCATCTTGAATCCAATTCGAATCTGTTTATATCATGTTCTTGTTAACGAAATTAGGTTTTTTTTATTCCAACTGTCCCCATCTATTTAAATAATAAAGCGGTGAGGAACAGGCTCCGGGTCAACCAGAAAATTACATAGCCAAGTTTTCCCACCGGCTCCCCCCAAGCCTGACTTTGCTAGATTGTGAGCTACAACATTCATCTCTCTTCTTACGAAAGTAAAGGAGACAGAAGAAAAACTATCAACTAGCGTATCAATCTCTTTGAACAGCTCCGTGAGCGGGCTTAGGCCCCTCTTTCTAGAGTTCAGCAGGTCACACACACCTTTGGCGTCCATTTCCACGACCAACGTTTTCACCTTGAATCTGATAGTCGTCTGCAGACAGAAACGCACCCCCAAAGTTTCAGTAGTGAAAGCATCCCACTCACCAGAGATGGTTTTCGCAGCCATGGCCACCGTACTTCCACCAGCAGCACGCACAACTGAGCCCAGGCTGATCACCCCGGGACCCAGACAGCCTGCATCGGTGTTGGCTCTGAAGAGTAGCTGATTAGGAACACAACTGCTGAAGGCAGGTTTGACAATTTTAGTGTTGACGACCCTTATGCTTCTATGAAACTGCATATATTCATTAGCCCATTTCCAAATCCCATGGCTACGGATCTGTTGGGGTGTCCTTTCGAGGCTAAAAATAAATTGGTTCCTGTTTAGCCAGGCCGCCAAGGAGCTGGAAAGCAAGGTGATGTCATCCTCCGAGCAGGTTGAGAGCATCCACTGGATAAGGTTTGGCAGAGCATCCCCCGGGTTGTTAGTGATTAAATTCTATTTTTGTCTTGTGTCCCAAAAGGCCGCCGCACACTGACATTGAAGAATCGCATGAATGGGGGTTTCAACCTCACTAAGGCAAAGCTCACATATGTTACACTCTCTGACGTGCCTGGAAGCAAGGCAGCTATTAGCAGGTAAAAAAATTCGGCTACACCTCCAGAGGAAAAGCTTCAGTTTCGGAGGTAACTTTGCATTCCACAGCTTTGACCAGGGAAAAACACTGTTAAGATTCCAGTCCTCCTGATGACCATTCAGTCCAAGCCAATATGCGGATCGGACAGTAAAGATCCCATCACGAGCAGGGTACCAATACCACTTGTCACCCCCTCTCTGCGTTATGGGGATGGACTGAATAGCTTTACTGTCAGCCTCATTGAAGAGACTCTTAATGAGTTCTCCTTTCCACGCCTGTGTTCTATTGTCAATCAGCTCCTTGACCAAGGAGGGAATATGTTGTGGGGGATTTTCTTTGAGCACACCAACACCCCTCTTATTGGGGACCCAAGCTTTAGACCATATGTCCAGTGTAGAAGTATAGTTGACCTGAGCTCTCACACCTTCCAACAATAGGGATTTCGCCCCCCAAATTGACCTCCATGTATAACTGGGATCAAAGCCTCTACTTGCATCCAAGATATTGGATCTTCTAAAATATCTCGACCTGATCACTTTTGCAGTAACCGAATCTGGCTTTTCAATAATTCTCCAAGTTTGTTTGGCTAGTAACGCCTGATTGAAAACCCCCAGATCTCTAAACCCCATTCCTTCACTTCTTTTTGGTTGACACAACCTTTCCCAACTTGCCCAGTGCATTTTCTTTCTTCCCTCCTTATCACCCCACCAGAAGTTCTTAATCATTCTAGTTATGTCATTAATGATGCCCTCAGGAATGCGGAATATGCTCATCATATAAGTAGGAATAGATTGTATCATAGCTTTAACTAACACTTCTTTTCCAGCTTGGCTAAGAAGTTTCTCTTTCCAACCACTAACCTTCTTGCCAATTCTATCCTTGAGTTCGCGAAAAATCTGTCTTTTAGATCTTCCTATAATAGTAGGAAGGACAAGATATTTCTGGTGTGATTCAACCTGCCTCACTTTGAGCTCTTGTAGTATCCTTTCCCTGCTCTCTTCACTGACATTGCGACTGAAGGTAATCTCCATCTTGTTGAAATTGATTTTATGACCCAAAGCCTTCTCGTAATAGCACAATATCTTGGCTACCTGCTTGGCTTCTTGGAGATTTGCTTTAGTAAATAGTATACTATCATCAGCGAAGAAGAGATGAGTTGTGCACGGTCCGCCTCTACATGCCTTAGTCCCATTAATGAGCCCATCAGTAGCAGCTTTTGTAATAAGAGTGGAAAAAGCCTCTGCACAAAATAGGAAAAGATAAGGGGAGATGGGGTCTCCTTGACGGAGCCCCCTCTGTGGGACCACATGTCCTCTTTTACTTCCGTTTATAATAAAAGAAAAAGACACAAAATTGATACAATTTTTGACTTTGCTACACCATATGTTACCGAATCCCATCTTTTTCATCACATTAAGAAGGAAATCCCATTCGACTCTGTCGTACGCCTTACTCATGTCAAGCTTGATCGCCATTTGTCCTTTTCTTCCTTGAGTTTTCCTCTTCATCTTGTGAAACATCTCATAATCTATGAGTGCATTATCTGTGATGAGCCTCCCAGGGACAAAAGCACTTTGCTTGTAGGAAACCAAATTGTCTAGAAGAGGCTTGACCCTATTTGCCATCATCTTAGAGATAATCTTGTATATAGTGTTACACAAGCTTATAGGATGGAAATCAGATATGGTAAGAGGGTCCTTGAACTTCGGTATCAACACAATATTCGTTTGGTTCATACAGTTAATGCTCTACTCCCCCTTCCACCATCCCTTGATGTAAGACGTTATGTCTTTTCCCACAATATGCCAGTGATTTTGGAAAAACTCGCATGAAAATCGTCAGGCCCCGGGGCTTTATTAGGGTGCATACTGAAAATAGCATTTTTAATCTCTTCATCCATCGGCTCGGCTTCAAGAGCAATATTCATCTCATCACTGACCACTCTGGTAATTCCTTCTGTGGCTATCTCAGGATCCACCATCCCTCGAGATGTGAACAGCTCATTATAGTAGTCTGTTATAACCTTCTCCATCTCCTCCACATTACTTTGCTTTACACCGTTACTATCCACCAACTCCTGGATATGGTTCCTTCTTCTCCTTTGGTTAGCTTTGTTGTGGAAGTAGGAGATATTGTGGTCCCCATCATGCATCTCTTTGATTTTTGCCCTAGTGAACCAGTAGGATTCTTTCTCTCATCGCAAAGGTCTTTGCAGATTTGAATATTATTTGCAGTCATATCTTCTTTTTATTTATAGTCATATCTTCTTTTTGTTAATGAAATTAAGTTGAATGCAGATAGGATGCTTGAGTCTCAGATGCATTTATGGATGCCGCATGCAGTGAACTAAAAGATCTCGCCCAGAAACACATAAAGGAGTATACCCCCTCGGCCATTCAATGGTGTCAGAGTGCATATTGAGCCCAAAAACAAATAATAAAAAAGAACGCTGCGCAACCACGTCATAGCTCAGGCTACCCGCGGGCTCTTGGCATGCTGCTGGTGCTTGCTGCAATCCAAATGGTGGCATTTGATAGACTCTGTCCGCGATGCGCGGCGCCTCCGATTGCCTCCTCCTTTGGTACTGGTTGTGGTACTCCTACTAGTAGATGGACTCTGTGCACAACTTCAACGAGCTGCAAGGATGGTGCGCCAAGGCCGTCCTGCTATGCAACAATGGCCTATTGGCTGCTCTAAACTTCACGCTCCATTGATTGCCAGCTGCCCGCCACAAGTTTCTGCTCTTGTGTGTCCTAGCATGTTGCAGTTGATCAATACGAACCTTTGGCTTTCAAAACTTTTAAGTTACCGTAGACTGACCCTCGCAAGAAGGATTTTATGAGTAGTAGGTAGCCCTGGTAGTCTTGCAGATTTGATCCTTCTCGTATCTTAAAGTACAACTCCGACACTTGTCAAAATAGAAAACTTTTGACTGCAAGGTACAAATTGTCCATTGACATAACCTACTAGATATGTCATCATATTTTTACTTGTTAACAGCAGAAGTGGTAGTGGAGGAGAAAGGGGATGGGCCGGCCGTGCTTGTGGTAATGATTATGAATGACCTGGGATCATGAACCGCAGAGGTCCATTAGGAGTGAATATTCAGGAGTCTTCTTTCAAGGTTGCCATATCCTTCAGCACAACAGGGGATCTGTGATATGGAAGAATGATCTTTGCTTCGTGATAGCATGGTCGTGAAGATCGAAATAATGGAAGACAGTTTATATATTGCCTTTTCTTTCTCAAATATATCAGATGTCTCCGAAGAGACTTGCTTTCTCAAATATATCGGATGTCTCAGGATGGTGCGCCAAGGCCGTCCTGCTCCGCAATAATGGCCTATTGGCTGCTCTAAACTTCACGCTCCATTGATTTCCAGCTACCCGCCACAAGTTTCTGCTCATGTCCCCTAGCGTGTTGCAGTCGATCAGTACGAACCTTTGGCTTTCAAGACCTTATTTACCGTAGACTGACCATGACAAGAAGGATTTTATGAGTAGTAGGTAGCCCTGGTAGTCTTGCAGATTTGATCTTTCTCATATCGTAAAGTACAACTCCGGCACTTGTCTATATAGAAAACGTTTGACTGTAAGCGGGCAGTATATAAATGATGGTTTCCTTGGTCTTTCTCAGAGTTCATCAAGCACATTGGCTAAGCTCTATCTCCACGACATTGCCTTCCTGCAGTTGATCAAGCCCTCCCACAGACAGACCCTACTTGAGCTTCCTTCCTTCTTGGAGTATATTAATTTGCTCGATCCGACAGCCTCTCACCATATTCACTGGTAGGAGTTGTTCAAGTACCACCAAGTTACCACAACCAAGTTACCTCTGCTTGTGTTTTTCTCTCTCTTCTTAGAAATAGTCATTGCTCTTGCGTCTAGGTTCCTGCAAATATATCACAAGGTGTAAATTCTGATATTTACGTAACTATACAGCCTCTGCCCATCTTCCCTGGTATACAAGTTGATCAAGCACCGTCTGTTTCTCAGGCTTACCACATCAGCCTACTAGTTTACCTCTGCTTGTACTTTTCTTTCTCTCTTCTTAGAAATTGTTTCTTCTCTTGCGTCTTAGTTCTTGTAATATATCAAAAGGTACAAAATGTCCGTTTACATAACTACACAACATGTGCCCATCTTGCCTTATAGGAGTTCATCAAGCATCGCCTGTTTCTCGGTCTTAATTACCACGTCAGCCTACCAGGTTTACCTCTACTTCAGACTTTCTTTCTCTCTTATTAGAAATAGTTTCTTCTCTTTCGTGTAGGTTCCTGCAAATATATCAAAAGGTACAAATTGTCCATTGACATAACCATAAGTACAGTCTAGGAGAACCACGATTCTCCTATGCATATTCTACCATTTACGCTTCACATAACCTACTAGATATGCTACCGTTCCTACAAATATATCAAAAGGTACAAATTGTCCATTGACATAACCTACTAGATATGTCATCATATTTTTACTTGTTAACAACATAAGTGGTAGTGGAGAAGAAAGGGGATGGGCCGGCCGTGCTTGTGGTAATGATTACGAAAGACCTGGGATCATGAACCGCAGAGGTCCATTAGGAGTGAATATTTGTGAGTATTATTTCAAGGTTGCCATATCCTTCAGCACAACAGGGGATCTGTGATATGGAAGAATGATCTTTGCTTCGTGATAGCATGGTCGTGAAGATCGAAATAACAGAAGACAGTTTATATATTTCCTTTGCTCTCTCAAATATATCGGATGTCTCCGAAGAGATTTTCTTTCTCAAATATATTGGATGTCTTAGGATGGTGCACCAAGGCCGTCCTTCTCCGCAACAATGGCCTATTGGCTGTTCTAAACTTCATGCTCCATTGATTGCCAGCTCCCCGCCACAAGTTTCTGCTCTTGTGTGTCCTTGCGTGTTGTAGTCGATCAGTATGAACCTTTGGCTTTCAAGACCTTTAAGTTACCGTAGACTGACCTTGGCAAGAAGGGTTTTATGATTAGTAGGTAGCCCTGGTAGTCTTGCAGATTTGATCCTTCTCGTATCTTAAAGTACAACTCCGGCACTTGTCCATATAGAAAACTTTTGACTGCAAGGTACAAATTGTCCATTGATATAACCTACTAGATATGTAATCGTATTTTTACTTGTTAACAGTAGAAGTGGTAGTGGAGGAGAAAGGGGATGGGCCGGCCGTGCTCGTGGTAATGATTACGAATGACCTGGGATCATGAACCATAGAGGTTCATTTAGAGTGAATATTCGGGAGTCTTCTTTCAAGGTTGCCATATCCTTCAGCACAACATGGGATCTGTGATATGGAAGAATGATCTTTGCTTCGTGATAGCATGGCCGTGAAGATCGAAATAATGGAAGACAGTTTATATATTGCCTTTGCTCTCTCAAATATATCAGATGTCTCCGAAGAGATTTGCTTTCTCAAATATATCAGATGTCTCGGGATGGTGCACCAAGGCCGTCCTTCTCCGCAACAATGGCCTATTGGCTGCTCTAAACTTCATGCCCCATTGATTGCCAGCTGCCCGCCACAAGTTTCTGCTCTTGTGTGTCCTTGCGTGTTGCAGTCGATCAGTACAAACCTTTGGCTTTCAAGACCTTTAAGTTACCGTAGACTGACCTTGGCAAGAAGAGTTTTATGAGTAGTAGGTAGCCCTGGTAGTCTTACAGATTTGATCCTTCCCATATCTTAAAGTACAACTCCGGCACTTGTCCATATAGAAAACTTTTGATTGCAAGGTACAAATTGTCCATTGACATAACCTACTAGATATGTAATCATATTTTTACTTGTTAACAATAGAAGTGGTAGTGGAGGAGAAAGGGGATGGGTCGGCCGTGCTCGTGGTAATGATTACGAACGACCTAGGATCATGAACCACAGAGGTTCATTTAGAGTGAATATTCGGGAGTCTTCTTTCAAGGTTGCCATATCCTTCAGCACAAAAGGGGATCTGTGATATGGAAGAATGATCTTTGCTTCGTGATAGCATGGCTGTGTAGATCGAAATAACGGAAGACAGTTTATATATTGCTTTTGCTTTCTCAAATATATCGGATTTCTCCGAAGAGACTTTCTTTCTCAAATATATCGGATGTCTCAGGATGGTGCGCCAAGGCCATCCTGCTCCGCAACAATGGCCTATTGGCTGCTCTAAACTTCACACTCCATTGATTGCCAGCTGCACGCCACAAGTTTCTGCTCGTGTCTCCTAGTGTGTTACAGTCGATCAGTATGAACCTTTGGCTTTCAAGACCTTAGTTACCGTAGACTGACCCTGGCAAGAAGGATTTTATGAGTAGTAGGTAGCCCTGGTAGTCTTGCAGATTTGATCCTTCTCGTATCTTAAAGTACAACTCCGACACTTGTCCATATAGAAAATTTTTTATTGCAAGCGGGCAGTGTATAAACGATGGTTTCCTTGGTCTTTCTCGGAGTTCATCAAGCGCCTTGGCTAAGCTCTATCTCCACGGCATTGCCTTCCTGGAGTTGATCAAGCCCTCCAGCAGAGAGACCCTGCTTGAGCTTCCTTGCCTTCTTGGAGTATATTAAGTTGCTCGATCCGACAGCCTCTCGCCATCTTCGCTAGTAGGAGTTGTTCAAGTACCACCAAGTTACCACAACCAAGTTACCTCTGCTCGTGATTTTTTCTCTCTTCTTAGAAATAGTTGTTTCTCTTATGTCTAGGTTCCTGCAAATATATCACAAGGTGCAAATTCTGATATTTACGTAACTATACAGCCTCTGCCCATCTTCCCTGGTATACAAGTTGATCAAGCATCGTCTGTTTCTCCGGCTTACCACATCAGCCTACCAGGTTACCTCTGGTTGTGCTTTTCTTTCTCTCTTCTTAGAAATTGTTTCTTCTCTTGCGTCTTGGTTCCTGCAATATATCAAAAGGTACAAAATGTTCGTTTACATAACTACACAACATTTGCCCATCTTGCCTTGTAGGAGTTCATCAAGCACCGCCTATTTCTCAGGCTTAATTACCACGTCAGTCTACCAGGTTTACCTCTACTTCAGCCTTTCTTTCTCTCTTATTAGAAATAGCTTCTTCTCTTTCGTCTAGGTTCTGCAAATATATCAAAAGGTACAAATTGTCCATTGACATAACTATAAGTACAATCTAGGAGAACCACGATTCTGTTGTGCATATTCTACCGTTCTCGCTTGACATAACCTACTAGATATGCTACCATTCCTGCAAATATATCAAAAGGTACAAATTTTCCATTGACATAACCTACTAGATATGTCATCGTATTTTTACTTGTTAACAACAGAAGTGGCAGTGGAGGAGAAAGGGGATGGGCCGGCCGTGCTCGTGGTAATGATTACGAACGACCTGGGATTATGAACCACAGAGGTCCATTAGGAGTGAATATTCGGGAGTCTTCTTTCAAGGTTGCCACTAAAAAAAAAGGTTGTCATATCCTTCAGCACAACAGGGGATCTGTGATATGGAAGAATGAACTTTGCTTCGTGATAGCATGGTTGTGAAGATTGAAATAACGAAAGATAGTATATATATTGCCTTTGCTTTCTCAAATATATCGGATGTCTCTGAAGAGACTTGCTTTCTCAAATATATCGGATGTCTCAGGATGGTGCGCCAAGGTCGTCCTGCTCCGCAACAATGGCCTATTGGTTGCTCTAAACTTCACGCTCCATTGATTGCCAGCTACCCGCCACAAGTTTCTGCTCGTGTCCCCTAGTGTGTTGCAGTCGATCAATACGAACCTTTGGCTTACAAGACCTTAGTTACCGTAGATTGACCCTAGCAAGAAGGATTTTATGAGTAGTAGGTAGCCCTGGTAGTCTTGCAGATTTGATCCTTCTCGTATCTTAAAGTACAACTTCGACACTTGTCCATATAGAAAGCTTTTGACTGCAAGCGGGCAGTGTAGAAACGATGGTTTCCTTGGTCTTTCTCGGAGTTCATCAAGCGCCTTGGCTAAGCTCTATCTCCACGACATTGCCTTCCTACAGTTGATCGAGCCCTCCCGCAGACAGACCCTGCTTGAGCTTCCTTGCCTTCTTGGAGTATATTAAGTTGCTCGATCCGACAGCCTCTCGCCATCTTCATTGGTAGGAGTTGTTCAAGTGCCACCAAGTTACCACAACCAAGTTACCTCTGCTTGTGCTTTTCTCTCTCTTCTTAGAAATAGCTGTTTTTCTTGCATCTAGGTTCCTGCAAATATGTCACAAGGTGCAAATTCTGATATTTATGTAACTATACAGCCTCTGCCCATCTTCTCTACTATACAAGTTGATCAAGCACTACCTGTTTCTCTAGCTTACCACATCAGCCTACCAGGTTACCTCTGCTTGTGCTTTTCTTTCTCTCTTCTTAGAAATTGTTTCTTCTCTTGCGTCTTGGTTCCTGCAATATATCAAAAGGTACAAAATGTTTGTTTACATAACTACACAACATCTGCCCATCTTGCCTTGTAGGAGTTCATCAAGCACCGCCTGTTTCTCAGGCTTAATTATCACGTCAGCCTACCAGGTTTACCTCTACTTCAGCCTTTCTTTCTCTGTTATTAGAAATAGCTACTTCTCTTTCGTCTAGGTTCCTGTAAATATATCAAAAGGTACAAATTGTCCATTGACATAACCATAAGTACAGTCTAGGAGAACCACGATTCTATTGTGCATATTCTACCATTCACGCTTGACATAACCTACTAGATATGCTACCGTTCTTGCAAATATATCAAAAGGTACAAATTTTCCATTGACATAACTGATGTATGCACAAATTGTCAGTATTTTGATATCTAATTTGGTTATTTTCTGTGTCATTTGTGCTTAATTGAATATATTTTTAATACATATTTTACCAAATTAGTAAAAATCACTTATGTATCATTTCTTATATTTTTACATGTATTTTACATGCATTTTACATGTTTTAATTATTATAATAATTATTTGATTTTATTGATTGATTATTTTGTTGCAGATAATTATTATTTACTGGAACAAAGTCAATACCATCGACTTGTAACTCGATGGTAGCGACATGGCATCAGAGTACAAATATTTTTTGCTCCAGATTGAAAAGGAAAAGGACGTTTTACTCTGAAAAAGTCGATACCATCGACTTCCAACTCGATACTATCGACTCAGACGTTGCGGATGAAATTTTAATGTGTTAAATCTAACACATGTTTGTATTAAAAATTGTATTTTTAGGTTTCCTCTTGACCTAAACATGTACGACAGCTATAAAAGACATCATTAGAACCGCAATTGGGAGATCTATCACAGGGGGACGATACGACAACCGAACGGAGAGAGAAAAGTAGAGGAACCCTACACGGAAGACCTCGGAGGCATTTTGGCGGCGGAAACGACGGAAAATTCTCTCCATCTTCTCCAGATCCACTCTTTAACCATTTCTCCAATTTACTGTATCTCGAAATTCATGTTTTACATCTTTTCGACTTACTGTGATACCATGTCGTCCATTTTCGGCTAAAAACCGTAATTCCTTAGGATGCGGGAGTAGCCTGGGTAATCGTTGTATGATACTTTTTACATAGTTTATCATAATTTGTCTCTCAAATCCGTGGTATGATTTCGTTTTCTCCATTATATCATTATGATTGATCACCCTAATGATAATATAATGCCTTTAATTGCTTTGAAAGAAGAATTAACGGTTGAAAAGAGACGAAATTCACATTAATTAACAAATCCCTTGAACAAGGTGATGTAAGGTTAATGGTGGACACCCATAGGTCGATCTAATGCACCTAGTTTAGGGTATAGGTTACTACGACGGTGGAACCGACCTAGACATAGGTAGTGAATTGTACCACGACAGTGGGCAATTCTGACTACAGGCCACTACCCGGAATAGGAGACGAATTAGGATAATTGTGTAGGAATTAGTACAACGAGAACCTGTGGTGAAACCAAAATCCTAAGGATTCCATTTTTAATTGCTTAAACCAACCATTTAATTGATTGTTTTGTTTTCTTTTATTTTTATTTTCTTTTTCAATCAACTCTTATTTTCGGCTTAGCTGATCAATCCTAATTAGTAATAGTCTTTAACCTCACAACTCCCCATGTTCGATAACTCGAGACTCATAATCCCATATTACTTCGACACGTACACTTGCGTATTACACGCACGTTATATGCGTGTCAAGTTTTTGGCGCCGTTGCCGGGGAGTTGACATGGTTAACACTATAAAAAGTTAGGATCGGCCACTCTAGGCCATTGTATTTATTTATTTTTTTAGTTTTTTTTTCTTCGCATTTTTCATTACATAAAACTTTACTGTTAGTTTAGGCATTGTACATATTCATATAAATATTTCTTTGTAGTTAGTCTTCTTTCATTTAAAAAAAAGGTAAAAAAAGCGAATGGCCCCTATTTGTTTTGAATGTGGAAATGTACATGTAGGTTATAGATGTTTGAGTCCACCTTCATTACATTATGAGAAAATATCAAAGGAAATTCATCATGAGCATATTAGGATTATGGTTCAATATGTTTTAAATCGCAAAGGTCCTATTTCTAATGGAGGATGGGGTAGAATAGAGAAAATGGAAGAAGTTGAGATTGAGGATAAGGAATTAGAGAGTGAGGATAACATACTAGAAGAAGTTTTAGAATCACCTCTATCATGTCCTTCCATTGAGACCACACCCACACCCTCGAATCCTAGGATTGATTTTGAATATGATTGGGGATCTGATGAGGAAGATGAGGAAAATGATGCAAATAAGGTGGAAGACAATTTTGATACATGTGTTTGGGATATGAGTGAAGGAGAGGAGGATACAAAAGGTGCTTTATTTGATAGTGATCTTAGAGAGGAGGAAGAGAATGAGGAAGAGGATACTAAGAGTGAAAAGGTGGAGGAGTTTCCCATTAACCATCATATAATTCCTTCACCACAAGACCCATCTCTTCATTTCCTTATTGAGGATCCTATATGGGATATATATCCAGATGATAATTTTGAAAGTTTTTGTGAGGATATTATTGAATGTGGGGGAATTGAATTATTAGAAGAGGAGGAGGCACAAACATTCACCTTTGATATAACCCCTCCATTATGTGTAGATAGGAGTGATCCATTGGGGATGGTCATAGAAATTAAGGATCAATCATCATTATACCTTTCACCTCATGGCTATCTATTTCTGCATGTGCGCCCACATCAAGACTTGATTGTGAGTTGTGTTCATGTTCATGTTCATTGCAGTGATAATTTACTGTTGAAATGGAATGTCAACCATACATGCTGGTCTTCTGACTATTATTTGTTTTTTATCATTGTTGCAAGCAACCAAAAGTTTAGAAGGAAGAGGCGGAGAGAGCTTCACCCTCCTCCACGACCACCTGATTATTGTTAATTGACATGTGTCCATCCTAGGATGTTAAATAAGGGAGCTTGTGGGAGGCAACCCACCAACTAGGTCTATTTTGTTAAACTTTCAATTCTACTTTTACATTCATATTTGTAGATTGTGATATCTATTTTTGATGCAAGTAAAAAAGGTGCCTTGATATCTGCATTCAGTGTGCAGGGACGCATTGAGTCGGTACCACCGACTTCACTGTCGGTAGTACTGAGTTCTCATCAGTGACATTTCACAAGCTGAGCAAGCATCGACACTTCACCGAGCTCGAGTTCTTATTGGAGGGCATGTCTTCATGTGGATCCCACCCACCTGTCATTTGCCCAGATCTGAGCTCACATATCGGTACATCTGTTCCATTTATCTTCCTTTTCTTTTGGCATTGGGGATAATGTCATATTCAAGCTTAGGGGGAGGAATGGAATAGTGCTTCTATCTTTACCTCTTGCATCTTTTCTTTATATCATACATCTACATGTTTCTGTTTAAAAAAAAATAGATTTTTCAATTTGTTTTTAGAGTCCACTTCTATCTAGTGTAATTGTGGACAAAATATAAAATTTTAGTTAGGATTAGCCGTTTGTTGATGACGTGGTATCAATTCTGAAAATTTTAAATAAAAATTTGAATGTGCTTTTATCCTTTGCACTTTAAGCTAAAATTTGCTATGTTTAAGAGTACATAACTGGAGGATTTGTTTGGATTAGTCAGCTTGAAGACATACTGATTGAATGAAAAACCTAACTCAACCCTATGGTTTGTGTTATGATGATGATGTTTGAGTCCAAGCCAACCAAACAGTAACGTGATCTTTAATGTGAATTCTAGAAATAAACTTTAAGGTTACCCTGTTACACAAGTTGATAGAAGAGGGACATATCATGGTTGGGAAAGACATTGTCTCTTAGTCATGTGACCTCATCCACCTTCCATTCATCTTCATTCACCACCATAGGAAGATCAAGTTTAATCCAAGTTATTTTCCTCTTGTATGCATTACATGGCATGATAGGAAGCATATAGTTAGTTCATTTTATTATGCATTAGAAAAAGAAAAAAATCATATAATCTCTTTTGAGCATTTGTAGTTTGCATAACAAAATTTCATATAGTTGTATTTGCATTGCATATTTTATAAGGTGTTACATATTTGTTATCTTCTACCATCTTCTGTCATGAAAGAGTGTAAAAAAAGTTGTATCTCCTTACTCCTCCAAATAAAAAAAAGCAAAAAAAAAACCCAAGCATGAATTGTTCATCTTGCTAAAAATAGGGTAAGAAAAAAAAGAGTTATTGAAAAAGAAAAAGGAGAAAAGGAGGAAAAGAATTTTTATTTCAATGTCATATTCTCTCTAAGCAATAAATAAGGGAATTATGGATCTTTTTTTTGTAAGTACCTTTCCACTTATACTCATCATTAGGATGAGACATTCATTCCATGCATCATTCCGTAAAAAAATAGTCATTAGAAGTCATGCATTCACATTTTACCCATCATACAGGTGCATCATATTTTTACTTTTTGCATAAATGATTTGGATTATTCTTGTAAATCCTATTTTCATAGCCACCCATTTTTTCCCACCCATTGCTCTGTATGGTAGGCCACCGTCATAATTAATCCCCTCATCCAATTTTATTTGGGGATCTGCTTCCAAGTAGTTTATTTAGGTAGATCAGAGCAATGTAGATAGGGAGATCACATGGTGCATCAAGCATGTGTCCTACTGGCCATGATATTAACTGCTTCATATTGATAGTGTTTTTCATTAATCTTATTGTGGACATCTATTATGAACATTATTGATCGCTTTAGAGTAGTTACTTGTTCAGTGGTTGACAAAGACCGGTTTGGGACCGACTGGTGGAGGGTGGTTAGGAAAAATAATTCATAGGTACATGTCTTTTTGCTGAGTTTTTAAAACAAATCCAAGAGTAGTGTTGCTCGAGGACGAGCAATATTCAAGCTTAGGGGTGTGATGTATGCACAAATTGTCAGTATTTTGATATCTAATTTGGTTATTTTCTGTGTCATTTGTGCTTAATTGAATATCTTTTTAATACATATTTTACCAAATTAGTAAAAATCACTTATGCATCATTTCCTATATTTTTACATGTATTTTACATGCATTTTACATGTTTTAATTATTATAATAATTATTTGATTTTATTGATTGATTATTTTGTTGCAGATAATTATTATTTACTGGAACAAAGTCGATACCATCGACTTGCAACTCGATGGTAGCGACATGGCATCAGAGTACAAATATTTATTGCTCCAGATTGAAAAGGAAAATGACGTTTTATTGTGAAGAAGTCGATACCATCGACTTCCAACTCGATACTATCGACTCGGACGTTGCGGATGAAATTTTAATGTGTTAAATCTAACACATGTTTGTATTAAAAATTGTATTTTTAGGTTTCCTCTTGACCTAAATATGTACGACAACTATAAAAGGCACCATTAGAATCGTAATTGGGAGATCTATCACAGGGGGACGATACGGCAGCCGAACGGAGAGAGAAAAGTAGAGGAACCCTACACGGAAGACCTCGGAGGCATTTTGGCGGCGGAAACGACGGCAAATTCTCTCCATCTTCTCCAGATCCACTCTTTAACCCTTTCTCCAATTTACTGTATCTCGAAATTCATGTTTTACATCTTTTCGAGTTACTGTGATACCATGTCGTCCATTTTCGGCTAAAAACTATAATTCCTTAGGATCTGGGAGTAGCCTGGGTAATCCTTGTATGATACTTTTTACATAGTTTATCATAATTTGTCTCTCAAATCCGTGGTATGATTTCGTTTTCTCCATTATATCATTATGATTGATCACCCTAATGATAATATAATGCCTTTAATTGCTTTGAAAGAAGAATTAACGGTTGAAAAGAGACGAAATTCACATTAATTAACAAATCCCTTGAACAAGGTGATGTAAGGTTAATGGTGGACACCCAGAGGTCGATCTAATACACCTAGTTTAGGGTATAGGTTACTACGACGGTGGAACCGACCTAGACATAGGTAGTGAATTGTACCACGACAGTGGGCAATTCTGACTACAGGCCACTACCCGGAATAGGAGACGAATTAGGATAATTGTGTGGGAATTATTACAACGAGAACCTGTGGTGAAACCAAAATCCTAAGGATTCCATTTTTAATTGCTTAAACCAACCATTTAATTGATTGTTTTGTTTTGTTTTATTTTTATTTTCTTTTTCAATCAACTCTTATTTTCGACTTAGCTGATCAATCCTAATTAGTAATAGTCTTTAACCTCACAACTCCCCGTGTTCGATAACTCAGGACTCATAATTCCATATTACTTCGACACGTACACTTGCGTATTACACGCACGTTATATGCGTGTCAAGTTTTTGATATGATGGTTAATGGGAAATTCCTCCACCTTTTCACTTAATGCATATTCTACCGTTCACACTTGACATAACCTACTAGATATGCTACCGTTCTTGCAAATATATCAAAAGGTACAAATTGTCCATTGACATAACCTACTAGATATGTCATCGTATTTTTACTTGTTAACAACATAAGTGGTAGTGGAGGAGAAAGGGGATGAGCCGGCCGTGCTAGTGGTAATGATTACGAACGACCTGGGATCATGAACCACAGAGGTCCATTAGGAGTGAATATTCGGGAGTCTTATTTCAAGATTTACATATCCTTCAGCACAACAGGGGATCTGTGATATAGAAGAATGATCTTTGCTTCGTGATAGCAAGGCCGTGAAGATCAAAATAACGGAAGACAGTTTATATATTGCCTTTGCTTTCTCAAATATACCAGATGTCTCCGAAGAGACTTGCTTTCTCAAATATATCGGATGTCTCAGGATGGTGCACCAAGGTCGTCCTACTCCGCAACAATGGCCTATTGGCTGCTCTAAACTTCACGCTCCATTGATTGCCAGCTGCCTGCCACAAGTAATTGCTCGTGTACCCTAGCGTGTTGCAGTCGATCAGTACAAACCTTTAGCTTTTAAGACCTTAGTTACCGTAGACTGACCCTGGCAAGACGGATTTAATGAGTAGTAGGTAGCCCTAGTAGTCTTGCAGATTTGATCCTTCTCGTATCTTAAAGTACAACTCCGACACTTGTCCATATAGAAAACTTTTGACTGCAAGCGTGCAGTGTAGAAACGATGGTTTCCTTGGTATTTCTCGGAGTTCATCAAGCGCCTTGGCTAAGCTCTATCTCCACGACATTGCCTTGCTGCAGTTGATCAAGCCCTCCCGCAGACAGACCCTGCTTGAGCTTCCTTGCCTTCTTGGAGTATATTAAGCTGCTCGGTCTGACAACCTCTCGCCATCTTCGCTGGTAGGAGTTGTTCAAGTACCACCAAGTTACCTCAACCAAGTTACCTCTGCTTGTGCTTTTCTCTTTCTTCTTAGAAATAGTTGTTTCTCTTGCGTCTAGGTTCCTGCAAATATATCACAAGGTGCAAATTCTGATATTTATGTAACTATACAACCTCTGCCCATCTTCCCTGGTATACAGGTTGATCAAGCACTGCCTGTTTCTCCGGCTTACCACATCAGCCTACCAGGTTACCTCTGGTTGTGCTTTTCTTTCTCTCTTCTTAGAAATTGTTTCTTCTCTTGCGTCTTGGTTCCTGTAATATATCAAAAGGTACAAAATGTTCGTTTACATAACTACACAACATCTGCCCATCTTACCTTGTAGGAGTTCATCAAGCACCACCTGTTTCTCGGGCTTAATTACCACGTCAGCCTACCAGGTTTACCTCTACTTCAACCTTTCTTTCTCTCTTATTACAAATAGCTGCTTCTCTTTCGTCTAGGTTCTGCAAATATATCGAAAGGTACAAATTGTCCATTGACATAACCATAAGTACAGTCTAGGAGAACCACGATTCTGGTGCGTATATTCTACCGTTCACGCTTGACATAACCTACTAGATATGCTACCGTTCCTGCAAATATATCAAAAGGTACAAATTGTCCATTGACATAACCTACTAGATATGTCATAGTATTTTTACTTGTTAAGAGCGGAAGTGGTAGTAGAGGAGAAAGGAGATGGGCCGGCCGTGCTTGTGGTAATGATTACGAACGACCTGGGATCATGAACCGCAGAGGTCCATTAGGAGTGAATATTCGGGAGTCTTCTTTCAAGGTTGCCATATCTTTCAGCACAATAGGGGATCTGTGATATGGAAGAATGATCTTTGCTTCGTGATAGCATGGCCGTGAATATCGAAATAACGGAAGACAGTTTATATATTTCCTTTGCTTTCTCAAATATATCGGATGTCTCCGAAGAGACTTGTTTTCTCAAATATATGTTTTGTGGATAGATGGATGATTAGGATTTGTTGTAACAGGATTTGAAACAGCATTAGGTAACAGCCAATCTAAATCCGTTTTGAAGATCGGAGGGGAGAGAGAGAGAGAGAGAGAGAGAGAGAGAGGAGGAGGAGGAGGAGGACTGTTATTATGTTAGCCAGTTATTTCCTAGGGATAACTTTCGGATTAGACGTGGAGGCTGTCAGGGAACCGCGTAGAGGTAACTGGCACAGCTGATGCTGTTGGACGGGGAAGGAAGGAAGCAATATTCACCAAGAAATCAGAGTTGATCAAGCAATATTCCTAGCATTTGGAAAACTACTACGCCGAGGGTATGAGCACATCCTAGAATTGCAGTTTCTGTTAGCAATTAGGGTCTTTGGTATCGCTGCTGCATCATGGAAGCGTGATGATGGATGGCATTGATGGGATTTTAGTGTTTTATTCAGTATTTTATTTACTTGCTCCTTATCCCCCCTCCATTTAGGAAGATGAACTGTGTTCATGCAGCGCTGCTTGTGTTATCTTTGCTGTATCTTCTCATGTGCGGCCATTAGGAGATATGTTATGAAAAGACTGTTAAAGTGGTGTTCTATAGTAATTTCAGATTGTGAAGATGGTTGCGGTTGTGTTCTTTTACCATCTCTAGTTTCGACCTCTATTTCCTTCTTGGCCGCTGATTCAATAGTTGTTAGGGTCCGTGGTTGGATAATGTGTATATATCACCAAGGGTCCACAAAAGCAATAAGTGAAACACCTGTAGAAAAATCAAATAGGTTCGTAGAGAGGATACTTACAGTGGTCATCCTAGCATAGGTGCATATTCTAGAACAAAAATTCCTGGCAGGCTTTAGAATCATAATATGAAACCACATGGAGTTAACGTTCACCAACCAATCAAATTTTGATCTAAAACCTCTCAAATTTGGTAATTTAAGACCCGATTGGGTATATAGTGATAGCTAGTTGGCTTTGGGTTGGCACTATACTTAAGGACTAATAGATGTTTATGAAAGATGTTTGAGGTGTGATTATTTGAAAAATGACAAACCTAATGGTTAGTCCTAAATCGATGTTCAGAGTCTCTTCATGTATATATTTTTTTAGTTTCTAATTGTTACGATTTCATTTCACTTATTTTAATTTTGTGCCTTCCGGTTAGTTATATTCATTATAGGTAATGCATGTCCCCGTTTTTCTTGATAGAAAGTTTTTTATTTTTTTTCGTAGATCTATCTTGAGCCATGGCCCCGAAATCACGAAGTGGGAAGCGAAAGGTACATCAAGTCAATTACATTGCACCCGTTTTATTGTACATTATTTTAAATACTTAATGTTTAGATTTCAATTTAGTAACATGTAGATGTGTTACTTTATTTTGTGTACTGTATTAATTTGAATGATTCAAAAGACATTGCCATATGTAAGAACTCATCCTTAGAAAATGAATTAAATCACTTTTAGTTGATATCATAGTCTCATGATCCGTATGCTTGAAATACATGAATGATCTTTCAATGCACTTGTTAGAGCTAAAAATGTATAAAATAATCTGAGTACACAAGCATAACAAATACCTTATGGTTTGATGCAGTCCTCCCAAACTCGATATGATCCCAAAAGCATGGAGTGGCAAGTCAAAATTTTTAGGATCTAGGAATTTTAACACTGTGAAATACATTCGATGTGAAACGAACAAAAAATATTCTGATAATCTCCAAAAGAACTCATGGGATCATTCCCATGAGATGATCATCAACTACATACACACGTATTCTCAAAATTCAAAAATCTTAATGCCTAGAATTATCATGTAAACTATTTAACCATTCTAGATTCATGATTATGATCAAATGTTATTGTTCCAAAAGTAAACAAAAAATGAATGAACGAAAGATTTCGGGCTTGGATATCTGAGTAGCAACTCGAGAGATGAGTATGAACCCTTTTGCATCCTTACACGGTTGATTTAGGGCCTGAAGAATAGGGTTACAAGTTGCAACAAAATCAGAAGGTACAAAAAATTAATAAAAATATACAAAAAACAAGATTGTACTCATGGGAGTTTTTTTACTTTCAACCATTAATGATTGTTTACCACTTTCTAAGACCGTGATGCACTTTTGAACTTATATCCTCACTATTCATATGATTCATAACTCATATTGGTTCCTCATGCGCTATAAAGGTAAAACTGGTAGTATAGGAGACCTCCTATACTTATTGTATAGGACAACAACCAATGAAAACACCAAAAACCCAACCCATAAAAAAATTAATGGACAACGAAATTATGTTTTTAACATTAAAACAAATTCTTTACTATTATAAAAAATTCTGATTGGCCCCGTACCATTTTTATATAGGAGGCCTCCTATAAGATAGTCATCCCTATAAAGGTAGCAACTACTTTTTTGACATGAACTTTTTTTCTTTTCAAACTCCTTGTTGCCTCCCTTAGTGCCGAAGAACAACAAAGAAGCGTTTCCGATTTCAGGGAGCACAATGTAATGAAAGATTAAAAGTATGCAAAAGCTCCTATTACCTGATCCATTTAATGTTTCCATACATAGGTTAGGGATACACATTTTTAACATAAGTTCTAATAAATATTGGAATTCACAAAGCAGGCATGGACTGTCTTCTTCCAGATCTTCTCTCTAATCTTGTTACATATGACGTTGACATCAAAATGAATGATTATGTTCATCTATGCATTAGATTCATAGACAAGTCATGGATCTAATTCTTCCAATAGAAGATTTTGTGCATAATTGATTAACTTATTAGTTGTAGATACAATGTCATGTGACACCATTGTCAATGAATCATTAGACTCATAGCCACACAAGATGCTATTTCAAAGATATGCTTTGTGACCAAATCAACCTTATGTGCGACTAAAGTTGAGTCCTATACTAAACGTCAACGCCATCCGTATGACGTCTATGCATTTCCAATTGTGGACGAACTCATTCTACAAGGCCTAGTACTACGGAGAATTTATTGTGTGAGCTCAGCTTCTTCCTCAAAGATCAGGTTGTTGGCGATCTTTATTATCAAAAACATACTCATAGATCGTGCAGATTTCTATGGTATCATGTGAGTGATCAACGATGGTTTGAAAATGCTAGTCTCCTCCTCTCTGTCTATATTTGTTTCTCTAGTCATTGTAATGTTTCTCAAATCTTAGAGGCATGAAAAAGAATTTAAAGGAGTGTCCTAGAAAAAAAAATAATACTCAAATCCTATATATGGGTATTGGGTTCGGAATCCCGAACCACTATCTGCGTCATGATGACTCTTCGTCCTGAAATATGATTTGCAGCCACCCCGGCACCTCATGGAACACTATATTGTGCCGGTCCCAAGTGAAAGCATATTCTAATATTTAGTGGTTGTGAGTTTTGGGAAGTATAAATTACATAAAGCACGGGTCCAACTTTTTTAGTCTTCCCAAAAATTACTTTAGGTCCCTACATTTTTCTGTAACGATTAAAATGAAGTCCCTATTTACCTTTGTTTAAGTTCTCTTTTGTGCGACACCGTGTAGAAACCATACTATGTTTGTAATGAATCCATTACAACATTATGATGTGTCAAATAATGTGCTTTGTCTAGAAATACATCGTCTTATTAGGAAGACACAAATAGCTACAAACAACAGCATATTATGGTGTATTATGTGATTTTAACAGATTTCCAAGTTAAGCTAGGGGTACCGGCAAGTCATCCTTTCGGCAGTATTTAAAGTTCCTCGATCTCCAAGAAAAAGAAAACAATATATTTGATCACAATATCACATTATGAACAACATATGAACAACCGTTCATCTCTCTATACCAAAATGAAGAGGTCTAAGATATCACTATGTTTATAGGACAATAATTCTTCCACTTTACTCACAGTCTGCATAATGACTATCATTACATCCAAACACTAGCTTTTGGAAAGTTTCTATAAAATCATGTTTCATTGTGTCAATGTAAAATGATCAACACGTGACTATTGAATCAACTTAAGATATATTGATAGGAACATCTTTTTCGTGTTACGATTTGACTATGACAATCAATTAGTTCATGGAGACTCTTGGGGGGAGGGTGTAAACACGTGGCAGTTGTTCTTCACAAGTATGTATGTGTATGACTTGGTATCCAATACATACGATGCTTGAAATGTGGTCACAAGTCACTACAAAACTATTCTTACATTTAAGTCCAATTCAAAAAAAAAAAAACTTGTCTAGGGATACTTAGAAATAATCTTTTCTAGTCATCTAACATATATTATGTTTAACTACATATAGTTTGACTTTTAGCCAAGATTTTTATGTCAACTAATCATTCTTGATAGTATTGAAAGATCCATTGAGCATATATACAATTACTTTTATTATTCCAACAAAATGTACAAGATATCCCAACTAAAATCATCTAATACTTGGAGTATATGCATATACGTCTTTGACTTCCTTCAACATCTAATCAGTCATATATTTGATATTAAGTGATTTAATGCACAATAATATAACGATTATCAATTATCCTTGTTGTTTTAGAGGATAGCATTGGTGTAATACATTATTCATGATTCCTTATCATCTCCATGAATCAAGTACATATCATAAATTCTTCTCAAATATGAATGGTAATCTTAAATATTGTCTAGTGGCCTTAGCTCATATTTGAATAGTATTCGATCATATTCTCAAAGCTTATGAGGCATTGTAGTGAGTGGAATTTGAGAGGGATCCACTAATTACTTATTACGGAAGAAATCCAATCCATATCCAACCATAATTTGAACTTATGAAGGAAGGGAATGATTTTCTATTTCTCAAAAATATGATACATTAAGTAGTGCTATTTTTTTAGAACTACAAAATAAAACCATCACAATATATCCATTTATATAATTCCTCACCATGAGGTTGGCATGAAACAAAGAAGTTGTATACATGACTGTTTGTAGAAGGAAATATGGCTATGTAAGCTATCTTTGAAGTCCCAATACCTATTTCTCTATAGGAATCTTTCCAATATAAAAAATGTCTAATGTTCAAAGGTCAATGTCTATAGAGGGTGGAAACCAACAAAAAGTATGTGTCTGTATAAATTGGTATATGCGTAACAATAAAGAAATTTGGGCAATAAACTAGTACATACAAGAAAAAATTATATTCATGAAGGCGCAATAGACATGTAGGTAATAATAAGGCCAAGAGTAATACTATGAAAGAGAATAGACAT